>OZ007499.1:159535866-160135866 GCA_963931805.1 Microdon myrmicae
GCACCTCCGTGCTACCGTCGAAACCATAGCAACAACCCGTTTATCTAAGTGTCATCGCCGGCCCGGCAAGATGTTGCAGCACAAAACAAACAACAATAAGGGATGAATCGATTCCTCAAGATACAACAAAAGGAGAATCGATTCATCATAAATTCCAATAATCAATTCACTTGTCATCGGAGCAACAGAAATTCACCACATCAAATTTCATCACGAAGGTATGCAACAGAATTAGCTAAACTGTTGCATCGATATTACAACTGAGAAAGCACTAAGTTCGATAGAACAGTTTTCACGGTAATTTCCTGGTCCATGACACGGTGCTTTGGATCGGATGACACTAACGGCCAAAACAAATGGAACTGTGCATGAGGTATATAAACGGACGCATAAAAACGAAAGTCTCCTCTGCTTTTTAGTTCATTGTTCTGTTGGCCTTCAGCTCTTATCATTATATTGAGTTTGCTGTAGTAATTCAAACTGGCCGGTAAAGTTGTAATTTTTGATTTAAATCGGTTCAAGAAGAACCCTAGTGATAATAAAAATAATCTAATCATAACTTTACCAGGAGTGTTTTTCTCAATCATTGGCATTTGTGAATGCTGTCTCTCCGAGACCGGAAACCAGTGATTTGGATGGGATGTTTCTAAGCCGAAACATTAAAGCTGTCTCCCCGAGAACAAATCAGTGATTTGGATTTTGCTGTTCCCAGTTGGCGAACCACATCCAAGTTGGATTTGTTGTGCTCAACTGACAAATCCAGTGCGGATTTCGTAGGTACCGGTCAACAAGCGACCAAATGTTCATAGTAAGGCAACTGCTGGAAAAAAAAAGTGGGAATACGGCGCGACGGTCCACCAATTGCTCGTTGACTTCAAAAACAGCCTACAAAGCCTCAGTAGCAAGGCAAAGACTCTACCATGTTGTAGTTGAGCTGGAACCGCCCTCATTCAAATCTGCATGAACGATAACAAAGGGCGAGTTAGGATAGGAAACCACCTGTCAGAACCATTTGAAATCCGGGAAGGACTAAAACAGGAGAGTAGCCTTTCACCATGTCTTTTTAACCTTGTGCTCGGGTATGTCATCAAGAAAGGCACAATACGACAACATGGCCGGATCATCCCTGAACGGTGTCACACAAGTGCTCACATATGAGGATAACATAGCCGTTTTGGGTGATAATCTAGAAACTGTAAGTAAAAACTGTGAAATCATCATGCAAGCGGCAGAAGAGGTGGGCCTAAAAATAATGAAGACAAAAAAAAATACATGATTATGGCGAGAGCAGGTGGACCTCAGAGAACACATATAAACATCGGAGGCAAGATATTTGAAAAAATTAAAGAATTTAAATATCTGGGAACGATACTGACGGCCAGTAACGAAATGTCGAAGGAAATTAACAAAAGACTGCATTCCGGCAACGCTAGTTGGCATGCAGTCAATAAAGTGCTGAAACCCAAACTGCTGTAACGTAACATAAAGCTCCGTGTCTATAGAACCATAATCATGCCGATTGCTCTATACGGATGCGAAACATGGGCTCTCACAAAACGGGAAGAAAACAAATTCCGCGTATTCGAGAATAAAGCTTTAAGGGGTATCTTTGGAGGTAGATATGACGAGGAGGCAGGAAAATGGAGGAAACTCCATAACTACAAATTGGAAGAGCTCTACCGCAAATCTACAATAGTGAAGTTGAAATCGCAGCATGGGATATACAGCGACACGAACTGTGAGTACACTCAATATTTCATAATATGTATTATATATTTTATTGTGCAGCTACCGTGCAACAGCCCTACATCCCATTCGAACCCACGCTATGAAAAGGCGCAAAGCACTGACGCATCAGAATGAAACTTAAGCTGTAAATGCTACGTTAATGATCTGATATATGGCGTAAATGATTTTTTTTGTTAGATTCAGTTTTGGTGGTGTGTTTTCCATTAGCCGTTAAATAACACGAGTACTAACCGCTTACCAAAACAACGTCAATGGCTTAAGGGGGAAGTCCCTGTAGACGACGTGTTTTTCAATATTTTTTTACAAAACACCGAAAGCATTTATTGCAATTTCTGAAGTTACATATAACAATAGAGAAAACATTTTTTTTACGAATAAAAAAACCAAAATGGCGACGGTACAGCTGATGAAACTTGACTCCACGGGTTTGCGCCGTGCAACGCCCAGGTCCTTATAGTTATCCGAAATCAACGAACAAAATTGTTTCCATTAAAATATGAAATACTTCTTTGCATGGGCCTCAATTAACTTTTTATTATTATTAGCCTTGCGCCGAATGAGTTAAAGAATATCTGTATAAAATTTCAAGCCAATCCGTTCAAAACTTCGCAAGTTACGCTGCATGGCGCGGAATAAACGTGTTTCGAGAAAAACGCCATTTAAGTTTCCGTTCTTGAAACGTTTTCAAGGAAACCGCCAATGCAACGTTCCAGTAGATCGTCTTTTGATAAATCTTCGTATATCGGAGGAATATTCTTTTGTATTACTGGGTGTAGAGGGGCTGGACGTTTTCCAACTTTTCAAAGAAGAAACTAGCTAACTTGTTTGGCTTAGAAAATAAACGGTAGAGGCCGTGTTATGTTTTTTAGGGGGATGTAGGGTGAGGTCTTTGAACACCAGTAAACACTTAACACATAAAACACTCTTTGTTTTTTTTTTATTTAAACTAATTTTTATTTCTAACCAACACAGACTGAAGTGACTTAAATTAGTTCCTAGTTTCACATCCTCGGGCAACACATTTAATTGTCAAAAATATTTTAAATTTAACACGCCTTTTTCTTTATAAAACTCTTCAGAGTATTTTGAACAGTTATCTAACACTTTTTACCCGCACTCACACCGCACACCTCTTGAAGACCGTCTCGATCAAAATTCCAAAACCAACAACCTCCTTTTCTCCTTCGTCTCTCCGAATGAAGACTTTTTCCGTGCAGATCGAAGGATACGTCCCTTTGTCTGCCTGGCCATTTTGCCACACGCCATTTCCTTTCTTTATCTTTCCTGGCTTAGGATCAAAAGTGGAAACACAAAAGGTACAATCAACAGAGGTTCTTGCTAATGTACATTTACGATCGTCAATGTAGGTGGGCGATAAAACGAACGTGTGGTTCATTTTATGGGGCAAGTTGTTTGTTTTAACATGGGTAAGGAGAATGGAAAAGGATGTTGCTTGTAGGAAATGATTTGGGTAAACAAACCTTCAAAGGATCATAAAATTGCAGACGCGCATTTTATGATTCTCAATAACTTTACTTGAAAGTTGGTCATCTGGTCCGGAGATTTGGATTCAGGGGATTTTGCGTGTTGCACAAACGGTTCATTTACCACGTCTTGGGTTTTTAAGTTAAATTCAATATGAGCAAGTTGAACGTTTAGATCAATTTGTTTGATATTGAATTGATATCACGATATTTAATGTATGCGCGATTAATGGTGGTGACTGGCTACAAAGAGGTGGGTTTAAGGGGTGGAGGGTTTTGCGCGTAACAGCCGTAAAGGGCGCTCATTCGCTTACCTGCTATTGGTACTTTTGCGCATCACTTTGGTGACTTTCTAGGGACATTAAGGATTTTATTTTGAGGCCCAAACTTTGAGAAGACATTCTTCAGATTCTAAATTAATTTTTAAACCAAAAAAATTCAAAAAAAATTTTTTCTTCTTCCTGTTACATGCTAACTCCCCGCACCGCCCTTGTCTCGGCGAACGTGGGCGAAAGTACGCGGCATATAAAATACTTAAGCTTTAATTGAATTATTACAAACAATTTGAATTTTTGCTCGAATATTCATTTTCATTTTTGGGCTGTACGTTCACCTTACTAAACATTGAATAGAAAATACTATCAGCACAAATGATTACCACATTTTCAAACTAAATTTAAATAGCAGTAGTTTATTATTGGTATAAAACAAAAAACAGCATGTACACGAACAATATAGCTTCTTCGCCAAGTTTCTTCGCGAAGCTTCGTCGCGATGCAGCGATACCGGTAAACCAGGGGATGACCTGAAAATGTTAAAACAGTTAGTCAATAAAATTGATTGAACCTGACATTGTTGTGTTCTTTTGTCTTGTGTGAACGTTGTGCTCAGAAGAGAAGCCAAAATTGTTGAAAAGTCACCCTAGACCTTGGAGAGTGACGGTTTTGTTGGGGTCTGAGAAGAAATACAAAAGATCTCTTGGATTGAGGACCGGAACGAGGAGGTTTAGGTTGTCGGTAGAGGATCCTGGGGGGTCTGGTCGAACAGACTAAAGAGCCTGCCGGCTACGAGTAAGAGTAAAGTAAACCTTAATGAGAGTTCCTGGTTGTAGATCCATAGGCCACCATCGAGGGACACTAGCTAAGAAGGGATCGCCTACCCCAGTCGTTCGAGACGGCAGTCGTCAAGCCCTCGAAGCGCAGCCTGGGGGACTTTGGCGAATGAACCTGTCTACAATTGGTGCAGTGTTCCGCCGAACACGGTTCGCAAGAAGCAGAGAGTCGCCAACGGCACGCCACAGCACACTAAATGAAACACGGAGCACTTGCTTTAAACTTTATTTATTGTTTTTTTTTGTTTGTAGTCAATTACACGTATCTTTAGTTTTTGCGAGCCTCGACACACACGTAAGCCGATACACACACTCGACCGTTCGCTCCTTTTACTGTGCCGCGTCCGATTAAAAAAAGTCAATTCGCGAATTAAAAAAAACTGAACACTTAATTTTTAATGTTGCCGTCGGTGGCAGTTCGGCAGAATTCTCGATCCTCACGTCCTCCTCGTCGCGTTTAAGGTCAAAATCTCACTTCGTTGGTCGAAATATACCACCCGATATGGCTATCGAAATCAGACTGCCTGTCTGCCCACACAGATAACCAGATTCCAAACTGGTATCTGTATCTACACGGAAAAATTTTCCTAATTGCTCTGCTAACAGAACTTCCGAATTTCTGTTAGCAGCATGTTATCACGTCCCAGGGGTGATTTTTCATTCCTGAAAGAAGAAACTCGCTCATCATCGAACATCATTATCACCATCCGTGGTGGTGGTCGAAATTCAGTTCGACGGTTGTCGATTGTATGCCGCCTTATTTACATAACACATCTGGCGCGAAGGCCGAAAGATATCCTGCAATTTGCATGGATGCATGGTTCATGGGTTTTGTTTGACTTTTGTCAATACACCCGAAATCCATTAGATCTTTCTAATGGGTGTGAAATACAAACAGACACCGTGGGATCGGAGTAGTTTCCTTGTAGGTTTTCAACCTCATACAATTTGAATTATCTCGTTGAGATAATTACGGTTGCCGTTTCTTTATGTTTGCCGCTAGACTTGGTGGTCTTTATGGCAGCTACCCGCACGTGCATCGTTGGTCGGCTACTTTGCATTGCATAGACGTTTGAAATTGCCGATTCAATGGAATGTTCCTGGGCGCAGGCGGATTAAATGTTTCTTTTTTGTTTCAGGTATGATGACTTACGAATGTTGAGCTTGGCATTAAAAGCTTTGGGGACGTTCAGTTCCTTGCTTTTTGGTGTCGGTCTCAACGTTGGCTGCGAGTTGCAGGCCCTGTGGTGGGACTTTGGGGCACGCGTCTGTGGGCGCGTGCAACGCTCTCAGGTAAGTAAGTTCCTTGAAGGTTTGGAACCTTACCTGGGCGGAATTGTGCGTTCGTAGGACGCTACAGCACTCCCCCCCTAGTGACGTAGTCACGATATGAAGTAGTTAGTTGCTTGGGGGTGTAGTTGAGTTTTATGGGCGTGCTCCCTTCCGTATTGGGCGGTGTTTGGGTGGTAGAGGAGCGAAAGTTAGCGCGTTCGTCGTTCTTTTTCGCTTGTCAGAAGTTGGGGTTTCAGGTTGCCGTACATTGAGAATCTTCGCAGCGTCTTCTTGTGCGCGCAGATCTCGGGCGCGCTGCCGCGTTATCGGTCCGTGTAGGATGTCCGACGCCCCGCGCGCGACCATTTCGCGGGGGTTCGGTTGATTCTCAACATTTGACGTGCCTGGCGTTTCGTGGGAGTCTGCTGGGTGGCGTACGGGGCAGGTTTCGGCTACCGCCGCTGGTTGTTGATGCACTTCTCCCAGTACGGTATCTGGTGGTAGTTCCAGGTGGCACGGTTTCAATCTTTCGACGCTGACGGTGTACGGCTTGCCGTCGATGTCTACAGAGAAAACACGGTTGTTTATCCGATCCAGCACCCTGTATGGCCCTTCGTAGGGCGGTTCTAGAGGTTTCCTAACTTTGTCCACCCTGATGAAGACGTGCGTGCAGCTGTCCATCTCTGGGTGAACAAATATCCTCTTGGAACCGTGTCTGGCGACAGGTGTTGCCCTGACCTTTCGCATAAGTTTGCGTAGGTTTTCCAAATTTGGCAACTGTTCGAGCGGTGGTTCTCCATCGGCGAAGAACTCTCCTGGGAGGCGCAGATTGGTTCCGTAAGTCAGATCTGCTGCTGAGGCTCCCAGGTCTTCTTTTATGCTTGTGCGCAAGCCTAAAAGAACTGTCGGTAGTACGTCCAGCCATTGATTATCGTCGTGACACATCAGTGAGGCTTTCAGTGAGCGATGCCATCGTTCAATCATCCCATTGGACTGGGGGTGATAAGCTGTCGTGTGGCTTTGTTGGCAGCCGAGTAGATCGGTCAGCTGCCTGAAAATCGCTGCCTCGAACTGTGGTCCTCGATCAGCTGTGAGAGTGGCTGGGACGCCGAAACGTGTGACCCAAGTCGAATAGAATGCTTTGGCTACATTCTCCGCGGTCACTGTTCGTAGTGGCACTGCTTCTGGCCACCGAGTGAAGCGATCGATCATCGTCAGGAGGTACATGTAACCTCTCGACGGCGTAAGCGGTCCCACAATGTCGATGTGTACATGGGCGAATCGTGCCTCGGGGAGCTTAAACTGTGCTGGTTGTAGCACGTTGTGTCGATCGACTTTGCAACGTTGACATTGCAAACAATTACGTGCCCAATTTGTGATGTCTTTGGCCATATGTGGCCAGACGAATTTACGTCGGACGGCCGCAGCGGTTGCGCGTCCGCTTGGGTGGGCTGGGTTATGGAATGTTTCGTACACATTCCTTCGAAACTTTTCTGGGATGTAGGGGCGAGCTGTCCCCGTCGATACATCACACCAGACTTCATCGTTTGAGTCGTTGAAAGGAAGTTTACGCATGACTAGTGCTGTCTCCGCTTTCAATAGGGACTCGAGTTGATGGTCCTCTCCTTGCGCTTGTGCCAAGTCGGCATCATCGATTTGCGCTCGGAGTTTAATCGCATCGATACGCGAAAAAGCGTCTGCAATTACGTTGTCTGCACCTGGAACATATTCGATTCGGGTGCTAAATTGCCCGATGAAATCCAGGTGCCGTTCCTGTCGTGGAGTTGAACTTTCCGCTTTCTTTCGGAAAGCGTACACCAGTGGTTTGTGATCAGTTTTGATCGTCAACTGGCGTCCTTCGACCATGTGCCGGAAGTACTTTACTGCGGAGTAAATCGCTAGTAACTCCCTGTCGTAGGCACTGTATCGTCGCTGGGTCGGGTTCAATTTTTTCGAGAAGAAGCCCAGCGGTTCCCATTTACCATCGCACTCTTGTTCGAGTACGGCCCCAATTGCAGTGTCGGAAGCGTCACACTGTATGGACAATGGGGCTCCTTCGATGGGGTGTCGAAGCAAAGTTGCGTTCGCCAGCTGCTCTTTCGATAAGCGAAAAGCTTGGTCAGCTGACTCGGTCCATTGAATCGGTCGTTTGTCGTTTCGTTTGGCTCCTACTAGGTATTCGTTCAGAGGAGCCTGGACCTGTGCGGCGTTTCGAAGCGTTGGGCGATAAAAGTTTAACATTCCCAAGTAACGCCTAAGTTCTCGCACATTCTTGGGGCGAGGAAACTGCATTAGTGCTTCCACCCTGTCTTGTAATGGGCGGACGCCTTGGCCATTTATACAATAGCCAAGGTACTTGACTTCCGATTCTCCGAGGTGGCACTTGTCTGGATTGATTACCAGGCCGAATTCTCGGAGGCGCTCGAACACTTGCTTCAAATGGGAGCGATGTTCGCTCATGTTTTTCGATGCTATGAGTATATCATCGATATACGCGTAGCAGAAGTCAAGTCCGCGGAGAGCTGAGTCTATGTAGCGCTGGAACGTTTGCGCTGCATTTCGGAGACCGAATGTCATCACCTTGAACTCGAATAGTCCAAAAGGTGTGGTTACCGCGGTTTTCGGTATATCTTCGGGTGCCACCGGGATTTGGTGGTACGCCCTCGTGAGGTCGAGGGTCGAGAAAACTTCGCACCCCTGCAGCTTATAAGAAAAGTCGTGCAGGTTTGCTATCGGATATCGGTCGGGTGTCGTTATTGCGTTCAGCATTCGATAATCACCACATGGGCGCCACTCGCCGTTACTCTTTTTGACGAGATGAAGTGGGCTCGCCCATGGGCTGTCGGACGGCTGGCAGATTCCTAAGTCGAGCATATACTCGAATTCTGCACGAGCCTCGCGCAATTTTTCGGGAGCCAATCGGCGCGGGCGTTGGCTCACTGGGGGGCCGCGCGTTTCAATGTGATGAAAAACGCCGGCCTTTGCACGTCGGGGATTGCTAAGCGGAACTGTTATATCCGCAAATTCTCGCAACAGATCGCTGAATGGTCCGTTTGCGACAGTGCACGTTAACGTCAATGCCTCTCCCGCCTTTGCGTTTACTGGCTGAGAGAGAGACGTTAACGGGTCCATCAGTCTGTTGCTGGCTACGTCCACTACTAGTTTGTAGTGTCGCAGCAGGTCCGAACCTATTAGGGGTTCGGTCACATCGGCCACTACGAAGTACCATCGAATTGGTCGACGTAGGCCTATTTTTAGTGTTATTAATTTCCGTCCGTAGGTTTTAATTGGACTATTGTTCGCGGCGAACAATCTCAATTTACCCGGCAACCGATTTGCAGGTGCGTATGAGCGCGGAAGAACGGAAATATCCGCACCTGTGTCAATAATGAAGTCCATATTTAACTTCGAATCGTATATTGACAAGCGACTTAATTGGGGGTTGCCGGCCGTTTGCGCTTTTTCTACGGTCGGCAGTTCTAGTTTAAAGAACTAGCCTGTATTGCTGGCACATGTGACCAGTTGCAGGGTTGCCTGCACTTCCTGGCTTGTGCCCCGAAACGATGGTGGAAGTAACACCTGCCCAAGGTGTTTTCGTTGGTTGGGGTGCGCGATCTACCGCGCCCGCGTCTAAAGTTTTCACGCGACCTGCTTCGTCGCCGTGATCTGTCACGGCCAGGCCATGAATTGTTCCCCACGCTGAGGTTATTCAGTTGCGCTTGCAACTGCTGGACCTGCCTGCCTAAGCGTTCTATCTCATCGCTCGTCTGTGTTGAATGAGTGCACGTTACCGTGGAGGTTCGTGGTTGGGGCAGAGGTGGATTTTGCGCGGGGTTCGTTGCCGGAAGGAATTGGAGATCCGTTCGGGATCTATCCGTGGCCATTACTGCCTCGGCGTGTCGCGCTAGCTCATCAAGACCAGATTCGGCTAGAGGCGCGACGATTGCCTGAACGTATTCTGGTAAAGATTCTCGAAATATAGCCGTTAAGGCTGTCTCGGACATGTCCGTTCCGGCCAACGCACGGAAATAGGCGGCGCGCTGGGATGGTCGCATCCCAGAGGTGTCGGTCGACCGTAATAAACGTCGCAATCGATTTTGCGGCGTTTCGCTATAGGCGTTAGTCACCATTTCCTTAAACGCCGTGTACGGTTGCGGAGATGGGGTTTTTATTAAACACTTCGCATATGGAAGCAATTTTGGGTCTTGTACCCGTGTTACCACGAGGAATTTCACCTCCTCGTCGGTGATTCCTTCCACGCTGAAAACTCTTTCGGCGTAACCGAACCAGTAGTCTGGGTCGTCGGACGTAAAGTCCGGTAATATTGCGTTACGCAGTTGTGGGCGGTGGTCCGCCTGGAATGGGATGTCGGCTTCTTGACGGAGGGCAGGAGCCTGTGATGTCGTTGGCGAAGGTCGGGCGTCGTTTGCCATTTGCGTTTTTTGAACCGCGGTTTTCGACCTGGTGGTTAATGTCGACTTGGGGAGGTCTCGCGTTAATTTTCTCTGTGGGAGAGCGATTATATTTCCTCTCAACGTTTTCGCTTTCTGTATCGAAGCTTGCGACCTTGTGGTTGGCATCTACTTTCAATAGCTTCGCCTCGAAAATCTGTCGCTCGGTGCGCGGATTGCTTTAGTGTTGGGGATTCGCGTTTAGTTTTTCCCTTTTCGGGGAATGTTTTCAATGGAGAAACGCGGCGAAACGACCTGCTGGTTCCAAAGGTTTACAGGGAAAAGGCCTAGCACAAAAGGATACCGTCTGATTTCCAAAGATTAATCAGGGAATAGGGCCTAGCACAAAAGGATTCTATTTATTTTCCAAAGATGATATAAGGATGGGCCTACACCAGAGGATACTTCGGTTAATTCGACGGTGCTAGGAGCAGAAAGGAGAGGAGCTTTCCAGTTCAGAGGAAGACGAGAAGAACGAGGAGATGAGAATAATCGAGGATTTCTCGCGGATTCGCAACTGTTTCCGCGTTGCCTTTATTAACGGGGTCTAATTTTTGCCTGTTTTCGCGGTCGTCACAAGAAAGAAACGTCGAGTGTGTCGTTAGTTCGTGCGTGTGCTTCGTGGCTCTGAAGGAGCTTACAAAATTGTTATTTTGGACACTTTGTATCTGTGCTTCCTTTGGTGCTATTTTTAGTACAATGTTACGGAATTCTCGTTGGTGCGCTACGTTTTACTCTAATTATGTGTATTTATCATTACAAATGAAAAATATATTTAAATTAATTCTTTTCCTCTTAATCTTTACGAGTCTGCTCGATAATCTCGGTAAACAAAATCAATATGAGGTTTTAATATAGGAAAAGTGAAACATTTAATTTTGATTGGCTAGTAACAGATTTAAAAGTATCGACGAGAAACGAAATCCAAACGATACAATCCTTTTTCACTTTTTCGTAACAATTTCAACTGCCGATTAAAACACTTGGATTTTTGCTTAATTTCTACTCATCACAATAATTGAAATAGGGAGTAAAATAAAAAAAAAACGTTTTGCTTTTGGAGCGTATACTTAAGGTTAACCTGTTGTTATTAATTTATTCTATATTTCGAAATATTTCTATAGTAGACCGTTTTCTTATTACTATTATGGCTGTAAAAAGGTCTGCCTTACATGCATATACATAGTTCGTTCTACGTTTTGTATTTGCTCGAAAGGAGTTTTATAAATTTACACTGATTTTTGCCTTGCCTCAGAAGGAGCTTTGTAAATTTCAAATTGGCTTTTCACTTTTCGGCTCAAAAGGAGCTCTATGTACGTTACGTTTCTTGGCTCAGAGGGAGCTCAAGGGAGAGAGAAAAAAAAAAGGAATAGATATAGTTTACAAGAAAAGGAAAATTTTTACAAAAACTTGCGATTTGTCCTGCTTGAATCTGCGTCCGTGGGCGTCGAGGTGGGTCCTGCTTCGTGGCGAGGATGGCTGCTATTCGGTGGTTTTTGGGTCACTTCGCACTGGCACTGGTACTGGAACTCTTCCTCTACTGGTACTGTCTGTGTTGTTTTTCGGCACTGTTTTATTTTTGTAATTTTTCGGCACTGTCTGCGTTTTAAGTCGCGTTCGTTTTCGGTCGTATTCACTTTTTATATTGTTTTTCGCGTGTTCTTATTTATATTTGGTGCGTGTTCACTTTTAAATTCGCGCGTCGGGCAGTCACCACTTTGGCGAATGAACCTGTCTACAATTGGTGCAGTGTTCCGCCGAACACGGTTCGCAAGAAGCAGAGAGTCGCCAACGGCACGCCACAGCACACTAAATGAAACACGGAGCACTTGCTTTAAACTTTATTTATTGTTTTTTTTTGTTTGTAGTCAATTACACGTATCTTTAGTTTTTGCGAGCCTCGACACACACGTAAGCCGATACACACACTCGACCGTTCGCTCCTTTTACTGTGCCGCGTCCGATTAAAAAAAGTCAATTCGCGAATTAAAAAAAACTGAACACTTAATTTTTAATGTTGCCGTCGGTGGCAGTTCGGCAGAATTCTCGATCCTCACGTCCTCCTCGTCGCGTTTAAGGTCAAAATCTCACTTCGTTGGTCGAAATATACCACCCGATATGGCTATCGAAATCAGACTGCCTGTCTGCCCACACAGATAACCAGATTCCAAACTGGTATCTGTATCTACACGGAAAAATTTTCCTAATTGCTCTGCTAACAGAACTTCCGAATTTCTGTTAGCAGCATGTTATCACGTCCCAGGGGTGATTTTTCATTCCTGAAAGAAGAAACTCGCTCATCATCGAACATCATTATCACCATCCGTGGTGGTGGTCGAAATTCAGTTCGACGGTTGTCGATTGTATGCCGCCTTATTTACATAACACATCTGGCGCGAAGGCCGAAAGATATCCTGCAATTTGCATGGATGCATGGTTCATGGGTTTTGTTTGACTTTTGTCAATACACCCGAAATCCATTAGATCTTTCTAATGGGTGTGAAATACAAACAGACACCGTGGGATCGGAGTAGTTTCCTTGTAGGTTTTCAACCTCATACAATTTGAATTATCTCGTTGAGATAATTACGGTTGCCGTTTCTTTATGTTTGCCGCTAGACTTGGTGGTCTTTATGGCAGCTACCCGCACGTGCATCGTTGGTCGGCTACTTTGCATTGCATAGACGTTTGAAATTGCCGATTCAATGGAATGTTCCTGGGCGCAGGCGGATTAAATGTTTCTTTTTTGTTTCAGGTATGATGACTTACGAATGTTGAGCTTGGCATTAAAAGCTTTGGGGACGTTCAGTTCCTTGCTTTTTGGTGTCGGTCTCAACGTTGGCTGCGAGTTGCAGGCCCTGTGGTGGGACTTTGGGGCACGCGTCTGTGGGCGCGTGCAACGCTCTCAGGTAAGTAAGTTCCTTGAAGGTTTGGAACCTTACCTGGGCGGAATTGTGCGTTCGTAGGACGCTACAGGACCACCGTTCACTGGGGCCGGGTCTTTATCGAACGCACTGAGCGATTTTTTTTTTTTTTTTACCCACTTCTCTCGGGAGAGACGAAGCTATAGCGCCGGTGGGCGCCCCGAGATGGCACCAAATAACTGTTGCAGTTCTTTTTGAACAGTTGCAACGCCCCGGAACCACTCGCGGGAAGGGAGATCCACAGCTTCCCCGCTCTGTAAGAGAACGAGTTCTGATGTAGGGATGCTCATCTCATCGGGAGATGATCCGCAAACTGGTGCGATGCGTCGAATTGTCTTGTGGACCGCATATAAACCGAATTGCGTGGAACAATATCACGAATCTCCGAAGAACAGTACCCGTGATATCTGTAAAACAGACAGAGGTCGGTTACGCGCACGTCTCTGTATGCTCTCAAGTAGATCGGCGTATGTTTAGGAGCCGAGCTCCAAACATGAGAGCAATATTCGAGCGCGGGCCTAATTTGGGATTTATATAGGGGAAGAAGTTGAGCCGGAGTAAAATATTTCTTGGCTCTAAAAAGATAGCTCAGTTTTCCTGAGGCTGACCTGGTGATGCTCTGCACGTGTTTATGCCATGATACATTCCCACAGACCGTGACGCCGAGCAATTTCAAGCTTTCACCAGATTCGAGATTGGCCCTTCCCCACTGCCGGACCCTATCTAGATCCTGATTCAGAGAGTCAATCTGTTTACATCTCAGCCGATGCGACGCAGAAGCACCAATCGGCCGAACACTCGAAAAGGAGGAAACAAGCGTACTATCATCCACAAAACTGAACACTTTGTTATCCATTGTCTCCAACAAATTATGTTGAGGGAGAAGCGGACTCTACTGGCCTAACTGCCTCCAGGACGTCACCCAGGGAAGCAATAAATAGACTGCTAAATTTGGGGATTACGGAGTGAAGACCACAACAGGGTCACTCTACGTCTGTGCCGCCGTCGCCACCGCTAACTGTGAGTACCTCTCTTTTGTTACATGCCCCGAGACCACATCAGTGAAATACATACAAATCTCACCAACATAACGATCTGTATATAACCAAACAATTAGGTGCTGCTATTATATATATATTAAACCAGAAAGATTACAACTGGTTAAAAGGTGACAATATACGTTTACTTTAGAGATTACATTGTGAAACATGTATCACTCCACGACTGCAAGAATTACAGAATTGAGAACAGGAAGAATCCGGTTTATTTCGGCGAGAACATTACAGCAGGCTCAACCGAGTTAAGCTGTGGCCCTAGACGAAGACTTCTATAAGACATTATGTCGGGTTTTCCCATAGGTACTTGACAACTTTGAATTTAATTTGTGAGCGCACCCTTTCACTAATCATCAAACCGTCACTGTCAATTTATTCAGTAAACTCGACATTTTCATCATGGTTAAGTACACAAACGAACAACGCCTGCAAATTATAAAAATTTACTATCGAAATTTGGAGTCGGTGATCGCAACTTTAAGAGCGTTAACTCCAATTTTCAGTCGTAATTCTCGCCCTAGTAGACAGGTATAGCGTTTGAAATAATAGTGAAGAAGAACGTGTGATTCGAACTGACGCAATGACAGTTTGAATCACCAAAAATTTATCTAACCGTTACCCATCAGGCTACTGGCCGTATTTAGAATTCGACTTTTAAACTCAACTATACTCCACTGATGTGAATTGTTATGTTATCGCTAAAGTATACGGCTCTGATGTATTTTCTTATTCGATTTTTCGTTCGGTGCTCTTCACTATTTTGCTTGTGAATTGTGTATGTATCTGTTAGAGTCGCCACGCAGGCAATAACAAGTTTAGTGCAAAAATTTGAGTCTACATATTCGTTGTGTGATATTGCCGTGCCAGTGAGATAGCGGGTTGGTCGAAGTGTCGAAAATATCCCTGCCGTTCAGGCGTCCGTAGCAAATGATCCAAATCAGTCAATTCCACGGCGTTCTCAAGAATTTGCCATCGCCCAGACCACTTTATGGCGAATTTTGCGTAAGGATCTTGGTTTACACCCATACAAGATCAAGCTGACTCAAGAATTGAAGCCGATGGACCATTTGAAGCGACGTACGTTCTCCGATTGGGCTCTGGAAAAGATGCGCCAAGATGATGAATTTCATAGCGAAATCATCTTCTGTGACGAAGCTCATTTTTGGCTCAATGGGCTCGTCATTAAGCAAAACATGCGTTACTGGTCGGGTAAAAATCCACATGTGCTCATGAATCACCACTTCATCCACAAAAAATAACTGTTTGGTGCGGTTTGCATGCCGGCGACGTCATTGGGCCATATTTTTTCGTCGACGATAACGATCGTCACGTTACTGTGAATGACCATCGTTACCGATTATTTTTGGCCCGAATTGGAAGATATAGACTTGGGTGACATGTGGTTTCAACAGGACGGTGCCACAAGCCACACAGCACACAATACAATCGATTTATTGAAGAGTATGTTTGATGAGCGTTTTATCTCAAGAAATGAGCCAGTCGGTTGCCCGCCTCGTTCGTGCGATTTAACGCCTCTAGACTATTTTCTTTGGGGCTACGTCAAGTCATTGATCTATGCCAACTAGTCGACCACGTTAAAAGAGCTCAGAGCCAACATTGAACGCGAAATAGCGGCCGTTTCGGCCGAAATGTGTGGCCGAGTCATCGAAAACTGGATCCAACGAATCGACCGCTGCAAACGTGCCCGCGGTGGCCATATGAACGAAGTCGTAAATGTTTTGATTGTACTTCAAGCCGATAATAAAGTTTTTGAAATTCCTCAAATGGTTTGCATTTTATTTAAAAAAAAATAGTTTACAAGTCCCTATTGCAAAAACCCGATATAAGAATTGGGTACCTGTGGACAGGCATTATATATCTAGAACTCATTATATAAGAGCTGGCAAAGACGTAAAATCATATAAGAATTGCCGCAGCCGGTGCTCATCATCTTGGAGTGCACCGGATTTAATAGTTAAGGAGGAGCCTAGAGGCCCTGTACGCACTTACGTTCCCGCAAGGGGTAACGGTGGAGTAAGTAGGGAGAACATTGGTGACGCTGGGGAGAGACGCGGAGGCGCAGCGATAGTTTCATCATCATCGGCACTACAACCGGGAGCCGGGCTTGGCCTTATTTAGCAAGTCCTGAGGCATGTCAAATTTTTCATGATAATTTGGGGGGTCAAAACTAGCTGCACGCCAGACAAATACAATTTGAGTGTTTACTTCGGGATCGCTGGGGAGTCCAGCATCGATCTCGTGCCCGCGGCGGCGTAACAAGGCAGAGCCACACAAGAGACTTTTTTTTTCTATGTAAAGAAGTAATTTTGGTTTTGCTAACCTTTTTTTTTTTTCCTTTTGATATTTTTTCTTTTGAATTTTGCTCATGCAACGAGGTTATTGTTAATGTTGATGTTAGGTTGAGATTTTAATCTTAAATTATTTCTTGGGCATAATCGTTGTTGCTTTTAGTTAAAAATTTTCTTTTTAATACTTTTATATTTATTAATAATGTTAAGATTTTCATGTTTAAATTTGTTTGGCATAATTGTGTTGCCTTTTTCTGTCTGATACTTTGATATCTATTACCGGTTGTATTTCTTGTTGTCCAAAATCGCTGCCTTTTCTCCTCTTTCTTTGTTTTTCTCGTCGGGACGTTTTTCCTTGCTGATTGTTGTTGTGGTTACTTCCCTCACGGGGTTTTTCGCTTTTGCTACTGCGGGTGTTGTTGTTTTTTCTCTGAGATACGTTTGATTGCCTCCCTTTTGGGTGCGTCTGGTCGTTTCTTATTGCTGTGCCTCCTGTGTTTTTCTCTTTATGTCTCTCCCTTGAGATTTGGGAACCGACGGGGTCTCCTCGTCTCGTTTCTTACGGCCCGAGGACTGGCCGTCCTGTTTGCTTTCCCCATTTTCTGTGAGCTGCGGGTTCTGGTTCTGTCAGGGTGAGCTTTCTTTTTGTGGGTTTCTCCCTTTTATTTCGGCCCTAGGGACTGACGAAGTCCTAGGTTTTGGTTGGAAATAGGCCTTTTTCTTCTATTCACCCTAATCTGGGAACTGACGACGTTCCCCGGATTCTGAGTCTTGTTTTGTTTACCGCGGTGCCGACGCGGATCCCCGGATCTTGATCTTTCACTCGCTGTTTCTGTTGGGAAACCGACGAGGTTCCCAAGCCCACACATTTAGGACGTCTTAGTCTGCTTTTGTTGTGTTTCTTTTGTCTGGTCCCTTCGAACTCGTACACCAAGTCCGAGTAAGGACAACTTGCTGCCCAAATGTTGACGAGAAAGCGACGGAGAGAGGACCAGGGCACCCCCTCCTCGGCAACGGCGCCCCCGGCTTCCCAGGAGCACGCCGGGAGACGAATTCACCCCAACCGGTACGCCGACCACACTCGGGAAATGAACATTTCAGGCCCAATCAGGTGCTGCACGGACCACACTGGATGTGGACAGGGCTTACGGCCGTGTGACCAAAACTGTCAGGCATTATATATCTAAAACACATTATATACGAGTTGGCAAATACGTAAAATTATATTAGAATTGGTGGTGCAAAAAATTGAATAAAATTATATAAGATTCCCCCCTTAAGGTACTCTTCATCCGCCATAAAACTCATAGTAGATAATAGTCCAGCAAACGAATACAGTTGTTGTCCATATCGCAGCCGATTCAACACTCCCTGATACCATATCGGCTTTGCCTCTACCGTAGCGCAAGCGATATTCCATTCAAATCGGGGTTCGTGTCGCTTCTTGCACATTGTGTTATGTCCTTAGTCTCGTCAATGGTATTTTCTTTTTTTTTGGTTTTAACCGTAAATTCAACACTGAGAAAAAAGACAACTTTTTGTTAAATTTTTTTTTGTATCTTATTCATTTTAACTATTATCGTTGTTTATCATCCGCATCATTTAATTTTTGTTCACAACTATCCACTATCGGCTTTTGACTTTCTCTTCACTTCCACTCTTTCACGGACTACTCATAATTTTCGACTCACTGTATGATTGCCAATAACAATAACAGCGGTGCGATACTACCAGTTCATAGTCTTTTTTCCCACCGTTATCTCAACGAGAAAACTGGGTCATACCACGTAACCGTTATCGTATGACCTATGTTTATGTTTAATATTTTAAATTGTTTAAATATTTTATATGTATAATTTTGAGTTTTATACTTTATGTTTTCTAGGTAAAACTAAGGTGGTGGGAGACTTACTACGTAACAAACCTCCCCTCCAACGAAGATGCGTGTCATTCTTGGAAGAGGAATGACACGCTGACGGTTGAGTACGTGGGGTCGCACCAGGCGGTACAGTTTTGACGTCCTGGTATTGTTGTTGCTGTTTCTGGTGGTGGGTTATTTGTAAACTTAAAAAAAATGAAAAATTAAAATTAGATTTTCTTTTTTTTTCTTTTTTTCTTTTTTGTACGTTCTCTTCATTCTCTTCATTACGGATCCGTCCTAAAGTAGGGATAATACGGCAGGAAAAGGGGGATTAGACCAGCACGATTTGGTTGACTACCTTGCACTCCCTATGGCCTGTCGATCATAGGGCTTTAGACAGGTATTGTGAATTAACACCCGCCTTTTTCCCTATTTTTATGGCGGAGTGTACCGTGCATCTACGACGTTGTGAATAACAGTAGAAAATCTGAGCCGCCCACACGATCCGGCAAAATACCTCCTTCACAATAGTGAAGTGGCTTCTTTTCACCGTATCCCAGGGGTGACTGGCGTGAGCAAAAGGCTAGTATTTGCCTATTTCGGCCTGAGACAGCATGGCTCTGAGTGCTTCTTGGCTCGCATTCGTGGCCAGATTAAAGGGGTTTGGTATGGTTAGGGTTGGTCCGTTTTAACGGCAAAACCAACATCGGGCGTGAGTCCCGTTGATATGTTAACTCGCAACCCCAGGGCAATTACGGAATATTCGCTGAGTGGGGGCGACTCCACTGCCCAATTACGTTTCGTGAACAGCCTGGTTTACCCCTATAGTTTGAGCTTATGGTTTTGTCCTTTAGTTTGGTGCCTATAGTTTTGGGCCCGAACTTAAACAAATTTCTATTCACTCATTTAATAGCTCCTCTCGACGAAAGTCCTTAATAAAAGCGAACATTTATTCGTCACTGAAAAGAAGCATGAGTCTGACCGGTCTGCCCAGAAGGATCTTAACGCTGATGTCCACGATTAGGCGCGTAGAGTTTCTACGGACAATGCTTAAAGGGGTTGGATGATCGGAACCTTGATTGGCGAAAGCTGAGAACAGCTTTGGCTGAGTTGTGAGTTTACTGCGGTTGGGTTTGGGTTTCCCGACCCGACCTCTGGGAGTTTTTCCCTCGCTCCTATTTTGCTTTTTGTCGACAGTCTGCCCCCGTGTGTGTGTGTGTGTGTTGACCGCAAAACTCGCACCGTTGGCCCCTCTTTTGTGATTTATCGTTCTGCCTTGGGAACTGTGCAGACTCCGTGCTAGTAGATCTAAAGCGGACTCAGTCTGCCTTGCGCTGGCGGCGTTGGGGTGGGTGGTTTCGACTCTTTGAGTCCGTAGGTGCGCCTTTGCTCTGCTTTTAAGCCCTAGTAGGGTCAAAACTGGCAGAGCCTGCCCGGCTTTCGCCTGCGGTGGATCTTTGTCGGATTTTAATTCATTGATGTGTTCCACCGAACACTGTTTACGAATAAAAGTCACTTTTCATTTTCTTGGTTTTTTTTTTTTTATTCGAACACTCCCACCGACACACCCGTCGGATCTTTTCCCTGAGGATGTTATCTCTGGACTAACTTGTAACGATTTTGTTGAAGGAAGGGAAACTTACCCGGTTGTTCTTTCTTTCTCTTAAATAAAACCTAACCTTGAATATCCTCTCTTTTTCAAGGGGTTTCTCTCTTCCGGGAGATCGCACCCTCTCTTGTTCTACGATTCCGTTTTGTTCGTAGCGATACTGTGTGGATGCACCCACACAAACAGACGCGAACTTTGCTGCCCATGTGGCCGGAGATATGCCGAGGATCGTCAGGTTTTTTACACATCTGCGGTATCCCTTTGTGTACTTTACCCGCATGTGGTTTATGACCCTGGTGATTTCCTCGGTAGTATAGTGGTTAGTATACCCGCCTGTCACGCGGGAGACCGGGGTTCGATTCCCCGTCGGGGAGCCTCTGGCGCAAAACTAATGACCTTGCCCGGAAAAAACTAATCATTATGGAAAATTTAACAAGCTTCAGGACTTGCTAAATAAGGCCCAGATCGGTTCCCGGTTGTAGTGCCGATTATGATGATGATTTCCTCGGCCGAAGTCATTATCTTCGGCTGCGATATTTTTACAAGGTTTTTATCTCCTTGTAGGAACAGTGTCGGTTCGTTTATTGTTTACCTTCCATTCCCACAATAGTACTGTCGATAAGGAAAAACCAAATTGCGGTTGGCTCAAGAGAAGATCATAAATTTGTTTATTTTGGCCATACTTTTATCGCAGGAATTTTTATGGCTGTTGTCATCGGCCACTTGTGTTTGCCCAGCTAATGGGTCGTCAAACAATTTCCTTTCTGGGTAATGTCCTTCGATAACCGTGCAGGGATGAGGAATCGGTCGAGGAATTGGGCCCACGTGTCTGTGGAAACGTGGGGTTAAGGACACCTGTATGTATGTGCCCTTTAGCTGGGCAGAAAGGTATTTAACCCCACAGTGGTTTGTGAGTTTCGCAGGACCGCCACAGGCCTGTTACGGGTCCCACACCCAAAGTCTCACCCAAAAGCCCCAAATCCCCCACCCCTACCTTTCTATATTTATAATCGCGCCAAGTAGCAAATTTACATAAACTACTTCGCAAGGATAAAAATAAATAAGTTGCCGTCGAACAATAGAGACAAGACGTTAGAAAACTTTGAAAAAAGTTTTCAGTAGATAGAAATTTAGTGGTGGGTTTAGGGGGCTTCTACCCCAGGAAGTGACGCCAGAGCCGCCATTTTGAAAGCTCTTTGTGGGAAAGCTCTCGTTTATCGGGGGTATATCCGGTGGTGTGACTCAACTTGGTATTATGACAGTTGGCGGCAGTTAAATTTGAAATTAAATCTATTTTGAAAGCGTCGTAGCTTGCTGTCTTGGCTATTGGCAGTTTTATGTGTATGACCGTTGACAGTTAAATTTGAAAGTATATGTATTTTGAAACCGTCCGTGGCGTGATGTCTTAGCTATCGGAGGCTTTTTCTATATTAATTGTTGTTTTATGTGTATAACTGTTATATTAATTGCGGATATATTATTAATTGTACATATGAAGAAGTTTTCGTATCTTGCTGGTATATTGATCGTATGTTTTATTTTTAGTGTAGGATATATACTTTTAGGGATTACACTTTAACGGCTACATTTTTTTGAAAAACACATTAATTGCGGATATATTATTAATTGTGGATATTTTATTAATTGTATGTATATTATTAATTGTACATATGAGACTTTTTGTATCCCATTATGAAATATGCTGAATCATCAAAAACCAGTCCAATGTGTGCGAGTTAGCGTTGTTTAGCGGGGTAATATATGAATGAGTTGTGTCCTCTTGTATTCATCACATTTCATCAGTGAATATTCAGCCTTCAAACCGGTAAGTCATCATATTTTAATTATTAATACCATTTCATTATATATATATATTTTGTATATAGGTATTCTCAAGATTAAAAAAAAACATTTCATCGGTGGATATCAGCCTTCAAAAACGGTAAGATATCATATATTAATTATTAATATAATTTCGTTGATCCATATATATATTGTATATAGGTTTTCTCAAGATTAAAAAAAAAAAAAAACATTTCATCGGAGGATATCAACCTTCAAACCACTCGACAACGGATTAGAATGAAATTTTTCGAAGAAAACAATCATCATCAAACGGTAAGTTATCTTATATATAAATTATTGTTCATTTTGTTGTGACATTAACGCGGTGCTAGTGTTTAGAGAGTGTTGAAGTATCGAGGATGAATAACCCTGCTGTTCGTAGTGTGTGGATGCTTCATAAAATTATTTATTTTTGTGATTTATTTGTTCAAATGTTGTGTGTAATATTCGGTGGATTTTACGTATCATCGGCGCGGTTGTTTTCTGAAGGTCTAAATTAGTTTTAATTGATGCGAAATTTTTTCTATAAAAGGAGATCTGGAATTGTGTATAGATTTAATTAGTTTTTTCGTTCAGCGATCATTGTTCAGTCTCTGTTCTCACAAACTTACAAACAGTTTTTAACCTTTTGAATATTCAACATAACATCAAAAAAAATTGGTGAGGATCGCATACATTTTATTTCCAAAATCCAGCTAAAAAACATTCTTAGAGTACGGAGTCAAATGTAGTTGGGAGGATTTGGAGCGGCATTGTTAATGTGTTTTTTGGGTGATGTTTTTTTGAGCGATGGTTTTTTACCTTACCTGTAGCCAACATTCAGGAGATTGATTAACAGACAGTTCGAATTCGCTCGGCGTGAGACAGGGGGACGGATCTGGGGTTATGAGGGTGGGGGGATAAAATGCATTACGCGGATTAATGTTCGGTGATTAATGTTATCATCGGCTTAATGAGGAGGTTCTCATCTAGAGACCCAAAAAATGAGGTGTTATTCTCGAATTTTTTTCTTAAAGGCAGATGCAAATATCAATGTTAAATTCTATACACACATATTTATTAAGTATTTAGTATTAAGAATTCTTTAGCGAAAATATATTTTTAAAAAATTGTCTATTTAATAGATGACGTAGTAGGTGGGACAATTCGAAAAACGGTATCCAATCGCCTCTATCGTAGAGCTGTTTGCAATCATGGCTCCTTTCTGATTTCCCCATTCTTGTTGTCAAAAAATGTCGTCGTCTAATACCTGCTCAACCTGTTCCCTTTTCATGGATTTAAACGAGTCTTTGTTCTATTTTTTTCATCGTTCACTCACCACGCCTAGCGTTGTTGTTTGGGGAACCTTTTGTAAACAGAATTACTTACATAACTATTGTCCTCTCCGCCGCGGCCGCCTGCAGTTAGATGTAATAAAATAACGAAGAACAAAGCGGCAGAATTGACGGCAAATTTTTCATTTCTTTTTAGAAAATGTGTCTGCCAATACAATCAACAACACCCACAATAATAATAATAATAATAATAATAACAATAATAACAATAATAACATGAGAAAAAGAATAGGGCAAGTGTTGGGCGAGTGCCGACAACAACAACAACCAACAACATCAGGAGAGCAACCTGCTGAAAAATCCAAGCAGCCCACGTATAAAAGATGTTTGTTTTGTGAACAGAATGTTGCGGAACAGCTTTGGGCCCAACATCAAAGATAAAATACGCACAAAACAAAGGCTCAACAGGTTCTTAATGAAAATATATCCTCAAAAGAAAACGCTTTCAAAAATCGCGTTAAAACATTTGTCATTGCTAACAAAGATGAAGGCATGGTAAATGTGAGAAAAAAGTATTCCACTGATTGTCGAGCTACTGGAAAATCAATTGGAAGTTTTGAAAGCTCTTAAATTTAGTATGGAGCTTTTTGCGGAGTTTGTAAAATACTTAAAAGAATATGACGACATAATCCAGGTGGATATTAAAAGTATGCAAACTAAAATGTATACGATTAATAACGAGCAAGATGTAGAGGAAAATTTGAACATTGCAATCAACAATATCAAGGTAAAATTAGAAGAATTTCAAGAAAAAGACAGCGGATGGTCATTGTTATCATTTCAAAGAATTGAGATCAACATTAATAAATACGACCCGCTTCGAGCTTCTTAATATTTTAATTTACCCAAGCAAATATCAAACAACGCGCTTGCATCAATGTTCAATACAACGATGAATATTGTTTTAAATGGACCATTATATCAGCTTTCACTAATGATACACACCATGCTGATAGACCATCGCACTACAAAATGAAATGAAACAATACAATTCAATGATTAAATACTATGTTGCAAAAATATGCAATAACCCAACCAACAGCGTAAATGTTTTTGGCTATGAGATTAATGATAGGGGGGTATGTAAGATAATTGGACCCTACTATCTATCATACACGCGAAGAAAAGACAAAGCATATTAACTTGCTTTATTGCGAAAGTCGTGATGATGATAAAACGCATTATGTATACATCAAAAACATCTCGCGTTGTTGAAAAGCCAGATAACCAAAAAAAAAAAAACAAAATCGAATGCATCTATGTAACAGCTGCTTGCTGCGATTCGCCACAGAATCCGATCTGCAAAAACATAAGAGCGAATGCCGCAAACTAATCACAATCATGCCCGGAGAAAAACATAAAATACGTAAATTTATAAAACATAACCGTAAACTAAAAGTCCCATTTGTGGTGTATGCAGACTTCGAGTCAATTTTACGTCCCGTGACTCATTGCGCGCCGGATCCTGAAACTTCATCAACAACAGACATACAACAACATATACCATGCGCATTTTCTTATTACATCAAATGCTCCTTTGATGATAATTTGAGCAAACACCGTACATTTTGTTGGTGAGAAAAAATTTTTTAATAAAAAAAAATCAAAACTAAAAATAAACATTTTCATTTTTGTAGGAGAAAACTCGCCGGTGGAATTACCATGCCAAAGATCTAGCACATCTTCACACGAAAATCATTGTACAGCCAAAACCAATGATTCCATTAACACAGCGCGAGAACCATCATCAAAACACATCACCAATATGCAGCATTTGTAAAGGTAGTTTTAGTGAATTAGATATAAGAGTAAGGAATCATTGCCACTTCACTGGTGTCTATAGAAGACCAGCCCATTCACAGTGCAATTTAGATTTTCGCGTTCCCACATTTTTCCCAGTCTTTTTCCATAATTTGTCGAGTTATGATTCACATCTATAATTAGCCGTGAAAATGTCAATAACCCCATTTTTATAGCGCTAGTACAACGAAACCCAAATAAATAGGTTTATCATATACTATTCGCGCCTTGTTCATTTCAATAGCACACAACTCTGATGTAAATATAGATGTGCTATGGAAATTGGGATTGGCAATCAACTTTCTGGCGCTAAATGAATTTCGAGTGGGTTACAATCTTCACATCCCGTCGCTTTTCTACATTTTCCATGGTTTTCCCATAAACACTATTGTTCATTAATTTGAAAAACTCTTTTTCAAACTTATTTTTTGCCTTTTTCCTGTATTCGGTGTTAAGGTTTATATATTTTTGCAACCACCCAGATTGTGTAAAAGACAACACTCTATGAACTTTAGTAAGAGTAAGATTAAGACATTGCTGCAAATTCCTCAGATGAATTATATACTTTGTTTTTGAATGTAGATTGGCAACCAGCTTAGGAATTTTGGATCCTGGCGTTGTCATATTTTCAGGGCAAAACGGAAGATCATTGTGTCGATCGTGAAGATCTATTGGATAGGTCAAATCTACTTTCAATACATAGCCGATTTTATCGTTTTCCTTGCAATTTAAAATATATTCGGCAGTGTAGATTTGGGGATCATTCCATTGAAAGTTTCCATCTGGAAGTTGTTGAGACATTGCCAGGTTATTTGCATTTAAATACATAAGAAATTAATTTGCTTTGATCACATCAAATTTATCTACATATTTGTTATTCGCGACGGCATGTCGATGACTACACTGATATAAACTGCCTCGGATGCCATTCTTGAAGAAATTTTCAACATCGCATCCCAAGATAAACCGGGGAATGTATAGTAATGACACGGATCTAACTCATATATATTTAGACAAATCTTACGAAAAGTCTCAAATACATCCGCCAACAACAGAACATCGCTCTGCAGATTTACAATCGAAATGCTTCCACACTTTTAGAGTATAATCGTAATTTTCAACTAAACAATCTTCATCTGTTAGCTTATTATAGAGTTGGGAAATTGGTGGAAGAGAACAGTCATCTAAGCGAGCCCATGAATTAAGGTATTTATAAGGAAATACACCTTTCCTCATCATTAATTTGAAAGAGTTCTCTTTTTTGTAAAATCTCTTATTAATGATGAACTCATCTTCAGATAAATTTCTCATTAGCGAGTCTATGCTAGATTGTACAAATCGAAATGAATATAAAAACCTAATTTCAAATGAATTATGTTCGTCTAAATAC
Organism: Microdon myrmicae; assembly: GCA_963931805.1. NCBI lineage: Eukaryota > Metazoa > Arthropoda > Insecta > Diptera > Syrphidae > Microdon > Microdon myrmicae. The sequence continues at coordinate 159,562,061 of OZ007499.1, forward strand.
ACGCGTTTGGAAAGCGATATATAATTTTCCTTATTTAGCGGAATTACATTTATTTCCCCCTTAATGCAGTTCAGACTTTTCACAAATAGATGTGAATCATAACCCGACAAATTATGGAAAATGACTGGGAAAAATGTTGGAACGCGAAAATGTAAATTGCATTGTGAATGTGCTGATCCTCTATAGACACCAGTGAAGTGACATTGATCCCTTACTCTTATATCTAATTCACTAAAACTACCTTTACAAATGCTGCATATTGGTGATGTGTTTTGGTGATGGTTCTCGCTCTCCGGTAATGGAATCATTGGTTTTGTTTGCCCAATGATTTCCGTGTGAAGATGTGTCAGAACAAGGCTAGTATCTTCACAAATTCCACCAGCGAGTTTTCTCCTACAAAAAAGAAAATGTTTATTTTTAGTTATGATTTTTTTTTATTAAAAAATCTTTTTCTCACCAACAAATGTGCGGTGCTTGTTCAAATTATCATCAAATGAACATTTGATGTAATAAGAAAATGCGCACGGTATGTGTTGTTGTACATCTGTTGTTGATGGAGTTTCAGGATCCGGCGCGCAATGAGTCACGGGACATAAAATGGACTCGAAATCTGCATACACCACAAATGGAACTTTTAATTTTCGGTTATGTTTTATAAATTTACGCATTTTATTTTTTTCCTCGGGCATAGTCGTTATTAGTTTGCGGCATTCACTCTTGTGTATTTGCAGTCTGAATTCAGTGTCGAATCGCAGCAAGCAGCCGTTACATAGATGCATTCGATTTTTTTTTGGTTATCTGTCTTCTCAACAAACGCGAGATGTTTTTGATGTATACATAATGCGTTTTATCATCATCACGACTTTCGCAATAAAGCAAGTTAATATGCTTTGTCTTTTCTTCGCGTGTATGATAGATAGTAGGGTCCAATTATCTTACATTCCCCCCTATCATTAATTTCATACCCGAAAAACTTTTACACTGATGGTTGGGTTATTGGTTTCGAAAATGTTTGTACCCTTGACCGCCAGAGGAAATTGCATTTTTTTGAAACAAAGTATTTCATCTTTGAATTCTATCGTTTCGTTTGCTATGTTGACAATTTTATAATGCGATGGTCTGTGAGCATGATGTGTATCATTAGTGAAAGGTGATATAACGGCCCATTTAAAACAATATTCATCATTGTTTTGAACATTGATACAAGCGTGTTTGTTTGATATTTGCTTGGGTAAATTAATATATGAAGAAGCTCGAAGCGGGTCGTATTTATTAATGTTGATCTCAATTCTTCGAAATGATAACAATGACCATCCGCTGTCTTTTTCTTGAAATTCTTCTAATTTTACCGTGATATTGTTGATTGCAATGTTCAAATTTTCCTCTACATCTTGCCCGTTATTAATCTGTGGCGAACGTACAAATTCCCCACAGGAAAAAGTCCAGACCAACTTGAGGTAACGCACTTACCTGGACAACATCACGTCCACAGACGCGGTCCCAAGCCCAGCGGGGGCCGCCAGTAACCCAGCGTTGAGTCGACACCAGAAGGCAAGGAACTTAACGTCCCCAAAGCCTCTAAATACCGAGCTAAACGCTCCATACCTAAAACCTACGACCTGAAACAAGGAGAAACATCCATGCATCCTTCGACGTGTGCAATCGCAAGCTAAGTGAATGCCGGCACCACAAGTCGGCAACCCTGAACATCTGCACGAGATGCAGGGAATTACAATTAAAACAATTAACCGACCAACGGACGTGGTGCGGTTGATCTAAACATTAGATCACCCAAATATTCACCGCAAACAAAGGAGCGCATTCCTTAGCCTCGAAAAAACCCAGATGGCGCGAAAAACCAAGCACCACGTAACTCCAAACAATACTTTGTTTGGAGTTTTACGAAGGCCAGCTGCAATAAATAAATACGGCACAGCATTGCGCCGTTGCCACTGTCCGCCAAGCAGAAATGCATCAGCGGAATGTTTGTTCTTCACACCATGTGAAAAACTCTCTTGGATTTCAAATCCAATAGATACCAGCGGACTAGACGTCCAGGCGATCGTCAACACCAGATGGTCGACCGAACTAAGCAGCGTGGGAATAGAATCCACCGTCAACAACGACGGTGAAGCTTCCATATGTATGCGTGAGAATTTTCTCCTTACAGGAAATTATGTCTGCACAACTGCAGATACAAAACACACAGATACTGGAAAAACAGTATCCGATAGGTTGCAAGAGAGGAGTTTTATATCGAGCATCGGTACAGAAGGTCGTCACAGAGAAACCCTTCGAGGAGGTCGGTCCGCGCCGCGCATATACTTCGCTACAGAAACAGGACGAGAAGGTTTGATTTTACGTACAGTTTTTTTAAGACGCGTTCAAGTGTATTAAGTCCTTGAATTTTCTGTTGTTACAACCGAACGAATGATATATATTTTAAAATCGGATGTTTTTCGAAAAGAAATAGACAGTATATACGGGTAAAAATATCTTATTGTAATCGTGGCGAACTAAAATAAATTAGACCAAAAGAAATCCAACGAAACGAAACATTTGTGTGAGAAATACATGCGCTGGTTTACTAAAGGCAGCTTAAACTAAGAGTTATCAACTGTACATGTTATATATTAAGTTAACTAATAAAGTGGTTGAATGAATCGAATGTGTACTTAGAAGCTAAAAGTTTAAAACATACCTAACATTAAAATTATAATAAAAAGGAAATGTTCGCAGTGTTTTTAATTTGGTGGTTGTGTTATTTCCGTGTCGGTTGGTGAACAGGTTGTTCCTTCTGTTTGTGAACAGTGTTCGGTGGAACACTTCGACTAAGGCTAAATCCGCCAAAAATCGTATACATTTTAGTTCGCATAGTTTTAATATCCACCTGGATTAGGTCGTCATTTTCTTTTGAGTATTTTACAAACTCCGCAAAAAGCTCCATACTACATTTAAAAGCTTTCAAAACTTCCAATTGATTTTCCATTAGTTCCATAATCAATGAAATATTTTTTCCAAATAGCGTTTTCACATTTAACATGTTCTCATCTTTGTTAGCAATGACAAATGTTTTAACGCGATTTTTGAAAGCGTTTTCTATAGACGATATATTTTCGTTAAGAATCTGTTGAGCTTTTGTTTTGTGTGTAATTTTTTCTTTGATGTTGGGCCCAAAGCTGTTCCTCAACATTCTCTTCACAAAACAAACATCTTTTATAAGTGCGTTGCTTGCATTTTTAACAGGTTGCTCTCCTGAGGTTGTTGGCTGTTGTTGGCACTCGCCCAACACTTGCCCTATTTTTTTTTCCATATTAGTATTGTTATTATTATTATCATTATTAACGAACATAATTCTGGAAAGAAATAAAATGAAAAGTTTACCGTTAATTCTACCGCTTTGTTTTTTTTTTTTTGTCATCTTATTACATCTAACTACGGTCGGGTGCGGCGGAGGGGGGCACCATTTACGTAAGTAATTCTGTTTGCAAAAGGTTCTTCAAACAACACTAGGCAAGGCGAAGAGTAAAAAACAAAACGCAGATTTTTTTCTTGGGTCTCTATATGAGAACCTCCTCCTTAAGCCGATGATAACATCAATTTCCGGACATTAATCCACGTAATGCATTTTAACCCCCCGACCAGTTCCCCTATCTCATGTTGAGCGAATTCGAACTGACTGTTAATCAATCTCCTGAATGTGGGATACATGTAAGGTAAAAAAACATCACTCAAAAAAAGCACATTAAAAATGTCCTTCCCAATCCTCCCAAGTACTTCTGACTCCGTACTCTAAGAACTTTTTTTTTATTTATTATTTTTTTTTTATTTATTTATTTTTTTTTTTTATGTGATTCTCACCAATTTTTGATGTTATGTCGAATATTCAAAAGGTTAAAAACGGTGTGTAAGTTTGTGAGAACAGAGACTGAACAATGATCGCTGAACGAAAAAACTAATTAAATCTATACACAATTCCACATCTGCTTTTATAGAAAAAATTTCACACCAATTAAAAACAAATCAAGCCTTCAGAAAACATCCGCTCCGATGATACGAAAAATCCACCGAATATTACACACACACACACAACATTTGAACAAATAAATCACAAAAATAAATAATTTTATGAAACATCCAAACACTACCCGCCGACCATCGAGAAACACCTTCACTCGCGATTAATAAATTTAATTAACACAAGAATACCTATACAAATATATATATATATATATATATATATATATATATATATATATATATATATATATATATATATATATATATAATAATTGATAAAATTCTCACACTCACTCATCCATTCATTAATACAATTAAAAATTGAGTTATTTTGAGGACGTTACAATGACAAAATACGATTAGATTCTCGCATTCTGCTTACATGTATACTCTAAAATATAACACAACCTAAAGATCTATTATATTCTCGCATTCAGCCTACATGTATACTCTAAAATAAAACACAACCCAGAGCTCTATTAAATTCTCGCATTCAGCCTGCACGTATACTCTAAAATAAAACAGAACCCAAAGCTCTATTAAATTCTCGCATTCAGCCTACAGGTATACTCTAAAATAAAACACAACCCAAAGCTCGATTAAATTCTCGCATTCAGCCTACATGTATACTCCAAAATAAAACAGAACCCAAAGCTCGATTAAATACTCGCATTCAGCCTACAAGTATACCCTAAAAATAAAACACATCCCACAGCTCTCGAGAGAGCTTTCAAGATGACGTCACTCACGGATGACGTCAGTGCCCCAGAACCGGCAAAAAAGGTGGCCCCGAACCCCCTATAATACACTATTCACACCGGTACACCTGGCAAGATAAGCGGAAGAGTCTGTCAAGAACCGGTGATAGTTCTGGAGCATAGTTCTTAAGGAGGATTGCTGGTATTGCCTCCGGGCTGGTTGCCTTCTTACAGTGCAGTCCACGTAAAATGTGTTGAATAGCGCCCGGCGGAACCTCGCATCCCCCATCGAAGACCGCACCGGGGCGATCTCAGGAGCCTGCTAAAAGCCGGCATTGATGTTTGAATTCGCCGAAAATAAATTCGCGATAACATTAGCTTTATCTCCGCTGCCCCTCACTGGCGGGAGAAAAGATGATGAAGCGAAGTTACTGCTGGCGGCACTTGCCACTGACTAGAGGGGACGCGAACCAGTTGGACACTGAAGGAGTTTATTGGCCAATCTGTCGTTGTAGGCCTTCTTCGCGCTATCAATCGTCTTTTTGCACGCGTTTCTGATTCTAACAAAATTCGTTCTGTTAATATCGATGGGATTGGAGCGCCATTACTTAAAAGTAGAGAAGAATAATCTCCGTGACCGACTTCGCGCATGCGTTAACATCGGAGTCTCCAAAGCACACCTCAGACAATGGAAAGGATGCGAAGATCTCCAGTTGGCAGCCCCATCCCTCCAGACTTGGCGAAGCTGCTTAAATCGGTTATGCGCTTGGAATGCAAATGGTTGCTCGACCGATACCAACCAGTGTTCTGAGTTACCCAGTGGCGCAGCAACCTCCACGGCATAAATGCTCGGCTGGGGTGTCAAAAATAGATCCAGGGTGTTCGCATAATCACCTCGGGTATCTGGTACTCACATAGGTTCTTCCACAAGTTGAACCAAATTGCGGCTAACAGCGAACATCTCCGCCAGCCTCCCAGCCTCATCGGTTCTGTTAGAATGTACCAACCAGCCGGAGTTGTGTACATTAACATCGCCAAGGACGACAATTTGTATCGAGTGGACGGTACATGAAACATGTTCGAAAAATGTCGATGGTTGATCGTCATTCGGGGAGAGGTAAAAACAACAGAGACATTTAGAATCCTCAGCACAACCCTCAACCACATCATATCCATGTTATTGGGTTCTAACGCCTCCATCCTTTGGCAAGCCAGATCGGACCGCACGAAGACGCAGATTCCACCCTGAAAACGGTATCTCGAATGTAAGCCGTATCCTGAGAAACGAAGACACGTCGAATCAGTTGACGAATCGGCGTGGGTCTCAGTTGGGGCAAGGATATCAGGTTTCGCTGTTTGCAAATACCGATGGAGGGCGTTTACATTCGTGTTGGTGAAACCGATGCCCTTGATGTTACAAAATGCCGTTATCAGTCGAACGTCGACAGAGCCTCGAGAACGAGACCGATTACGCGATAACAAATTTCTTAAAGTTCGGTTATTTATCAGAATATTTGCATAAAGTTCCCCTGACATCGAGTATTTGTAAGTGTATCATTTGGTTTCTAATACGTCTTCCATTTGACGAGCTTGATTAGGTCGTATGAAGACATAGACGATACCTTCCTGTCGGAATCTCGAGTATAAGTCGTATCCGAGTCAACGAAAATGAACCGAATTGGTTGACGCACGCACTGTTTTCAAATGTTAGTCAACGGAGTTTACATTCATATTAGTCAAACCAAGTTGCACGTTACTACAAAATGTTACAAGTACAACGTTGGTAGTGTTTTGCGAGCGCCTCCTTATCAGCGGAAGTAATTTGATTACTACTGCCAAGTTCCAAAACATAATCTGAGATTTCTCGCGATCGTATCGGAGAATCTTTAGTGTTGCATTATTAACTTACCACATATTCCGACTTTCTTGGCCGATCCATCGGTCAAGCTCTGAAAGTCAGTCAGGGGTTTTTCCCAACCCAACCATTTCACGAAGCTTACAGCACGATGGGGTGTTATCTCACCGGATGGTTGGGGATAGGGCGACAATCTTGCATCTTATAAACATTTTAAGAAAAGTATTTTAGTATTTATTAACATAATCAAATATTTTTGGGATAATCTCTACATGTTTTTGGAACATTCTCACAGATTTAAAACAAATAAAACTAAGATCATATTGTACATAAACAATAATATTTAAATGTATGCCCCTTACTGTGTGACGACATTAAATAATTATCATGAAATCAAAGTACACATTTACACATGATCATGAAAGTTTACGTGAGGTGATTTCAAAACTTATTACTGGTGTATAAAAGTTTAACAATTTGCTAATGAAGTGTCTGCTAAATATGAAGTATGATGTATATTTTTCTTAAAGCGAACTATCCAGTTTAATCGATAACATAATATCGTTGCCAAACCTTAAGCCTGAAAAGATAAACATTAATTATAAAATGTCTCATTGTTCATAATTGTAAATTATTTATAAACGGTTTTTTTTTCAAAAACAGCGCGGACGAAAATACGTGTAGTCTTCCAAAGCCACCTTAAAGTACGATGTCTAAATGAATTATTTAAAAGACATCATGAATTCGCGAATATTGGCAGCGTTCTAAAAAATGTAATGTGACCTCGAGAAAAACAGGTTTTTCTTAACCGTATGCACATAATCTCGACATATTAAAAAAAAAAAAAAGCTAAAATATTTCAGTTATTGGTTTGGCTAGATCTCTTGTCGCGTGGAGTCATGTTACCTTACACCACGTTACTCCTAATATTGTGGAGAGCAGACGAAATGAGTTCTCACCACGATTGCGATAGACTCACACATTCAGTGCTCAAAAACTTCACACTACACCTCATTAATACTATTTGGTATACATTGTCGTATGGCTCCTCGATAGTATAGTGGTTAGTATACCCGCCTGTCACGCGGGAGACCGGGGTTCGATTCCCTGTCGGGGAGCCTCTGGCGCAAGACTTAATGACCTTGCCCGGAAAAAAAAACAAAATCATTATGGAAAATTTAACAAGCCTCGGGACTTGCTAAATAAGGCCAAGACCGGTCCCCGGTTGTAGTGCCGATGATGATGATGATGGATGATGATGATAAATTGTCGTATAACGTGAATGATAAAAGTCAAGACTTCGGCCCATCCGACCAAATTGCAAATTGTAAAAAGCAGAACAATACTTAAATTGCGCAGAAACGAAATTGTTGAACAAGTAAATGAGTAGAGGGGGTTGCAATCTTTTAAAAAATTATTTTTTTCGCTTAAATGTATTTTCAAAATTGTTGGCACAACTATGCGTGATCTGGCATATAATTTGTTTACAGTGTTCGATATCTCAATCGCGTAAAGTTTCCGTAAGATATCCTAAAACGAGTCAATTCCGACCACAGATTCCTAAAACGTATTGTATCGAGCTTAGGATCTATTATTAAATTACTTGCTTCCTTTCTCTTCTCTTGTCTGTCACCATCCGCTGTCTCGACGTCTTTTTATCGTTTTTCACATTCTCATTTCGTTTCCGTCCGTTCCATAATCTTGGATGTTCTAGTCTCCAGTTTTCCAGTACTTTATCGAATATTCCAGTGCTTGTTTTGGACTTTCCCGAATATTCCAGTACTGACTGTCATGTGCGTCACAGTATTATAACCGCTGATGAGACATGGGTGTACGAGTTTGACAGGCAAACCAATCAACGAGCTTCAGAATGGCGCCTTCCAACTGAGCCGAAATCTAAAAAAAAAAATAACGTCAAAGTCGATTAAGAGTCAAGGTAATGTTGATGGTCCTTTTTAGCGGTGTTATGCACTCGGAATTCTTGTCTGAATATCACACGATAAAGCAAATTCTTCGGAAAAGCCCAAGCTCGTGGAAACTAAACTTGTACCACGATAACACACTATCTCATACGACAAACACCATCGAACAACCACCATATTCACCTGATATCGGTCAGGCTGAATTTTTTTTCTTTTCAAAACTCAAATTACCACTTCAAGGTACCCGTCTTCTGCGCATTTTAAACAAACTAAATGATATATCGTGCTGAAACATCACGTTACGACAGAGGACAGTTGTGCGAACTTAGCAGCAAATTTAATTTGAACAGTCCCTTTATGCGGACTTTTTTAAATGATCGATTCCCGGTATTTTTTTGACAGAATATAGAAGCAAATATTTGCGTACCTATCTTAAGATATCCTGATCAACGATGCGACAATTTTTTTCATATGTGTCTGAAAATCAACTCTCCACGGTAGGATTTCCATATTAATTCAATGAATGCGTGTGTATTTATGAAGTGCTGTATGGGAAAACCTACCATCTATTTGCGTAGTTTTTGTTTTTTTACACATCTTTTATGTCACTCAAGCATCTGTATATTCGAAGGAAATAACTTTTATTGTTAGTGTCGATATGAGTAGTGTAATATTTGTTACAGAGAACTTGTGACCTGTGTTTCTGCAGGTATTCAATTCGACACCATCTATAGGAGTTAGTTTCACTTATTCATTGCTAATCTCAACTTATATACATTTCCAACAGATAAACATGATACACAACCCATGGCAAAGAACAGCACCAAAAGGAAATCGAAAAAATAAACCATCAGAGCCGCATATCATAGCAATTAACATAACATTTTTACTTCAGTGAAGAGTAATTAAGAATAATAATCCCTTTCCTTCAGGCGGCAGTGAAATGTTATGATAAAGCCTTGGTTCTATTTTTTACTGTGATTCTAACTGTCGATAGCGTTGGTTCGAATTGCATTCACTTCACTATCGTCGCCTAACGCTATACGTCCCATTCGAACCCACGTCTTGAAAAGGTTAGAACCAAAAGACCAACGCACTGACACATGAAACCCCAACTTAAGCTGTAAATACTATGTTAATGCTCTAGTATACGGCGCTGATAATTTTTTTCATCCATTTTACTTGCTGTGTTTTTCACTACGGTAACGTGTACGTGTGTATTTGTTGGAATCGCCAGAGCCCTTTTATATCGAGCCGTTAAATAGTACGAGAACAAACCGCCGACCAAAAGATCGTTAGTAGTTTAAGATACTCGCAATCCTTTCCAAAAGCTCATAGTAGAAAAATAATATACTTGCTACCCATATCGCAGCCGATTCAATATTCGTTGATTCCATATCAGCTCTGTCTCTACTGAAGCGCAAGCAGTATTCCATCGAAATCCACTTTCGAACTCGTATCCCTTTTTGCACATTCAAACTGAATATCCACATCCTATACGAATGCACGTGCTACATTGTGTCGAACCTATACTATTACCTGAGTACACAAAGAGCTGAATCTTCATAAATCCACGGGTCGGAATGTCATTCCCCTTATACTCTTGAAAACAGGTTCTTCTTCGCCCGCGAAACCACTGCAAAATATTTTCGTTTTAGAATACCACTGAACAATACCCAAGTATATAGTAGCGAATAGCTATCCATCTCTACGGGTGTGACCCATCATACCTACACACAGCACTAAATTCTATCCTATGGAAGGTTATGTGGTCCCTAACTAACCAACAACGTTTGAAATATCTCTTTAATGATCCCAATATATGTTTTCTAACAGCAAGTCCACGAAAAGTAGTCACTTGACAGACCCATATTGTCGACATTGCGTTCCTGAGGAGTTCATCATACACTGATTCAATGTGTTATATAATTTCCAACCTTGCTAACTTCTCGCAATGTCCTCATAATCTGAAGTTCCTCCAAAGGCGATCAACACACATGGCAACGAACAAAACTTCACCAACCAAAACAACATCATCTCAATCAATATATCCTACAAGTCCAGGAATGTCATACTCTAAGGTTGTCAAAGATTCCCAGAACTTGACAAAAAATCACCAATTCAACTGTAACGATCTTGATCTGGATATCACAGGATGCATAAGTAGCTTACAGAAAATGCTGCCCACGCTCAAGCACAGCTCAGAAATAGAAAAAAAGTTAGATATTATTCTTTTATTAATTTATTCTCTTATTACTTCACATATACTTTAATTAACCTTAATGGCTAATTTAACCATCATTTCCCTCAATACACAGTCTACATATTCCAATATTCGCAAACAACACCTCCGGTGGTTCGTTGACAAGTTTTCTGCAGATATCCTCCTCCTCTCAGAAACGTGTCTTAAACCAAAATCCCTAATTATACACTTGTTTCTTATCCACGAACCACTGGACCTCGTGGAGGTACTGCAATTCTAATACACAAGAAATTCTAATTTTCCGAAATTATGTTCTCCAATATTAATATTGAGTACACGGCAATCAAAATCTTTTGCAGAAGCAACAAAGTGCTTGTGTTGTCGTCTGTCTACTTTCACCCTTCTCGGGAACCAAACTTCCGTAGTTCCGACTGAGATAATCAAACAATCTCTACCTGCACATTTCATAATAGGAGGAGACTGGAATGGACGGCATACTTCACTCAACGGCACTAAGGGCAATAAATACGGTTGGCAACTTCTAGCACTCCTTCCACGCCATCCATATATTTACGCCGGCAGTCCATTACAGCCAACTCGTATCTCCAATTCAACTAAATCAACAATATATTTTTTCCTAAAATCCGTAGACATCTACTCAGCTAACCCCCTACAATATCCTTCGAATTCCCATCCGAACATGGGTCCGACCACACCACTGTCCAAATCCCTGCCCCTGAACCACGCTACTCATTCAATCCGATCCCGAATTTCTGCAGGACAAACTGGACAAGAGTCGATGGGGGCATTGCTGGTTTTACAGACTATACTTTGCCAGAGTCTTCAAACCTGCTAAAGCTGACCAATTTAACGTCATTACTTCATTAGCTCATATACTCGGAAAAAACATTCAGTACATATACTCGGAAAAAACATGTTAAGAAACTCTCTTAACATCATAACTTGGAATGCGAGAAGCATCAAAAACAAAAAGCATGAATTTTTTAGTTTCTTGATAAATTTTAATATTGACATTGCACTTGTTTCAGAAACCTGGCTCAAACAAGACATTTCTTTCTCACATCAAAATTACATATGCTATCGCCTAGACAGGGTACATGCTAGTGGTGGAGGTGTCGCCATTGTTGTGAAAAAATGTATAGAACATTCTTTGCGTCCTTCATTGCACCTTAAGTTAATTGAGGAAATTAGTATAGATGTAACAATAAGTGACAACTCCAAGGTGAGTCTTTTTTCGGTCTATTTCCCTGGAGGAAATAGAAACATTGAGAAATCTATTTACTTTAAGCGGGATCTGCAAACATTGTATAGAGTCAACACTCGAAACAAGGTAATTATTGGTGGTGATCTAAACTGCAGACATCAGTCGTGGAATTGTCTTAGGGCAAACTGCTGGGGTAACATTTTACTAGATGTTGCTAAATCCAGCCCAAGTTTTTCCATACTTTATCCACTTTTCCCCACCTATATCCCAGCGAGTGCTAACAAGAACCCCTCAACTCTTGATCTATATATCACTAATATTCCAAATTAGTGCACAGTACCATTAAATCTAAATGCGTTAAGTTCAGACCACCTTCCGATCAGCCTCACAGTGAATCATACAGTAGTTGTAAATCGTACCAGTTTATACCACACCTATTCCGCCGCCAACTGGAATTGTTATAAATCATATATAAACACGAACTTGGTTCTAGGTGATACCAGCCTAAATTCTATAACCTGCAGCGAGCACATTGATATCCGATGTAACAATTTTGTTTCTGTTATCGATAGAGCGGCCGATCTTGCGATACCTAAATGTTCCACTGCTCCAGTTGATAAGGCACCGCTTCCTGAAAATATCTTACATCTGATTAGGCTACGAAACTCTGAAAGAAGAAAATGGCTGCGTTATAGAATCGATTGTTTTCTAGTTAATGTTAAAGTCTTAAATAATATCATTAAAAACGAAATCTCAACATATAGGAACAAGTGTTGGAATAAACACCTTTCCTCTCTTGACAAAGCAAGCAAACCGTTCTGGAAAATATCAGAAATTATAAAAAAGAGAGGGTCAAGTATTCCTCCGTTTAAAGTTCACGACAAGTTGTTTATTTCTTCAGTGGAGAAAACGAACCTACTTGCTAACACGTTGTTGTGTGTGATATTTTGGGAGGCAGCGTGGTAACTGTGCCTTGCCTCCTTTTAGGAAATTCCCCAATACTCGGCTGCGGGACGTTTCGATATAGTTGGTGCGTCGGATCGACTCTCATCCGTTGACATCACTGGCACTGGGTGGATCAATTGTACCAACACGTCACTGCAAGGGTTGGTGCGTCGGATCAGTTTTCGTCGGTTGGCGTCACTAGCACTGGGTGGATCAGTTACACAAGCACGTCACTGCAAGGGCTGGCGCGTCGCGAAGCCAAACTAGCCCAAGAGGCTGCAGTCGGATATCGAGGGCAATGCAGTTTCAAGCGGGAGGGGAGGCCGGGCCGAAAGTCAAACCACGCAAAAGACGACAGGACAATCCTTTTATTAATTAGTATTTATTTTATTTCTCTGAAGTTTGGTTACATCGCGCGTGACCAGGGGTTTGGCCTCTGGAGAATTACTAAATTGATTTATATTTTTGTTTGTCATAGATTCGGCCTCGGAACTTTAACTGATCACGAAATTGAAATTCACTCCCCTTTTATAGAATTTTTAGTTGAGAATTGTCAACTATTTTAGGGTCAAAATTCCCAGAAACACACATAAGAGTTTGTGTTTCAATTTGAGTTGTGTTCTGGGAATTTGTTAGAGGCTTTAGTTGGATGGGTTCTAGGAAGGGGAATCATGAAATGCGTTTTGAATTTAGCATTTCATGGTTTTTTAGGAATTGAGTCAATGTACGATGAATTAACTTTTGGTTAAATTCGTTGCACGTGTGACTCAATATGGGATTTGAAATGGGGTAATGGAAAGTTTGGGATTTGGGTTTTTTATGTGGAATTGAATCAATGAGCGACAAATTAACTTTGGGTTAATTTATCGCTCATATGATTCAATATGAAATTAGGGAATTTAGGGATTGATACCATTGGGGATTTGGATAGGGGTAGCGATTTAGGATCGCTACATCCCTCCCTCCTTTAGAAAAGAAAATTAATCTAGAAGAGATTAATTTTCTAGAATGGGTGGAAAGCAAAGGGTGGTGGCATTTCAATTTCGCGGTAGTTTACATTTATAATTGGGTCGGTATTTGGACATTAATTGTTTAAATTTTGTTGTAACTGTGTCTGTTAATGATAGAGATATTATTTATCTGACATGTACATTTTTTGTTATTATGGTTCATATAGTAGTAAGATTTGTTAATGCTAATTAGTTAAAATTAATGATTAATATTAATACAGAAGTTAATGCCAATAATTGGGCTATGTTATTTTGGGTTTGCCAATAATTTTGTTTAGCTACTTTTTTCTTTTTATAATTTAGTTTATAAACTGTCTTCCTCATCGAGGGTTAAAGTTTGTTGGTTCGTATGTGAATTTTTTTGTACTTAACTGTTTTCGTATATCTATATTGGTTTTCTTTATGTGCTATATGTAGTGTTAAATTTATTTGGTAGTTAACATAGGGGTATCTTTCTTATTCATTTGTTTTTAGATATAGTATTAATTAATTTGGTTATGTTATTTACAGGTCTTGTTTGAAATGAAAGTAAATTTTACAGTAAATAAGTTTTAAATTAAACTATAAAAGGTCAAAGTAAATATTCTTATTTTAATTTGGTTTTTTATTAATAGTGAAGTTGTTTTTTTTTTTTTTTTTTTTTTCAAATATATATATTTAACCGTTAAATGTAATTATGTTTAGAAAGGGTCTTATTCTAGTAATACATGTATTCTTGAAACGGTTACAATTTTGTTTGTTATTTATAAATTGCCTTCCTTATTGAGGGTTAATGTCTGTTTTGTTTTGTTTATATTTTACATTTGTTTTAATATTCTTTTGTATATTATTTATTAGTTTTTATATTTTCTGATAATTTTTGTGTTGTCTTTTATTTCTGTCCATATTGTGTATTTATAGATATCTTTGGCTGGTAGGTTATTGGACTGTGGTACACCTTGGGGATAGCATACGTCTAGGGTTAATAGTGGGGCACGGGTGTTTGGAAGGGTTAGGATTTAGAAATAAGGTTTTAGTCGATTGTTGTGGGTTACCACCGCTCTTCGGCCCATTTTGATGACCGTATTGACTGGTCCTTTTATGGCAGTAACTAGGAAGGGTCCCTTCCAAATGGATGCCAGTTTGCCCTTGCGGTTTTCGTTTTTTATCAAGACTTGGTCCCCCACGTGGAATGTGTGTGATCTGGTTTGGTGGTCGTAGTAGGCTTTTGATTTGTGCTTGTTTTCCAATTGGTTGCGTTTTGCTATCGTGTAGGTTTTTTGCAATTTGTACCTAAGGAGTTGGTAATAGCTTTCGTGGTTGTAGATGGGTTCGGGTTCACGTTTTAAGTTAGAGGGGACTTCTGGGCAGAAACCATATAGACAATCCATTGGTGTTAACTTGGTGCTATCATGTGTACTGGTGTTATACACGAAGGTGGCGGTTCGTAAGTATTGATCCCAAGTATTTGGGCTCTCGTCAATTACTGTACGTAGGTATTCCACCAATGGCCTGTGGGCCCTTTCCAGTGCTCCGTTAGATTGCGGATGGTAAGCTGTTGTTTGCAGTTTCTTTATTCGAAGGAGTTTGCATAGTTTTTTGAACAGTTCGCTGAGGAAATTTGTTCCCTGGTCTGTCACTATTTGTTTGGGGATGCCATATCGTGAGATAATTTGGTCAAATAATGTTTCAGCCACTGTTTGTGCTTCTGCGTTTGGTAGGGCATAGCAGTCCATTATTTTAGTCAGGTTGTCTTGGAAAGTCAGTATATATTGGTTTCCGGAGTTAGATTTTTCTAATGGCCCGACGATGTCCAAGTATACTTTATCAAAAGGTTTCTCGGCTACATCCGTTATAACCATTGGCATTCGGAGTTGGGGTGTTGTTTTCATCGTCTGGCATTTCTTACATTTTTTGATATAGGTTCGGATGTCTCTTAACATGTAGCGCCACCGATATTTTTTACGAATGCGGTTGTATGTTTTTCTAACTCCCTGGTGTCCTCCAAAAGGGGAGTCGTGGTAGTCTCGTAGGATGGTTAAACATTCCTCGGGCTTGGTGATGAATTCGGGGTTGATTTTGGTCTTAACCCGGAGTTTGTCCTTCTTCGAATCACCCTTTGGATTACTTTGCGCCGTACTATCTGTATCCTTCGAGGTCTCCTCTTTCTTGTTTTGATCTTTTTCCACCCGTTTTTGTGCTCGGGTTACCACGTTACATTTAATAGCTGGGGGGTTGTTTGGGTTTGGGGAGGTGGGTTCCTTAGATTGTTTCGGGTCTGTTTGTGGTTCGATGTTTTCATATGGTATACGGCTGAGGGCGTCTGCGTTTGTGTTGTATTTTCCAGGTTTATATTCGATTTTATAATCATATCCGGCTAGCTTACGGTGGAAGCGTGTTAGTCGACTGGTGGGGTCGTTGAGGTTGAATTCTCCTTTCAGGGGCTTGTGGTCGGTATATATTGTAAATTTTCTGCCCTGTAGGTAACACCTGAAATTCTTTACCGCCCATACGACGGCCAGCAATTCCCTTTCAATTGTGGAATAATTTCGCTCCGCTTTGTTGAGCGTGCGGCTGGCGTATGCTATTGGTTGGTCTTTTCCCACCGGGCCTTGTGAGAGGACTGCTCCTAATGCTTCGGAACTAGCGTCGGTGGTTAAGTTAAAATCCCTGGAGAAATCTGGGTATATTAATAGGGGTGGTGTTACCAGCAGATTCTTAATGTCTTCAAATGCCCGTTGGCAATTTTCGCTCCACGTGAATTTTATATTCTTTCGGATTAAGTTCGTAAGTGGTCGGACAATCTTTGAAAATTGGGGAATGAATTTTCTATAATAATTTGCCATTCCCAAGAATGATTGCACTTGTCGCACTGTTTTGGGGGCGGGGAAATTGCGCACGCTAGCTGTAGTATTCGGGTTGGGTAGTGCTCCTTTTTCCGAGCATATATGGCCCAGGTATACCACCTCCTTTTGTAGAAAGCAACATTTCTCCGGTTGGAGTCGGAGGTTGTATTGTCTTAATCTGTTGAAGACGCGTTTTAGTTTGTTATTGTGGTCATCGAGGTTTTTTCCGTATATCACTATGTCGTCCAGGTATACGAAACATTCTAATCCCTGGAGACCTGTGAGGATATAGTTCATTAATCGTTGGAAGGTCGCCGGTGCCCCTTTCAACCCGAATGGCATGCGCTTAAATTCGTAATGTCCGAAGTTTGTGCTGAACGCGGTTTTTTCCCTATCCTTTGGATGTACTGGGACTTGGTGGTATCCGCTGGCCAAATCCAGGGTAGAGAAATATCGGGAGTGCCCCAATTGGTCTAGGATATCTTCGATCCTAGGTAATGGGAATGCATCTCCTATAGTTTTTTCGTTCAGTTTTCGGAAGTCTACTACGACTCGCCATCTTTTTTCCCCATCCGGTCCTGGTTTTTTGGGTACCACCAGGAGAGGTGAATTCCATGGGCTTTTGCTGGTTTGAATTATTTCATTTGCTAGCATTTCCTCCAGTTGGTCGTTTATTACTTGTTTTTGTGTTTGTGGTAACCTATACATTTTTTGATTTATTGGGGGTTGGTCCCTAATGAGTGGTATTTTGTGCGATATTGCTTGGGTATGTGGCAGTTTATCTCCCTTTAAGTAGAATATATCTGCGTGATCTTGGCATAGTTTTAAAATACAGTCATGCTCCTCCTGGCTCAGGGTGTCGCTTAGTCTGAGCTCGTTCTCCAGCTGTTTTTTACGATATTTTGAGGGTTCTTCCTCTGGGAGTAGTTGCTTTAAGTGGTGTATATTACAACATTTTTTAATTATACCTCCCTCTGCTCCTTTTTTGGGAGAGGGTGCCTTTGGAGTTTTATTAACATCCAGATTTTTATTAAATGCCTGTTTTAGAGACATTATTTTGTAATTTTTCAGCGGAGTTAAGAATAGTTTGCAGGAGGTGATTTTGACTGGCTTGGTTCCCGTGTTTAGTATGCCTATTGCCACATTATTTCCTGCCGGTAAAATGGTTTCAGCCAAGAATACTCCTTTCTTTATTTCCCGTTTTGAACTGATCATGGCTTCTTTTATTGTTACAGGTATTCGTATGATTTTAGTAGTTCGTGCCGGAATATAGGTCTTTTTAACGAGTTCTACTTCTATTGGCTCTGTGTCCGTTTTGGTTTGTGGCTGGGCTTGTGTGGGTTTTGTCTTGGTGACGCTATTGATAGTCTTAGTAACCTCTTTGAATTTTGTTACCTTGGGTATAGGTGGGCCTGCTTTCTCGAACGGGATTATATTTTCCTCCTCGTTGTAGGTGGTTGATGGGAACACCAATTGTTGGTTTGGGCCTTCCACGTTGCAGTGTTTCGAGAGGAAGTCGTTTCCTAGTAGACCGTCTTCTGGAAGATCGGGCATATTGCTCACTACTTGGAACGTGCAGGGAATTTTAGATTTCAGATTGAAATTTCCCTGGCAACTTCCTAGGGTTTTTCCCTTACCAAACGGTGTTTCCAATGTGCAGGTTTCTTCGGTAACTATTGGGACGTGTTCCTTGATTTGCGATTTCTTGATCAAGCTTACCTCAGCGCCTGTGTCCACTACTAGGCGTACCTTACCGTCTTTACTTATGTCCAGGGGGGGGTGGACAATTGGGCAGGCTAATGTCGGCGTCTGAGGTGGCACCCTTGATTTTTTTATTGATTCGGTCGGGTCTGGGGATTTTGGCCCGACCGGGGGCCGTTTCCCGAATAGTGCGCTTGGTCCCGAGACTCCCATTTCCTTTTTTGTTGACATTCATTTAGACTGTGGCCCGGTTGACCACAAAATTCACAGACCTGGCTTATATGTAATATTCTGGGTCCATGTGTGGGTTCCGTACGGTGCCGTGTGGGGCTGTTTCTGTTTGTTGTCTCGTTTTGGCTTTTTAGCCGTCGGCAGTCGCGGATGTCGTGGTTTGCCTGGCGGCAGTGTGTGCAGAAGGGGGTATTCTTTCTTTTGTTGCATTCTGCATAGGTGTGTCCTAATTTTCTGCAATAACTACAGGTTACACGGGTATCCTGTTTTGTCCATCTGGCCGGGGAGCCTGGGGTGTGTGCTGTGGTTGCCCCATACGTTATTTGTTGGGGATATCTCACCACCTCTTGGTTATAGGGGGGTTCTTGTAAGGTTGTTTGGGTGTATGGTACCATTTTAGTTTCTTGTGTTGTATGTGGGCTAGCTTTGAATGTTTTGTTAAAATTAGGGGCCTGTGGGTTTAAGGTTGAGACAAAGGGGTGAGGTTGTTGGGCCATGGGGCCATCGGGTTGAACGGGGAATAATGTTGGTGACTGAGTTTGCTGTACCTGTTCCAATTCTAATGTTTTTTCCATCAGTGAATCTATTGTTACATCTCCCATTAATAGTAAGAATTGTTGGTGGTAAGGGTTTGTTAACCCCTTCTTGTAGATGCTTTTAGCGAAATCATCTAATTGTGTCTTTACTGCCTCAGACAGTATGGGACCGTATTTTAGCTCCGCGGCTTTTTTGCATTCCATTAATAATTTTTTCAGTCGTAGTTGGAAGAGAATAATAGCTTCTGCTGGGTTTTGTCGAATGGCTAAAAGTTTATTTACCAGGTCTTGGTAATTTTCTACCGGTAAATAAACTTTTCTCAACACATCCTCGGCTTCCTGAAAGGTTGCGAACGGAGTGGACGCGAAGAGGGCAGAAGCTTCTCCCCTCAGTCTAGTGGGGAATATCTGTAGAAAAGCCTCGTGTTCTTCGGTCCTGAGGCAGTTTAAGACCCTCTTGCAACAATCCAAGAATGTTTCCAGCTCTGTACCTATATGCGGATTTAATTCCCCGGAGAAGATGGGGATTAGCTGTGCTGATAGCTTCGCAACCTTTGTATAATCAATAGCCATTGTTTCAAAGGTTACGAGATCCGTTTGGTGCTGAGGAGCTGAAATTTCTGGTAGGTTTGGGCTAAGGTCGCGAGTTTTTATCGGAGGGGTTGTTTCGATGATAGTTCCGCTACGGAGTTTTTTGGGTGAAGGATTCAAAATGTCGTGGGGCGTAGTAGTGTTTGGGGTGGTTCCTAATTCCATAGATCAGGGGGGGGGGGGGGGGGGGGGGGGTAAAACGGTAGTGTGTGTAAGGGTCAGGTATGTCGATGGTAAAGGGTGCTGTAAAAACTAGAAATGGTGGGAATGATAGTAGTATAATCGTGTAAGGAAGGAGGGGGGGGGGGGGGGGGGGGGTTGGGTGTATTTGGATTTCAGTGGTTTGCTATCCCAAACGTGTTTTTGGTTTTTTGTATATAAAAATTTAAATCCTTCCCTAGGGCTTAATTGCTACACAATACAGACAAGATTGAGACGGGATGTTTTTGAAATAGCCGCAAGGTTATAATTGATTTTGTAGCAATTTGTTGTTTTCTGTATGTAAGGATTATTTTTGTGTTTAACTTAGAGTAGAGCAGATTTTGGGTAGGTTGGGGTCAATAGGCATAAAAATGTGTATTGTAATAAATGAAAAATGTGAGCTATACTTAATAAAAGTAAATTAAAAAGGAAAATGAATGACCACTTAGCTGTTTTCTGTTGTTCTGCTGCTGTTGTTCGTCCGGTGCTGTTGGGACTGCTGTTGTTGTTGGAACTGCTACTCTTGTTGGAACGGCTATTCTTGTTGGAACTGTTGTTTTGTTGGTGTTGTTTGAACGGCAATTCTTGTTGTAACGGCTATTCTTGTTGGAATTGTTGTTTTGTTTTAGGTGTCTTTTATTTTAGCTGCTCTCTGTTGTTCATTGGCTGCTTAGTCGTACTTCTCGTCTGGTTTTTGTCCCTGTGACTTGGCATTTGATTCCTTGCTTATCTTTTCTTCACTTATGTTTTTTGGATTCACTTTTTGTACTGCTTCTGCTAGTGTTTCTTCTCGGTTGTTTTTCTTAGCTTCGCAATCTCTTCTTTAGTCCTCTTGTCAATAAGTCCTTCTCGATTTTTTATTAACTCCAAGGTTAGTCTAGGTCCAGTCCCGTGTAATAGTGTCGGTGGTTTGTTAACCTCACATTTAATCGTTGGATGGATGCTTTTGACGATGGTTGGGCTGATGTCCTTAAGTGCTGAGAAAGTATTCTTTGCCGCAATATCTGTGCTGCTGATGTCAGGTGAAAATCCTTGTATGACAGTAGATTGGTTATGCTCATTTGTCCCTGGTTTTCCTTGTGGTGTTTTCTGTAGGTTTGTAGGATTTAGGGTTTAGTAGCTCTTATTAGAACCGTCCGTTCTATGGCTTTACCTAAATCCTACCGGCTGCGCCAGTTGTTGTGTGTGATATTTTGGGAGGCAGCGTGGTAACTGTGCCTTGCCTCCTTTTAGGAAATTCCCCAATACTCGGCTGCGGGACGTTTCGATATAGTTGGTGCGTCGGATCGACTCTCATCCGTTGACATCACTGGCACTGGGTGGATCAATTGTACCAACACGTCACTGCAAGGGTTGGTGCGTCGGATCAGTTTTCGTCGGTTGGCGTCACTAGCACTGGGTGGATCAGTTACACAAGCACGTCACTGCAAGGGCTGGCGCGTCGCGAAGCCAAACTAGCCCAAGAGGCTGCAGTCGGATATCGAGGGCAATGCAGTTTCAAGCGGGAGGGGAGGCCGGGCCGAAAGTCAAACCACGCAAAAGACGACAGGACAATCCTTTTATTAATTAGTATTTATTTTATTTCTCTGAAGTTTGGTTACATCGCGCGTGACCAGGGGTTTGGCCTCTGGAGAATTACTAAATTGATTTATATTTTTGTTTGTCATAGATTCGGCCTCGGAACTTTAACTGATCACGAAATTGAAATTCACTCCCCTTTTATAGAATTTTTAGTTGAGAATTGTCAACTATTTTAGGGTCAAAATTCCCAGAAACACACATAAGAGTTTGTGTTTCAATTTGAGTTGTGTTCTGGGAATTTGTTAGAGGCTTTAGTTGGATGGGTTCTAGGAAGGGGAATCATGAAATGCGTTTTGAATTTAGCATTTCATGGTTTTTTAGGAATTGAGTCAATGTACGATGAATTAACTTTTGGTTAAATTCGTTGCACGTGTGACTCAATATGGGATTTGAAATGGGGTAATGGAAAGTTTGGGATTTGGGTTTTTTATGTGGAATTGAATCAATGAGCGACAAATTAACTTTGGGTTAATTTATCGCTCATATGATTCAATATGAAATTAGGGAATTTAGGGATTGATACCATTGGGGATTTGGATAGGGGTAGCGATTTAGGATCGCTACAACGTTTAGTAAGAACCACTCCATATCTATGCATCTAAGCGACGCGTATACTCAGGCTGAAGTTGCTAACACTATCCACGCACTTTCTCAAACAACAGCTGAAAGTACTTACGAAACTAATATTAGCAAAGTTAAAGAATTGATAAAAAAATCGAAATCAAAAAAGGCTGCTGGTATTAATAATATTAACAACAAATTTATTAAAGCACTTCCACCTGCTGCAAATAACTATTTAACGTTCATTTTTAACGCTTGTCTTAGGAACTGTTAATTTCCGGACTGTTGGAAAACAGCAAAAGTAATACCTATCCCGAAACCCGGCAAACCGAAAAACAGCCCCGAAAGCTACAGACCTATTAGTCTACTTAGCTGTCTAAGTAAGCTCTTAGAAAAAATCATTAAGGAAAGGATTGATCGTTTTGTGGAAGACAATAACATCTTACCAAACTTTCAGTTCGGTTTCCGTAGTGGTCACAGCACAATCCACCAAGTTTTGCGCACTAAAAATCACATAGCTGGTAAATTCATCGACAAGGAGTCAACGGGACTGGTTCTTCTAGACATCGAAAAAGCCTTTGATACGCTATGGCACGATGCCTTGATTTATAAGCTACTGAAGCTTAAGCTGCCTATGCCGCTTATCAAAATTATCCAGAGCTTTCTTCGTTCTAGAGAATATGTTGTGAGTATAGGAACCGACATATCCTCTACTCACCAAATCCACTATGGTGTACCCCAAGGCTCGGTCCTTGGTCCCATATTATTCACATAGTTTGTCGCAGATTTACCATGTCTAGGTGAAAACATTCAGGTAGCTATGTTTGCCGATGATACGGCAATTTTCTCTTCGGGTGCCCTATTCACTAATGTCTACAACTCTTTGCAAGCAGCTCTTGACAAACTAGCAGTATATTACAGGAAATGGAAAATAAAAATTAATGGTAATAAAACACAAGTTGTCTGGTTTTCGAGATGTAGGAAACACTGCTACCTACCAAATGGCACTAAACTCAGTATGTGTGCAGTTGACATTGATTGGTCCGAAGACTGTAGATATCTAGGTATTATTCTAGATAAAAAACTTATCTTTCAAAAACACATCACTACCACAATTGGCAAAATAAACAAGGCCGTAAGAGTTATGCATCTATATTCCGTAGAAAGTCAAAGCTTAGCATCGAAAATAAAATTATAGTATTTAAAACCATTTTTCAAGCGTTACTCATGTACAGGGCCCCTGTATGGTGTAATTGTGCTCGCACACACAAAATAAAATTGCAAAGGTGTCAAAATAAAATAACATCCGCTTCGTAGCTGGACCCCCAAGTCCCATATTTCGCCCACCATTCTGTCACACTCTCAATACCCCAACGAACTCAACCATCTCGTTCCAATGCCAAAGTTAATGGCATCTTCTCTAAACCAAAATCTATACACCAAAGAGTGTCTCTCGCGCACAATAAGACATTATACATTAAACTTCCTTCTAGCGGAGTTTTAACGGAAGACCAACCTAAACTAACCTATCAAAAGACCCCAGAGCCTTTTTTTCAATTCGTCAATTACAAGCAACGATCCGATGGCTACCCTAATTCACTTACCTACAAATTGGTAACCTTCGCTGACGCACTTACTATCGCTAATCTCTTTTCCACTGACTTCAAACAATCCTTCACCAATGACTCATTTGTCCCCGACTCTTTGTATTTCGACTATTTACTTCACTTCTTCCTCGGCACACTTTTACCTCTTGCCATTGATCCGCACTCGACTGAAAACAAATTATTCTAACTTAACGACGAATTTACGCCGGATTCCGATGGTATGTTTGCCATTCTACTTAACATGATCATTTATTCTTTCAGTTCCCCTTTGAAAAATATTCGTATCTCTCTCTCTCTCTCTCTCTCTCTTTCTCTCTCTCTCTCTCTCTCTCTCTCTCTCTCTCTCGCCCAAGGGGAATTCCCCAACATTTGGAAAATCGCCTATACCACCCCCATACATAAAAAAGGCCCAAAGGCGCTGTCATCAACTATGGGTTATTGCTGAACTTTCCCGTATGCCCAAGCTTTTTGAAAGCTTTCTGTACGAAACGTTAAGCTTTCAAATCCCTCATTTTTCCTAGATATCACGGATTTCTTGTAAGCAGATCAACGACAACCAACCTCGCCGAATTTACATCTTCCACACTGTCAGCCCTAGAGAGTGGCCAGGAGGTCGACATGGTTTCAACCGATCTCAGCAAGGCGTTCGACAATATTTCTCATAAACGTGTACTTTTCAAATTATCCAGCCTCGGTTTTGAACCTGTGGGAGTTCCAGGTCTGACTGCCGACGTACGGCGCGTGGTTCACTTTACCTCCAACGATGTTCCGTCGAAAATTCTTCGTAAGAATACCCAGGAGAAAATGGGCGCACACAAAATCAAAAGGATAAACACTCGTATATTGTTGTTGTCATTGATGTTTTATTTTCTTCATTTTTCTTTATTGTTAACATTAATAGAGTACTTCTGGCATCGAGTTTATCTTATCTGTATGTTTAAAAAAGTCTATTAATTCTGTTAATTATGAACCATCACACAGCGTCGCTTTCCTTCTTGGCCTTGTTTCACAGAAAGGCCAACTTAATTAACATTGTTTGAGTATTACGAATCACGATCACCGACGGCTTTATAATGTCTTTTCAAATTATTTTATATTTCCACCGTACACCAACCGGGGGAACCAAAACTAGATTCAGCAGCTCGGGACAACACTCCGGTTTTGATAAAAAGCGACTTCTCTCCTTGAGGGGGTGGGATTTCACTTCCGCAGCCCTGGGAATATTTAATCCTTTCTTGGGTATATTCACGACACTGTTCGTAGCTTTATTAATTGGTTCTGACTTATGTATATTTGAGAAAGGACAGATGCGGAATTAAGGATTTAATTTGGTAAGGAAAGTTTTTGCGCCCGCGCAGAGACTTTGTTTGTTTGTTTTTAAACCACATTTATTTTCCTAATTCTTTTTACATATATAATATTAGGGGTAAATGTTAAACCCTTTTCTACAATCACAGTCCTTAAATTAACTTACTGGCTCTATGCGAGCTCTCTAAATTACATATTACAACTTGATTTTTATATATGCCTTTCGGCGTATATATTATATATATATATAACAAACAAAGAAAAAAGATGTACGCCGAAAGGCATATATAAAAATCAAGTTGTACGAGGGTTGCCTCTTATGTTTCGGGATTTGACAACCCTAGTTTTTGCTGATCAAATAGCTTAACTCAACTTGTCAATGAGCCAGCACGGGTACCAGATATATATGGTCATTTCGCCAACACACTGGACCTGTTTCTCACCTCTCACCCAAACAAATACACAGTTGAAGTTTCTTCGCCCTTGGGCACTTCAAACCACTGTGTCGTGTCAGCTAAATTTGCTCTAACCAACAGTAACGTTAATGAGAAAGCTCCCAAAAGAACAGTATGTTTCTACGAGAAAGCCAACTGGGAGGGTTTGAACGACTTTTTTGGGAGGTTAAATTGGTCGTTATTTTTCCTCAATAACGATGTTGACTCTATAGCGGATACACTGACAGAAACGATTCTACTTGGCATGCGAACCCTTATTCCACACAGAGTAAAGAGTATCAAACCCAAGAGAAATATGTGGTTCGATTGAGGGTGCAGAGAAGCCATTTAGGCTAAAGAGTTGGGCTTCCGGTTGTATAAATCAAACAATACTGAGGAAAACCGGAAAAGATTTCAGAGAGTTAGAAATTACTGCAATGCGTATATTCAAAGCGCCAGATTCTTGCATGACCAGAGAGTGAGACAAAAAATACTACACTCTCCCACAGGTAGTAGAAACTTCTGGACATTCGTGAAAAACATTCAAAACTCAGTCTCTTCATCCATTCCATCGCTTATACGAGGGTTGCCTCTTATGTTTCGGGATTTGGCAACCCTAGTGTTGCAATCCGGCAATTGACAGCTCTGTCGTAAAGTTGGACATTTTTGAGGTTATACGCACTCAGAACGTTTTGACATACGAGCGCTATTTGTGTTGTTTACAGTAACTTAAAAGATTCATCTCGGCCCAAAAATGGAATTAAATCGTCAACATTTTCGTGCGATTATTTTTTACAACTTTCGGCGTGGATTAACTCAGCAACAGTGTATGGATGAACTTAATTCAATTTTTGGCGATGAAGCTCCATCAAGGACCAGTGTTTATCGATGGTATGGTGAATTCAATCGTGGTCGTAGTTCACTCCAAGATGAATTTCGTGAAGGTCGTCCAAAATCAGTCCTTGTTCCGAAAACCATTGATGCTGTGCGCGAACTGATATTGGAAGATCGTCATGTGACCTATCGTGAGATTGAGACAACCGTAGGCGTTAGTGGGATCAGCATACATTCAATATTGCATAAACATTTGACTGTCAAAAAAATTTGTTCGCGTTGGATCCCACACAATTTGTCAATCGCCCAAAAAAAGGCTCGTGTCAACTGGTCGAAAGAAATGCTCAAAAAATACGGTCGCGGTGCTTCGAAACACGTCTATGACATCGTGACAGGTGATGAATCGTGGACTTACGCGTATGAGCCCGAAAGTAAACAGCAGTCGACTGTCTGGGTGTTTCAAGAAGAGCCAAATCCAACAAAAGTTGTTGTTCAGAATGCATGTGTTGGAGATACCTCAATCAGAGTGGCAAAAGTGCTTCGACAATTGGTTCAAACGCATGCAAAAGTGTATAGATCTTCATGGGGAATATTTTGAAAAACAATGAAGTGATTTTCGATGATCAATATTTGTTTTTGTTCTCTAATCCCGAAATATAAAAGGCAACCCTCGTAATATGTAATTTAGAGAGCTCGCATAGAGCCAGTAAGTTAATTTATATATATATATATATATATATATATATATATATATATATATATATATATATATATATATATATTATATATATATATATATATATATATATATATATATATATTATATATATATATATATATATATATATATATATATATATATATATATATAGCGTTTGCGACGATAGTGAAGAGCGAGTGATTCGAACCGACGCTAACACGGTTAGAATCACTAAAAGATAGAACCAAAGCTCTTACCCATCAGGCCACTGCCGCTTATGTGAATTTTATTCTTAAACTCAAATACATTCGACTAATGTGGTAATGGTATATTATTGCTATGGTATACGGCTTTAATGGATGTGCTTTTGGTGGTGTTGTTCTTTACTAGTCGTGTGTGTATCTGCTAGAAACGCCACATATATATATATATATATATATATATATATATGTGTGGGCTCCTCGATAGTATAGTGGTTAGTATACCCGCCTGTCACCCGGGAGACCGGGGTTCGATTCCCCGTCGGGGAGCCTCTGGCGCAAGACTAATGACCTTGCCCAGACAAAATAAATCATTATGGAAAATTTAACAAGCCGCAGGACTTGCTAAATAAGGCCAAGACCGGTTCCCGGTTGTAGTGCCGATGATGATGATGATATATATATATATATACATATATATATATATATATATATATATATATATATTATATATGTATATATGAAATAGGTCATATATTAGATGGACTCCTCGTTTACATCTATATGTATACATTATTATTATTATTTTTTTTTTTTATAACAAAACGAAACGAATAAAAAATAAAATAAGAAAAAAATAAAATAGAATAGCTACAAAAAAGTAATGGAGAAAAGTGGACAGGGGGAGGGGGGACAAGAGGAAGGAGAGCGTTGTTCTTGAGAGGGATACTATATCTGAGGAAGTGAAGTCCTCTCCTCGTTGAGAAGCCACCACCATTTGGGAGATGTTCGATCTTTGGCTGATTTATCTCTTTCACTGATCGCCGTGCTAAAACGCATGCGGTCTGGGGCATTGGAGATATCACTATCATGGAGAATTCGTTTGTCCCGGGCACCACGGAGAGCGTGGTAAATAATCGGGACTCCATGCACGTCTTGGATAAGGCCTTTTTGATTCAAGAAAGGGAACGCTTCTGGGGGAATAAACCCATTCTGGAGCGTATTCTCCAGATACATATCGTTGGGATAGAAAACGCAAACACTACCATTCGAACACACGAAACTTCTCCATATAAAGTGGAGATATATTATACCATACTGGGCAGCCATAAACCAAAACTGGTCGGATGAATGCCGAGTACGAAATTATTTTAACTCTAGAGTCAAGAAGACTACTCCGGAATAGACTTCTTGTCATAGAATATGCGCTTTTAGCTGCGGAGAGGGACGCTGCTATGTGCTTGTCAAAATATAAATACTGGTCTAGCCAGATACCAAGATATCTAACTACAGTTTTCACTTGCAGTGGACAGTTATTGTTACCTACAATAGAAGTGTTTCCAGTTGTATTTTGTATCCCTCGAGGCCCTGGATAGGGGCGTTCTGAAAAGGATAGTCTGGGTTTTCTGGAAATTAATCTTTAATTTCCAGTTGTTGCAAAATCGTTTTATTTTGTTGAAATCATCTTGAAGGTGTCTATTGATGACGTCTATTTTTCTGTACGTTTTTTTTTTTCTTTGTATTTTTCCTGTTCTGTACACCACTATGTCATCGGCGTATGCAATGGCGTTTTCGAGAGAACTCACTAGATCACTAGTGTAAATATTGAATAGAATGGGAGAATTCACAGCTCCCTGCTGTAAGCCATTTTTAATTTGGAAGGTCTTGTTGGAGAGTATGTCCCCGCATTTCACCACAAAATGTTTGTCCATTATCATATCATAAATGATGTATAGCAGATATTGCGGCATACCTAGGTTTGTTAACTTATAGACAAGTCCTTCTATTCATACGGTGTCGAAGGCCTTTTCAAAGTCAACCAAGCAGGTGCCTGTACATTGTCGTTTTGCCTTGTTCCACTGTATATCGGAAACAAGTTTCGTGGCTGCATGAACTGTATCATGTCGCGCTCGAAAGCCAAACTGGTTGTTGGGGATGAAATCGTTTTCATCACACCAACCTATCAGTGCTTTGTTTATAATTTTTTCGAATACCTTGCTGATGTTGGGAAGCAGGCTGATCGAACGGAGGTTGGTTGGATTGCTCTTATCCTTACCCTTTTTGGGGATAGCGTGGACTACTGCAGTCTTCCAATGGGTTGGATAGTGTGCATTGTTTAGAGCGTTGTTAAACAAAGTAGTGTATATGTTCACTGCTTCGCGAGGCAAGTGCCTTAGAACCACATTTGGAATGCTATCTATTCCACATGATTTCTTATTTTTTATTGAGCTAAGTATATTTCTAAGTTCATCCTTGCGCACAAACATATTTGTATTTTCATTTCTGACGGGAGAATCCGCCCTATTATTTTCGCCGAATGTTATGAAACTACGGTTTTCGGATCGCCACTTGTGAAGTTGATTGCGCAGCGAGCAATGTCTTTGACGGACATTGCTTTCAATTTCAGTGTTAGCATGAACTGGTTCGTTAACTCTGTGCACTGCTTCGAAACAGGCTCCAATTGAATTCGCTTTCTTTTGCGGATCTTCGACTACTATTACTTCATCATTGGAGTTGATGTGCTCTAAGGTGAGTCCTGCGTTCAGCATTATCTGACAATTCTCGGGAGTCCGTGGAATTCGGAGACAGGGAATGTCATTGTGATCTTTTCTTCGACATATTTTCTTGATTTGTGAAAACATATTCGGTCCGTTTGCTTGAACTGCTCGAATTCTGTTGCTCCACTCCTCATTTATTACTGCTCGGTAATCATCCCGGATCAGTTTTTGAAAATTTTTAATCAAGGACTTGATTGTTTCGATTTCATTGCTATTTGGGTTACTGAACTGCCTATAGCACAATTTCAGCTTTGAGAGCAGGGTGCTCTTTTGCCTATACAAAGCATCGATAGTTGCATTTCTGTATCGGTGGGTATAGCCATCCATATGAGCTATTTTGGGGGTGGAACGATTCATTGTGTTATTAACAATATCGTTCATAGTTAGGAGGTAATGATCGATGTCATCATTACGGAGGTTTCTATTAGTCGGTGGGTCTATGTCAATGTTGCGTATTTATCTTTTTACTATGCGATCAAAATGCGACCAATGTGCTTTTCGGAAATCGAAAGAGTGTACTTGGTCGTACTGCTCAGGTAGATGGTACTCGTTTGGCACGTGTATTACGGCTCCAAGTCCGTAATGATCGCTATCGTACTCAATTGTGCGAAGACAATTTCGAGTAGTTACCTCGGTATCTGGTAACTGAATTCGATCATCTGTCATAAGTAAATCCAGGAAGGAGTTACCTCTTGGATAAGACGGTGTACTTGTAGCGTACAATTCTAGTTTATGCTCGATCGCATTTGTTTGCCACCAATCGAACAAGGCATTGCATGTGGTGTTCGAGGTCAGATTGCCCCAGGCACTGTGCTTGGCGTTAAAATCACCCGCCATTAAAAAGTAATTGTTTTCCGAATCTAACTTGAGACTTCGGAGAAGCGTATCAATTTCACTGATAAATTGGGTACCTTGAACAAATTCAGGAGCGTAAGCAGCGACTATATATAGATGCCTTTGACTTTTTAGAGGAATATCTATAATGCATGCCTCTAGCACCTGGAATTTGTGTACTTCCGTGCTGTAAACGACCTTATGGTGAAGACCTTTCTTAACTAAGATAGCGACCCCACCCCCTCAAGTAGAGTGTGGTCGATCTCGTCTTATTATGTTATAATTTTTGTAGCCCATTTTGTGCCTTTGGTTTAGTTTAGTTTCGCTAGCCAAGAGCACATCTGGGTATTCGGCTTGGAGTAGATTGCCTAAATTATCCCTTCTTTCGATGTGGATTAGTGAATTTGCATTCACAGCTATAATTTTTAGATTTAGTTCAGACGGAGGGCTGAATATTTTGATGTGGAGAGTTATTTGAGAACAGGGTTGAATATAGAGTATCTATTCGTGCTCTTTGTTCAGTCAGTGTTTTTTGAAATCCGGCAAATTGTCCTTGCATGGTTAATAACATTGTTATTATTTCTCAATGTGCCTCTGGCGCAGGCATCCTTCCATTACTATATGTATGTTCCATGGATGCTGGTTGCTTAGGAGCACCGGCCATTTCTGCATATGACACACAAGGAGCCACGAAATTGTTGTAAAAACGAATTTTCATTTTTTTCTCTTCTTCAACTTGTTTCCTTTTGGATTCCAATTTTAATTTCATTTGTTGAAATTTAGGACATCCTCTAAAATTAGCAGTGTGACCTGTAGTTTTACAGAGGACACAGGACAGTGTTTTCCTATCTGGAAGCTGTTCCTTGCCGAAGGGGCATTCACCAATGATATGGTCGTAGAGGCACTTTACGCACCGGAATTGCATGTGGCAGTTTCATGCCGTGTGCCCGAAGCGTTGACAACGCATGCACTGCAATACGCGATCGATTTTTCTTATTTTTTCCCAACTTATTGTTTGGTGGTTGAGGTGTGTGATGTATCGGAGAGCATCAACTTTACTGTTGGGACTCAGTGATACAATAAAGAAAGGCAATTTGCAATTGCGTTTTCTGGAGTTGGCGGTAGAGAAGGGTTTCACACCTGTAAATTTTAAATTGTCGGTGTCGACATTTTTTAATTCCTCGAATACGTCCTCAGGGGAAGAACATGGGTCAACTCCTATCATCGCACATTAATAACGATAACCTTCAATATCATCGCACATTAATTTTATTTTAGAGTTATCATTTTTTTTTTTTTTTTTGAAATTTTTGAAAGTCAACTCACCTAATTTTATAACGTCCTTTGTTTCTCTGGACGTAAGTATTATAGGCGGCGCCTTTTCCTTTTTGTTGGTTACGATGTGCTGGTTCTTTTGTTGCTTCTGCATCTCCTTTGTTTGCTGCCTTTTGTTTGCTTCCTGATGTTGTTGTTCCTGATTTTTCCGTTGTGCTGTTATATTTTCTTGGCTTTGTTGTTGCTGCACCAGGTCTTTTAATTTGAGGATAGCTTCTCTTTGTTTATTGAGTTCCTCTTTTTTTGTGTCAATATCCGCAAGGAGTTTTTCTAGTTCCGCCGGATCTGTTGCAGTACCTGTGATATTGTTGTCTTCATCAGCAGGTAATTCGATTTCACTTGGGTCAAGGTCAACCAATTCGTTGAATTGGTTGCCTGCTCCTGTGTATTCGTTTTTCTTTCCTTTTTTTTTCGCCGTCTGTCACCGTCCGTGTCATCGTTTTCAGGTCTGCCTGGTCCCTTTTCATGAAAGGTGACGAGCTCTTTAGCACTTTGTTTGTTTCCACAATTTTTTTTTTTTAACAACCGCTCTCAGTGGCGGCCACACTGTGTAATCCACACTTGCACACTTACACTCGCGCGATGATTTTTTTTTCTTTTGCTTTCTCCTGTTGCCAGATATACGTCTTTTCTCTTTGACGTGCCGGTGACGAATGCGCAGAGACTTTGTTCTAATAGAGGTGTGTGCACTTCCGTGGTTACGACCCGACTCGCGATAGAGACTTGGCTCTGGGAACGACACACTACGGGGCAAGAAAGAGGGATCGACGCGCACTCTGTAGTGGTTGGACAACGACTGACTAATTCTTCGAAGGAAAAAGTTCGTCGCGTCGTGGCAGTGGAGTCATAGTTAAAATAAACTCACTGCCACTTACGAAGAATTTCGAGAAGAGTTGTTATGCTTGCATAGGAATTCAGTTCCACCGAATCCTCGCCGTATAAGCTGAGTTGGATTCGTTGGTTGTGTATACCGAGAAATTGGCATAGCCAAGTATGATCAAGGGTCTTGATTGTTGTGATTGTTTCGTGGAAAATTAGCTGTGGCTTGGTTGCGAACGGGAAGTATAATTTAAGGAGGAAATGAACCGAAGTAGTTTTCGGGAGAAATTGGAATTGCTTGGGTGCAAGCAAGGAATATCGTTTAGGTAAGATATTAACCGAAGTAATTTCGGGGAAACGTATGCGGCTTGGTATAGTTGGTGGTGATGGTTAATGTTCCGTTGTAGGTTTGAATATGCGTTTTATTACAGGATATGAATTTCGGGGAAATTAGAATTGCTTGATCGCAAGCAAGAAATACGGTTTAGATGAAGAGTTGACCGAAGTAATTTTGGAGGGTGTTTATTGCAAAGTTTGGAATTGTATGTTATTGTGGATTTTGCATGGGGAGTTGGGTTAAAGTGACGCGCTGTTAGCGGTCAAGGTTGGTTAGAATTGTGGGTTGGTTCTCCGTGTGATATAGAGAACCCCCACAAACCCATTCTGTTAAAATGGATATCTTCCTACTTGGGAGATCGACTCTACAGTGTTCGTTTCAGATCAGATACATCTAATCTCTTCCTGGCTACCTCAAGGGTCCCCAAGGTAGTCACCTACGTCCCCTAGTTTTCATTATAACTACAAACGACATCGGAAGAGTCATCAAGTACTGGTGTGTGTCTCTCTATGCTGACGACACAAAATTCTAAAAGACTATCATGTCGCCACTTGATTCTGCATTACTTCAAGCAGATCTTGACTTCACAGTTTGGTGTCAAAAAAAAATGCTAACATCTCAATATCGCCAAATTCTTTGCACAAAATGGCGGCCGTTTGAAAAAAAAACAAATTCCCGTTTTTTTGCGGCCGCCATATTGTGGAAACATTTTTTTTTTTTTTTTGACCGAGGTAAGGGCGATAGAGACGTATTTACTGATTAAGATCCGTGGGTTTTTTTGTCTCAGATGAGCAAAAGGGGTGGAACCATCTTCACCAGGACATCCCTTGTTTTGGACACCCACTTTACCAGCCGATAACTTTTCAAGGTTTGAGCTTTTTTTTTAATTTTTTATGTATGCTTAAAATGTAAATAAACGAATGATAAAAAATGGGTAGTAAAATATTCTTTTCTTTTTTTTACAGAGCTTGAAAAAACGACCAAAATTCGTGCCTCTTGACTAGAATACTTCCTTAAAACGCACTTCTGATAATGACTTGAAAACAGAGCACATCAAAAGTTCGAGATTATTGACGTAATATTCTGAAAACTGGAATGTGACTTCGAGAATGCAAAAGCAGGTTTTTCTTATTCATATGCAGTTAATCTCGACATATATAAAAAAGCGAAGTATTAGCGACAATGAATCAGTTATTAGTTGGCGAGATCTCTTGTCGTGTGGAGTCATGTTATCTTACATCACCTTATTCCTAATATTGTGGAGAGCAGACGAAATGAGTGCATATCACTGGAATACTCGCGCCACCACCAAACTACCAACTACTCCAATCTACCAAGGTACAAACAATATCAATATCATAGTAATATATTTTTAATATCCTCGAGTCGCCACGTTGGAGTAAATAAATTGATTTTAATTTAATTTAAGTTTCGAATATTTTCAGTGCAATATATTGCTGGAGGAGAACTAGCGTACATAGATGAATTTCAATTTATGGTTAGCTATAAAGATACTTTGTGAATACTGAGTGGACTGCGATACACATTATTGACTTTCAAAAATCATTTAGGCTGCTCTTGGCTGGAAAACTGATCCCGGAACGATAAAATTTCTTTGTGGCGGAACACAGCTTAGTCATAGATGGATTTTAACTGCTGCACATTGCACCAATATGAATGGGTAAATTTTTAGAATCTCTGTAGACAGAGTTTGATCAAATAGTTATTAGAATTAGATAACACAACCTTTAGTCGTAATCACTTATATTGGCACAGACTTAATGAAAACTAAATTTACAGATAAGATTACTTTGGGGCTCACACAAAATAACGACAGAGTTTGTTACGATCAAAATTGTTAGAATAATTACCAACCACATACCTTGGTACGGGATTCCTAAAAACTAAGTTAACAAATAAGATTACTTTGTGGCTATTAAGAGAGCCATCAACTTATATGTAGAATGTGTTCACAATCTTGATTGTCTTTTTGAAATCAATGACATCAGATAAATACGTTTATTTCAGAAAACCTCCAGACGGCGTTATTTTAAAGCAGGGGGATATAACAGTGGCATTAAAAGACATCAATCAATTGTTTATCCCCATCGAAGAAGTTGTAGTTCATCCAGAATATGACTCCCATCATGCCTATCATGACATCGCCTTATTGAAAGTATCTGGATTGTAAGTAAACCTGACTTAGCTCAAATCTTTTCTAACAAAACTTCTTAGATTTTCAACTCCCATTGGCGTCTGGACTGAACCAAATCTTCCTACTAATGATGTAGTTGCTGCCGGATACGGATTAACTTCATTTGGTAGGCATAAACATTCACAAATAAAATGGAAAATCGAATTTCTTATGTATCTTTTCAGCTGGAAAAACGTCGCCCCAATTGATGAAAGTAAATTTGACTGTGTTCGATTCAGATCGTTGCCAAATGTTTTTTAAGCGCCAAAAAAAATTCCCTAGAGGAATCGTTGATACATTAGTCTGTGCTGGAGATGAAAATGGAAAAAAGGATACGTGTCAGGTGGGTAACAGATATGACAGTCGAAATATCCTCATAGAAACTATTGAAATTTAGGGTGATTCCGGTGGTCCGTTGATTATCCAAAGAAATAAGAACAAGTGTGCTGTCGGAATAACGTCAACAGGAGTGGCTTGTTCTGGCTTTCCTCCTGGAACCTATACAAGAATTTCATCTTACATACCTTGGCTAATGAGCGAGATGATAAAAACTGATGACGTATTGCTGACCTGTCATTAGATTGACTTGAAGCATTTATACTGAATAGTGTTATTAAATCTAAAAATATAAATTTGTTTGAGTTAGCTTAAAATTCTGGTGTGTTATGAAACGACAACTTTTTACTTGTATCAGTATTGTTTTTGGCTTAATGCTTTTAAGCTACAAAGACCCAGAGAAGAAAAAGATATAGAAGAAATACCTCAGCTCATCCAACCTTCCAATCCATCCCCAATATACCAGATGTATAGTCTCCTACATTTCTTCTAAAATATTGCTTTGTATGCTCAAGACGGTCTGCCACCTGACGATCTAGAAATACTACTAGTCGTGTGCTCGTCGCTGGCTTGAAGGAAATATACGAACATTAGATCTAGCAATGTAAGAATTTTAAACTTTGTTGAATAATATTCTTTATAAATACGAGTAGTGTATCTATCTACAACCTTTTAGTAGTAACGTAATCCTTTTTTTGTCTTTGCACCTTAATGATTTTAAGGTATAAAGACCCAAGCAAATGAAGAGGAAACCATCGCGTTAGAATCACACATTCAGTGCTGAGAAACTTCACACTACAGCTTATTAACATTTTTAGGTATAAATTGCCGTATATCGTGAATGACAAAAGTCAAGACTTCGGCCTACCCGACCCGATGTTCGCACCCATCAAGCACATATAAACGCACCAAACGTACATACAGCCGAGCCTCAGATCCCAGAGCCCTCTTTCAACGTAGCTGTAGAGGCAATAAATCGATTGAAAAACAACAAGGCTCCCGAAGTTGACTGCATACCGGTAGAGCTTATGAAGCATGGAGGAGAGGCGATCGCTCGAAAGATCTGTGGCGGTTCCACCAAACCCCACGGCCCACTTACCTGAAAAACCCCCCATATCCACAACTTAACCCCCATTGCCTCCTGCCAATGCAATCGCATTGACCCGGCAAACTTCGTTTTGCCATATACATTATTTCTAGGGATTGTTTAGGTAGAAAAAAATGACTAACTTATTGAAAGTGTATGAGGATTCGGTATATGAGTGGAAAAGGCATGGAGCACTGTCGATGATAACGGAATATAAAAAAAAACAAACCACTAAACATTTATTTTTTAAATTTATTAAATATATGTACATATCACTAATTATGACAATAATACTAAAAACAATATCAGTCGCTTAATGCAACAGAGTGTACAATATTTTTTGTTTTCCCATCTTTAGCTAACACAAACAAACTGGGTGGTTTGCCCATTCGAGAGCACGCCACGTATAATTGTCCGTGTGAAAAACATGATGTGCTCAAATCTAAACCACAGACAGACATCGTTTGGCCTTGAGACTTATTGATAGTCATTGCAAATGCCAATCTAATTGGAAATTGAAGGCGTTTAAATTGAATTGGTACATCTGTGGGTATAATAGAGATTCGCGGTAGTAATATATTTTCACCTCGGAATTTGCCATTTAAAATGATGGCTTCAATAACATTTTTCATTAATTTTTTAATAACTAATCGCGTGCCGTTGCACAACTGTGGTGGGTTCAAATTACGAAGCAAAATAACCGGAGATCCAACCTTCAGTTGTAAATTATATGGTGGCTGCCTGGTAAATCCAATGAGTTTAAAAACTCTGTTGGATAATTCACAGCTTCGGTGGTATCGCAAACTGTATCAATAGATTTGTATGACACCAAGTCTCCTGGCAATAAATCTTGTATCTTAAGATTCCATTCGTTGACGTCCAC
Source organism: Microdon myrmicae (assembly GCA_963931805.1). Lineage (NCBI taxonomy): Eukaryota > Metazoa > Arthropoda > Insecta > Diptera > Syrphidae > Microdon > Microdon myrmicae. Next base: position 159,599,632 of record OZ007499.1, read on the forward strand.
ATTTTTTGCTGCTAAAATTGCTCTTTCTGCCAGCCACTCATGATTTGTGTATTGTCTGTGAACATCGGGAAATATTTGGACAATGAGAGCATCTTGCGAATTAATGATTGTGCAGAAATCGGTCGGTAATTTTATGCATCCAGTTTCACCTGTAGTAACTTTTCCATCGCCGATATCTAATAGTTGTTTTCAGAATGTTTCAGCAGATGGATCTTGAAGCATTTGAACGCGCATATTTACTTTCAGTTGTACTTTTTCAACATTACGCCACAGTGGCGATGATTTTAAGCACGCGTTGATCTCATCAGCGTATGTTGAACGTGGAATGACAGGAAGTGTTTGTCTGAAATCACCTGAGAGGAGTAACAAAGTTCCGCCAAATAATTTGTCGTTATTTTTTATGTCTTTCAATGTCCTGTTCTACGCCTCAAGCGAATGTTTGTGCGCCATAGTACATTCATCCCAGATGATAATTTTACACTGTTTCAGTACTGTGGCCATGGAAGATTGTTTTTTTATGTTGCACACTGCGTCTGGGTTATTTTGAATATTTAGTGGCAGCTTAAATACTGAATGAGCTGTTCAACCTCCATCCAATAAAGTTGCCGCAATGCCAGATGATGCAACAGCCAATGCGATGCCATGATTTGATCGTATTTCGGCGAGAATTAACGAAATAAGGAATGTTTTGCCAGTTCCACCTGGTGCATCCAAGAAAAAGAAACCACCTTGTCCTGCCGTAACTGCGAGCATGATACGGTCGTAAATGGCTCTTTGTTCGTCATTCATTAGTGGGACATTGCGAGCAACAATCGCTGCCATTTCCGTAGTATTGTATTGTAGTTCACGATTCAATTCAGTGTTAATTAAATCAGATGCATTTCGATTTGGGGAATGCATACCGAAATGACAGAGAGGTAAGTTGGCAATAATAATGCAAAGATTCTCAATAGCAATCAATGCTTCATTGTACATAGTGTCGCTGAATGCTATCGTTAGATCATTGCATCGTGTGCGATCTTGATGCAATATATCATCAGTCATTGAATCTTTGTGATTATCCCATAATGTCTCTGCTCTGGCCGGAAAACATGTAGTCAACACTATAGCGAACAGTAGACGAATTTGTCTTGCTGTACAGTTCAATCCTGCTTCAGCAAGCATACATTCCCACTGGTTGTCATCTTCCAGTAAACCGAGTGCAAGGCATGCATCTTTATATGTTGGATACTGTTGCTCATTCACTTTACGTATATCTTGAAATGACAATGGGCCGGTGACATTAACCAACAACAGCCGGAGATAAAAGCACTCAGTCTTCCTTGGATTAACTGTAAATACTCGTCCCAAGGTGTTTGATTTGAAAAAACCGGGACATGCATCAATTGTTGTGCCTTGCTTACGGGGCATCCATATTTTTGTTGGTGCCCATGTGAAATAACGTGGTACTTCTGAATAGAGTAATGTTCGTGCAAAAGCACCAAAAGCATCCGCACGATTACACAATTCAAAAAATTCGGTGAGTGTAGTTTTTTGTGGATTTATCGCACGATCAATTGCTGTCTCGCTCGTGAAATATACGCGCAGGCCGTTTTTAAGATGGACGGCTAAATGAATGACTGCTGGATCTCGTTCATGAATTGGGAAAGCACAGATACGCCAAACAGCTTCATTGGAACTGACGTACCGGCCAATTTGGTAAAGCGTTATTTCGTCGTTGTTATTCATCGGAGGAACATTCACATTGGTATTTTCAACGCGAAATACAGCCATATCACTGCCTTTATTTACATACTTGCAAATGTATTTGATGCTCTTCACTGAACTGCAGAACTCGACATTAATATGAGCATTGAATGTTTTGCTCAGCAAAGGCGAATATGGGACCACCCAACGGTTATCGATGTCAATGTCTATGTTATTGATCTTTTTAACAAAAGATTGTCCTCCATTATCGGGATTTCTTCGACGATATATTTGATATCCATCAACATTTATGATCGTGTCGTCAGTGAATTTTTTTGGAAAACTTTTAGTACATTTCCCGTCTGCTATGCAAGGCGATGAACGATTCATATTGCCACATGGGCCATGAATCATATTTGCAGTAACAATATCAAACAGCATTTGATCAGTAGACGGATCTGGAATTTCCGCAGAAATTATACTGTCGATTTCTTCAGGACGTATTTTATCGATTAACCATACCAAAATGTGTGCATGAGGTAATCCGCGCTTTTGCCATTCAACGGAATACATCCAGCAACGTGTGGGACCAAATACATGTAACTTTGTGATGAAATCAATTAGAGACTTCAATTTTTGTCTGAAAACACGTGCTGTAATGTCATGACGATGTATTGCGCTTTGGCCAGGCAATAGTAAGGATGTGATCTCCGGCCATTTTGGATTACATGTGAAGGTGATGAATAAACACGGCCGTCCATATTCTCGCACGTAAGTCAAGGCGTCTTGTATATATTCTTGCATATGACGTGGACTGCCTATGTACGATGATGGTAGAATGACAGAATTACCAATTTGGACGGCATCGGCGTTGTTGACAATAGCGTCTCGCAGGTGAATGTACTCTTCCGCACGTAGCTTTTGTTGATTAAATCGCAAGTATCGTAGTCGTTCGCTCTCTATCTTCACATACATGTCGACCATGAATTGTTGACAAAGCTCACGGCATCGTAGAATAACGTTGTCCTGATCACGTCTGATCATCAACCGATACGCATAATAATCCTTCGAACTAACATTCTTGATTGTTTCAGTTCCTGTTGCGGGATCTCGTTGTTTAATATTTACGCAATACCCGTCTTGGCCTTTTCAGAACATTAGCGGATATTGGAGAGCGTCATATGAGCGGTGTGTATCAGCAATGCACTGTAGATTATTATTTCTTCTACGAATCACGATTTCCCGCGTAGCTGTACGTTCGCCGACCATGATTCCAGCAACATCATCAAGAACAGGTGCATTAAATCTTTATCAGGATTGATTACAATAGCGTGATTATCACTTTGTAATTTGTGCATGTGTGATTTGAATATCTTTAACAATTCATTGTGCTCATTCAATAGAGCATCCAGGTCGCCGATGATACCCTAAAAATACGATAAAAATTTAGGTGATTCGTTTGGCATTGGCAGCAATGAACCCACTTTGTGATAAAGTTGGGCTTTGATTTTGAATGTTGAATTGAATTGTTGACCATTGATAGCATTATTGTTAACTATTTCTGTTGTTCCGAACGATGTCATTTGGAAACATGAATTAAATGTTCGAATTGACTTTAGGAACAGATTAGAATCTGGATCCGTACCGATAAGTAAACCATTTAATGGTTCAGGTGGTGTCTCAATTGCTGGTAATTGCACCTTTCCTGACGAACAACACATCCCGGCTGGCTCGTTTTTAAACTTAAGAGCATGACAATGAGGACATTCCTTATCCATAGCACCAATTACCACTTTCGAAAGAGCATAATATTCAATATCGGGCTCATACTCGAATGCTAGACGCAGGAATGAATTAGATGTAAATGATCGATGGACCTGTTGGCGTTGTTGATCATTTGCTCTGCGCCTGCTGATTGTAAAACAGCGCGCTTGTCTCTGTTCTAATCTTCTTTCTTCATTTCGTTCAGTTCGCGCATCTGCTGATTCATATCGACGCAATCGCGCCATGTTCACACGCACATTAGTATTATCTTACCGGATTTGGTCTTCTGTTCTTTGGGCTCTAGCGGTTCGCTTGCGTGCAGCTCCACATGTTTGACGGCCTAAAGAAGTTCCTCTGCGTCTAGCTGGCTTTGTACAAATTATTAATAAGTAATAAATAGTAAATAATTGCTCCCAACCGCATACAAAATATTAACAAATGTCATTCTGGCGAGAATCACACCGTACGCAGAAGAGATACTGGGAGACTACCAATGTGGATTCCGTAGGAACCGGTCAACAAGCGACCAAATGTTCACAATAAGAGGACTGCTGGAAAAGAAGTGGGAATACGGAGAGACGGTTCACCAACTGTTCGTTGACTTCAAAAAAGCCTACGACTCAGTCGCAAGGCAGAGACTCTACCATATTCTAGTTGAGCTGGGAGTCCCAAAAAAATATGCCGCCCTCATTCAAATTTGCATGAACGAAAACAAAGGGCGAGTCAGAATAGAAAACCACCTCTCAGAACCATTTGAAATCCGGGACGGACTAAAGCAGGGAGATGGTCTATCACCGTGTCTCTTTAACCTTGTGCTCGAGTGTGTCATCAGAAAGGTACAAGACGACAACATGGCCGGATCATCCCTGAACGGGGTCACACAAGTGCTCGCATATGCGGATGACATCGCCGTTCTGGGCGATAATCTAGAGACTGTTAGTAAAAACTGTGAAATCATCATGCAAGCAGCAGAAGACGTGGGCCTAGATATAAATGAAGACAAAACAAAATACATGATTACGGCGAGAGCAGGTGGACCTCAGATAACACATATAAACGTCAGAGGTAAGATATTTGAAAAAGTTGAAGAATTTAAATATCTGGGAACGATACTGACGGCCAGTAATGAAATGTCGAAGGAAATTAACAAGAGACTGCATTCCGGCAACGCGAGTTGGCATGCAGTCAGTAAACTGCTGAAATCCAGACTGCTATCGCGTAACATAAAGATCCGTGTCTATAGAACCATAATCATGCCGATTGTTCTATATGGATGCGAAACATGGGCTCTCACAAAACGGGAAGAAAACAAATTCCGCGTATTCGAGAATAAAGTTTTGAGGGGCATCTTTGGAGGTAAATATGACGAGGAGGCAGAACAACGGAGGAGACTCTATAACCACGAATTGGAAGAGCTATATCGCAAACCTACAATAGTGAGAGTAATCAAGTCGCGAAGATTAAGATGGGCCGGACACGTGGCGCGAATGGGGAACGATAGGACCGTGCATAGAATTCTTGACGGTAGACCAACGGGAAAGAGACCGGTAGGACGGCCGTTAGGTTTGACCTTGAGGAGATCGGATCGAATGGTCAAGCGTGGAAGGAGAGTGCCCAGGACAGGGAACGATGGCGAAGCCGAGTCGGTGAGGTCATGAACTTCCGGGTTCTTACAGGCCAATAAATAATAATAATAATAAATAATAAATAATACGTTTAACACAATAGTTGTTGTTGACGGGAGCTCGTGATATGTGTTAAGTATTTTTTAGGTTATACTAAAAGAATAAACGTGAGAACTACGCTCAGAAATAATAATTTCACTTACTTTTCAATAAGACAGGAAAAAATAATCACAGCTAAAATTCAAATCCAAATTAATAAATTCACTTGAAGATTACACTGAAATGGTAAAATTACATAATGTTATAATATTTACAGAATACTATAATGTATGTAAGTTAAGTAAACAATACTATTATTTCTTCTTATTTACACCGGTTGACAAGATATCCATATAACGCTTTCAGGAGACTCGTCAGTTTCTCCCGTCAGTTACGTTGGCGTGGCTTGGGTAGGAAGTGCTCCCATTGGCCAGGGCTGGCGGGCCGGCTGTTACTATGCGGACCGTTGGCCAAATACTGGTAGAATATTCTTTTCTATCTCATATGTTATTTACATTTGAATGATTATGATATCAGCTGGTGGGGATAACTAATCAATTATCACTTACACAGTTATCGACCGAGGTTGAAAATTAATAAATTATTAATGTTTATTAAACAATTGCACTTATGAGCATAAAAACTAGATAAAAGCCTATTCTCAGACCTACCGAATATATATACAAAACTTCATTAAAATCGGTTCAGCCGTTTTGGAGGAGTTCGAGGACAAACACTGTGACAAGAGAATTTTATATATATAGAAGAAGAGGATATATCTTAAATAATCTGAGTATTTACACAAGTCATCAGCCCATATGAATAATTTTTTATAGAACCCAAAGCAAACGAGTCTCCACACTTTGCGCCTGATACATGTGATTAGTGCAATGGGTGTCTGCAGGCATTCAGTTCGGCAGCACTTTTAGCGGTTGTTTTCGCTTATTCATTGTGGATCTGAACTTACGTATGAAGCATTTAAAACAGATATACATGGTACACAAACCATAGTAAAGAATAACACCTAAGGATAATTGAAAAATAAACCATCAGAGTCGTATACCATATAAATTAACAGCATGTCGACTTCAGTTAAGAGTAGTTGGCAATAACGATAACACGTGACAGTGGATTGTTGTGTTGAAGGCGTGGTTCTGTCTTTTGTGGTAATTCTAACCGTCAATAGCCTTGTTCAAGTTGTACTATCTTCATGATCGTCCCCAAACGCCATGTTACCTAACTTAACTCCCCACCGCCTTTATCCCGTTGAGAAAGCAATTCATTTATAACACAAAAAACATTTATTCACATATAACATACAAAACTTTTATACAAACACAGAAATAAAATATTAAACACATAGCACATTTTATGTTTTAACATTACACCATTAAAACCTAAAACATTAATTCGAGCTGGTGCATACAACGCCCAGTAGTTACATAGGCGATGATATCTCAGATAAACTAGAGGTCAATCATCGTCGTCGTAAAGATCACGGTAACATCGTATGATCGAGTTCTCTCAGTCGGTTTGCAACAACATACACAGTGAACCAGTGTTTTCGCATCAGTTGGTGTCAAGAAGTCGATGTGAAGGAAGCAAGATGACTGATACTATTTATTGGCCTGTAGGAACCCGCAAGACGTCGACGACTCGGCCCTGCCATCGTTCCCAGTCCGGTGCACTCTCCTACCACGCTTGACAATCTGATCCGATCTCCTCAAGGTCAAAACTAACATTGTCCTCCCGTCTCCGTTGCGGCCGTCCTACCGGTCTCTTTCCCGTTGGTCTACCGTCAAGAATTTTACGCACGGTCCTATCGTTGCCCATTCGCGCCACATGTCCCGTCCATCTTAATCTTTGCGACCTGATTACTGTCACTATTGTAGGTTCGCAGTATAGCTCTTCCAATTCGTGGTTGTGGAGTTTCCTCCATTCTCCTGCCTCCTCGTCATATTTACCGCTAAAGATACCCCTTGGAACATTGTTCTCGAATACGCGGAATTTGTTTTCTTCCCGTGTTGTGAGAGTCCATGTTTCGCATCCGTAAAGAGCAATCGGCATGATTATGGTATAGACACGGAGCTTTATGTTACGTGATAGCAGTTTGCATTTCAGCAGTTTACTTACTACGTGCCAACTAGCGTTACTCTTACAGTTTCTAGATTATCGCCCAGAACGGCGATGTCAAAGCAAGATGACAGGTCGAGGAATTTATTAATTTATTTTTCCAAGTAACTTTATATTCGAACGTGTATATAAACATAAACGCATGTAAATCGAAAGTGTGGCAATAAAAAGACTAAACTAAAGTATTTAGTGTGTGAATTATTTCATAAACCCCAAGTTCAACCGTTTTAGAGTGGAGAATTGTTCCACAGAGTTCTATACAACTCGATAAAGCGAGAATATTACTGTTCAAGAAACCTCACGGAATAACACCATGACATTAGTTGAAATCGCAGCGTGGTATATACAGCCACACGAACCGTGAGTACACTCAATATTTAATAATATTGTAGCGAGCTTAGGGTTCGCTGGATTAATTATTTTTAATAAAGAAGAGCCGTTAAATCGATTTTGAATTAATCTAACACTTTGTTAGTCCGTTAATAACAGCCGTTACTTTTACCGTACACTTAACGATTTCTTGACTTATCGCTTCCATACTTATCGCTTGCTTACTCTGCTTAATTCACTGCTTACTGCTTACTTCTTACTTTCTACTTATTACTTTTTACTACCGCACTTATCGCTTGCTTCACTTTCTACTTCTTACTCATCTCCATGATCTCTGTGTGGCGTATTTATACCGTTTCCTCACATTCTGATTCGGTGTTTCGTTTCCGTCCGTTCCATAGCCTGGAATGTTCTATTGTTGATAGCCTCCAGTTTTCCAGTACTTTAGAGAATATTCTAGTACTTTGTTTCGGACTTCCTCGAATATTCTATTACTGATTGTCATATGCGTCACACTTCCCTCCGCCTAGATTAGTTCGTCCCGAACTATGTTCACTGGTCTCCCGGGCCAACAAAAGCCGCCAGTCGGTCGCGATGCACCACTTTCATGTTGGCGTTCGGCGGTGGAAGTTCTTGACCTTCTTCCAAATTTTCTACTCCTCTCCTTTTCGCGTCTGCTCTAGCCTGCCGCCATTCTTCCTTTTCCTGACGACGGGATTCCTCTTGCATTTTAAGGATCTCATGCGAATAGTATAAGAGAAAATGCATATGCACACCCTTAAGCTCTTCTGGAGTTTGCACATCACGTAAGCGGTCTAGATCTTCATCTTTAATTACACGCATATCATCTGGTATTGGAGCATCTGTCGATTTCATAACCGTATCCAACTGGTAGTTCCGCATCTTTTCAAATAACTGGAGCGGTTTGTTCTTTGGGGCTGACAGTAAACCCCAGCGTACGTCGTAGTAATAGGCTTTCCATAGATCGTCGCACGTTAATTCTGGTTTCGCGTATACTTTCTCTATAGAACGCAATGAACGGCACCTCTAGCTGTTGATTACGCCTACAATTTAGGGCTTGCTTGATCTTTCCCCCCGTATGTGGTGGCTTACAACAGCGGTCTCGACCTCCAACATCCGTTGATCTCTCTTGTTCGGAAACAATTGATTTACAAAACGGATGTCTGTAAATCCATTCAGCTTCGTCTTGTAGTTCATTGGGTCCCTCTGGAACAGACGTAACCGGAACTTCGCGCAATTGCATTCGCTCAGGAATATTATGGGGGTTGATGCATAGGTGCCAACGTATGGCACAGGATTCACTTTATCCCCAAACACTTGTGTCGTCAAAAAATTGTCACCAAAGATGAAGGAATGAATGAAAAGCACTGAGGTTTATTTATTTAAAGTTTTTTTTATTTTGTTTCGTATTTTACTTGCAGCTCAAGTCTGTTTACAGGTACCCTTATTTAAATAGATGAATTCGAAACGCACGCAATATACTATTTTACACAAGTCTGTTTGCAGATATCCTTATTTAAATAGATTAATTCGAAACACACGCAATATACTATTTTACACTCTAAAGAAAGCTTCAAATTAATAACTTTTCGTTTTATTTCGTTAGTTTTTTTATTGATGAAATTTGCCCCAGTCTTCCGCTATATGCTCCAGCTTTTTTTTGGCAAGAAGTTTAACACATGCGTAATATTTTGAGAAGAAATTCGAAATTGATGGAGACGAGCGGCGGGGCGACCTTCCACTCTAGCGATGGAAATGTGACTAACTCTACTTAGGGGTGAAATTCATATTTCATTCCACACACATGACAACCAAAAGAGACCACGCCTCTGCTCTCTCAACCTCACGCCCGTCAAAGTGTGAGTAACTTTTGTTAATAGGGTAATTGACGGACATAGAGAATGAAAGAACAGAAACATGATGTGCTATGATCTCGGGATAGCTTTGGTTGTGTGTGTTGGTATCAGATGCAACTACTGACACGACCTACTGACCCAGTGGTACGGCTATGGTGTAGTTAGAGCGCATTGAACCATGGAAAGACAGAAAAGCGAAGGAGAGGAAAACCTAGCTGATATTATTCACCTACAAAAAGACATCATTGATCCCAAGTGAATGGATGATCTGAGGGAAAGTCATTAGGACGCCGCTGATGCTTGGGAAATAATCAGCGTAAGAACCAGACTCTATGACGCTGAAATAACCCCAGCGATTTTGCTATGATGCAACAGCGTCGTTCGTTTAGACTTGCTGTTGCTAACCCGACATTATGAGATTTCCGATGGGAAACTTATGGTTAGCAAGAATGGAGTTGCCGTATGACAAAAATGTAGCTAAACTCAATTATGCATTATCTGCATGGGATAATGAGTTTAGCTGTGCGTCCGTTTGACATGTTTTACAGGGAAATAATATATGAAGGAAATGGATAGGTATGACGCGCTGAAAGCGGTCGAAATTAGGTAGGAATTGTGGTTGGAATTGTGGGTTGTTTCTCATGTAGAATAGAGAAACCCCCACAATATCCGTTTTACGGATTTCATTGTCCAAATCCGTAAAGTGACACCCCTTTCCAATTCACTAGGTTCGCATTCGGGTTCATATCCGTCCTCGTCATAATTAGTGAAATCCTCATAGTCAAAATCTACACCGAAACTGTTCTGACCTTCTTGCAATGACGCGTCAGTGTCTAGAAGTCGTCTTTTCTTCTTCTTCTCAGCAATTGGCCTTCCTTCGTAGTCTACAATAAAATCCTCAGCATCAGACTCCGATTCCTCATCATCATTGAAATGTTATGCCGCCTCAGTTTCCCTGTGACTACGTTCAGAGCGGCATTCAACATCGTCTTCGTCGTCGAATAGCTGTTCGTCTATAGCGTCACGTGCTGAACCTTCATCGACGTGCTGTTCCTCTCCATTACTTTCTTCATCCTGTGTACGACGCAGACGCTTGGAACGTTTTCTGCGTTCGACTTTCAAACGAAGATTCTCTTCAATAAGGTCACAGTCACCGTCTTCCAGTCGGTCGTCCAACTCGTCATCATCATTGTAAACCCGTTTCGGGGAACGGCCTGAAGCATCAGTGTCTTCACCATCACTGCCGTCCTCTTCAATCGGGTTATCATCGATGAGATCCTTCAGTTCTTCACGTAACACATCATCGTCATCTTCCTCCTCTTCCTCACTGCTGTCGGCCATAGCTATGCCCTTCCTGAGTTTCTTCCTTTCATGTGGCTCCAATTCCAGACGCTGTCGAAGAATTGGCTTCTCTCCTCTGCTATCCAGGTTCCGGTCCTCCAAATGTCGATCTGACTTCGTCACAATACACTTCCACAGACTTATTTATTTCACCAATAATTAATCCCACTTCTGACACCAATTGTAGCGAGCTTAGGGTTCGCTGGATTAATTATTTTTAATAAAGAAGAGCCGTTAAATCGATTTTGAATTAATCTAACACTTTATTAGTCCGTTAATAACAACCGTTACTTTTACTGTACACTTAACGATTCCTTGACTCATCGCTTCCGTACTTATCGCGTGCTTACTCTGCTTAATTCACTGCTTACTGCTTACTTCTTACTTTTTACTTATTACTTCTTACTACCGCGCTTATCGCTTGCTTCACTTTCTACTTCTTACTCATCTCCATGATCTCTGTGTGACGTATTTCTACCGTTTCCTCACATTCTGATTCGGTGTTTCGTTTCCGTCCGTTCCATAGCCTGGAATGTTCTATTGTTGATAGTCTCCAGTTTTCCAGTACTTTATAGAATATTCTATTACTTTGTTTCGGACTTTCTCGAATATTTTAGTACTGATTGTCATATGCGTCACAATATTTTATTGTGCAGCTACCGTGCAACAGCCATACATGCCATTCGAACCCACGCTATGAAAAGGCCCAAAGCACTGACTCATCAGAGTGAAACTTAAGCTGTAAATGCTACATTAATGCTCTGATATAAGGCGCAAATGATTTTTTTATTTTTTGTTAGATTCAGTTTTGGTGGTGTGTTTTCCACTAGCCGTTAAATAACACTACTACTAACCGCTTACCAAAACAACGTCAATGGCTTAAGGGGGAAGTCCCTTTAAACGACATGTTTTTCAATAACACTGAAAGCATTTATTGCAATTTCTGAAGTTACATATAACAATAGAGAAAAAAAATGTTTATGAATAAAAAAAAATATGGCGACGCTAGAGCTGATCAAACTTGACTCCTCGGATTTGCGCCGTGCAAGGCCCAGGCGCTTGTAGTTATCCGAAATCAACGAACAAATTTGTTTCCAATAAAATATGAAATACTTCTTTGAACAATTAACAAAAAAAAATAGAAATCAAAATTTGAGAACAAAAAGAAAAAAAAAAGTTCTTCTCATAAGCAAATTGTTAACAACAATACTTTATATTACAATTTTTATAAAATATCGGGTTCTTGCAAAGGCCATTGAGTTCAAGAATATCTGTATAAAATTTCAAGCCAATCCGTTCAAAACTTCGTCAGTTAAGCTGCATGGCGCGGAAAAAACGTGTTTCGAGAAAAACGCCATTTATGTTTCCGTTCTTGAAGCGTTTTCAAGGAAACCGACAATGCAACGGTCCAGTAGATCGTCTCTTGATAAATCTTCGTATATCGGAAGAGGGGCTGGACTTTCTTCAACTTTTTAAAGAACGAACTAGCTAACTTGTTTGGCTTAGAAATTAAACGGTATGTTTTTTAGGGGGATGTAGGGTGAGGTCTTTGAACACCAGTACACACTTAATACCTTTGAAAATAAAACACTAATTTTTTTTTATTTAAACTAATTTTTTCTAACCAACACACACTGATGTCACTTAAATTAGTTCTTAGTTTCACATATATTCTTCGGCCAAGACATTTAATTGACAAAATTTAACGCGCCTTTTCTTTATAACACTCTTCCGAGTATTTTGAACAGTTATCTAACACTTTTTACCCGCACTCACACCGCACACCACTTGAAGACCATATCGGTCAAAATTCTAGAACCAACAACCGGCTTTTCTCCTTCGTCTCTCCGAACGAAGACTTTTTCCGTGCACATCGAAGGATACGTCCTTTTGTCTGCCTGGCCATTTTGCCAGCCGCCATTTCCTTTCTTTATCTTTCCTGGCTTAGGGTCAAAAGAGGAAACATAAAGGAACAATCAACAGAGATTCTTCCTAATGTACATTTACGATCCTCAATGTCGGTGGGCGATAAAACGAACGTGTGGATCCTTTCATGGGGCGAGTTGGTTGTTTTAACTTGGTTAAGGAGAATGGAAAAGGATGTTGCTTGTAGGAAATGATTTGGGTAAACAAACCTTCCAAGGATCCTAAAATTGCAGACGCGCATTTTATGATTCTCAATAACTTGACTTGAACGTTGGGCACCTGGTCCGCAGATTTGGATCCAAGGGATTTTGCGTGTTGAACAAATGGTTCGTTTATCACGTCTTGGGTTTTTAAGTTAAATTCAATATGAACAAATTGAACGTTTAGTTTGTGGGGTAAGGGGTAGGTGTGTCGCACGGACACTAGATTCACTATACCCAGGGTCGATTTGTTCATCCGGACACTGTCTACCCAACGCCAGTGAAGGACAATACACCGATCGCACCAGGGAAAATAGTAGAGATAAAACGCGCTGTTACTCTTGATCCAAATGATTTTTATTTTAATGTACTTCGAGCCAAATATTTTGAGAGTTCACAATTGGTAATTTATAGAAGAAACTTAAAACTTCGAGAATTCATTTCGCAATACTGTTCGTTATGTTTGCTAAGTTGGATCCGACGCAGATTGTTAAGCCATTTTGCAGTGGAATTAAGCGCCATGGTATGGAACTAATCACGGACACTGAATACATTTCTGTTGTTACCGCGGGTTTCGCGTGATGTTTCATTAAGGAACAATTGCACGACGCTAGTGTTAATGTTCGTTAAGAGTACTCTTGATGCGCGTTTAACAGAAGATTTATGGGGAGTGGAGAATCGACAGGTAGGGGATTCACCACTACTGGATTAACGGGTTAGGGGGACTCGCATAGATACTTTGTGGGTACGCACCGTACCGTGTACACGGTTGTTTCGCTCTCGGTGGCAAATTTCTATCTACTAAACGTTGGTATGATTATGTAGGCGTCTTTCGTGTTTGACAGCATATTCTTGGATAACTTCATAAATCCATTTAATCTCTAGGTCATCATGAATTTCCTGATTTGTCACAAAACGGTAGGCATTCGTAATAATGCGAAGGAATTTATTCTGGCTTCGTTGAATTATATCTCTATTGGATTGCTTCGTACAGCCCCATAATTGGATTCCATATATCCAGATCGGCTTCATGATAGATGGATAGATCAATCTTTTACAATAGAGATTGAGTTGAGAGTGATTCCCGATTAACCAATACATCTGTCTACGTTTCAGTTTTATTTGTTCAGCTTTTTGTTTCACATCATGTCTCCAGTTTAGTCTGCTATCCAAATGTATACCGAGATATTTCGCTGAATCTGCTTTGGGAACTGGAATTCCGTTGAGGTATGTAGAAATATTGTTATCTGATCGTCGTAATGTAAATGTTACGTGAATAGATTTCATCTCGTTGAGTTTAATTTTCCAATCAGTGGTCCATTGGCTAATTTCGTAGAGTGCCTGTTGCGTAGCTTTTTTTTGATTATCGTCAGCTGATATTATAACTGTATCATCTGCAAAGGTGCCTATGAATGTGTTCTTGGTTGTTGGGATGTCTGCTGTGTATAGTAAGTAGTCTCTATGCTGACGATACAAAATTCTAAAAGACTATGTCACCACTTGACTCTGCAGATCTTGACTTCACAGTTTGGTGTCAAAAAAAAAAATGCTTACATCTCAATATCGCCAAATTTTTTTGACAAAATGGCGGCCGTTTGAAAAAAAACATATTCCCGTTTTTTGCGGCCGCCATATTGTGGAAACATTTTTTCTTTTTTTGACTTCTCCGAGGTAAGGGCGATAGAGACGTATTTACTGATTAAGATCCGTGGGTTTTTTTGTCTCAGATGAGCAAACCACCCACTTTACCAGCCGATAACTTTTCAAGGTTTGAGCTTTTTTTTTTTAATTTTTTATCTATGCTTAAAATACAAATAAACGAATGATAAAAAATGGGTACTGAAATATTCTTTGTTTTTTTTTTACGGAGCTTGAAAAAACGCCCGAAATTCGTGCGTCTTGACTAGAATACTCCCTTAAAACGGACTTCCGATAATGACTTGGAAACAGAGCACATCAAGAGTTCGAGATTATTGACGTAATGTTCTGAAAACTGGAATGTGACCGAGAATGCAAAAGCAGGTTTTTCTTATTCATATGCAGTTAATCTCGACATATATAAAAAAGCGAAGTATTAGCGACAATGAATCAGTTATTAGTTGGCGAGATCTCTTGTCGTGCGGAGTCATGTTATCTTACATCACCTTATTCCTAATATTGTGGAGAGCAGACGAAATGAGTGCATATCACTGGAATAATCGCGCCACCACCAAACTACCAACTACTCCACCCCACAAAGGTACAAACAATATCAATATCAACACATATTATAATATCCTCGAAGCGCCACGATGGAGTAAATAAATTGATTTTAATCTAATTTAAGTTTCGAATATTTTCAGTGCAATATATTGCTGGAGGAGAACTAGCGTACATAGATGAATTTCAATTTATGGTTAGATATAAACATACTTTCGGAATACTGAGTGGACTGTGATACACATTATTAACTTTCAAAAATCGTTTAGGCTGCTCTTGGCTGGAAAACTGATCCCGAGACGATAAAATTTCTTTGTGGCGGAACACAGCTTAGTTATAGATGGATTTTAACTGCTGCACATTGCACCGATATGAATGGGTAAATTTTTAGAATCTCTGTAGACAGAGTTTGATCAAATAGTTATTAGAATTAGATAATACAACCTTTAGTCGTAATCACTTATATTGGCACCGACTTCATTAAAATTAAGTTAACAGCTAAGATTACTTTGGGACTTTTAGAATAGCCATCAACACATCTCACACAAAATAACGACAGAGTTTGTCATGATCAAAATTGTTCGAATAATTACCAACCACATACCTTGGTATGGGATTCCTAAAAACTAAGTTAACAAATAAGATTACTTTGTGGCTATTAGGAGAGCCATCAACTTATATGTAGAATGTGTTCAGAATCTTGATTGTCTTTTTGAAATCAATGACATCAGATACATACGTTTATTTCAGAAAACCTCCAGACGGCGTTATTTTAAAGCAGGGGGATATAACAGTGGCATTAAAAGACCTCAATAAATTGTTTATCCCCATCGAAGAAGTTGTAGTTCATCCAGAATATGACTCCCATCATGCGTATCATGAAATCGCCTTATTGAAAATATCTGGATTGTAAGTAAAACTGACTTAGCTCAAATCTTTTGTAACAAAACTTCTTAGATTTTCAACTCCCATTGGCGTCTGGACTAAACCAAATCTTCCTACTAATGATGTAGTTGCTGCCGGATACGGATTAACTTCATTTGGTAGGCATAAACATTCACAAATAAAATGGAAAATCGAATGTCTTATATATCTTTTCAGCTGGAAAAACGTCGCCACAATTGATGAAAGTAAATTTGACTGTGTTCGATTCAAATCGTTGCCAAATGTTTTTTAAGCGCCAAAAAAAATTCCCTAGAGGAATCGTTGATACATTAATCTGTGCTGGAGATGAAAATGGAAAGAAGGATACTTGTCAGGTAGGTAACAGATATGACAGTCGAAATATCCTAATAGAAACTATTGAAAATTAGGGTGATTCCGGTGGTCCGTTAATTATCCAAAGAAATAAGAATAAGTGTGCTGTCGGAATAACGTCAACAGGAGTGGCTTGTTCTGGCTTTCCTCCTGGAACCTATACAAGAATTTCATCTTACATACCTTGGCTAATGAGCGAGATGATAAAAACTGATGACGTATTACTGACCTGTCATTAGATTGACCTGAAGAATTTATACTGAATAGTGTCATTAAATCTAAAAATATAAATTTGTTTGAGTTAGTTGAATAATATTTCATATGAATTTGTTAAAATTCTGGTGTATTACGAAACTAGAACTTTTTACTTGTATCAGTATTGTAAATTGGCCGAAATTAGCATTATTTGTATAAGTTGATGGACATAACTGATACACGGTGGTTAATGGAAAACGCAATGGAAGTACAACCACCTGGGTGAAGTTCTGCAAAATGGAAGTTCGTTTCAAATAATTATTTCAATCTGACTAGAAGCAGTCCATTAGAAATACAAAACTGAGTGTGTCACAATAGAGATATGAATCAAAAATGATATTGTATGGAGTTGGTAATAGAATATGGCTTATAAAGATGGCTACCCAATTTAAAAGGTTTCAGAGAGTTGTCAGCAGATTCGACGGTCGCAATTGTTGATTTGGTTATTTACGCAATGCAAATGAAGAAGTCTTGTGTTATGCACAATCACACTAACAACGACGCGAATAATACTAGTTACAAGCATTTCACAAAAAACCCAGCTGTAAACTCGATTTACTAATTCAAATTTATTTAAATATAACCATTCTATCCGTTAATCTCTTTATCAATATTGATGTGCTGCGTTTGACTGCTTGACTTGTACTGCCACCAACTCCACAACTGCAGCTGCTTATATTCACTTTTTTGTCTCCTTTCCCTCGTTCGCATGTTGTCACAGGAACAAGGAGCCAGAGTATAAAATGTGCGATGCTCAGTCTGCCAGTCGGCAGTCGTGTGCTGCTAGTCGGCCGTCGTGTGCTGGTCCGTCTCCAACATTCCGCCCACCTTGAACTGTCGGTTCAACCGTCTTATCTTCCGGAACCGGGAGTAGGACCAACTTCGTGACGGGTCGCTTAAGGGTTCCCCCCTGAATCTTTACAGTTGCCACCCGCACCTTGCCATCTCTGCCAGGATGAAGCTCGATGACCCTTCCCATGGCCCAAAAGGTCGGAGATAGTTGCTCATCCTTCAGAAGCACCACGACCGCATTTCCTAGGTTTGGTTCCGGATTATACCATTTGTTGCGAGCCTGCAACGTGTGGAGGTATTCGTTCTTCCACCGGTACCAAAATGCTCGATGCAACGCCTGCAAGTACTTCAATCTGGACCGCCAAGTGATTGTTGTCTCTCCCGGATCGACTTCCGGGACGCTCATAACCGGTCCTCCAACTAAGAAATGACTGGGGGTG
The DNA here is from genome assembly GCA_963931805.1 of Microdon myrmicae. NCBI lineage: Eukaryota > Metazoa > Arthropoda > Insecta > Diptera > Syrphidae > Microdon > Microdon myrmicae. The sequence goes on from OZ007499.1 coordinate 159,617,496, forward strand.
AACACCTCGGGGTCGCCAGGCTCCTACTGGCTGGCAATGCGGCCATTTGTTGAGATAGCACCCGTCCCTTGTGACGAACGCAAACCGTGCATTCAGCGATGACCCTCCGGACAAGTCCTCGACTCCCTATGATCCAGTACCGGGAGTTCACCGCGGCGAGCAGTAACCGGTTTCCAGCGTGCATCAGTCTCAAGTGCAAATCCCTCACTATGATCTTTGCAAGGTGATGTTGCCGGTGTAAGATTGGTGGATGTCGGCGTTCGTATTCCATCCTTGCTGCCTCTAGTCTTCCGCCCACCCTGAGGATACCTTGGTCATCGATGAATGGGTCGAGCGCAACCAGCTCGCTTCGTCTTGATACTTGTCTCCCGGCTCTAATGGCCGTTAGGTCCGCCTTCCGCCACGCTACTGTTCGCACCGTTCGAGTGAAGCTGGAGACTCTTCTTGTAATGGACAGATCCTCTTGCTGTATTACGACGCACGATGGCTTTCGCTCCTCGGGGTCTACCGGTGTTCCAGTGTCCGTCTCTCGGACTTGGTGAGCGGGCGTCCGGGGCAGCTTCAGCTCCTTGTCTCGCAGAAAAGCGGGTCCTCGCTTTAAGGCCCCTTGATAAGTAATCCGCTGGATTTGACGCAGTCGGTACATAATTTTGATGGCCTTTAGATTGGTGTGGTATAGATTGCTGCCCCATAGGTTGTGGGGCCAAAGACTGTTGCGGAACAGATTGCTGCTGCATACTTTGCTGTGTCATATGCTGTTGTGGCACCGATTGCTGAGTGATAGGCTGCGGCAAGGTTTGATGAGAGACATGCCGCTGTGCCATAGATTGTTGTGGCATGGATTGCTGCGGTACAGACTGCTGTGCCATTGATTGCTGTGGTACAGACTGCTGTGGCACAGACTGCCGTGGTACAGACTGTTGTGGCACCGACTGTTGTCGTACAGACTGTTGTGGTACAGACTGTTGTGGCACAGACTGTTGTTGAATAATTTGTGGTTGCAACGATTGTGGCTGTTGCAAAGTTTGATGCTGTTGCAGTGGTGGTGGTTGTTGTTGAATTTGCATTTGCCCATTCGGCGGAGTCCCTGAATTTGAATAAGGTTGTGAAGATACCTGATAAGAACTCTGTGGTTCATTTGTTACTTGAGAGGTTATGTACGTAGTGCCCGTCATTGTGCTTGTGGCACCAGAGGAATAGGGTTGCTGAGTTATATTAGAAGCAGGTGGTGAATTATAATTTTGGAATTTTTGTTGCTGTGGTTGTGTGGAAGATGATGGAGAAACACCGACTTCATTTCCGCCTTGATACACCGATGTCGGAACATAAGGAGCTTGCTGATAATTCGTATTCGCAGCTTTACCGTTGCCGACATCGTTATATGTAGGCATATTTATTGGCAGTGTACCCTCTAATGGGTCGACTTGTTGGGTGACAGTGCAGCAATGTTGTTCCTGATCGAGCAGAGCTGGTCCACTCCCTGCGATTACCCAGCCGAATATGGTGTTCTGTGCCATCATTTTACTATTGGGATCCATCAGTCGTCCATCGCGCAGGATCTGGAAGATAGTGTCCGAACCCAGCACCAAATCAATGGGTCTTGATTTGTGGGTCGGCCAACGCCAGCGATGAAATCATCACCAATGCCGTTATTCGAATACTTGTTTCCCCTGTTCGGCCTTTCAGCAGCATCTCGACCTTTCCTCGGCTGAGTTGTGGATTCGCTTCCCCTATGCCACTTATCTTCACCTTCGCCTGCGTGCGTCGCAGGCGCAACTGCTGAATGAATGATTCTCGGACCAAGGATGTGGTCGAGCCTGAGTCCAGCAGCACCCGGCATGGAACCAACTGGTTTCTGTCGTCCATCACCGTTACTATTGCTGTAGGTAGTAGTGAATCCTGGGTTTGTACTGTCGCGCAAGATCCCTCTGAATGTCCAACCTTTGATGATACCGTCGGAACGTCTACCGATTGGTGCAGCAGGGTGTTGTGCCGCCCGTTACACTCTCGGCAGTTCCCTCTCTCACATTGGTCAATGCTGTGGTCGGGGCTGAGGCAATTTCTGCATAGCTTGTGGCGGCGGACAAACTGATCTCGCTGTAGAGCTGAGAGATTCCTGAATGCACTGCATCGGAACAATGGATGCGGCTGCGCGCATCTGGGGCACTTAGCCGTCCCTGGTGATGTGATTGCCGCTTACGTCTTCTTGGATGGACCAACTGCTATACCTCTGTCCCGAACCAAGTGACCCTTTGAATTGCTCTTCGCTGTCGGAATGCTCTCTAGTTCGGTGAGTCGAGCTTCCAGGAATTCGGTCAGCTCCTCGAATGTCGGCATCTCGTTCCTGCTGGTTTCTCGAGCCCATAGCTGCCTAGTCTCACTATCGAGTTTCTCGACTATGGTGAAAACTAGCCAACAACTCCAGTGCTCCACTGGTAGCTCCAAGGCTCGCAAAGCCCGAACCTGCTCGAAGAGGCCGTTGATGAATCTGCGGAACTCCGTAGCAGCTGGTAATTGCATAGCTGGAATCGTCATTAGTGCTCGTAGATGTGCCTCCGCGATGAGCTTCTTCTTGCCATAGCGCGAGACCGGTGCAGCCCAGGCCTCCAGATAGTTTGCCGCCGTGACCGGAACATTGCGAACCACTGATAGTGCGTCCGCTCTTAAAGAAGTCCGGGGAAATTGGAATTTCTCGACGGCTGATAACTGGGCGTTTGTCGTGGATGAGTGGTTGGTACAGGTCTCGGAACGTTACCCACTGCTGGTAGTCCCCATCGAAAGTAGGAACGTCGATATGCCTCAATTTGATCGGTCGGGTTGCCGTTCCAACGGTGGAATCTGTTGCTGTCTGGTCTGTTGACCGGGTGACCAATTGTTCCACCAATCTGTTCATGAGCGTCTGGCTGGAATTTAATGTGTCAAGCAACCTGTCCATCCCTGGTTGCTCTGCTGTTAGCGTTGTAGTAGTTAACGGTCCCGGGGTGTCTCCTGAAGTATCCAATGCGGTGGCGCCCGTGCTTGTTGACACGTTCAGACGCTGGGTGAGTCTGCTTTGCAGCGAAAAGTATCGCTCCTTGAAGGCTGCTCGCTCCTCTTTCTCCCTGTCAATGTCCAGGTCCGGGTCGTTCTCCTCGATGCTTTCCTGGAGGCGCTCAAAGGATTTAAACGCGTCTTCCAGCTTGCTTAGTCTGCATGCGACTTCCTCTCTGGTCACTTCATTCGCCTTGGTCGCGAACTCCTCCAACCGCGTGACGAATCCCTTAAGGACTCCTCGTCTTCGTTTGCTTGCCGGAACAGTCTGATCCGCCATTGCCTTGCTTGGCGAAACACTGGTAGCCATTGTGGTTTAGCTGCCTTCCTTTCGATGCTTGTGAATCGAAATTGCCACTAGCTACTTGAATCCGATGCTTGTGGATCGGCTGTAGCTTGCGCAACTGAGTGCGCTGCTGTTTGCTACTGGCTGGTTAGGCTGCACGACCGTCTGTCTGCTTGGTCGCAGTGGGTGTGCTTCAATGCGTTGTAGTTGAAACGCTTGGATCCCACGTTGCACAGCGTTGTGTTGTCCAGTCGGCAGTTGCTGTGTTTCCCTCGATGACTTGCTCCGGCTCGAAGGACCAATTTGTAAACTCGATTTACTAATTCAAATTTATTTAAATATAACCAATCTATCCGTTAATCTCTTTATCAATATTGATGTGCAGCGTTTGGCTGCTTGACTTGTACTGCCACCAACTCCACAACTGCCGCTGCTTATATTCCCTTTTTTGTCTCCTTCCCTCGTTCGCATGTTGTCACAGGAACAAGGAGCCAGAGTATAAAATGTGCGATGCTCAGTCTGCCAGTCGGCAGTCGTGTGCTGCTAGTCGGCCGTCGTGTGCTGCTCCGTCTCCAACACCACCTTCCAAAAACGGTTTCAATATTTAAGATTGAATCGATACATGAATACACATTATAAAAGAAAATCCATGAGGATAAAATACGTTCCCTGCTTACGAAATCATCGGTTTAGATTTCTTTGGTGCAGGTTTATCTCAATAGAAAGTTCAGGTGCTTTTAGCGTATCCCACGGTAAGTTCTATTTGAAACTCCAAGTAAACAAACAGCTTTTGGTTTGGGAAGGTGATAGTAGTCATAAATTAAACACGGATTTAGTCGGGCAACTTCTATACAGGCGTGACACTTATGATGATCCTTTTTGCTTAGCCATTGCAATTTCATGAGTCTTTCAGATTGATTGATACAACATTCATATCTGACCAATTTTTTTATATCTCTTTTCCTACCTTAGCCAAAGAAAGTTATTGCTAATTTTTTGGAACATTTTTCAAACAGTCCCTCCAGTATTCCTGTTCTTTCAACTTTTTGACGTGACAACGACTTATAAATCGGTATACCTTGGGAGGCATTCGTAAAAAAGTTTGTAGCGTTACGATAACGATAACCGACAACGCACGAGCCGCAGTGAGCGAGAGCGCGACTCTCTTAATTGCTCCTTAGTCAAATGCAGAGAGACAACGGGAATACAGACCGCGCCTTGCACTGTCGAGAACAGCTGTACGGGTTGATAGTGTAAAGACAAAAAATACACAGAGACAACGCGAATACAGGCAGCACCTTGCAGCATTAAATAAATCGGATATAGCTAAGAGAAAATTGTCTGTTCATAGCGGTTTCGCAGCGGCAAGTTCAAACAAGGTTCAAGAACTACAGGTTGTAAACCTACAACAGCCTTCAGCAGCAGAACCCGTGTATTTTACAATACAACCAGTTATATCGGCGCAAGAGGTATGGGACATGAAATGGAACAAATCGATATCAAGATTTAAATTGATGTTTCTTGACAATGACTTTGGGTATGCTTGCTCTGTTTGCGATAGACTTTGGTGTGAACGCGATTTAAAACCGATCACAGTGCAACAGATGAACGTAATTTCGGACTGGCACACAAAAGAAAATCGACAACTGTGTCCTGACGAATGCACAGTAGTTTGCAATACTTGTAAAATTTCGTTAAGCAAACCAAAATTAATGCCTACACTTGGAGGCATTCGAAAAAAAAACACTTTAATTTTGATTTAATAACTTGTATATTTAATGTTCTCCGGCGCAAGACTAATGACCTTGCCCGAAAAAAAAAACAAATCATTATGGAAAATTTAACAAGCGTCAGGACTTGCTAAATAAGGCCAAGACCGGTTCCCGGTTGTAGTGCCGATAATGATAATGATGATATTTAATGTTATATATTTAGGATACGTTGTCACGAATATAATGTCTGAGCGCCTTGCGCCCAGACAACAATTTTTTTAAACATTTGCCAAACTTCGTCCATGAACCATTTTCTTCTCATTTCATTAAACATATAGCATTAAAAAAATTAATTGATTCAGCTTAACAACAAATTCATCTTGACCCAGAGAATGTCCCCGCTACATTCCTTTAAAAATGTTCACCGTTCTCTCATTTTCCCTTTCGAGAATCTTTATGTAGCCCTTTCACTGCAATTCGCTGACATTTATCACCTCCACACATAAAAATAACGAATATGATATTTCATATATATATATATATATATATATATATATATATATATACAGTGTTGGAAAAAATAATAGAAACTAGCTTGTTCTTCGACATTAATCTTTAAGAAAAATGTATTTGGGGAAAGCTAAGAATTAAAAATTTACTAATAGATTTGGTGCACTGTAATACATAAAAGAAATACTCAATTTTTAATAAAAAAAAAAGCGAGAAATAGTGAAAAAAAATTATTGATTCCGGTTTTCCTTGGATTTGCATGGAAAAAATAATACGAGTAGAAATAAATTAGTTTTTTGTTTGTGTTTTGTGAACAATTAATTTACAGTAAAAGTGTTTCATATCCTTTTAATACTTAGTTGTTGCACCTTTGTTTTTAATGACTGCTTGGCATCTACGTCCCATGGAATTGACTAGTTTGGTACAAGTCGCGGGCGGTTATAGTATATCTCTATATATATAAAATTCCCTTGTCACAGTTTTTGTCCTCGAACTCCTCCAAAACGGCTCAACCGATTTTAATGAAGTTTTGTATATATATTCGGTAGGTCTGAGAATAGGTTTTTATCTATTTTTATGCTCATAAGTGCAATTGTTTAATAAATAATAATTTATTAATTTTCAACCTCGGTCGATAACTGTGTAAGTGCATCGGCTATTATTATAACAGTTTGGGCTGTGTTCCGGCCATTGTTATAACAGTTTGGGGCTGGTGTCTGGGTCATTATTATAACCGTTTGGGGTGGGTGTGTCGGCTGGGTGTTGGTGCATAGGCTATTGTTATAACCGTATTGGGTGGGTGTGTTATTGGATGGAGGTAGAACAGCTCATTCAGTATTTAAGCTGCCACTAAATATTCAAAATAACCCAGACGCAGTGTGTAACATTCGAGTATCAACCTCGGTCGATAACTGTGTAAGTGATAATTGATTAGTTATGCCCACCAGCTGATATTATAACATTATGTAATTTTACCATTTCAGTGTAATCTTCAAGTGAATTTTTTCCTGTCTTATTGAAAAGTAAGTGAAATTATTATTTCTGAGCGAAGTTCTCACGTTTATTCTTTTAGTATAACCTAAAAAATACTTAACACATATCACGAGCTCCCGTCAACAACAACTATTGTGTTAAACTAATTTGTACAATGCCAGCTAGACGCAGAGGAACTTCTTTAGGCCGTCAAACACGTGGAGCTGCACGCAAGCGAACCGCTAGAGCCCAAAGAACAGAAGACCAAATCCAGCAAGATAATACTAATGTGCGTGTGAACATGGCGCGATTGCATCGATATGAATCAGCAGATGCGCGAACTGAACGAAATGAAGAAAGAAGATTAGAACAGAGACAAGCGCGCCGTTTTACAATCAGCAGACTCAGAGCAAATGATCAACAACGCCAACAGGTCCATCGATCATTTACATCTAATTCATTCCTGCGTCTAGCATTCGAGTATGAGCCCGATATTGAATATTATGCTCTTTCGAAAGTGGTAATTGGTGCTATGGATAAGGAATGTCCTCATTGTCATGCTCTTAAGTTTAAAAACGAGCCAGCCGGGATGTGTTGTTCGTCAGGAAAGGTGCAATTACCAGCAATTGAGACACCACCTGAACCATTAAATGGTTTACTTATCGGTACGGATCCAGATTCTAATCTGTTCCTAAAGCCAATTCGAACATTTAATTCATGTTTCCAAATGACATCGTTCGGAGCAACAGAAATAGTTAACAATAATGCTATCAATGGTCAACAATTCAATTCAACATTCATAATCAAAGGCCAAATTTATCACAAAGTGGGTTCATTGCTGCCAATGCCAAACGAATCACCTAAATTTTTATCGTATTTTTAGCGTATCATCGGCGACCTGGATGCTCTATTGAATGAGCACAATGAATTGCTAAAGATACTCAAATCACACATGCACAAATTACAAAGTGATAATCACGCTATTGTAATCAATCCTGATAAAGATTTAATGCACCTGTTCTTGATGATGTTGCTGGAATCATGGTCGGCGATCGTACAGCTACGCGGGAAATCGTGATTCGTAGAAGAAATAATAATCTACAGTTCATTGCTGATACACACCGCTCATATGACGCTCTCCAATATGCGCTAATGTTCTGGAAAGGCCTAGACGGGTATTGCGTAAATATTAAACAACGAGATCCCGCAACAGGAACTGAAACAATCAAGAATGTTAGTTCGAATGATTATTATGCGTATCGGTTGATGATCAGACGTGATCAGGACAACGTTATTCTACGATGCCGTGAGCTTTGTCAACAATTCATGGTCGACATGTATGTGAAGATAGAGAGCGAACGACTACGATACTTGCGATTTAATCAACAAAAGCTACGTGCGGAAGAGTACATTCACCTGCGAGACGCTATTGTCAACAACGCCGATGCCGTCCAAATTGGTAATTCTGTCATTCTACCATCATCGTACATAGGCAGTCCACGTCATATGCAAGAATATATACAAGACGCCTTGACTTACGTGCGAGAATATGGACGGCCGTGTTTATTCATCACCTTCACATGTAATCCAAAATGGCCGGAGATCACATCCTTACTATTGCCTGGCCAAAGCGCAATACATCGTCATGACATTACAGCACGTGTTTTCAGACAAAAATTGAAGTCTCTAATTGATTTCATTACAAAGTTACATGTATTTGGTCTCACACGTTGCTGGATGTATTCCGTTGAATGGCAAAAGCGCGGATTATCTCATGCACACATTTTGGTATGGCTAATCGATAAAATACGTCCTGAAGAAATCGACAGTATAATTTCTGCGGAAATTCCAGATCCGTCTACTGATCAAATGCTGTTTGATATTGTTACTGCAAATATGATTCATGGCCCATGTGGCAATATGAATCGTTCATCGCCTTGCATAGCAGACGGGAAATGTACTAAAAGTTTTCCAAAAAAATTCACTGACGATACGATCATAAATGTTGATGGATATCAAATATATCGTCGAAGAAATCCCGATAATGGAGGACAATCTTTTGTTAAAAAGATCAATAACATAGACATTGACATCGATAACCGTTGGGTGGTCCCATATTCGCCTTTGCTGAGCAAAACATTCAATGCTCATATTAATGTCGAGTTCTGCAGTTCAATGAAGAGCATCAAATACATTTGCAAGTATGTAAATAAAGGCAGTGATATGGCTGTATTTCGCGTTGAAAATACCAATGTGAATGTTCCTCCGATGAATAACAACGACGAAATAACGCTTTACCAAATTGGCCGGTACGTCAGTTCCAATGAAGCTGTTTGGCGTATCTGTGCTTTCCCAATTCATGAACGAGATCCAGCAGTCATTCATTTAGCCGTCCATCTTAAAAACGGCCTGCGCGTATATTTCACGAGCGAGACAGCAATTGATCGTGCGATAAATCCACAAAAAACTACACTCACCGAATTTTTTGATTTGTGTAATCGTGCGGATGCTTTTGGTGCTTTTGCACGAACATTACTCTATTCAGAAGTACCACGTTATTTCACATGGGCACCAACAAAAATATGGATGCCCCGTAAGCAAGGCACAACAATTGATGCATGTCCCGGTTTTTTCAAATCAAACACCTTGGGACGAGTATTTACAGTTAATCCAAGGAAGACTGAGTGCTTTTATCTCCGGCTGTTGTTGGTTAATGTCACCGGCCCATTGTCATTTCAAGATATACGTAAAGTGAATGAGCAACAGTATCCAACATATAAAGATGCATGCCTTGCACTCGGTTTACTGGAAGATGACAACCAGTGGGAATGTATGCTTGCTGAAGCAGGATTGAACTGTACAGCAAGACAAATTCGTCTACTGTTCGCTATAGTGTTGACTACATGTTTTCCGGCCAGAGCAGAGACATTATGGGATAATCACAAAGATTCAATGACTGATGATATATTGCATCAAGATCGTACACGATGCAATGATCTAACGATAGCATTCAGCGACACTATGTACAATGAAGCATTGATTGCTATTGAGAATCTTTGCATTATTATTGCCAACTTACCTCTCTGTCATTTCGGTATGCATTCCCCAAATCGAAATGCATCTGATTTAATTAACACTGAATTGAATCGTGAACTACAATACAATACTACGGAAATGGCAGCGATTGTTGCTCGCAATGTCCCACTAATGAATGACGAACAAAGAGCCACTTACGACCGTATCATGCTCGCAGTTACGGCAGGACAAGGTGGTTTCTTTTTCTTGGATGCACCAGGTGGAACTGGCAAAACATTCCTTATTTCGTTAATTCTCGCCGAAATACGATCAAATCATGGCATCGCATTGGCTGTTGCATCATCTGGCATTGCGGCAACTTTATTGGATGGAGGTTGAACAGCTCATTCAGTATTTAAGCTGCCACTAAATATTCAAAATAACCCAGACGCAGTGTGCAACATAAAAAAACAATCTTCCATGGCCACAGTACTGAAACAGTGTAAAATTATCATCTGGGATGAATGTACTATGGCGCACAAACATTCGCTTGAGGCGTAGAACAGGACATTGAAAGACATAAAAAATAACGACAAATTATTTGGCGGAACTTTGTTACTCCTCTCAGGTGATTTCAGACAAACACTTCCTGTCATTCCACGTTCAACATACGCTGATGAGATCAACGCGTGCTTAAAATCATCGCCACTGTGGCGTAATGTTGAAAAAGTACAACTGAAAGTAAATATGCGCGTTCAAATGCTTCAAGATCCATCTGCTGAAACATTCTGAAAACAACTATTAGATATCGGCGATGGAAAAGTTACTACAGGTGAAACTGGATGCATAAAATTACCGACCGATTTCTGCACAATCATTAATTCGCAAGATGCTCTCATTGTCCAAATATTTCCCGATGTTCACAGACAATACACAAATCATGAGTGGCTGGCAGAAAGAGCAATTTTAGCAGCAAAAAATGTGGACGTCAACGAATTGAATCTTAAGATACAAGATTTATTGCCAGGAGACTTGGTGTCATACAAATCTATTGATACAGTTTGCGATACCACCGAAGCTGTGAATTATCCAACAGAGTTTTTAAACTCATTGGATTTACCAGGCAGCCACCATATAATTTACAACTGAAGGTTGGATCTCCGGTTATTTTGCTTCGTAATTTGAACCCACCACAGTTGTGCAACGGCACGCGATTAGTTATTAAAAAATTAATGAAAAATGTTATTGAAGCCATCATTTTAAATGGCAAATTCCGAGGTGAAAATATATTACTACCGCGAATCTCTATTATACCCACAGATGTACCAATTCAATTTAAACGCCTTCAATTTCCAATTAGATTGGCATTTGCAATGACTATCAATAAGTCTCAAGGCCAAACGATGTCTGTCTGTGGTTTAGATTTGAGCACATCATGTTTTTCACACGGACAATTATACGTGGGGTGCTCTCGAATGGGCAAACCACCCAGTTTGTTTGTGTTAGCTAAAGATGGGAAAACAAAAAATATTGTACACTCTGTTGCATTAAGAGACTGATATTGTTTTTTAGTAATATTGTCATAATTAGTGATATGTACATATATTTAATAAATTTAAAAAATAAATGTTTAGTGGTTTGTTTTTTTTTATATTCCGTTATCATCGGCAGTGCTCCATGCCTTTTCCACTCATATACCGAATCCTCATACACTTTCAATAAGTTAGTCACTTGTTTCTACCTAAACAATCCCTAGAAATAATGTATATGGCAAAACGAAATTTGCCGGGTCAACTAGTTATATATATATATATATATATATATATATATATATATATATATAAATATGTATAATATATATATATATATATCTTGTTATGGATGGTGCGAATTCATCGGAGAACTTATTTGGAACCTAAATTTATATCCATCGAAAGGAAACAATTTTGCCTAATTTACAAAGTATCCACGTCTCATAATATGATCCATCCAAAAGAAACAATTTTGCTTAATCTACAGAATGCTCCGAGTCCCATGATATAATCCATAAGATACAAAGTAACCTAGACAGAAATACGAACCCCATGGGAGCCCCTAACGAACGTTTCTGCATGATCGACAAAAAAGCAACGCGGTCACGGACAGCCGACGAGGCGAGCGAAATGAGAAGTAAATGGCAGACAGTCGAGGGTCTTTGCGAAAGAATGTGATTTTTGTCTTTCCGTCTGAAGAAAAAGTAAATCGAAATTAAAAGTCAAAGTAGAGTTAACATTTGAATTGAAATTAAAGTCAAAGTGAAGTTAACACTTAACTTGAAATTAAAGACAAAGTGAAGTTAACACTTAAATTGAAATTAAAAGTCAAAATGAAGTTGACAAACCTTTGTTAGTTTTGTTGTTAAAGTTAATGTAAGTTAAACAAACTATTATGGAATAAAAGTTAAAGGAAAGTGTAATTATTGTAATTTAATAAGATTAATGAATAAATAAGATAGTAATTACTAATATTAATAAAATTGTAATTAATTGATAATAAAATTAAGATTGTAATAATTGATAATAAGATTAATGAATAAATAAGATAGCAATTGCTAATATTAATAAAATTATTATTAATTGATAATAAAATTAAGATTGATAATAAGATTAATGGATAAGTGAGATAGTAATTACTAATTTTAATAAAATTGTAATTAATTGATAATAAAATTAAGATTGTAATAATTAATAATAAGATTATAATTAATAAAGTTAAGTTTAAGGTCAAAAATAATCGTTTTAAAAAAAAAAAAAAAGGGGACAGAAAAAGAGAACTTTACGCGGCAACATTTCCTGGGACCAGCCTCCCCCCCTTGTCCAACGGAAAAGCCAGAGGCTCCACCCACGAACCGTATCTGGCCTGCGGACTTAGTTGGTGCAAAATATTACTTGTGTGCAGCCTATCAAGGCATAACATACAAAATTTTTGGTGGCAGCGGTGGGATCCAGCACTTCAACTGCAGCGGACACATGGAGCTGTTCCTGAGATTGTTTCTGTAAGTGGTTATTCTATTTTATTTTAATTCAATTCAATTTTTATTATGTAGATAATTACATTTATGGTATATTTTACAACTAGTATTTAAGAGGTTTAGGACAGCGATTCCTTTATAACCATAATCTTAAATCTATATAATGACAATAGCACAATTTTAATGAATAATAAATAATAAATTAAGGGAAATATACAACAAAAAACCCTTATTTGAATCTTAAGACTAATATTGCACAGGTTTCCGGTATTTTATGTAATAATGACCTAGGTATAATTTTCATAGACAGAGTACATATATAGTGATTTAGCATAACGCAAGACGGGAAACGAGAACATTGTCAGAAAAAGAACAATTGACGAAGAAGTTTCCATTGATTTTGTCAATAAGGAACTCTACCGGTTTAACGTTAGCGTTTTCATGTAGTTCATGTGTCGAATAATGCCATGGCAAATTCAGCAACACTTTCAATATTATATTTTGACACCTTTGCAATTTTATTTTGTGTGTGCGAGCACAATTACACCACACAGGGGCGCCGTACAGGAGTATAGCTTGAAAAATAATTTTAAAAATTATAATTTTATTTTCGAAGCTAAGCTTTGACTTTCTACACACTAATGGATACAGACCTCTTACGACTTTGTTTATTTTGTCAATTGTGGTAGTGATGTGTTTTTGGAAGATAAGTTTTTTATCTAGAATAATACCTAGATATCTACAGTCTTCGGACCAATCAATATCAACTGCACACATACTGAGTTTAGCGCCATTTGGCTTGTGTTTTATTACCATTTATTTTTATTTTCCATTTTCTGTAATATACTGCTAGCTTGTCAAGACCTGCTTGCAGAGAGTTGTAGACGATAGTGAATAAAGCACCCGAAGAGAAAATGGCCGTAGCTACCTGAATGTTTTCACCTAGACATAGTAAATCGGCGACAAACAATGTGAATAATATGGGACCAAGGACCGAGCCTTGGGGTACACCATAGTGGATTTGGTGAGTAGATGATATGTCGGTTCCTATACTCACAACAACCCACACCTTTGTGCCAATTTACACGAACAAAGAAAGCTCTGGATGATTTTGATAAGCGGTATTGGCAGCTTAAGTTTTAGTAGCTTATAAATCAAGGCATCGTGCCACACCGTATCAAAGGCTTTTTCGATGTCAAGAAGAACCAGTCCCGTTGACTCCTTGTCGATGACTTTAGCAGCTATGTGGTTTTTAATGCGCAAGACTTGGTGGATTGTGCTGTGACCACTACGAAAACCGAACTAAAAGTTTGGCAGGATGTTATTTGCTTCCACGAAACGATCAATCTTTTCCTTAATGATTTTTTCTAAGAGCTTACTCAGACAGCTAAGTAGACTAATAGGTCTGTAGCTTTCGGGCTGTTCTTCAGTTTGCCGGGTTTCGGAATAGTTATTAGTTTTGCTGTTTTCCAACAGTCCAGAAATTAACAGTTCCTAAGACAAGCGTTGAAAAGCAACGTTAAATAGTTATTTGCAGCAGGTGGAAGTGCTTTAATTAATTTGTTGTTAATATTATTAAGACCAGCAGCCTTTTTTGATTTCGATTTTTTTATCAATTCTTTAACTTTGCTAATATTAGTTGCGTAAGTACTTTCAGCTGTTGTTGGAGAAAGTGCGTGGATAGTGTTGGCAACTGCAGCCTGAGCATACGCGTCGCTTAGATGCATAGATATGGAGTGGTTTTTACTAAACGTGTTAGCAAATAGGTTCGATTTCTCTACTGAAGAAATAAACAACTTGTCGTGATCTTTCAACGGAGGAATACTTGACCCTCTCTTTTTCATAAATTTTGATATTTTCCAGAGCAGTTTGCTTGCTTTGTCAAGATAGGAAAGGTGTTTATTCTAACACTTGTTCCTATATGCTGAGATTTCTTTTTTAATGATAATTTAAGACTTTAACATTAACTAGAAAGCAATCGATTCTATAATGAAGCCATTTTCTTCTTTCAGAGTTTTGTACCCTAATCAGATGTAAGATATTTTCAGGAAGCGGTGCCTTATCAACTGGAGCAGTGGAACATTTAGGTATCGCAAGATCGGCCGCTCTATTGATAACAGAAACAAAATGTTACATCGGATATCAATGTGCTCGCTGCAGGTTATAGAATTTAGGCTGGTATCACCTAGAATCAAATTCGTGTTTATATATGATTTATAACAATTCCAGTTGGCGGCGGAATAGTTGTGGTATAAACTGGTACGATTTACAACTACTGTATGATTCACTGTAAGGTTGATCGAAAGGTGGTCTGAACTTAACGTATTCAGACTTAATGGTACTGTGTAGTAATTTGGAATATTAGTGATATATCGAGCGAGAGTTGAGGGGTTCTTGTTAGCACTTGATGGGATATGGGTGGGGAGAAGTGGATAAAGTATGGAAAAACTTGGGCTGGATTCAGTAACATCTAGTAAAATGTTACCCCAGCAGTTTGCCCTAAGACAATTCCACGACTGATGTCTGCAGTTTAGATCACCACCAATAATTACCTTGTTTCGAGTGTTGACTCTATACAATTTTTGCAGATCCCCCTTAGAGTAAGTAGATTTCTCAATATTTCCATTTCCTCCAGGGGAAATAGATCGAAAAAATACTCACCTTGAAGTTATCACTCAATGTTACATCTATACTAATTTCCTCAATTAACTTAAGGTGCAATGAAGGACGCAAGGTATGTTCTATACATTTTTTCACAACGATGGCGACACCTCCACCACTAGCATGTACCCTATCTAGGCGATAACATATGTAATTTTGATGAGCGAAAGAAATGTCTTGTTTGAGCCAAGTTTCTGAAACAAGTGCAATATCAATATTAAAATTTATCAAGAAACTAAAAAATGCATGCTGTTTGTTTTTTATGCTTCTCGCATTCCAAGTTATGATGTTAAGAGAGTTTCTTAACATGTTTTTTCCGAATATATATACTTAATAGTTAATGAGGTAATGACGTTAAATTGGTCAGCTTTAGTTTGACAAGCACTAAGCTTGGTTACAACTTCATTAAGAAGAGAGTTTATCTCGCTAAATGAGAACAAGTTATCATTATTTAGAGTTTCAGATGGATTTTCCTTAGTGTGTGTCGTATCACTGTTGGAAGGTTGCTGGGTTTGATCGAGGCCAGAAGCCCGGGTGGATGAAGGAAGCGAAGGTTGACGCACAGATCGTGGTAGTGGGGGAAAATTATCAAGGGAGAATCGGTCGGGCAGAGGCTGCTGTTTATCAGTCGGAGGCTGTAGGAACGTTGTATTTCCTGTACCACGTCCACGTGGGGATAATTTGCCGTGAATGTCTATGTACTGCTTTCGGCTAATGCATTCAGGATGGGTGGATTTATGTGGCACGCTGCAATTTGCACACTTGGTGACCTCATTCGTTTTGCAGTCGGATGTTTTATGGTTTCCCGAACAGATTGCACAGAAGCAATAATGGAGCCGTGGCCGTAAAACTGGCAATTATGACATTATGTGACCTTACCTGGATGATGTTTTTTGAAGTCCCAGCGAACGATAGTTTTGAACAATGTAGAGAAGTTACGTTTGAGTTCATTTAGTTTTATAGTACCGCGTTGGATGTAAACAATGTACAGGTAGTGTTTGTACAAGGCTTTTGTTGTTGAATTTATGGTGATGGTTTTAACAACTAGGCACTTTATCCCGAGTGCAATTAGTTCATTCTTCACTATATCGTTGCTAATCAAGTCTAATCCGGATAGCACTACCTTTAATGGGCGATTTTCCTTACGCGAGTGGGTGAAATACCCACATTTTAACCGTAAGAGTTCAGTTCTAATTTTGTTATATATGTCCATTGTTGGGACAATTATTTTTTGTTCAAGAGTTTTTAATTAAGTAGCTGTCTATTTTAATGTTATTCAAAATATTCCTTTAGCAATAGTTGATTTTAAAACCATAATTGGCGGAACGGTTTCTTTGGTTACTTCTGCACACTGATCGACGTTGGTAGATTCGAAAAAGTGGTTCGAAAAAGTAAGTGTTTGAACACATATTGGAATTATCTATCACTTTATTATTAACTTTAGCACGTTTATCTGGAGGGGTTTGGCCTTCAATACCGGGGTCGTAACGCAACCATTTACGCTTAATTTTGTTTAACTCACGTGGCCCAGGGGCCATAACTTAACGGATTTCGCACTTGATCAAGTTATGTGTTTGCGGTAGCGAGGCAAAAAAAACAAGATAATGGCTTGTGATAATTATTGTGAAAACAACGGTTGATGTAAATTAAGATAAATAGCACGAGCAAAACTGAGCGACAAGTTGTCGGTACTGATACCTCCTCTACACTTCAGACATACCGCAGCCTCAATCCATCAATACTGTAATGGCGAATTACACTGACGATACCATAGTCTACTCCAGCAGCAAGTTTGTCAAAGAGCCAAGAAACCGCATTAATAACTTCCTCCCAAATTTATCAACATACTTTAATAAATAAAAAATTCGCCTAAGTCCTGATAAAACGCAACTTATAGTGTTTAAGGATAAAAATGAGCACTGCACAAACAACACCAGACGCAACCGCAACCAAATTAGACTCAAAATAAATAACACCCAGGTAAAACCTATCAAAACGTTAAAATATTTGGGAATAACCTTATCCAATGACCTTTCATTTTCTACCCACATTAAAAATACATTACGTAAAGTCACAATACAACAGAATCTCTGAAGAAGAGTGATGTGGAAACTTAATAGTCTCTCCCACAGAGTCAAACTGCTCATTTATAACAAATAATCACAACCCCATAATGACCAACACTCACATATGCATGTCCACTGTGGTAACATATAACACCAGCCCAAATGGAGAAGCTACGCACTTTCGAAAGGAAATGCTTCAGGCTGGTCACTGGCTGACTCAACTGACAACCCAACATTTACAAATAGTACAACAACGCTTACTATGCAATGCCGCTAATATTGACCGTCTCAATAGACGCTTCCTAGAGCTGTCTATCAAATTTATTGAAAACCTTCCAAATAATCCCAACCCCATAGCAACTTCACTACTACCAACTCCTCTAGATAACAGAGCTCAATACCTGAATTGTCTCCACACCAGAACTCTCTTCACCTCTTGAAAATTGCTTAATCACTCCAACGAGGTAATGTACCATAACACCGAATTGGCACCCAATCAGTTCAAATACTGTAACATATAACCATTCTCCAACTTTCTGCATTTTAACGAACAACCGGAAAGTGTTACCCCACTCGAGAGCACTAACTGACCATATCCCACGCCAACCTACCTCCTTAACCACCAATCTCTATATTCCTCAGTTCACATTACTTATTTAACTTATTATAATATTAATTAAGTTAAGTTAAGTATTAGATAATATTAAATTAAAAAAAAATCCTGGTTTTATGACCTTTTGTTGGAAGACTATCAATATTAAAATCTATAATACTCAAATAGTTATTCACACATTCAGTTATTTTTGAAAAATGTTGAATGTTGCATATAAACTATTGTATCTATAGAATTATAAGCTGTAGTACTTAATGTAAAAATTGATTATTAGTCAAATGTTACAAGAAAAAGAGAAAAAAGTTATATAATTTTCTGTCGCTGTCGAGACCTTGATTGGTGAATCAGCCAAATATTTTTTTTCACGAACAAATTCAATATGCAATGTCTTCTAACATATTCTAAGTTCAGTCCATTCGAATGTGCTACCTGTACAACAGTAAGTAATTCCTACTAAAAGGCAGTGGTCGCGGTTCCGCTTCACACCATTTTTATTCTTTATGTTTCTTATCACACACACCTTTGTGCCAATTTACACGATTTTTATAATTTACAATTTAATATTTCTTATGACACACAACTTTGTTCTCAACTAACCATCATCGTCATCGGCGCTACAACCGGGTTCCGGTCTTGGCCTTATTTAACAATTCTCTCCGCCGATCCCGATTTCTAGCCGATGTCATCTACTTTGGCACTTCCAGGCTCTGGGCGTCCTGGTCTCTGGTCTATGCCATCCCTCCATCTCAGACAAGTTCTCCCGCGCTGTCTCCTTCCATACATCCTACCACAAAGGACTTTCCGGCCAGGTTCCTCTTCGCTCATTCGAGCTGGGTGTGCCGCCCAGCGGGGTCTACCGAGCTTGATTTTTCTTATAACATTAGCTTCAAGGTAGATTGCGTACAACTCACGGTTGTAGCGTCAACATATTTGGATTAAACACCCACACCACCAAACTCCTCATTACACTCTGATACCTCCTCTACATTGTATCTATAGAATTATAAGTTAGCTGTAGTACTTAATGTAAAAATTGATTATTAGTCAAATGTTACAAGAAAAAGAGAAAAAAGTTATATAATTTTCCGTCGCTGTCGAGACCTTGATTGGTGAATCAGCAAAATATTTTTTTCACGAATTATTGAACGAATTCAATATGCAATGTCTTCTATAAATTCTAAGTGCAGTCCATTCGAATGTGCTACCTGTACAACAGTAAGTAATTCCTACTAAAAGACAGTGGTCGCGGTTCCACTTCACACCATTTTTATTATTTATGTTTCTTATCACACACCCTTTGTGCCAATTTACACGATTTTTATAATTTACAATTTAATTTTTCTTATAATACACAACTTTGTTCTCAAGTAACCATCATCATCATCATCATTATCATCATCATCGGCGCTACAACCGGGATCCGGGCTTGGCCTTATTTAACAAATCTCTCCACCGGTCCCCATTTCGAGCCGATGTCATCCAGTTTGGCACTCACAGGCTCTGGGCGACCTGGTCTACGCCATCCCTCCATCGCAGACAAGGTCTTTTCTACCACAAAGGACTTTCCGGCCAGGTTCCTGTTCGCTCATTCGAGCTAGGTGTCCTGCCCACCGGAGTCTACCGAGCTTGATTTTTCTTACAACATTAGCTTCAAGGTAGATTGCGTACAACTCATGGTTGTATCGTCTCCGGAATCGTCCTCCCTCACATACGGGGCCAACAATTCTCCTTAAGATCTTCCTCTCGAATGCGGCTAAGAGTTCAGAGTGCCTTTTATTGAGCACCCAGGTCTCGGATCCATACATGAGTACTGGTAATACTATGGTCATGTACAGGGATTTCGGGATTTAAAGAGCCTTGATAGACCATAGTAGGCTTTGTTGGATTTGATCAGCCGTTCGCCTATTTCTTCTTCCATATTGTTATCGGCTGATAGTATTGACCCAAGGTAGTTAAAGGATTGGACTACTTCAAATTCGTGCTCCACTACCCTGATAGTTTGACCAACGTTAGGTCTTCTCTTCGCAGAAGTTGCCACCATGTACTTAGTTGTCCCCGCAGTCCCAGTTTTTGTGGCGCCTGCTCGATCTGGGTGAAGGAATCCTGTATAGCCAATTCGGTTCTACCGACGATGTCGATGTCATCTGCGTAGGCAAGTATCAGGCTGGACTTGGTAACAATAGTCCCTCTAGTTGTAACGCCAGAGTCACGGATTGCTTTCTCCAACGCCAGGTTGAAGAGGTTGCAGGCCAGACAGTCCCTTTTTCGGAGTCCATTAAATATGTTTATTGGTTTGGACAACAATCCCGCTATTTTTACTGGACTAGTTACATTGGTCATGGTCAACCTACAAAGTCGTATCAATTTGTTTGGAATGCCGAATGGTATTATATTGTTCTACCCTGGCTATGCTGTCGTAGGCGGTCTTAAAGTCTATAAATGGATGATATAATGCGATATTAAATTCCTGACATTTTTCCATCGCCTGCCTAAGGGTAAATATCTGATCAATCGCTGATTTGCCTGGGATGAAGCCACACTGATATTGACCAATGATGGCTTTAGCGTATGGGGCTATCCGATTTTTTAGGATAGTGGAGAGTATCTTATAGGCGGTACTCAGCAATGTTATACCCCTATAGTTGCTGCACAGTGTGATATCTCCCTTCTTATGTATGGGGAAAATTATACCACGACGCCGATCTTCCGGCATCTCATCTTGCTCCCATATGTGCACCACGATCTCATGAATTGTGTGATGTAACGCTGTCCCTCCTTGTTAGATCAGCTCAGGTGGTATGCCATCACCTCCGGGGGCTTTATTTGATTTGAACACTCTTATGGGTTTTAATGTTTCCTCAATGCTTGGTGGCAGCAGCATTTTGTCTTGATCTTGCATTGGTGGAGCCTCCAATTCTTCTGTGAGCTGACCATTTAGCGATTCATTGAAGTGCACTTCCCATCGCTCCAGAATGCCTTCAGAGGAATAACTCAGCTAACGTTCGAAGGATACGGATCGTTCTATCGTTCTATCCCGCGTCTTTCTAGTGTGTGCACCTGTGTGTGAAAGTGTGGCCGTCACTGAGAACGGCTGTATAGTCATTGAACTGTTCAACTCGTAGCCAAAGTGTTGTGCAAGGTGCGCGTAAAAGATAAAATAAATATTAATTAAACCCAAAAATAGGGTGTAACTTGAATAAAACGACAATGCGCCAAGTGCTTGTCTAAAACTCTCGTTGAAAACATTCGTTCGCCGGTCGTCCACACAAATTTACAATATTGTCGCGTACACGTGTGTGCTGACGTGTCTACCGCTGTGTATATACCGAACGGCCAATAAAAAACTGTGCGTGTGTTAATGTGTATGCGTGTGAAAGCAGATGTTCTCTGCATGCTGCTTCACAAATAAAACAATTAAATTAACGGTCGAAACAAATAATGGAAAAAAGAAAAGTAATGCTGAAAGTAATTTCAAAGAGGAGGCCCAAAGCCCAGCCAAACCTCCTTGCCAAACGGCATAAAGCTAACCCAACCAACAAAGAAAAAACTCGCAGAGAAGGAATGACCACTACTGACAAGCCACATTATTCCGGAGAAGGGAATAAATTTAAAGAACTGGCAACTGAAGACCACAAAACCAGCAATACTGAAATGAGTGACAAAGATGCCGAACGTGCTGAATTTATTGCGGAGCTATACAAAAAGAAAGAGGAGCTCTCTAAAAAGAAGAACGATTTGGATCGACAAATCAAAGAAGCCTTATCGGAAAACAATATTCAACAGCAAGAGGAGAAACAACGACAGCAGCAGAAGCAACAGCAACAGCAGCAGCAACAACTGCTGGAAAAACAACAAACAGCAGCCAGTAAGAAGGAGAAAGTGCCTCCCATCATAGTCAGTTTTATGGAAGCTAAGGACCTAATTAAATTGGGTAAGTTAACATGTAGAAATTTTAAAACGAAGAATTTAAATAATAATAAAATAAGTTTTTTATGTGATAGTTTAGATGATTATCATAAAATTAAATCTGCTCTAGGGGAAGCAAGTAGTGAGTACTTCACGTACACACCTAAATCGGAGAAAACTATCTCCATGTTACTTAAAGGAGTTGATCCTTCTTTTTCCTCGGAAGAACTCCTCTCAGAACTACAAACTGTCGAAAATGACAGTTTAAAATTCATTGATGTGAAGCCATTCTCCACTTCTCTCTCCCGAAGTCGCAACCGCAAGTTGCCGTTCTTCATTGTCTCCTTAAGTCCCAACAGCAAAGTCGATGCACTTAGGAATATTAAAGTTATTTTCCACCAAACAATAATTTGGGAAAAAATACGGAAGGCTGACCGTGTGTTGCAGTGCATGCGGTGCCAACGATTCGGCCACGTTGCATCTAACTGTTGTATGGAATTTAGATGTGTAAAGTGCCAAAACAATCATACCGTAGGAGAATGCCCCTTAGGTAAAGAACAGGTTCAGGATAGAAGCAAACTATCTTGCGTCCTGTGCAAAAATACAGGTCACCCGGCCAACTTTAGAGGTTGTCCGAAATTCCAACAACTAAAAGCCAAGTTGGAATTTAAAAAAAAACAACTTGAAGAAGAGAAACGAATGAAGGTTCGTTCTTATAATAACTTCGTTGCACCTAGTGTATCATTCGCTCAAATTGCCGGTAGTCCATTAAACTCAAACTTCGCGGCACAGGGAAGTAATATCACAAAACCTTCCGGACCTAGCATATCATTTTCTCAAATGGCTAGTAATCCAATTAATACAACGGCGGCGGAACTTTCACGCAACGTCATAAAAGCGCCCGCTCCAGAGGCAAATTCAGATATAAGAGCAATCCTGTTAGCCATACAAGGACAGATTGCTGGATTTGAAAAAAAACTGACTGAACAAGCGGCCCGAATAGATATTATTTATTCGTCCTTGTTCTCAGACAACCCAATATACCACAATGAACTATCCAACTAATTTAACACTAAAAATTATTGCTGTGAATGTGAATTCACTAATCCACGTGGCAAGAAGGGATAATCTAGGTAACCTGCTTGAAGCCGAATGCCCCGATGTGCTTCTAGCTAGCGAAACCAAGCTAAACCAGAGGCACAAATTGGGCTACAAAAACTATAAAGTCATTAGACGAGATCGTCCACACGCCACACAAGGGGGTGGAGTTGCTATCTTAATTAAGAAAGGCCTTCACCACAAGGTCGTTTACAGCACAGCTGTACACAAATTTCAGCTGCTGGAAGCTTGCATTATAGATATACCTTTGAAAAGTCAAAGGCATCTATACGTGGTATCCGTGTATGCACCTGAAGCTCCTCAGTGTTCGCAATTTATCAGCGAAATGGATATCCTTTTTCGTAATCTCAAGTTAGACTCGGAAAACAATTATTTTGTTCTGGCGGGAGATTTCAACTCCAAACACAGTGCTTGGGGTGATATCACGCCGAACACAAGAGGTAATGCACTGTTCAACTGGTGGCAAACAAATGCAACAGAATATAAACTAGAATTGTACGCTACAACTACACCATCTTATCCAAGAGGAAACTCCTTTTTGGACTTACTTATGATTGACGACAGACTACAATTATTAGGCACGGACCTAAATACTCGAAATTGCCTTCGCACAATCGGGTATGATAGTGACCATTACGGCCTCGGCGCCGTTTTACATGTTCCAAACGAACATGCAATACTTGAGCAGTACGACCAGATACATTCGTTCGTTTTCCGAAAAGCACACTGGTCGCGCTTTGATCGCATAATAAAAAGAGAACTATGCTCTAATGGCATCGACCCTCCAACTAATAGGAACCTTCGAAATGAGGAAATAGATCATTATCTCTCAACGATGGACAACATTGTCATCAAAACAATGCACCGTTCCATTCCAAAAGCGGCGCACATGGAGGAGAATTTTAATAGATATAGAAACTCAACTATTGACGCCCTCTATAGACAAAAAAGCGCTCTGCTCTCCCAGCTCAAACTGCTCTACAGACAGTTCAGCGATCCTTATAGCCAAGAAATAAAGACAATTAAGTCATTGATTAAAAACGTTCAAAAGCTGATCCGTGACAACTACAGATCAGTAATTAATGAAGAATGGAAACGTAAAATTCTCTCCATTAAAACCAGTGGTGGGAATATGTTTCCGCAAATAAATAAAGTATTTAGAAGAATAGATCATAATGACATTCCCTGCCTTCGAGTCCCGAAGACTCCCGAGAATTGTCAAATATTGCTGAACGCAGGACTCCCCCCGGAACAAATCAACTCCAACGAAGAACTAATAGTAGTCGAGGATCCGCAAGAGAAAGCGAACTCCATTGGCGCCTGTTTCGAGGCAGTACACAAAGTGAATGAATCCATTCATTCTAACCTCGATATCGAAAACAGAGCTATCCAAAACCATATTTCGCTGCACAATGAACGGCAAAGTTGGCATTCCGAAAACAAAAGTTTCACCACCTTCAGTGAAAACAATAGAGCGGATGCGCCGCTTAGAAATTTGCACACAAATATATTTGTGAATAAGAATGAACTCATGGACATCCTAAGATCCATTAAAAACAAGAAATCCTCTGGAACAGATGGTATTCCGAATACAGTTCTTAAACATCTGCCTCCGGAAGCGGTGAAAATTTACACTACCTTGTTCAATAACGCTCTAAATAATGCATACTTTCCAAGACGTTGGAAAATAGCAGTAGTCCATCCCATCCCCAAAAAGGGCAAGGACAGGAGCAATCCCGCTAACCTTCGCTCGATTAGTCTGCTTCCAAATATTAGCAAAATATTCGAGAAAATCATAAATAGGGCATTGATAAACTGGTGTGATGAAAACGACATCATTCCGAGCAACCAGTTTGGCTTTAGAGCGGGCCACGACACAGTTCATGCAGCTACAAAACTTGTTTCCGATATACAGTGGAACAAGGCAAAACGACAATGCACAGGCGTATGTTTGGTTGACTTTGAAAAGGCCTTCGATACCGTATGGTTAGAAGGACTTGTATATAAGCTATCAAATCTAGGTTTGCCCGAATATCTGTTATACATCATTTACGATATGATAACGGATAAGCAATTTGTGGTAAAATGTGGGGACAAAATCTCCAATAAAACTTTCCATATTAAAAACGGCTTACAGCAGGGAGCCGTGAATTCTCCCATTCTCTTCAATATTTATACCAGTGATCTAGTTGGGTCTCTTAATCATGCTATTGCATACGCCGACGATATTGTAGTGTACAGATCAGAAAAAAATATCGATGCCATTAACAGACTTCTTCAAGAAGACGCTTTTGTGACGATTGGAAATTGAAAATTAACTTCCAAAAAACAGAAACCATCCTTTTCAGAACACCTCTCTCTACAGCTTCAAGAGATACAAGGCATAATTGGAAAAACTTTTCCATTGTAGGAAGCAATAATCTTCCGCTGCAAATGAAAACTGTTGTCAGGTACCTTGGTATCTGGATGGACCAATACCTATACTTTGATAAGCACATAGCAGCTGCCCTCTCCGCAGCTAAAAGTGCATATGCAATGACAAGAAGTCTGTTTCGAAATAGTCTCCTAGATCACAAAGTTAAAATAATTTCCTATTCAGCATTTATTCGTCCAATATTAGTGTATGGTTGCCCGGTATGGTTCAACGTTTCCCCATCCTACATGGAAAAGTTTCGCATGTTCGAGAGGCAGTGCTTGCGTTCCTGCCTCGGGTTACATAGAACACCTGAGTCTCAATACAGGAAATTCTATCCTAATAAGACACTGTATGACAAATCAGGACTGAATAGGATAGACAATTTCATTATCAAAATTATTCGTGGTCACACTGCAAGGGCAATGTGCAGCGAAAATAATCTTATCTCGGGAGCATACTACCCCAATGACATATACCTGGAGAATACATTCCAAAATGGGTTTATCCCACCAGAAGCGTTCCCTCTATTGGATAGAAAAGGTCTTATCCAAAACAAGCACGGAGTCCCTATTATTTACCACGCTTTTCGTGGTGCCAGGGACAAACGGATTCTTTATAACAGTGATATATCAAATGCTGCAGTTCTCTTGCGATTTAGCATGGCAATAGGCGATCGAGATAAATCTATAAATGACCGATCCCATCCCAACTGGTGGTGGATTGACAATGAAGAAAGGATTTAATATCCCCAAATATAGTAACATCTTCAGACGCTACGCCTTCCCTTCCCATTCCTCACTTCCCTTTTCATATTTATTTATTCTTCCTTTTCATTTAGATTCCTTTTCGTTTTAAAATTTCTTTATGTTAACATTTTTTTGTTTTTTTGTTATTAATTTTTTTTATAAACTTTTTTACCTTATATTATTTATAAAAAAAAAAAAAAAAAAAAAAAAAAAAAAAAAAAAACCAGAGAGAACTTCGTCTTCTAAAATATTCGGGTAATAGAAAATATATAAAAATATAAAAATATAAAAATATTATTGTACGCCGAAAGGCATTACACAAAATTGTATCGTGTAATTTAGAGTGCTCGTGTAGAGTCAGTAAATTATTTTAAGAATAGAAAATATTGTAAAATAGGATTTAGCATTTTAGTCCTAAGTCAACATTTGTTAAATTATTGTACAATAAATGCGTTATTCAATCAATCAATCAAAGAATGCCTTCAGAATCAGTGATCCGATTACCCTCTTTATCCTTGCAGTAAGTGCAGCGTGGTGTGTACCGCGTCATCTGCGGATTATTTGGTAGAATTTCTGCGCCCAGTGTGGACCTTGATCTCTACTTTTCTCTATTTCACAGACAAGGTTTTTGTCCCGGTATGTATTAGGTGTACAACTTTGCCGCCGTTTTGTAATAGATGGCTGTAGCGGTAAGTGGTAGTTGAAATAAATAGATCATAGATGTCATACAATAAGCTTAGGTATTTGTAAACATAACGCCATCGAAATATCAGTCGATTTGTGCCTGCATCATAAAGTTATTCTCGATTAAACATGTCAGCTTACGAACCAAATTCTCGTCATTTGCGGGAGGTTTTAATTTTCTGCTTTAATATGTAGAAATCTGCAGCTGAGGCTCATCGAATGCTCTCAAATACCTATGGTGAGGCCGCTATTAGTGAAAGAACTTGCCGAGAGCGGTTTCAACGCTTCAAGAACGGCGATTTTAACCTCGAGGACCAGCATGGCATTGGAAGAGAGAAGGTTTTCGAAGATGCAGAATTGGAGGCATTAGTTGATCAAGACTCATGTCAAACGCAACAAGAATTGGCAGGATCATTGGGAGCGACGCAACAAGCCATTTCATTTCATTTTTTACAATAAAGCCTCGAATTTCGGAAAAAAAAACGGCGGGAGCAAAGTTGTACACCTATTAGCATTCTTACATTCAGTCGCTAGTTTGCACTCATCATCAAACCAGTCGCTCCGATCTCTTCGACTACTGACTAAGATGGAGTTGGCAGTACCAATGATAATATTCTTAAGGCGTGTCCATTTCTCTTCTACGCCCGGCATTCTGGCCCCAGGACTTACTCTCCCCGGCGAGCTCTTCGATGCATGTCTGATGGTATACTTGCCATTCTACTTAAAATGTATCCTATATACCCAAGCTTTTTGAAAGCTTTCTGTACGAAACGTTAAGCTTTCAATGCAAATCCCTCAATTCTCCTAGATAACACGGATTTCTTGTAGGCAGATCAACAACAACCAACCTCACCGAATTTACATCTTCCACACTGTCAGCCCTAGAGAGTGACATGGTTGACATGGTTTCAACCGATCTCAGCAAGGCTTTCGACAATATTTCTCATAAACGTATACCTTTCAAATTGTCCAGCCTCGGTTTTGAACCCATTCTGTTAAAATGGACTCCTTCCTACTTGGAAGATCGACTCTACAGTGTTCGTTTCGGATCCGAGACATCTACTCTCTTCCTGGCTACCTCAGGGGTCCCCAAGGCACTCACCTAGGTCCTCTAGTTTTCATTCTAACTACAAACGACATCGAAAGAGTCATCAAGTACTAGTGTGTATCTCTCTATGCTGACGACACAAAATTCTAAAAGACTATCATGTCACCACTTGATTCTGCATTACTTCAAGCAGATCTTGACTTCACAGTTTGGTGTCAAAAAAAAATGCTAACATCTCAATATCGCCAAATTTTTTTCACAAAATGACGGCCGTTTGAAAAAAAAAACAAATTCCCGTTTTTTGCGGCCACCATATTGTGTAAAAGAATTTTTTTTGACTTCTCCGAGGTAAGGGCGATAGAGACGTATTTGCTGGTTAAGATCCGTGGGTTTTTTTTGTTTCAGATGAGCAGAAGGGTTGGAACTATGTTCATCAGGACATCCCTTGTTTTGGATACCCACTTTACCAACCGATAACTTTTGCAGTTTTGAATTTTTTTTTTAATTTTCCATGTACTCTCAAAATATAAATAAACGAATGATAAAAAATGAATAGTAAAAATATTCTTTGTTTTTTTTTACAGAGCTTGAAAAAAAGCCCGAAATTCGTGCCTCTTGACTAGAATAATTCCTTAAAACGCACTTCTGATAATGACTTGAAAACAGAGCACATCAAAAGTTCGAGATTATTGACGTAATGTTCTGAAAACTGGAATGTGACTTCGAGAATGCGAAAGCAGGTTTTTCTTATTCATATGCACATAATCTCGACATATAAAAAAAGCCAAGTATATCCCACATTGAGTCAGTTATTAGTTGACGAGATTTTTGGTCGTGTGGAGTCATGTTATCGTACGTCACCTTATTCCTAATATTGTGGAGAACAGACGAAATGAGTGCATATCATTGGAATAATCTCACCACCACCAAACCACGAACTACTCCAACCCACAAAGGTACAAACAATATCAATATCATAGTAATATATTATAATATCCTCGAGGCGCCACGTTGGAGTAAATAAATTGATTTTAATTTAATATAAGTTTCGAATATTTTCAGTGCAATATGTTGTTGGAGGAGAACTAGCCTACATAGATGAATTTCAATTTATGGTTAGCTATAAAGATACTTTTGGAATACTGAGTGGACTGTGATACAGATTATTGACTTTCAAAAATCGTTTAGGCTGCTCTTGGCTGGAAAACTGATTCCGGGACGATAAAATTTCTTTGTGGCGGAACACAGCTTAGTTATAGATGGATTTTAACTGCTGCACATTGCACCGATATGAATGGGTAAATTTTTAGAATCTCTGTAGACAGAGTTTGATCAAATAGTTATTAGAATTAGATAATACAACCTTTAGTCGTAATCACTTATATTGGCACAGACTTCATGAAAACTGAATTAACAGCTAAGATTACTTTGGGGCTTTTAGAGTAGCCATCAACACATCTCATTCGAAATAGCGACAGAGTTTGTTATGATCAAAATTGTTCGAATAATTACCAACCACATACCTTGGTACAGGTTTGGCGGAAGTTTAGCGGATTTTGTTTAGTTAAATTGTTTTGTTCTAATTCGTTGGAAGTGTCCCGCCGAACACTTTTCACACACACCAGGAAGGCAAAGGACACCACAGAGCGGAAGCAATTTTAAACAAAACGCAGGAATTCTCCTTTTGATTTTATATTTTTATTGTCGTTATGAAGTTTTTTTTTACACTATCGACACACACACTCGTCGCGATTTTTTGTCGAATAACTTGTAAGAAAATACCCCCTCGTTGGGGGTTTCTCGGTCGACTTTCGGCTTATTATCACCTTCGATATTCTCGAGTCTCCTATTGCTGGTCAGTCCAGTTTCGCACACTAGGTATGGCCGCTGAAGTTCACTTTTGACTTCTCGTCGCGTTGACGATCACCATTCGACTGCCTGTCTGCCCACACAGATACCCAGATTCAAAACTGGTATCTGTATCTATACGGAAAAACTTCCCTATTTGCTCTGCTAACAGAACTTCCGAATTTCTGTTAGCACCATGTTATCGCGTCCCAGGGGTGATTTTTCATTCCTGAAAGAAGAAACTCGCTCATCATCGAACATCATTATTACCATCCGTGGTGGTGGTCGAAATTCAGTTCGACGGTTGTCGATTGTGTGCCGCCTTATTTACATAAAACATCTGTCGCGCAGGCCGAAAGATATCCTGCAATTTGAATGGATATATGGTTCATGGGTTTTGTTTGACTTTTGTCAATACACCCGAAATCCATTAGATCTTTCTAATGGGTGTGAAATACAAAAAAGGCACCGTGGGATAGGAGTAGTTCCCTTGTAGGTTTTAAACCTCATACATTTTTTTTTGAATTATCTCGAATTAATTACGGTTGCCGTTTCTTTTGTTTGCCGATAGATTTGGTGGTGTTTGTGGCAGACCACCCGCACGTGCAATCGTTGGTCGGCTAATTTGCTGGCGATAACAAATCCTTGTAACGTCGTGTAGATGTTCAGGATTTCGGATTGTGCAGTGCTGGAGTGCGGCACATTTCAATCTTTAGGAATAAGATGAATGGATGCTTTTACCTTGGTTTCAGGTATGCTACAATCGACTTGTTGCTTGATATTGAAAGCTTTGGGACGTTCAGTTCCTTGCTTCTTCTTATATCGGGTTCGCATTTTGCAGCTTACTATGACCCTTGTTACAGGTATGATTAGGAGCTTTGGGACACGTGTCTGTGGGCACGTGTAATGATAAGATAAGTATGTTCCTTGAAGGGTAGGAACCTTCCCTGGGTGAAATTGTGCGTTCGTAGAACGCTACACAGGATTCCTAAAAACTAAGTTAACAAATAAGATTACTTTGTGGCTATTAGGAGAGCCATCAACTTATATGTAGAATGTGTTCACAAACTTGATTGTCTTTTTGAATTCAATGACATCAGATAAATACGTTTATTTCAGAAAACCTCCAGACGGCGTTATTTTAAGACAGGGGGATATAACAGTGGCATTAAAAGACCTCAATAAATTGTTTATCCCTATCGAAGAAGTGGTAGTTCATCCAGAATATGACTCTCATTATGTCTATCATGACATCGCCTTATTGAAAGTATCTGGATTGTAAGTAAAACTTACTTAGATCAAATCTTTTCTAACAAAACTTCTTAGATTTTCAACTCCCATTGGCGTCTGGACTGAACCAAATCTTCCTACTAATGATGTAGTTGCTGTCGGATACGGATTAACTTCATTTGGTAGGCATAAACATTCACAAATAAAATGGAAAATCGAATGTCTTGTGCATCTTTTCAGCTGGAAAAACGTCACCACAATTGATGAAAGTAAATTTGACTGTGTTCGATTCAAACCGTTGCCAAATGTTTTTTAAGCGCCAAAGAAAATTCCCTAGAGGAATCGTTGATACATTAATCTATGCTGGAGATGAAAATGGAAAGAAGGATACTTGTCAGGTGGGTAACAGATATGAGTAGAAATATCCTAATAGAAATTATTGAAAATTAGGGTGATTCCGGTGGTCCGTTGATTATCCAAAGAAATAAGTATAAGTGTGCTGTCGGAATAACGTCAACAGGGGTGGCTTGTTCTGGCTTTCCTCCTGGAACCTATACAAGAATTTCATCTTACATACCTTGGCTAATGAGCGTGATGATAAAAACTGATAACGTATTGCTGACCTGTCATTAGATTGTCTTGAAGAATTTATACTGAATAGTGTCATTAAATCTAAAAATATAAATTTGTTTGAGTTAGCTGAGTAACATTTCCTATGAATTTGTTAAAATTGTTTTTGGCTCAATGCTTTTAAGCTACAAAGACCCAGAGAAGAAAAAGATATAGAAGGAATATCTCAACTTATCCAATCTTCCAATCCATCCGCAATATACCAGACGTATAGTCTCCTACATTTGACTTCTAAAATATTGCTTTGTATGCTCAAAAGGTACAAAGACGATCTATAAATGCTACTAGTCGTGTGCTCGTCGCTGGTTTGAAGGAAATATACACTCATTAGATCTAGCAATCTAAGAATTTTAAACTTTGTTGAATAATATTCTTTATAAATACGATTTTTTGTAGTGTATCTATCTACAACCTTTTAGTAGTGACGTTACTCTTTTTTTTTTCTTTGCTCCTTAGTGATGTTAAGTTATAAAGGCCCAAGCAAATGAAGAGGAAACCATCGCGTTAGAATCACACATTCAGTGCTGAGAGACTTCACACTACAACTTATTAACATTTTTAGGTATAAATTGCCGTATATCGTGAATGACAAAAGTCAAGACCGGCCCATCCGACCCGATTTCAAATACTAAAACGCGGAACAATAATTAAATTCCGTGGGCATGAAATGGTTCAACAATCAAATGGGTAGAAGGAGTTGAATTCTTTCAAAAAATCAATTTTCCGCCTAAATGGATTTTCAAAATTCCTTGTCGCTATGTTGGCACAACTGTGCGTGATCAGACATGTAATTTGTTTACAGTGGTCGATATCTCAAGTGTGTTTTGCGATTTTTCCTGAATTGTCTTCAAAAACTCAACCGCACAAAGTTTTCTGAAGATATCCTAAGACGAGTCAATTCCGACCCCAGATTCATAAAACGTATTATAACTGGTGATGAGACATGGGTTTAAGAGTTTGACAGGAAAACCAATCAACAAGCTTCAGAGTGGCGCCTTCCAACTGAGCCGAAATCCAAAAAAAAAAAAATGCATCCAATCTTCCAATCTATCGGTATGCTCAAAAGGTGCAAAGACGATCTGCCACCTGACGATCTAGAAATGCTACTAGTCGTGTGCTCGCCGCAGGTTTGAAAGAAATATACGAAAGCCTACATAATCAACAGTTATAAGACAAAAAGATCTTGCGTTCAATTTGTTTTGTTTATATCAGTCTTTTTTTTAATACATTTATATTTAGTACACGGTCCTTTCGCCTTTATATATTTCAGTGGTGTCGAAAATCTTGATGACATATTACTCTTTAAATTTGTGTTGACTTTTTTTTCTTATTTTACGAGTTTTTTGAATGATATCCACTTTTCTTCGAGATATCAAAGATTGAATATCTGCCATGGCGACATAAGCGTCCTCTTCTGGAAACTGACTGATTTGGGCGCCAATAGTTTCTCCAAAATTCTCATAAACACTTTTAGTTTTATTAAGTTTTATTAGCTGGTCTAATGCTAATTCACATTTTGAGTCTGTCACTTCGGGGCGTTCGCTTTGCTTTATGGACGATGCAGCCGCCGACTTCAATATAAACATATTGCTTTTTGAATCTTGAATATCTTCCGGTTTAGAGTTGTCAAAAAGATCGCAACTTGTTGTGTTAGAAACATCCTAAAAAGTAAACCAAAGAATTAAAGCACATTTAATTGCAATACACATATTTTAGCAGATGCCACACGTGAAAGAAAAAGAATGTAAATTGGCCAAAATTAGCATTATTTGTATAAGTTGATGGACATAACTGATACACGGTGGTTAATGGAAAACGCAATGGAAGTACAACCACCTGCGTGAAGTTCTGCAAAATGGAACTTCATTTCAAATAATTATTTCAATCTGACTAGAAGCAGCCAATTAGAAATACAAGTGTGTCAATAGATATATGAATCAAAAATGATATTGTATGGAGTTGGTAATAGAATATGGCTTATAAAGATGGCTACCCAATTTAAAAGGTTTCAGAGAATTGTCAGCAGATTCACGGGTCGCAATTGTTGATTTGGTTATTTACGTAATGCAATTGAAGAAGTCTTGTGTTATGCACAATTAAACTAACAAAGACGCGAATAATACAAATTACAAACATTTCACAAAAAACCGGTGGCGATTCCGCCAAACCCCACTGTCTACTTACCCAAAGAACCCCCGTAACTACAACCCAACCTTTCATTAGTTTCTGCTAATGCAATCGCATTAGCATCTGTAAATGCTTCACGCATTAAGTTTATCAAACGTATTTAGCTAAAAGCTCCTGGAAAAGAATTCTTACCTATCATTAATTTATTCGAATTTAATTCCCTTTAAGAATCCTGTTCCAAACATCATAAATCCCAAGCCCAATTCGGCACCTTCGGTTGCCAGGCAAATCCCAATTTTACATACGCATTTTCCCTAATAGAATTTCTGAAAACGAAATAATTTGATTTACATATGATGTTACCATCATAACAGGGATCATAAACATTGCGTCGCCTATTACCAGCCTCACCATATACGTTGGCTGGCGACCTATACCCAAGGGACAAAAGCAAATATACGCATCTCGCGTCTTAAACCATAAATTAAATCCTACAGCATAGGCAAATGCAAATAGGTATGGTATACTTACCCTTGGCAGCGTTGCAATAAACACCAATTCCCTGTAAATAAGTTAGAATCAATTAGCACCATGTACCATGCACATGCAAGCACTGCGGCGATGCATAGCTTAGACAATGATCTATCCGATCTCTTTGCCTTCCCATATTTCTGGATCTGCTTCTCATGACTAGCGGCATGAACAAACAGAAACCCCAATTAGAACCAATGAGCTCCGGCCTGTTTACTTAACCGAACTCATTGATGCACATTATTCCCTTTTATTTGTTTTCAGACTCGTTCCCATGACGTTGTTCCATGAAAGAACCAATGTTCACACATACATGTGTACCATTATAGATCTTTGCTAGGAGATCTGATTCCCTACTCCCAAAGAGAGACTTCACGTTTCTCTTCGGATAGAAAATGCACCCTTAAAGTAAGAGAGCCAGTTTCACTGGCCTTATTGCCCTCGCCAGCGAATTAGTATTGCTGAGTCCTTTTCCATCCGCCGACCGAGCCGGTCGTGCCACTCCCGCTCCCCGATGCGCACAGGGACGTCGTTATTTCAAGTCGGGTCGAGTAAGCGCGAATTTAATTTAAAAAGTAAAAGCCTCATCATAATATGTTTGTACGTCGGTTCAAACTAATTAAATGCGTTAAGATTTATTGTGAATAAAAGGAACCTTTTATAATAAACGATTAAACAGTGTGTTTCCTTTGACTTGCTCCGTGTGTTGCGAAGTTTTCTTTTGGTGCTCGGCGGAACATTCTCTTAGTGACGATGGGAGTGGAAGGGAATCAGCGCCGTACGGCGGCGCATCATACTTCCTCCCCACAAACCCACCTTCCAAAAACCGTTTCAATATTTAAGATTGGATCGATACAAGAATACACATTATAAAAGATAATCCATGAGGATAAAATACGTTCCCTGCTTACGGAATCATCGGTTCGAATTTCTTTCGTGCAGGTTTATCTCAATAGGAAGTTCAGGTGCTTTTAGCGATTCGCACGATAAGTTCTATTTGAAACTCCAAGTAAACAAACAGCTTTTGGTTTGGGAAGGAGATATTAGTCATAAATTAAACACGGATATAGTCGGGCAACTTCTATATCCTTTTTGCTCAGCCATTGCAATTTTATGAGTGTTTCGGATTGATTGATACAACATTCATATCTGACCAATTTTTTTATATTTCTTTTCATACCTTAGCCAAAGAAAGTTATAGCTAATTTTTTGGAACATTTTTCAAGCAGTCCCTCCCAGTATTCCTGTTCTTTCGACTTTTTTTAAACATTTGCCAAGCTTCGTCCATGAACCATTTTCTTCTTATTTCATTAAACTATAGCAATAAAAAAATTAATTAATTCAGCTTAACACCAAATTCAACTTGACCCAGAGAATGTCCCCGCTACATTCCTTTAAAAATGTTCACCATTCTCTCATTTTCCCTTTCGAGAATCTTTATGTAGCCATTTCACAGACATTTATCACCTCCACACATAAAAATAACGAATATGATATTTCATATATATATATATATATATATATATACAGTGTTGGAAAAAATAATAGAAACTAGCTTGTTCTTCGACATTAATCTTTAAGAAAAAATGTATTTGGGGAAAACTAAGAATTAAAATTATAATAATAGATTTGGTGCACTGTAATACATAAAAGAAATACTCAATTTTTAATAAAAACAAAAAGCGAGAAATAGTGAAAAAAAATTATTGATTCCGGTCTTCCTTGGATTTGCATGGAAAAAATAATAGAAATAAATTAGTTTTTTGTTTGTGTTTTGTGAAGAATTAACTTAAGTGTTTCATATCCTTTTAATACTTACTTGTTGCACCTTTGCTTTTAATGGCTGCTTCGCATCTTCGTCCCATGGAATTGACTAGTTTGATACAAGTCGCGGGTGGTATAGAGTACCATTTAACTTTTGTTTATATATTATATATATATATATATATATATATATATATATATATATATATATATATATATATATATATCGTGAACGTTTATGAGGCTTATGTTCTTAAAGTTGCCTCGCACGCGAAGAGTGCACAACCTTTCGTTTATTGCATTAAAGCCGATGGTGGCAGGCTTCAGTATTGGCTGACTAGAAAGCATGGTGTTTTGCATGACAGCTGTAATAAATGTCATACTCGTTTCTTTGAATAACACCCCTCCCCGTTCATCCTATTTCTTGTAATGCTGTTATGTCAACCTTAGTATCGGCTAGCTGCTGTGCAGCTCGAGCTCTGTATAGTGAGCGGACCTTCAGAAGATGCATCAACCACTTTAGAAGGCCTGACGGTCGCCATTACCCGAGCTCTCACCTATATGAAGGTGCCTGCATTATCCCTATCGACGAGTACTTGCTACAATTAGCATATAAGTAACTCGAAACCATTCAGAACAGCGAGAACCTACTTGTACGGGAGTCTTGCATTCTTGACCCTACTCTCTCCCGATCTCTTCGGATCAAACCACCACAATTTCTTCTTCAGTACAGAACTGAAGACAGCACCCTTCCCAACAACATTCTCCTTTATAATAGAGGATTCCTGGACCCATCCCATAGAATCTACTGCTGACACACTACAAACACGCACACACAGTACAAGACAGCACAAACACATACACATACACACCGACCAAAGCGCAGATTATCAGACGCCAAAGACGTGATCTGCGGTTACTACCGCACTCAAGACCTACCGGTCTTGTACGATTTCTTTCCCACCATCCCCCCATCCAAGTAGTTAGAGAACAATTGAATTAACCCTGTCCACCTATCCTTAGATACGTCCTTCCCCTTTCTTTTCAGATATCTTGAGACCGAGCCCAATATCTTCACGGATGTGGGTGATTCTGGTTATCGCAAGATCACCAGAAGCCAGAGACAAGATGAAGGACACATTTGTCCTTGTCTCGCCA
Organism: Microdon myrmicae; assembly: GCA_963931805.1. NCBI lineage: Eukaryota > Metazoa > Arthropoda > Insecta > Diptera > Syrphidae > Microdon > Microdon myrmicae. The sequence continues at coordinate 159,654,578 of OZ007499.1, forward strand.
AAGTCGGCCTCTCGCCACCCATTTTTTTTTTTTTTTTTTTTTGGATTCGATAGTCAAGTTCCAGAGGCCGAGACCACGGCCACAAAAGTATTAAATAAACTAGAAGTAACTCAAATGCCAATAGTTCGCTTTTCATTCACACCAAGAACATTTAGCAGCCGCCTAGAACCAACCACGACTATAACAGTCGGAAGCCCCCCAAAGGAGGTAAGAAAATAACGTAAAAATATAATCCTACATCACCAATGGAGGAAAAGAGGAGGAAACAAAAATTACTGCTGACAGCCCTTGCCATTGACCAGAAGGGAAGCGAACCAGTTGGGCACTCAAGGAGTTTATTGGTGACTCTATCGTTGTAGACCTGTAGACCTCGATGGGATTGGAGCGCCATTGCTGAAAAGCTTTATTTTTTGCCGCTGTAATCTGCTCGCATTTTTTTATCAAACCAAGGCTTAACAGATGAATTTCATTTGAAGGAATGAGGAATGTAGATCTCCATCCAGAGAAGAATAATCTCTGTGACCGACTCCGCGCATGCGTTAATATCGGTCTTTTGGAACCATCTGTGATCGCGCCAGTACGATCGTCGACAGGGGATGTGAGGTTTCGCCCGCATACTATTCAACGCATTATACGTAGGCTGGACTGTAAGAAGGCAACTGTCCCCGTGTCCCAAAAACTCCACGCAAGCGACAACATCAGAGTCTCCAAAGCGAACCTACGACGAACATGGAAAGAATGCGAAGAAATCTCGCAAATCGTCGGTTAGCAGCCCCCTACCTCCATACATTGCGAAGCTACTTAGGTCGGTTATTCGCTTGAAATGCAAGTGATTGCGCGACCGATACCAAGCAGAGATCTGAATTTCGCAGTGACGCAGCAACCCCCACGATATAAACACTCGGCGCGGATGTTCAAAACAAACCCTGGCTGTTCGCATAATCACCACGGGCATCCGGCACTCGCGTAGGTCTCTCCATCAGTTGAGTCAAATTGCGGCTAACAGCGAACATCTCCGCCAGCCTCCCAGCTTCGTCAGTTCTGTTAGAATGTACCAACCACCCGGAGTTGTGTACATTTGTGGGCATTTGTCACTAATGCGTCATCACGGACGCGGGTTAAGCGAAATACCACCGATGAATCCTTCACAACAATTATAAAAACAATAAATACACTTTGCGGTTTTCTGTTTAGTAGTCTTCTTTATTCCGATTGATGTCAATTGTTCACAACACTTAAATTGACATCATTGAAGGTAATGTTGCTAATGTACTTAATTGGTTGATTACTTGTTACAGCTTCAGATCGCTAATTTTCATTAGTTTGTAATTACCGAAAGTTATAATAATACTGTAATTAATTTGTTCGTTCCTTGGTTCGCATTCGGATCACGATTTATTCACCAACTCGAAATCACCGAAGATAATATTAATAGCAACAAAAATCTATTGATTAGCAACCGCACTCCGACGTGTACCAGTCGAGGGATGAAATTTGACTCGTCGATGCAATCCACATTCCATCCGATGCAACCGTGGTGGATCACGCCGAGGTGAGAGGGGCGAATCGGATCAACTTGGTGAGGGCCAATGGGTGATCGAAAAGGAGTTAAATGGGAGGATTTCCCATATGACCGTAGAGGACAAGTACGATGCCCCTTCGCCTGCAATACAGACAACGATCGGTCCTGCACCTGTTTAAACAAATGAACGAGCATAAGGGGCTGCAGGCACCGTTGTCATAAATCATCGATGATGCACGCCTGAGAACGAAATAGGTTTCTGCGTCCTAAGTAAACAGAAAGGCTATTTCGAGGAACGTGCATTAGATGCTCTTCTTTGATTTAGCCGTATGGCTCCGGCGCACAATGAGGAAAGATATTTTGTTGACATTAAGTCAACAGAAACCTCGCCGACGGTGGCAAGGGGTCAGGCTGGATGACCGTATGTTTAGATAAATGTGCTGGTGCATGGATATGATGGTGAGGAATTTAGCTTGCAGATGTGCGAGCATACGTCTCACCCAGGGGACCATGGACCAGCGGTCCAAATAAACACAGTGATGTACTGTGTGTTTAATTTGGTTTTCAGAAGGGTCATCATAGGGCATGATCATGGGTATGATTGTCCAAACAGCAATCATCATCATAATCATCGGCACTACAACCGGGAACCGGTCTTGGCCTTATTTAGCAAGTCCTGAGGCTTGTTCAATTTTCCATAATGATTTGTTTTTTTTTTTTTCGGGCAAGGTCATTAGTCTTGCGCCAGCAATCATATTCATTCCCAAATCCCATGATCGGTTGATAGCCGATAATAGGGAATTGATTGCAACTGTTGCGAACCTAGGGGTATAGGAGCAATATTCGATTATGAACTGGTGGGAAGAACATCGGCTGCAGCTGTGTCAACAGATGCGCTGGCCAGCGTGTGTTTGTCGATTATAATTGCTGACGAGCTGAGCCGATAGGGGGTATTGATTGGTTCCAGTATTATGAACCAGAAAAATTCAATAATATGCAAGCCAGGTTTGCTTTCCGGTGGAAGATGCTGCAGGGGAGATTACGCTGCCCATTTGCAGGTAAGTGGGAAGCCTTCCCAGGTAAGTGGGAGACAGGTTAATTAAAAGAGAATGGGTGGTTCTTTAGAGATGCCGTAAAGAACCCCCACACATTAAAATCTCCAAGGACGACAACTTCAGAAGCCGGGTGGTTGATCTGTATCGAGTGGACGGTACATGAAACATGTCCGAAAAATGTCGATGGTTAATCGTCACTCGGGGAGAGGTAAAGACAACAAAGAAATTTAGAATTCTCAGCACGACCCTCAACCACATGATGTCCATATTATTCAATTCTAACGCATCCGACCTTGGGCAAACCACGTCGGACCGCGTGAAGAGGCATCCTCCACTCTTAAAACGGAATCTCGAATGTAAGTCGTATCCTGAGCAACGAAGATATGTCGAATCAGTTGACGAATCGACCTGGGTCTCGATTAGGGTAAGGATATCAGGTTTCGCTGTTTGCAAATATTAGTGGACGGCATTTACATTTGTATTGGTGAAACCGACGCCCCTGATGTTACAAAATGCCATTATCAGTCGCACGTCGACAGAGCCTCGAAACGGTCTTATATTTCTATTTATAACCCTGACGCTCAACACCCGAAAAAGAGAGAGACCGAGTGCCCGCCATTCCCTCTTTTTATACTGCATACTCAACGAACAGTGAAGTTAGCGTTCGTTCAGTGCCCGAGAATATAAGTAGACGTCGGCTGCACCACAGTCGGGGTTACACTGAACAGAATTGTTCTTCACCACTTAAAAGTACAGCTATTTTTTCGAAAGGTGTATTACTATTTATGCTCCTCGATAGTATAGTGGTTAGAATACACACCTGTCATGCGCGAGACCGGGGTTCGATTCCCCGTCGGGGAGCCTCGGCGTAAGACTAATGACCTTGCCCGGAAATCATTATGGACAATTTAACAAGCCTCAGGACTGGCTACATATGGCCAAGACCGGTTCCCGGTTGTAGTGCCGATGATGATGATGTATTACTATTTATACTATTAATATTTATTGGCCTACCAATGTGGATTTCGTAGGAACCGGTCAACAAGCGACCAAATGTTCACATTTAGACAACTGCTGGAAAAGAAGTGGGAATACGGAGAGACGGTTCACCAACTGTTCGTTGACTTCAAAAAAGCCTACGACTCAGTCGCAGGGCAGGGACTCTATCATATTCTAGTTGAGCTGGCAGTCCCAAAAAAATATGCCGTCCTCATTCAAATTTGCATGAACGAAAACAAAGGGCGAGTCAGAATAGAAAACCACCTCTCAGAACGATTTGAAATCCGGGACGGACTAAAGCAGGGAGATGGTCTATCACCATGTCTTTTTTACCTTGTCCTCGAGTATGTCATCAGAAAGGTACAAGACGACAACATGGGCGGATCATCCCTGAACGAGGTCACAATAGTGCTCGCATATGCGGATGACATCGCCGTTCTGGGCGATAATCTAGAAACTGTTAGTAAAAACTGTGAAATCATCATGCAAGCGGCAGAAGAGGTGGGCCTAGAAATTAATGAAGACAAAACAAAATACCTGATTACGGCGAGAGCAGGTGGACCTCAGAGAACATATATAAACGTCAGAGGTAAGATATTTGAAAAAGTTAAAGAATTTAAATATCTGGGAACGATACTGATGGCCAGTAACGAAATGTCGAAGGAAATTAATGTTACGTACGTCGGCCACCACCATCATTTAATAATTTACACTTAATAATAATAATAATAATTGAATTGAATACTTTGTTTCAACATAGTATGATGGTAAGGTGGTGGAAGAATTGCATGATCCTGAAGTGAGTTTCTGAACCCACCCTGATTCGGGTGTGGATCGTGCAGTTCTTCGAGTTCGAATTTGTTTTTCGAAGTGGACGTGAATGGAGAGCGAAATGAGGGAGACAGGAGGATGTAAGAATTCGGTTTGTTGTGGTCCCGTTGTTGACAGTTGTCGACAGAACAATAGGAAGAATACGGTTCGGTGTTCCGTGGGCTGAAGAGGAAGAGAATATAGAAGAAGAGCCGGTTCCCTTTGATTTTTTGTTCCTTTTTTGTCTTAAAAACGTAAAATGAATAATAGTAATGATTGTAAAGAAAACAAAAGAGAAAAACTAGACTGGAAATAAAAAATTATAAAACACTAAAAGTGTTCGTGGACAAAAAGTTCTTCTTATTTGATTTAAAAGTGGAAACGCAAGTGAAAAAGGGATCGAACTGGCCAGTCGCAGCCATATCGAAGGCTCCAAAAATCCAACGATTGGTAACCCCAATTGTCCCTCAAAGGAAACGAAGACGTCTTGCAGTGAGGAAGAAACGTTAAGCGACACCCAAGGAGGTTGCGACTGAAGAAATTTCTGCTAAAGTGTTGGCCCAAAAGAAGAAGAACCTGGACTGAGTCGGATGGAAGCTGCTGCACCGACCTCCAACTCTCCCCGGCAAAGTACTTGAAAACGGCAGGAAACTCAAGGTAACCAAACTATTACTACTTTAATAAAATCTTGTGTGGCTGTATATGCTACAAACTGGCGCTGCGGACAAACCTTCTCGAGTGACCACGGCAGGCTTGATTGGTATGATATTGGAGATAACCACACGGTCGTGAGCGGAGACTGGCAGAGGGAGCAGGCGCAAAAAGAAAGAATAATTTTTTTTCTCTCTCGTTGTTTATTTAAAAATTTATTTATTTATTAATTAATTTATTTGTCTGTCTTGTGTGAAAGACATTTGTTGGAAGCTTCTTAATAGCTCTTTTTATTTATTTGAAAAAGAAATTTATTTATTTATTTATTTATCTATTTGTCTGTCTTGTGTGAAAGACATTTGTTGGAAGCTCCTTCCGGTGAAATTTGTGATATTTAAATTGTTCTTTATTATTTATTGTCGACCTTGATCGATCTTTTGAAATTTTTTAATGTGATTCTGTTTTTCTTCCTTTTCGGCTGCGCGTTTGTTTTTCGCGTGGATTTTTTTTGTTGTGTTACAAAAGTGACCCAAAAGTGGTCATTATATTTGCATACCCCCTTTCTCTCTCTCCAATTCGCTCCCACTGAGGACTGCGTTGGTTAATAGAGTAGTGTTTTTGTTTGTTTATTGTGACCGACGGGTGTGGTGTGTGTTTCTTTTTCTCGTTGCGAGACCGTTTGTTTTGTAGATTAGTGCACCGTTTTTCGGTCCCAAACATTGGTGAGTTTTTGATTACGGGCTGACCTCCTCTGATGTTCCGGGCTTCCTTGATACGCATCAAGCCACTATAGTGATTGCGAGGGAGGAAGGTTCGTCGACGTCTTGTTGTATATTGGGAGCGTGCTTGTTTTGTTTTTCGAACCCCTTCCTGTTGGTGGATACTGTCGGTGACGAGGTTGTTTTTTCTTTTCTCCGCGGGGTATCCGGGAGTAGCTTTGGTGTAGGTGACCTTGAGATCTAGTTAGACGGCCGACAATGCAGACAAGGCAACGTCAGAGAGATGTCCGAGAGGGCACTCCTGCCCGGGCACGACCCGAGGCATTTCCCGAGCCGCCGGTTGACGAGGTGGATCCGGAGGCGTTCCATGATTCGAGGGACGAATTTGTGGACGACCGATCGCCAACACGCCCCCCTCCCACCGTCGGTAAACAGCCTGTCGGGAGCATGGAGGACACGCCGATGCCCTCGTATTTTAAACTGGGCCCACAACCATGTCCTATACGGACCATGCTGGGCACAGATAGGGTTTTCGACCTTGTGTCGAAGGCGGTCCCCATGTTTTCGGGACAGGAGGGACCGGATACGGCCGAGAGACTCTCTTCGTTTCTCAAAGGCTGTAGAAGGACCTTGGATGGGCTGGCGGTGGAGGAGGAACATACCTTCCTCCGGTGGCTGCCCTCTAGGCTGAGCGGCGAGGCCTATCGAATGTTCGAGGAGAGACCACCCACGACATTCCTTGAAGCGGAACAGCGTCTTAGAGAGGCCTACGAACCCCGGGTGTCGTATGAGGAGTTGTGTGCACAACTTTCCAAAATGCGACAACTTCCTTCCGAGGATGCCACAGGCTTTGTTTCCCGAGTGAAGCGGGCCGTGGTACGGTGCGAGGAGGCAGCTGAGCGCTTTTATGGTCGCCAGGGTAGGTCCGTCTTCGCCAGCCAGCTTGAGGGCATGGCCAAACCGGTGTTGGTAAGGGGTCTGAGGGAGGAAGGATTAAAGCACTTCCTTCTCACGTTGGGTAATGTCCCTTTTCGTAGCCTGGTGGACCACCTAACCGGGTTTGAGCGAGCGCGTAGGGAAATGCTGAGGCAGGACGACCTGTTTGTGGATGCGCGGCACGGAATCGCCGAGCGAGCGTCGGAAACACGAGAGTTAGGACCGGGAAGTTGCTCGACCCTTTTGGAAAATTCATCCTCCACTTTTAGGGATTGTACCGCGGCGCCGGCGCCGGTGTTATCGAATTTGAATCCCCGGGCGGTGTCATTCGTGTTGCCGACCGAAGAGCCTGATAGTCGTCGACGTGAGGAGGATGGTTTCGTTCGGGAGCAGTCGTGCGGGCCTCTCAGTTATCGACGGGATGCTGGTGCCTATGCTCCGGCCTCCTCTGGCGAGGGAGCGTGGTCAAATACCATGCCGAGCCAGAGTGGAGAGTCGCAGACCTTGGCTCAGGGGACGTATGTGCCACAGGATCGATCGGGTCGGGACAATCCGTTCAGGGATCCGGTTGGTCGATCGGCGCACCCCCTGGAGTCCCAGACCATATGCAATTTTTGCCATCTGAGAGGTCACGTGTACGACGAGTGTCTACAAAGACGGAACACTCCCTTCTGTCGCGAGTGTTGGCGGTATGGCCACGATATAGTGGACTGCCCGGATCGTCCGACGAGGACGCGCGGTCCCCAGACCACATACAGGGGTAGAGGTCAGCAGGGCGGATTCGCACGGCAGGAACCGCCTCATCAGCGACCACAGTTTCAGCGGAGAGCCCTACCAGAGCCGCAGCCCCCGTCTACGGGCGGCGGGCCGGCGACATCAGGCCCCAGAGTATTCAGCGTCCGGTGCTGTTGCGAGTTTTGTGGCCGACAGGGTCATAGCTTGCGCGGGTGCGAATACAGGCAAAGGTGGGAAAAACAACAGCATTCCCAGGGTTCTCCCCATAAGCGGCACGCCGGAACAGCACCTGTTGCGAGCCGAGAACAAGACACCCGTGTGGAGACTGGGGCAAGCGCGAGAAATAGGCGCAGAGGGCGTCGGAGGCAGCGTCGGCGAAATCGAGGCGCCGGTAATGATAGCGCGGAAAGTAGGGATTCTCGGAAGGTGGATGGAGATGATGGGCGACGACTGTCCGTGTCGAGCGGTGGCGGTAGGCGACCCGACTCCATGGACTCAAAATCCTCAAAGACGGATGCGAGGCATGATGCCGCATCAGGCAGCGCGGGGAGCCGGGAATGGCAGCCCCGGCGCATTGGGCCCAAAGTGGGCAGAAAGAATAGCTCCAGTTCCGCTAGTTCGGAGTCCAGTGGGACTCCCGAGCGGAATATTCCTGAACGGAGGAGCGGAACATTGTGCGAGTTTTGCGGTCGACACACTCACAAGGCGGCAGAGTGTCGACATAAAGCAAAATGGGAGAGTTCGGGAAACTCCCCAAGGTCGGGTCGGCAAGATCCTACCCGACCGCACTAAAAACGAAAACCAGCTCCAGCTGTTCTCAGCTTTCGCCGACTCGAGTCCCGATTGTCGCTCTCCCTCTAGACATTGGCCGTAGCAACCCTACGCGCCTAATCGTGGACACCGGCGCTGAGATCAGCCTGTTGAAGCTGAAGGCACTCCATCCTAGATATGGCATGGATGTGCATAAATCTACAACGCTCCAAGCGCTGTTTGTCAAAGGTAAGTCGAGGGGTTGCTGCACTGGGAATTTCAAGTTGCACCATGAGATTCCCTGCAGTTTCCAAATAGTAGACTCCTTGCCGGGTTTGGAGGAAGACGGATTGTTGGGGTACGACTTCCTGTCTCGGAATTGTAAGGTAGACGGGCCGGGTGGTTGTTTGGTTTTTCCCCGAACGACCGTAAATCCCGTGCCATTCTCCATTCAATTTGTCAACTATGGGACGGGAAGGGTTGAGCGTGTGGCAGCCAAACGGGAAGACGTGCCAAAGGGACCTGTTAAGGTCGATACTGCGGCAGGTACTCGCCCGGAGACCCTACCCATACAGGGGAGGGCTGCGAAAAGCTGTTCAACCACGTGCTACCCACGAGGTCATCCGGATGAACCCCGAACAGCGGACGTTGGTAATATAGTTATAGACAACGTTCTATATAAACGAACAAATAAGGGAAGGATACGCCTTCCTATAACTTGGAGCCCCTGATCCTAGCTGGCCAGACTCTGGTTACCCTCCGGAATCTTCGTCCTTGTAAAGGACCTTCGTCGAGGGATACCAACTTGAGAGTCTGACGAAAAGTCTTTAAGGCCAGGCCTAATGCTGCAGGCGCAGTCCCAGCGCAGACTGCAGAGGCAAACCCCAGTGCTAGGGGTTGGATCACATATATGAAAGTGCGAAAGCGCACTATAATGTCGGGTGATGGTAGGTTTTGCCGCCGAAACGGGAAACCCCCCCCCGATCTACCAACCCATGGACCGGGGCAAGTACCGAGTCCAAAAGAGGATTAAAGTAAATATATAAGAGCGGGACGTTTTGCGCCGGCCGGGTGACATTTTGGAATGGTTGACGAGAGGGGATCACCTCGCCTTGGCGGGGGAGTCCTAACCGGATCGTGTGGGCGGTCGAGCTGTTGGTCGAACCATCGGATGGAGTGTCGGACCCGCCGTGGACGTGTGTGTTGTCATTGTTTCTGTGGAGCGCTAGTCTGTTGTTCCCCCCTCTTATATTAATAACTACGTGTTAGTTAATTTATTTATTTATTTATTTATTTGTACTAACCCTCATATACAAGTAGTATAATCCCTACTAACATTAGCACTTAAGCATGTGGATTGGTTAATTTATTTATTTATTTATTTATTTGTACTAACCCTCATATATAAGTAGTATAATCCCTACTAACATTAGCACTTAAGCATGTAGATTAGTTAATTTATTTATTTATTTATTTATTTGTACTAACCCTCATATATAAGTAGTATAATCCCTACTAACATTAGCACTTAAGCATGTAGACTAATTTATTTATTTAGTTATTTATTTATTTGTTGATTGGTCTGCTGTCTGTTTGTTTGTTTGCTCTCCGCCGTCCACTCTCCGGCGTGACATTCCTCTCCCAAGAATGCCACGCAGTCTTGTGCGGGGGGGAGGTGTGTTACGTACGTCGGCCACCACCATCATTTAATAATTTACACTTAATAATAATAATAATAATTGAATTGAATACTTTGTTTCAACATAGTATGATGGTAAGGTGGTGGAAGAATTGCATGATCCTGAAGTGAGTTTCTGAACCCACCCTGATTCGGGTGTGGATCGTGCAGTTCTTCGAGTTCGAATTTGTTTTTCGAAGTGGACGTGAATGGAGAGCGAAATGAGGGAGACAGGAGGATGTAAGAATTCGGTTTGTTGTGGTCCCGTTGTTGACAGTTGTCGACAGAACAATAGGAAGAATACGGTTCGGTGTTCCGTGGGCTGAAGAGGAAGAGAATATAGAAGAAGAGCCGGTTCCCTTTGATTTTTTGTTCCTTTTTTGTCTTAAAAACGTAAAATGAATAATAGTAATGATTGTAAAGAAAACAAAAGAGAAAAACTAGACTGGAAATAAAAAATTATAAAACACTAAAAGTGTTCGTGGACAAAAAGTTCTTCTTATTTGATTTAAAAGTGGAAACGCAAGTGAAAAAGGGATCGGACTGGCCAGTCGCAGCCATATCGAAGGCTCCAAAAATCCAACGATTGGTAACCCCAATTGTCCCTCAAAGGAAACGAAGACGTCTTGCAGTGAGGAAGAAACGTTAAGCGACACCCAAGGAGGTTGCGACTGAAGAAATTTCTGCTAAAGTGTTGGCCCAAAAGAAGAAGAACCTGGACTGAGTCGGATGGAAGCTGCTGCACCGACCTCCAACTCTCCCCGGCAAAGTACTTGAAAACGGCAGGAAACTCAAGGTAACCAAACTATTACTACTTTAATAAAATCTTGTGTGGCTGTATATGCTACATTAACAAGAGACTGCATTCCGGCAACGCTAGTTGGCACGCAGTCAGTAAACTGCTGAAATCCAGACTGCTATCACGTAACATAAAGCTCCGTGTCTATAGAACCATAATCATGCCGATTGTTCTATATGGATGCGAAACATGGGCTCTCACAAAACGGGAAGAAAACAAATTCCGCGTATTCGAGAATAAAGTTTTGAGGGGCATCTATGAAGGTAAATATGACGAGGAGGCAGGACAATGGAGGAAACTCCATAACCACGAATTGGAAGAGCTATATCGCAAACCTACAATAGTGAGAGTAATTAAGTCGCGAAGATTAAGATGGGCCGGACACGTGACGCGAATGGGCAACGATAGGACCGTGCATAGAATTCTTGACGGTAGAGCAACGGGAAAGAGACCGGTAGGATGGCCGCGACGGAGATAGGAGGACAATGTTAGGTTTGACCTTGAGGAGATCGGATCGAATGGTCAAGCGTGGAAGGAGAGTGCCCAGGACAGGGAACGATGGCGAAGCCGAGTCGGTGAGGTCATGAACTTCCGGGTTTCAACAGGCCAATAAATAATAATAATAATAATTATAATATAATAATAATATTTATTGGCCTATAGGAACCCGAAAGTTCATGACCTCACCGACTCGACTCCGCCATCGTTCCCTGTCCTGTGCACTCTCCTTCCACGCCCGACCATCTGATCCAATCTCCTCAAGGTCAAACCTAACATTGTCCACCCATCTACATAGCGCCCGTCCTACCGGTCTCTTTCGCGTTGGTCTACCGAATAAGGGCTTATAACCAAGCCCGAACTTACGCTGAACACATACCAAGTTTGGCGACGATAGCATTAACAGTCTCGTGTGAAGAGCACAATAAAATACACCTGCAAAACTTCACCTCTAATATTTAGAGATATCTAGGGAAACGAGCCCTGTGAATAGGGTGTAGGAATATACTCACAGTCAGGCCATAGGCTCCTTGAAATAGTTGAGATAAATCTTTGATCATCTTTCAGAGCTTCGCTCATGGGCCCTTCCGTAAAAAAATGTGTATACGTGGTAAGTCAGTGGTAAGTCGATACCACTCCGTCACGCTGTACGTTCCGAGATATCGTCGGGAGAAATTTTCGACTATGTTTCGGACCCGGACTGAAATTGGTATAACTCATGATGATACCTTCTGAGATAAAGAATTTCGGAGGTAAACTAGATTTCCTCGGGAACTATGTCGGGAGGAATATTATGCGAATCTGTTGATAAATAGCCGAAGTGTTAGCAACTCGTTACCGCGTACTCGAGTCCGCTAGCGAAACGCTGTCAACGTTCAAGTGGTAACGGCATTTTGTAGCATCAGGGGTATCGGTTTCGCCAATACGCATGTAAACGCCGTCCACCAATATTTGCAAACAGATATTCTAGCCCTAACCGAAACCTAGGTTGACTCATCAACTAAATAAGCGATATGTTCCTTTCCCAGGATGCGAATTACATTCGAAATTATTTTTTAAAGGCGGGGTCTGCGTGTTCACCCCATCCTATTCGACTTACCAAAAGAAGCATTAGAATCCAATAACTTGGATATCATCTGAATGAAAATCGTACTGAAGAATTCTGTCAAATTTCTTTGTTGTCTCTACCGTTCCCTGAATGACGATCGACCATCGACACTTTTCGGCCATTTTTCACGTCCCGGATACAAATTAACCACCCGGCTTTTGAGATTGTCGTTCTTGGCGACTTTAACGTACACAACTCCGGCTGGTTGGTACATTCTAACAGAATCACGAGACTGGGGTGCTGGCTGAGACGTTCACTGTTAGCCACAATTTGATGCAACTCGTAGAGGAAACTACCCGGTTGTCGGGTGACAGATGTGATTTTGCGAATATCTTGGATCTGTGCCTGACATTCGAGCCAGATATTTGTACTGTGGAAATGACTACGCCATTGCGAAACTCAGATCACAGCTTGATATCGGTTGCACAATCAACATTTCAAACGAATAACCAACCCAAGCAAGCTCCCAAAGTGTAGAGATGTGGGGCTGCTAATTGGGACGATTTGCGGGATTTCTTTGCATCCTTTCCGTGGTCTGAGGTCTACTTTGGAGGCTCCGATGTGTGCCGAGTCAATCACGGAGATTTTTCTTGTCGGGATGGAGTTTTACATTCCGCATTCCATCAAACCAGCTGATAAGCTCTGTTTTGATAAGAAATAGGAGCAGATATCGGCGGTAACAATTAGGTGCAATCTTGAATGCCGGATGTAAAGTTCCCTTCCATGAGCTATTCTATGCATTCTCCGTGGATTGTACTATAAGAAAGCAATTAGCACGGGTGGAATACCAGCAAGAGTCATTAAAAGCTGTGCTCCAGAACTGTTGCCGGTTATTTCGGCTGTCTTATGCACAGAGGGTAGGAAAAGTGCTCGAATTCAATCAATCCCAAAGAAAGGGAAAAAGTGACTCCGCAAAATTGCCGACAGATAGCAGTACTGTTTATGTTACCCAAGGTGATGAAAAAGGCCAGCAATGGCGAGTTGATTAAATACTTAAAGTGCAATGGACTTCTAAATGGTCGTCAATATGTATTACGTTTGACCTTTGTAACTGATATATGGGCATTTACAATTGAAAAACATTTTAAATCAAAGGCGATCGCATTGGATATCTCCAAGGCTTTTGACCGCGTCTGGTACAGAGCGTTGCTAAGAAGACTTCGTCCATACGAACTTTCCCAACAACAAAATCGATCGATCCGAGTTGTTGTAGGGGTGCCTCACGGTTATTTTTGATTCCAACTTCGTTTTTACTTCATATTAATATTTATTAGATTCAATGGGTAACAAAATATTCTGTTTTGTGGATGATAGTACAGTTATTATCTCATTTTCGATTTTATGGATCAACGTCGCACTAGATGAGATGTAGCCAGATTGGCTCTCTGTATCAGAATCTGAATAAAGTCCTACAGTGGGCAAAGGTCAATCTCGTTGACTTTAACGCAGCGAAGACCCAATGTACAACATTCACAAGGAAAAATGGATCGTCGGTTCCACAACTGACCCTTGAATCTATATCTACATCTATGGGAATATATTGTGGCGTGAACACGTGTCGAACACCGGCAGGTCCACCTTTAGAAAATTGAATTATCTTTTTAGAGCCAAAAAATACTTTACTCCGGCCCTGCCTCTTCTGCAGAATCTCAAATATAACCCACGTTCGAATATTGTTCCATATTTAGAGCTCTGCTCTTAAGAATACCCTCGATGTATTTGCGAACATACCGATACACTCAATACGCATAATCGAGGACACAACCCTGACACTGCAGTCGCTATCATTATGGAAGGCGCATACCGGACTTTTGTCTGTTTTACAGATATTATCATGGGTACTGTTCCTCGGCGATTCGTGGTATTATTTTCTCTCCACAAAGCAGTCTGGCGGATCTCACCAATTTGGGGTTCATCACGCAATGGCATACACCATAACTCTTTCCGTTACAGAACGGGAAAACCATGGAACTCCTGTGGGGGTTCTCTATACCGAGCTGAGAATAAACCCACAATTCTCACCACAATTTTAACCACAACTCTAACCGCTAGTAACCCATAATTCCTGCACACAATTCCACCCACATCTACCCACAAACGTCAACCCCAACTCCTTACGTTTATCTGCAGTTACCTGCAAACATTCCCCTTCTCAAGGGCCCCATAACATGCATTCAATGCATTTCTAGAACATTCCATGGAAGCAAAACCTCGTTCATGCATTTACTACATCACCATAGGGCATCATACAAATTCCCGAAATCGAAATATCGTTCGTGCTTATGTTGCATCACCACAATTCCCTGAAACGAATTACTAACGTGCAACATACATAGGGAAACCGATCGGCGCCCCTTGTTGGCCGGCTTACCCTGCCACACACGTGGGCAGCACATTTCCTTGACTTATTTACAGCCATCCCAGCTTTTGTCCAACCGACAAAACTAGTCCGCGCATCGCACGACTAGCCGCCGAGAAACAAATTCTTCTGCATGTGGACGTGCACATAGGGAGTTCAACCCGTTCCTTCGGCATCGATACCATGCAAACATCGTTATGCATGTATCTCATCTCCTTGTGGCACAAGTTTCGCTGATGGCGAGCAGCCTGTTTTGCGCACCTGCAGGCACATCATAATGATGTCCCCTTGACCTGTTGCCTTTTTCTCGTTTTCGTTTTCTTTTGTCCACGACCTGGCAACACGACCAACCACGCATCCTTGCCGTGATCAACTCAGAGATATCCTTTCTGATTGGTCACCGCAAGACAAACTTCACGTTTCTCGCGAGTACCGAAACCCACCCTTAGCGGACGACTGACTCTGCACGAGTCATTTTTAGAACGAGTTGCGTTTCATCTTCTGACCTGCACACACGAGTCGGAATTCAACCACCGCCGGGGTCGGTTCGTGTGATTAATTTGCTGATACTGTTAGAATCGAATTTCAGCCACCACCCTGGTCTGTCGCGATCATCCGAAGTGTATTGTCACCTGCTGGCGGAAACCAATTGCAGAATTTAATTCCCAGTGAAGTGTGCGCTAACCCGGACTTCCCATTTTGTAATTCGTGTGTGTTAATTAATGAACCAAACTGAAACTTACTGTGAAGATTCCTATCTGTTAATTAGTGAACCAAATTCAAACTTACTATGTATAAGTGCTCAAATCAGTCTTTATGTCTACAATTCCTATACGTTAATTAATGAACTAAATTTAAGCTTACTAGATTAAGTCAATGTTCTTACAAGTGTAACCCCAGAACAGTTAATAAAACTTAAAGAAGAAAAACGGAGTATTGTTTGAATGCAGTAGTGATGTCGTGGATGACGACATACTGACCGTCGCCGGTGGGACTTTGTTGAACCCATTGCCGTGCAGGTAACCAAACAAATGGTGACCCTAAACATCCCACCACCCACACAAACGAACACTTAGGCCCTCACATTGGCAACAACCATCATTACCAAACAACACTTCACCTTCGCCCCCCTGTTACGTCCAAAACCACCCACCCATAAATACATCTCTTTGGAGCCAGTCTCCACCAATTAATTGTGGTACACGCAAAATCATCCACTAAAAGGATGAAGCACTCCCCAAGGTTAATCGTCACTCGGGGAGAGGTAAAGACAACAGAGAAATTTAGAATTCTCAGCACGACCCTCAACCACATGATGTCCATATTATTCAATTCTAACGCATCCGACCTTGGGCAAACCACTCTTAAAACGGAATCTCGAATGTAAGTCGTATCCTGAGCAACGAAGATATGTCGAATCAGTTGACGAATCGACCTGGGTCTCGATTAGGGTAAGGATATCAGGTTTCGCTGTTTGCAAATATTAGTGGACGGCATTTACATTTGTATTGGTGAAACTGACGCCCCTGATGTTACAAAATGCCATTATCAGTCGCACGTCGACAAAGCCTCGAAACGCTCTTATATTTCTATTAATAACCCTGACGCTCAACACCCGAAAAAGAGAGAGACCGAGTGCCCGCCATTCCCTCTTTTTATACTGCATACTCAACGAACAGTGAAGTTAGCGTTCGTTCAGTGCCCGAGAATATAAGTAGACGTCGGCTGCACCACAGTCGGGGTTACACTGAACAGAATTGTTCTTCACCACTTAAAAGTACAGCTATTTTTTCGAAAGGTGTATTACTATTTATGCTCCTCGATAGTATAGTGGTTAGAATACCCGCCTGTCATGCGCGAGACCGGGGTTCGATTCCCCGTCGGGGAGCCTCGGCGTAAGACTAATGACCTTGCCCGGAAAAAAACAAATCATTATGGAAAATTTAACAAACCTCAGGACGTGCTAAATAAGGCCAAGACCGCTTCCCGGTTGTAGTGCCGATGATGATGATGACTCCCCAAGCCCTAGCAGTGCCCCATACACTAAACGGGCTAAATAATCATAAAAGATCCAATATCAAACAAATTGAACTTAACGTTCAATTTGCCCATATTGAATTCCACATAAATTCAAAACGTGATATACGAACCAGATGTTCAACACGTAAATTCCCCTGGTTCCAAATCTGCGGACCAGATGATCAACTCTCAAGTAAAGTTAGTAAGAATCATAAAATGCACGGCGGCAATTTTATGACTGTGTAAAGGATGGTTTACCCAAACCAATTCCCACAGACAACCTCGTTTCCTTTCCAACTAAACCAAGGTAACCAAGCAATTAGCACAATAAAAACGAACTACAAATTCGCTTTATTATAGCACCCACAAAAGATCTTTGGCTGATTGTCCCTTTGTGCTTCCGTGCTGAACCGACGCCGAAATGATAATAAAAGGAAACAAGAAAAAAGGTCATGCAGAACAAAGGAGATATCCCTTGAGCTGCAGGACGAAAGATGAAAGTTTTCGTTCGGGGAGAGAAAAGAGAAACTAAAGTGAGTTGGTTTTTAATACTTGGCCGAGACGGTCATAAGAGTTGGTTTTGAATTTTTAACGGAGACGGTCGTCGTTGTTGAGTCCGAGTGATTGACCGAGATGGGTGGTTGTTGAAAAGTGTTGATCTGATGTTTAACTCAAATATTGCCGATTTTACGTGTTGAAACAATTAATATTTGCCACATGTGATTACTTATATTAATATGATTTGGAAAACATACCATTGTAACTAAATCCGCGTTTTGATATCACCCTGTTTTCACCATCAAAACTAAATAAAATCATTAATAGTTAAATAACCAAAAAGGATTTTCATTCATCATGATTTTGTGAAGCGTTTATAAAACGATCGGACGGGAAGAACTTGCATTTCCGATATGTTCAGTAGAAAGTGGTAGAGGTATGCGAGTTTAAATAGAATAGAGTTCCTATTTGCCACATCACCCGGATCAGCGATCCAACTAAAGGAGTTCGAAGGATATTCCTCTTTACGCCGCCTTCGCCAGAACCCTTGCCCAATCAGTCTCAACCGACACATCCGCACCAACAACGGACATCCGAGTATAGAATTTACTTCAGCAGCCCCAAAGTGCATAAGGCGAACTCCACAACAATCACCAGGACAGACCGTAAGTCATATATATTTATATTTATTAATATAACACCCCACACTCCCTCCAGGTGCGAGTATTTCCGGTGGGTACAACTTGCAGCTATTTAAAGGGAACTGCAAACGTTTTTAATGGCACCTCGGGTGTCTGACTCGGTGCTATAGGTTCGCCTCTCCTGAGAAATGTATATTTAAAAAAAGGAAAAACTTCTATAAAAAGTGAACCCCGTCAAAGAGACGGCATGCAAGAAACAAAACAAAGCATCCGGATGTCAATAAGAGCTGCCCGGTATTAAAGAGAGGAATAGACCAAAATGAAAATTATACAAATTAATCTAAAACATGGCGGACAGCTTTTTTTTTACACTAACGCGCGAACAAAAGGGGATTTTGAAGTACCCTTAAATGTCAGAGCACAGTGCGAGGAAGTGGATAAGGAAAGGAGGTGTCGATGTATATTGGTCTTAAATGTCTGGACATCACAACAGCCAGGAAACACATGATCAGGCAGAACATTCCACATTCGTGTGGTTCGGCTAAAGAATGACTCTCTATGTTTATTTGTGTCCACTTTCAACGTGAACTGATGCGCGTTCACAGATTGACGGGTATCGCGGGAAAATGAATGAAGGGGCCGAACACATTCAGCAAGTTCAGTTGAGCAACGACCGTGGTGATATAGGGTTTTCCAATAGGGACTTGACTTTTTTTCGGTTGTAAATTTTTATAATTTGGGGACGTTGTTCGTTCGTGTATTAAACAACGATGTAAATGTTGAGTTTACTGAATAAATTGACAGTGACAGTTCGATGATTAGTGAAAGGGTGCGTTCACAAACTAAATTCAAAGTTGTCAAGTCCCTATTGTATAACCCTAGGGTTTTCCAATAGGGACTTGACAACTTTTTTTCGGTAGTAAATTTTTATAATTTGCAGACGTTGCTCGTTCGTGTACTTAACCATGATGCAAATGTTGAGTTTACTGAATAAATTGACAGTGACAGTTCGATGATTAGTGAAAGGGTGCGTTCACAAAGTTGTCAAATCCCTATTGGAAAACCCGATACCTATAGCAAAGAGATAGGCATGATACGTTGGGCCTGTGTTCTAACGACGGAATTGATCGGCTCACAGCTGGGTCCCCAATAAGTTTCACTGCTCGTTTTTGGATCCTGTCGAACACATGTGGTGCAGTTTTGGGTGCGCCTGACCAAATATGAGAGTTGAACACCATTTTTGGACGTATATACGCCCTGTAAATAGTGGCCAGGTTGGGTGGAGTGAAGTATCTTTTACATCTCTTAAGGAACCTCATACATTTGGCTGTACTTTTCGCAGCTTCAAACATGTGGTCATTCCAGTTAAGAGTCGAATTAATTCGAGTGCCAAGGATTGATAGTTCCTTGGCTTCGTCGATGTAAGTTCCGTTCATAGACAGTATATTTTTTTTGGGGCGTGCCTTCGACGACAAGGGGCAGCACTGAGTTTTTAGGGCATTGAATTCTACTCGGTTGATAATCCCCACTGATATATCTTGTTGAGGTCTGAATTCAATGTATCAAGCATAACCTGCTGATTGGTATTGACGTTCGAAGAGCTTGGGTCGGAATGTTCGTATGAGTATGAGAAACTCAATGTGCTATCATCAGCAAACGAGTGGATTGGGTTGTGGGTAATGGACAAGAGGTCAGGAAGAGAGTGGGTGAGAGTACAGAACCTTGTGGAAGACCTGCATTAATTTGATGGGAGGCAGATTTAACACCATCCAGAACCACTTGGTTTGAGCGACCAAAAATATAGTCTCTTATCCATTGGATCAGGGAATTGTCCACTCCATATGAATGCAATTTGGCCAAAAGGGCTGGATGCCAAACTCTGTCGAAGGCTTTTGAAATATCCAATGCGACTACCTTGCTTTCACCGAGGTAGTGGATGGAATGGCTCCACTTTTCGGTAAGGTACGCCATCAGATCTCCTGTGGACCTGTTGCTACGAAAGCCATATTGGCGGTCATTGAGGAGCTTGCTGGACAATAATCGAATATGAAACCACACTAGACAACCTCAGCATAGAACCGAGCGGCAGAACATCAAAGGACGCAGGTTATCGAAAACATTTGCACAGCTACAAGTCAACATCACATATGCTGGCAGGGAGACCACATATCGTAAATCAAGAAGAGGTATACCAATAGACACCACCATAATCTGCAACCAACTTCTAAGAATAGATAAATGGTAAGTTTGTGTAACATATGCTCACAGTGACGACCAATTAGTTCTACACTGATGGACAGCGCGCTTGACGAAGATTCCTTTAAAGTAGTTATGAGGCTCTGTAACACAACACAATCGAAGGTAGTTAGGCATAAATACTCCATCATTTAATAAAGATGGCGAATACAGATACCCACGGATGGAAGAAAGCCGTACTACTGATAGACGGACAAAATTAAGCCACTAAGACAATAGTGCTAACAAACTCCACGTAGGAACCAATTATGTAAAGAAAGATCTAACTTTCAAGACGACTTTGATAGAAAATTTGAAGGACAGCGCGTTGGACGAAGATTCCTTTAAAGTAGTTAAGGGGGTCTGTAACACAACAAAATTGAAGGTAGTTAGGCGTAAACGCTCCATCATTTAATAAAGATGGTGAATACAGATACTCACGGATGGAAGAAAGACTACTCCGTAGTACTGGCAGACAGACAAAATTAAACCGCTAAGAGCATAGTGCTAGGACGTAACTATCTAAAGGAAGATTAGACTTCCAAGATCACTTAGATAAAAAAAAATCAAAGCGTGTACCAAAGATGACCATAAAAACCAAGAAGGCGAGATGATTTGAAAACATCTGGGGCATAAAGTCATGGAGAACCGTTTACAGAATGGACACAAGACTGAAGACGCGTAAGGCCCGGACATAATTTGTTCCAATGTGCTACATCTCTTTCCTCGAACCTTGACACGAGACAAAACATTATCATAAGTTCTGGGATCGAAGCCATCCCAGTGTTTTTGTTAGAAGAGAACATGCTCCCATATAAGCTAAAGCAAGACCAGAGGTATTTCAGCCACTGGCGAACCGTGTTTTAAATATTGATTCAGCCAGTCAACATAGCTACATTTCAGCCAATTATTTGAAAATGGCCAAATACTAGTAAATAAATTCAATTTTACACTAACCTTGTTACTTATTGCTCTACTTAGAATTATTGTGGGGTCCAAAAATGCCATTTTATCATACCAAAAAAAAATTGATTCGTACGGCTCACTAAGCTTTTTGCTTCCATTCACTTTATTTCTTTCGGAAATATATTTGGTTCTGAGATCTTTTATCTTCTTCTGGACTTCGCTAACAGTCATACCCATTTCTTCTGCTATCTGTTCGTACGCTCTCAGTTTTTTGTCATTCCGGCGATATGTGGGCAATTTCTTATTCCACAGCACTTCCTTTGCTTTGTACAAGTCTATAAATTTAAGTAATCGCTCTCTCTTCATATTCCTATTCATTCTCGAACAATTTAACATTTTTTCAATATACCAATGTTGTTTGCCACTTTAAATTTAAAATTTTACAATCCCTGAATTGCTGAATTATATTACTTTCGCATCCACCATCGAACTGTAATTTGTCAAATTTGACATGCTGCTCCACTGGCGTGAGAAATTCGATGCCAAATGACAGTCAAGTAGGAGAGGACTTGTGTTTACGAGGCTTTAACTTTGATTCCCACACTATATGCACGGAACCGAAGATCGTAATTTAATGGATTGGATTAAGAACCCAAAAAGGTTTTATCTTTCCAGGCTTATTATTTCATAGATCTCTGATTCAAAATGTGTTTTCAACAGGACAATATCTACAATTGTTTTTGATAAATCTACATAGAAAATTCTTTAGACAAATTGCCGGGCAAGAACAAAAAAAAAATACCTTACCTTCACACAACCAATTTAACTCCTCATGACAAATGGTGTCATTTTGACCATGACCAGTGTTTCCACATCATTTACATAAATTTGGAAAATTACCTCATCGTAGTCATAATATTGTATTTCGTCCACAAAAAACAACACAGTATTTAGATACACTTAATTCCATAACTTCCAGGGCGGTACTGCCATACAAACATTAAGTGGTAACTCCAAAAACAGGATTCATTCAGGTATAAAACGATCAATAACTGTTTTGTAATATAATTTTATTAATTAATACTATGTCTCATACATGTCTATTGCCATAAAAGATTCATTATGGATAGTGGAGGCATTCCCGGTTCTGCTCCTTTCCGAAAACCTGTAATCACCTATCAATGAATGGACAATCTTTGAAAGCACATTGTTTAAACATACCTAAGTATAAGACCATTGGAATGAATCCCCAGTGAAAAACTGTTTTCGAAATATTAAATACAATCTCTAATCGTTCCTTTGCTCCCGGAGTAAGACCCATAATTAACAAATTATTACTTCCAATTTAAATTTCGGTAAAATACTTTATTTTACTGCAATCTAACTTGCGACTGTTTGAGCTAAAGTAAAACGTTTGACAAGTATGACAATTCATAAATCTAAATGAACTCCTTCAGTCATTATCTCGTGTGTTTAGAACTTCAGGTGAGGCAAACAGGACTTTATATTCATAATATAATATCATAATTAGAATCGTACAAATAGAAATATATTTTATACGAAAACTAAAGATCTTCTTGTATATGGCAGAGTGTGGGACTTTAATTTGAATGTGAAAGGACTCATACACCATATATATGCTTAGTACAAGCTGAAAACCCCGGTAGGCGTTGGTGTGATGAGCCGACATTGCCATAAGCGAACAAATCATCAAGAAAACACCGACTCGGCAAAACGAAGACGTAGGGAAAAATGGTAAAAAGGGGGATATGCGCGTCGGCGCGTGGAATGTTCGAACGTTATATAAAACAGGCGAGATACAGACGCGCTTCAGGAAGTCCGACTCCCACATCAAGTAATCGAAACCAACGGGTTTACACTGGCGTCTGGGGTTACTGACGCACAAAACCTTGGAACTGGCTTCATCATAAACAATATGATTACGCACTGTGTTAAAGATGTGTGATTTATTAATGACCGAATGTCGGTGTTAAAAATACAGGACCCATGGTACAATTATGTATTTATAAACGTACACGCCCCAACGGAATCTACCGACGACGAAACGAAGGACACATTCTACGTGCCCTTAGACGAAGTATTTGACGGGATCTAATCATTTGATGTTAAAATCCTCCTGGGAGACCTTAACGGAAAAATTGTAAAGGAAGATATCTTCCAACCAACTATAGGTAAAGAGAGCCAACACGACGTTTCAAGTGATAATGGAATTCGAATTATCACGTTCGGAGCGTGAAAAGATCCGGTATCAAGATGTTCAAGCACAAGCAAATTCATAAAGCCACATGGATATCACCCGACGACGTAACGCGTAACCAAATATACCACTTCCTCATAGACGAAAGACACCACTCGAAAATCTTTGATGTAAGACCATATAGAGCAGCAGATTGCGACACCGATCATCTTCTAGGGATGGGCAAAATTAGGAGCCGACTCGCAGGAAACCCACACGTGCAGTCAGGGGAGACGAGCAAAAAGTTCGACACTGATAAACTAAAAGACCTACCCAAAAGAGTAGAATATCAAGACGATTTCGCTTCCTAGAGAATGAGAGTAGTGAGGAAGAGGAAACCAATGGTGAGGACACTAAGTGGGCATCGGTCAGAGACGTAATCAAATAAGACCAAAAGGTATTATTATTATTATTATTTATTGGCCTGTAGGAACCCGGATGTTCATGACCTCACCGACTTGACTCCGCCATCGTTCCCTGTCCTGGGCAGTCTCCTTCCACGCCTGACCATTCGATCCGATCTCCACAAGGTCAAACCAAACATTGTCCTCCTATCTCCGTCGCGGCCGTCCTACCGGTCACTTTCCGCTTTGGCTTACCGTCAAGAATTCGACGCACGGTCCTATCGTTGCCCCTTCTCGCCACATATCCGGCCCATCTTAATCTTCGCGACTTGATTACTCTCACTATTGTAGGTTTGCGGTATACCTCTTCTAATTCGTGGTTCTGGAGTTTCCTCCATTGTCCTGCCTCCTCGTCATATTTACCCCCAAAGATACCCCTCAAAACTTGATTCTCGAATACGCGGAATTTGTTTTCCTCCCGTTTTGTGAGAGCCCATGTTTCGCATCCATATAGAACAATCGGCATGATTATGGTTCTATAGACACGGAGCTTTATGTTACGTGATAGCAGTCTGGATTTCAGCAGTTTACTGACTGCGCTCCAACTAGCGTTGCCGGAATGTAGTCTTTTGTTAATTTCCTTCGACATTTCGTTACTGGCCGTCAGTATCGTTCCCAGATATTTAAATTCTTTAACTTTTTCAAATACCTTACCTCTGACGTTTATATATGTTCTCTGAGGCCCACCCGCTCTCGCCGTAATCATGTATTTTGTTTTGTCTTCATTAATTTCTAGGCCCACCTCTTCTGTCGCTTGCATCATGATTTCACAGTTTTTACTAACCGTTTCTAGATTATCGCCCAGAACGGCGATGTCATCCGCATATGCGAGCACTTGTGTGACCCCGTTCAGGGATGATCCGGCCATGTTGTCGTCTTGCACCTTTCTGATGACATACTCGAACACAAGATTAAAAAGGCACGGTGATAGACCATCTCCCTGTTTTAGTCCGTCCCGGATTTCAAATGGTTCTGAGAGGTGGTTTTCTATTCTAACTCGCCCTTTGTTTTCGTTCAATTTGATTCAGGGCGGCATATTTTTTCGGGACTCCCAGCTCAACCACAATATGGTAGAGTCTTTGTCTTGCGACTGAGTCGTAGGCTTTTTTGAAGTCAACGAACAGTTGGTGAACCGTCTCTCCGTATTCCAACTTCTTTTCCAGCAGTTGTCTTAATGTGAACATTTGGTCGCTTGTGGACCGTTTCCTACCGAATCCACATTGGTAGTCTCCCAGTATCTGTTCTGCGTACGGTGTGATTCTCGCTAGAATGACATTTGTTAATATTTTGTATGCAGTTGGGAGCAATGATATTCCTGTGTAGTTTTCGCAGTCAGATCTGTCGCCCTTTTTGAAAATGGGAACGACTATTGAGGTTTTCCATTCTTCCGGAGTGACTTCCTTATCCCATATTGTTTGAATGAGCTGGTGGATCTTTCGAGCGGTTGCCACTCCTCCTACGATCGATTTATTGCGTCTACAACTTCGTTGAGAGAGGGCTCTGGGATCTGAGGCTCGGCTGTATGTATGTCTGGTGCGTTTATTTGTGGTTGATGGGTGCGTACATTGAGCAGGTTTTCAAAGTATTGCTTCCATCTTGTCACGATATTGTTTGTTTCTGTGACCAGACAGCCGTTTACGTCTCGAATTATTTTGACTCTCCCTCGGTAGCCAATTCTAATTGAATTTATGCCGGCATACATACCTCTGATGTACTTTGCCCTAGAATTTTCTAGGATTTTTTGTTCCGAGTCTTCTCACATTCGCGTTTTTTGCGTTTGAAGATTCTCGTTGTCTCTTTCCGAATCGTCGCGTATCTTTCTACGTTGACTTCATCATATCTTTCTAAGAGGATCGCTCTGAGGCGTTTACGTTCTTCGATCTTCGCCCTAAACTCATCGTCAAACCAAGGTTTGGATTTAATTGTTTTCTTAAATCCTAATACCTTTTGGGCTGTTAGTTTGATTGTGTCTCTGATCGATGCCCATTTAGTGTCCACACTATTAGCTTCCTCTTCCTCACTGCTCCCATTCTCTAGAATGCTAAATGTATTTGTTAGTTCGTCTTGATATTCAGCCTTTTTGCGCAAGTCTTTCAATTTATCAGTGTCGCACTTTTTGCTCGTCTCCCGTGACTGCTCATGTGGGATTGCTGCGAGGCGACTCCTGATTTTACCCATCACTAGAAGATGATCGGAGTCGCAATCTGCTCCTCTATATGATCTTACGTCAAGGATATTCGAGTGGTGTCTTTTGTCTATGAGGAAGTGGTCTATTTGGTTACGCGTTAAGCCGTCGGGTGATATCACCAAAAGATATTAGGATTTAAGAAAACAATTAAGTCTAAACCTTGGTTTGACGATGAGTGCAGGGCCAAAATCGAACAATGTAAACGCCTCAGAGCGCTCAACTTAGAAAAGTTATGATGTAGTCAACGTAGAAAGATACGCGACGATTCGGAGAGAGACAACGAGATTTTTGGTTTTGAAGTTTCTATAGCTCAATAGCAGAGGAAAATTTGTTTAACAGATATGAAAGGAATAATTGCAAACGCAAAAAACGCGAATAGGAGAAGACTCGGATCGAATCAATCCTAGAAAATGCCAGAGCAAAAAACATCAGAGGTCCGTATCCCGGCATAAATCCAATTAGAAACGGTTGCCAAGGCAGAGCCAAAATAATTCGAGACGCAAAGGGCTGTCTGATCACAGAAACAAACAATGCCGTCAGAAGATGGAAGCAGTGCTTTGAAAACCTGTTCAATGTGCGCACCAATCAATCACAAATAAACTCACCAGACGTACATACAGCCGAGCCTCAGATCTCAGTTCCCATTCAACGAAGTTATAGACGCAATAAATTGATTGAAAAACAACAGGGCTCCCTGCGTCGACTGCATACCGGCAGATTTTCTGAAGCATGGAGCAGAGGCAACCCCTCGAAAGATCGCCCAACTGATCAAAACAATATGGGATAAGGAACTCGCTCCGGAAGAATGGAAAACCTGAATAGCCATCCCCATCTTCAAAAAAGGCGAAAGTTCTGACTGTGAAAACTACAGAGGAATATCATTGCTCCCAACCACATACAAAATACTAACAAATGTCATACTGACGAGAATCACGCCGTACGCAGAAAACATATTGAGAGACTACCAATGTGGATTCCGTAGGAACCGGTCAACGAGCGACCAAATGTTCACAGTAAGGCAATTGCTGAAAAAGAAGTTGGAATACGAAGAGACGGTTCATCAACTGTTCGTTGACTTCAAAAAAGTCGACTACTCAGTCGCAAAGCAAAGACTTTACCATATTGTAGTTGAGCTGGGACTCCCAAAAATATATACCGCCCTCATTCCAATCTACATGAACGAAAATAGAGGGCGAGTTAGAATAGAAAACCACCTCTCAGAACCATTTGAAATTCGCGACAGACTAAAACAGGGCGATGGCCTCTCACCATGTCTTTTTAACCTTATGTTCGAGTATGTCATCTGAAAAGTACAAAACGACAACATGGCTGGATCATCCCTGAACGGGGTCACATAAGTGCTCGTATATGCGGATGACATCGCCGTTTTGGGCGATAATCTAGAAACTGTAAGTAAATACTGTGAAATCATCATTCAAGCGATAGAAGAGGTGGGCCTAGAAATAAATCAAGGTAAAACAAAATACATGATTACGGCGAGAACAGGTGGACCTCAGAGAACACATATAAACGTCAGAGGCAAGATATTGGAAAAAGTTGAAGAATTTAAATATCTGGGAACGATACTGACGGCCAGTAATGAAATGTCGAAGCAAATTAACAAAAGACTGAATCCCGGCAACGCTAGTTGGAACGCAGTCAGTAAACTGCTGAAATCCAATTTGGTGTCACGTAATATAAATCTCCGTGTTTATAGAACGATAATCATGCCGATTATTCTAAACGGATGCGAAATACGGGCTCTCACAAAACGGAAAGAAAACAAATTTCGCGTATTTGACAAAAAAGTTTTAGGAAGTATCTTTGGTGGTAAATATTGTGAAGAGGCAAAGCAATGGACGAATTCCATAATCACGAATTGGAAGAGGTATACCGCAAACCTACAATAGTGAGAGTAATCATGGCACGAAGATTGTGATGGATCGGCGACGATAGGACCGTGCGTAGAATTCTTGACGGAAGACCATCGGGAAAGAGAACGGTAGGACAACCGCGACGGAGATGGGAGGACAATTAAGATTTAAATTCAAAGGACGAGCGATAAAATTGGACGATCGATTGGTTAGAAGTTTGATGGGCATATCTATATATATATATTTTTTTATTAGACTTCTCTCGGGAGAGGCGAACCTATAGGCCGAGTGGGCGCCCCGAGATGCCACCAAATAGCTGTTGCAGTTCTTTTTAAGCAGTTACAGAATTTAATGCTCGGGGGACGGAACGTATTCTTATGCGGGGAAGATTGCGTCGTCGGGAGATGAACGGAAAATTGGTGCGATCCGTCGGATTGTCTTGTGGAGCGCATATAAACCGAATTCCGCGGAACAATGCAACGAATCTCCGAAGAACAGTACCCATGATAATATCTGTAAAACAGGCAGAGGTCGGCTACGGGCCTTCGATGTGATAGCGAGTGTAGTCCCGATGTCAGCGCCGTATCTCCGATCAGGCGGATCGCTTGACTCTAGATGATTTCACGTAGGTCGAGGTTATACTTAGGAGCAAAGCTCCAAACATGAGAGCAATATTCGAGCTCGGTTCTAATTTGAGATTTATACAGAAGAATTTGGCCCAGAATAAAATATTTCTTAGCTCTAAAAAGATAACTCAGTTTTCCTGAGGCAGACCTGGCGATGTTCGACACGTGTTTATGCATTAATACACTCTCATAGACCGTGACGCCGAGCAATTTCAAGCCTTCCCCAGATTCGAGTGTCCATTCATCATCAGCTTTGGAACCGATAATCCGCTTTTCTTTGTGAATGTTGTGTACTGTCTTAATTGAATCGAAGTTGTCGAGATTGGCCTTTCCCTACTGCAGGACCTTATCCAGATCCTGATTCATAGAGTCGACCTGTCTACATATTAGCTGGTGCGACACTGATACACTAATCGGCCGATCACTCGAAAAATAGGAAACAAGCGTACTCAAAAAAAAAAGTACAAAAAAGTGTGTTACAAAACGAGGTTGGAGCCGAAATTAAACCTTGAGGCAGCCCGGGATTAACAGGATGCAGATCCGAACACTCGCCGCCCATAACAACCCAGATTGATCGGTTTTCAAGGAAGCTCTTCGTCCAGTCGCAGCGCTGCTGGGATAGTCCATATGAACGAAGTTTGCTCAACAATGCTCCGTGCCAGATGCGGTCAAAAGCCTTGGAGATATCCAATGCGACCGCCCTTGACTCACCATGCCGCTAAATCGCAGATTACCATATATCGGTTATAAGTGTCAAAAGGTCGCCCGTGGAGCGCCTGCCACGGAATCCGTATTGACGATCATTCAGAAGTCCGTTGCACCCCAAATACTTAATTAACTCAGTATTGATGACTTTTTCCATCACCTTAGATAAAATAGACAGTAATGCAATCGGACGGTAATTTTATGGGAGACACTTTTTCCCGTCTTTGGGATTAGCTGAACTCGAGCGATTTTCCCGCAGGCAGGAAAGATCCTCCGTGCATAAGATAAGCGGAAGAGTCTGCCAATAACCGGTGATATTTCTGGAGCACATTTCTTAAGGGCTATTGCTGGTATTCCGCCCGAGCCGGGTACTTCCTACAGTCCAGTCCAAGTAGAATGCGTTGAATACTACGCGGGCGGAACCTTACATTGCCCATCGAAGACCGTACGAGTGCCATTGCAGGTGGTTTCAAAAGACCAGCATCGAGGTGTGAATTTGTGGAAAATAAATTCGCGAGCACATTACCCTTATCCTTTGAATTTGTAACTAACGTTCCGATGCCGTCACCAACGAAGGAAAAGAGGAGCCGGCGAAGTTACTGCTGACATCCCTTGCCATTGACAAGAAGGAACGCGAACCAGTCGGGCACTGAAGGAGTTTATTGGGCAGTCTGTCATTGTAAGCCTTCTTGGCGGTATTGGTTGATTGCACGCGTGAAGGAGGTATAATTGTGTGAAGTGAAAAGAGATGAAGTTCGACATTTCCGATGATTGATGAAAGGAAGATATTACGGTATGAAAATCGACTTCAAGGGGTAAATGAATAAAAACCGAGACGAAGAACTACAACAACGCGAAATTTACGGCAACTGATTGAGGTAATTCCATACTAGTAACCATGTATATAACAAAGCACACCCCAACAACGTGTACGGTAACAACTGGCGCAGCCCCACACCCCGGCATCTTCATCCTCTAAGGGCATTTGTTAAAGCTTCGATCCTCTGCTGCAACCCACATTTTCTTCCGACCACGACTGCATCTTGTGATAAACATTCTGTTGCATTCTTCAACTGTAACCCTAACAGTCTGCAACTCGAACATTATTCCATATTCTCTGTACAACTCTACATTCTGTGTCAACTTCAATTTTTGTTACAACTGGAGCAGCCCGTTAACCTTGATATTTTGTGACGAAGTAACCATATCGCAAAAATATCATTACAAATAACACCTAACAAAAGTAGTTACAATTGGCGTTACAGCCATACATCGTCATTAAAACACATTACACAAGGATAAATATTTAATTGATACTTATTAATATGTAAACAAATTACACGGTAACTTAAATCGAATAGCACCAGCTACTAAGACTTTCGGATGAAAAGGATAAATTTACAATAAAGACTCTGTTAAGAAAATATACAACAACACAAGATGCTCACAACAAAAACGTAAATAAATTATAAAAACATTTTTTAATAATATTACCATCACTATTTTGTCAATATAAATGAACTTTTCTAATAAAAGGAGAGTGCCGCTGTTATAAAGAAGCGTTCATAAGGCTTAGCTTATAAAACTTTTCAATTGAAATATCTGTTAACGATATATCGTGAATGGATCGACGGCTATTCAAAGTATTGCCGATTGTGATGTATCGTATAGCAGTCACGTTTGAGGTAATAATTAAAAGTCGTTTTGAAAAATATTATTTGAGAAGCTATATCTGTGATACAAAGTAAATAAGTGTATTTTATAAGTTCGCGTGCAGTATTTAACCTTTGAAATAAAAACAAATTATTATCTTGCATTACATTTGTTTTTCGATGCAAACAGATAAGCTGAAATACGAGCCCGGCGCGATTTGCCGCGAATGCTTGGCAATTGGCCAGGCAAATCGTCTTAAACACTTTTTTATTAACCTGGACGAGCAAATTATAAAATGTGAAAGTTCCACATGTATGTATCCGTATCGAAGCGAGAGTTCGTTTTTTTCCAATTCGTTCGATGTCTTCAATATTGATGAATTCCTCAATGAGAGTCTATTCAATTTGGACAATATGGTTTCAAAACCAACATTGGGCAACATAGATGCAGATTCCCAATTAACCGTCAAAATTTCTCCGCTACTTAAAACTGAGGAGACCAGTGTACTCAAAAGTAGTGATATCAATTTACCTGGTACATCATTCAGGGAAGGAGAACCTCGGTCAGATGCTGAGCTCAAGCCAAAATCCAGGATAACACGATGTTTATCCAAGTTGGCAGCAAACAAGTCGGAAAGAAAGAAGAAAAAAAGGAGGGAAATATCGCGATCCTTAGTTACTGATACAATAACTGGTAAAGCTATCCGTCCCCTGGATTGGATAAAACAATATTTACCCCTGTAATGGCAGTCGAGTAGGAGAAATTGTATGAGAAATCTTGTGTTGTGCTATGGTGAGCTAAATATCGTGTTCGGCAGTTATACTAAATTTATTTTCATTGACTAATTTGCTTTTTTTAGGTGAAGCCACTGAGCTGGGCCAAATGTAGTCAATCGTAATATGAAAGCTGTAAACCCCCTAGTATTCAGATATTTTGGGAAACGAAGATGCGTTTCAGGATTTATCCTTCAAGGTACATACAAATAATGTTTTCAATTTCTGTAGGCTTATTCATGCTATGTATTTCAATTTCTAGAAATCAGAAAATAAGCGAAAAATGAGTGTTCAACATTGTGCAATTTACCTACCTCTATATGGGGTCTTCCCCCAGGTGATGGTGTAAGGTTCCATTCGTCATCTCTCCCACAGGTTCCAATATCTAAGCAATTTAGTCTATTTTAGCACTTTAAAAATGGAGGTGTTGTTTTCACTAACATCGTTCACTATTAATCCACGATAGTTCTTCTCATTCAAGGGCTATTGAACTTTTTCTTCATTGAGTTCTGAAGACTTGGAGTCGTCTGTTATAGAGGTTGGTATTCAATGAGTGCGGCACATCCTGTTCTTTGGTAATTATGTTCAAGCATGTAACCCAAAGGGCTGGAATAGCAAACAAGTAAATTAGATTTTGATTAATGGACAAGATGGCGATTACAGAAATGAGGAATAGAGTAGGTGAGAGTATGGAGCCCTATTGAATATTACCATTAATTTGGTGGGGGGCATTTATTGAATCCGTCTATCGTTAATTCTGTAGGAAAGCAATTTTGACAACAGCGCAGGAATCTAAGCTGTGATGAACGGCTTTCTGATATTCAGTATCACAACCTTGGCTCCATTGAAGTAAGGTACATAATCGGGTCTCCTGTGGACCTTTTTGCTGCGAAACTCATATTGACTTTTTTGAGTCCAGATATTTCGAAAGTTGATTAATCAATGTCTCCGTAATCTCCGACAGGACAGAAGTTACGGCTGCAATAGGAAAAGGGGAACGATGGACCACTTTTTTTTGGGAAATGATTCGATATTCGATGACTCCCCTTTTCGGAGAATTGATCAGTAGAATAGAACATATGTGGTCGTTTTCGTAGTAGTTTAGCGGAGAAGCCTTTTATCATAGTGTCTACGTTGTCAATAGAGATTTAATTACTTACTTGCAATGCAATTGATTCCGCATCAGGCGATCATTAAGAGATCTTTTGAGCTTTATGACTAATATCTAAAATTGGGAAACATGGTGAGTCAAGAGTAGTCGCATTGGATATATTGGATAGCTTTTGTCTGGTACAGGTTTTTTGCATCATTTTTTATTAACTGTACCAACACCTATGCAATTAAATGAGAAGTTTCCTCGAAAACGATCAACTCGGGTTGTAGACAGCGTATTTTCGATAGCCGATATTAAAAAAGTACGCTTGAGTTTATGTTAAAGATAGAATGTCCTGCCTCATTGTATGTTTTCTCATAATTACGATATCCAGGCATTCAAGCACAATATACATTGATACGCATTTTCCGTATCTTCTTTTTTTTACACGTGCTTTGACATTGAGGGGTACCGCAAAAAAAACATCGTTTGTGCGCACGTTTTTTGTAAGGAGGAAATCATCAAAGCTATCTATGAATAGATGGTATGGTATAAAAACGGAGAATATGTTATTTGTAGTGCTCAATAACGTTATTTTATGATTACTTTCGAACATCGAGGTATAATCTCTCTTGTTCACGGGTCACAGACGGGCTCGTTCCGATTGCTGTGCCACTGTTTCATACACACATACTTGCAACGTTGTTGACAACGCGAGTTTCTCTCACTTTCAAGTGCATAATCACCTCTCTCTTTAAACCGGTTACTTTCCGTTTCAGTTCTTTTTTTTTTCTCAATTCCTTCAATCCCTTTCTTTCTCTCTTCTTGCGCAACAGTAACTTTCCTTAATTACATATTCTTGTTCCATCGCCTTTATAGCTCCATCCCAACGGGCTTAGATGTATGGGAACAGATTTACTGGGTTATCTTCGGATACACCCCTTCACTCTCCACCCATCAACTCTCCCACCATTAAACGATCAAAACAGATAATTAATCAAGAAGAATACCCTGAACTCCCTATTCGGTTAAACTCTAAAAATCCCAATTTTATTTTGATCTCTTCTAAAGATAAAACGAAGCCCCTTACAAGTGTGCGTGTTTTTGTGTTGAGGAAAGCTATAGATTTTGTTAGCAAGGAATATGATAGCATTACTCAGCTTCGCTTCTCGCAAAGAACAAAAGAATAGCGGATAAATTCGTAGTGGTTTCTAACCTAGCAAATCAATGCCCAGTGACAGTGAAATATCATGAACGCCTTAACTCGTGTAAAGGCATTGTGTACGCGCCTTTTCTCATTAATATTTCGAAAACTGAAATTGTTTCTGAAATGTCCACGCAAGGTGTCACGGAAGTGTACAAGTTTACAAAGCAAATTGACAACAAAACAACTCCTACTGGACTTATGCTGTTCACCTTTGATCTTTACCAACCACCAACTACTGTGGAAATCGGTTTTTACAAAGAGAAGGTTAAATAATACATCCCAAACCCAAAGCGCTGTCGCAACTACCAAGTACTTGGTCACACGATTAAAAGGTGTTTCAAAGGAGCAGCTTGTGGAACTTGTAATCTCCCACTTCATGATAATGCACCTGAAACTTGTACACGTGTGATGTGTGCAAACTGCCGAACCTCACCCATCCTCATCCGTTAAATGCCCTGAATATATAAAAAATAAAGAAATTCTGACAATCAAAACAAGAAATAAATGCAGCTTGTCTGAAGCTAGACATCTATACAACCTTTCCACACCTCACTCCAGCTTCAATACCATATCCTACACTGAAATAGCAAAGACAGGTAACAATCTCTCCTTCGATTATGCTGCTCCCCGTGGAAAGACTAAAATAAACTTAAATCCATCAACAACATTAAAAAATAACCTTTCAAACAGCACCCAAAACCCCAAAAAAAAATATTTCACACTCTAACAAACCAGCTTCCTCTCGCTTATCCAACATATAAAATTTAAAAACACAAAATAACTATTCTGCTGATAAGCAAACCTCAAACACTATGCATTACAAAACATATGATACGCATTTAACTCAATCAACTCCCAAAAAAGATATACAAAATAAACAAACCGTTCAATCATCCCCTTCAATAACTCACACAAAAAAAAAAACAACGAACCTGAAAATATGCACGTCTCAGATCCTGAAATAGATCTAACAAATGACGTGACCATCTCTTCACCAATATCTTCTATTACTCACTCTCTCTTACAACAAAATACCTATTTTTTACCTTCAATGTAAACTATGAAAAAGAACCTGACTTATAAACAACTAACCGCGACAGTGATTTTCCTATAAGTTATTGTATAGAAAAAAACGACTGTCTTAACAACAGCATACAAGCAACTACAACTGATTCTTCAGGTCTACATATAGAAGACCCCATAGAACTTCAAGAACTCGAAAGCTGCCTGACGAAACTCAAAGGCAAAACCCCAAGTAGAGACAAAGTTTCTTACCCGATGCTTAAAAATATACCTCTTGAAATAAAGCATAGACTCTTGAAGTTATACAACAATGTTTTTTCAATTGGAGTTATATCTCTCAGTTGGAAAATTGCTTGCGTCATTCCAATTCCAAAACCTAAAAGCGATATAGGTTAAATTAGTGGCTACCGCCCAATTTCTCTTCTTCCTTGTATTTTCAAAATAATGGAAAAAATAATCGCAAAGCGTCTCCAATGGTTTACACAAAGAAAAAATCGAATTAGCCCTAACCAAGTAGGTTTCAAACCAGAAAAGGGTTGTATTGATGCACTTGTACATATAGACAATTACACAACAAACGCTTTATCATCTCGCAATCATGTTTCAATTTTGTCAATTGACTTCGAGAAGGCATTTGATAAAATTGGCCTCCATCTTGTTCTTAACAAATTACAGTCCTGCAAATTGGGCCCTAAAATCACACAATATATATATATTAAATCGTTTTTAACAAACAGACGATTTTGTGTTAAAACCAATGGTTGTTTCTCTTCAACATACCCACTATACAATGGAATTCCACAAGGATCTGCTCGGTCAGTGGTTCTATTTTTAATAGCTTTTGAGGAAATTTCAAACGTTTTGACAGGCACAAACTTCTGGATCACTGCATTTATGCTGACGACCTTTATGTCCTGAGCAGGTGCAATGACCTTGAAACTAAAGTAATGTTCACCCGAGTGATTAAGGAAATATTGGTGTGGTCGAACACATCTGGTGCTAGACTTACGCTTGAAAAATATAAAATATTGCACATATGCCGTAAATTATCCTGCTCTCAAACACTTACACTAAATATAGGTAGAATTACCATTAACTCGGTTGATAAGTTAAGTATTCTAGGACTTATTTTTAATAGAAAATATAAATGGAATGATCACATCACAGAATTAAAAAAGAGCCTACCTGACAGAGCCAATATTATTAGTTATGTAGCAAGTAAGAAAAATAGTGCACATATAAACACATGTAACGTAGTCCGAGCTCTTTTACTTAGTAAAATTGATTACGGTTTAGCTATATACGGCAGTTGTCCTAAGTCAACGTTAAAAATCATCATACCAGCCTATCACCATGCGGCCAGGAGGAGTATTAACGCCTTTCCCACCACTCCAATCAAAAACATACTGGCAGAAGCAGGTCTTCCAACAATCGAAGAGCAAATTGTAACAACAAGAGGAAAATCTTATACTAAATTGTCATTTTCATCTGGATCCATCGCTGAAAAATATTTCAAGTACGCAATACGGCGACTTACGCCAAAGAGAATACCATCCGCAATCTCTAACATCGTTGCAGTTGCAATTGAAATGAATTTTCCATTGAGGCATTTTACCAAATATCTGCCCTTACACCCACCTTGGACAATCAAAGAGTCGTCTTTCATTCTCGACCTAAATTCGAACCGAAAAAGCAATACCGACAGCAAATTCTTCCGTGCTCTCTTCAAGGATATCTCGACCGAATTCAGAACAAAAGGATGGACGGTACTTTTCACCGACGGCCCAAAATATCTGAAAGCGTTTCTTTTGCAGTTGTTCATAAAGATGGGTCAATTATTAGAGTGGGTCTACTGTGTGAACAAGCATCAATCTTCATTGCAGGAGCACATGCTGTCCTGGAAGCAGCTAACATTGCAGCAAAAACTTGCGGTAAATACATTATCTCAACTGATAGTATATGAGTTATTAATGCTATTCGTAATGATAGATATAATGTCCATGTCATAAACCAAATTAGAGACATCCTCATTCGTTTACCTAAAAAACTCACGATAATGTGGAATACAAGGAAACGAACATGCGGACAAAGCTGCTGCTATGGCTCACAAAACGCCACTCCATTTCTTTGATACGTTCACCAAAAAAGACCTTTCCAACGCTATTCAAAACATTCACTTAAAAATGGAGCAAGACTTATGGAAATCATATGTACACCACTACGCCACTATTAATCCAGAACGCGACAAGCCAATATATCCCACAACCACAACAAAAGCCGCAAACACAAATTTTATAAGACTCCGATTAGGCCATACAACCGTCACTTATCAGCATCTAGTACGCAAAGAAGATCCTCCGATTTGCACAACATGCAACGCAGTCATCGACATAAAACATATTTTGGGCTTAGAACAATGTTCACTGCCCAGTTCGGTTATAAATGATATTTATAAAAACAACTCTGCTTTATCAACTTTAAAAGCCCCAAATACAGAAAATATATTAAGAATCAACGAATTTGTAAAACTGTATAATATTCCTATATAACTTACATATATTCATATAGAAGAAATATATATAAATACATATTAATTTTTAACTAAATATTCAATTAATATTAGAGCCGATAGCCCCTGCAGCTTGTGCTCCTTAATTAGTTAGCATTGTAATTTCTTTTATGCAATTATTTTGTTAATAAAAAATAATAATAAAAAAATCAAATCACGGGAGTAGAACAGAACGCTACAGCAGTTAGTTCATTACACATTTATGTAAGTTAATTGCAAACAAGGATTCAATAGATATACTGTTACTTCGTTCGTTTATAAAATATATGATAAAATTGCTATCAATCCCCTTCTATAGAAAGTGCAGATACGAAAAAGCAAAATATATTGCGATGTTTACTTGTGGAGTGATGGATATCTCCTTTTCTGCAATTGAATTGACTTCGCCTCTTACTTTGGCGTTCCATCGCAATTTTACAGGCGCCTATCTTATGTTGAACTAATGAAGTCTGATGATGTAAACGAATTAGTACGACTACTTGTTATTAGTATTCCGATGAAATAAAAGTTACACATAATTTCACTATCGCATCTGTGACATCAACACACTCCATTTGCGGCGTTCCACTTTTCTGCCAGAATGATAGCCCACCACACGGGCCTTCCTTTAGGTACAGTTGTTCTTGCTATGCCATCACTCTTCTGCCATGATAGGGCGCTAATTATTGCAATTATTCATTATCCATAATCTGGAGATAGTCATTTTATGTATCTTGGCACCGAAACAGGCACGATATAGACGGTTGCTAGCCTCTCTGGTTAACCAGGTGTAAAGTGTGTGACCTCGATATTCTAAAGGCGAGAATATGAGGCGCTACGTAATTGTGGTCCTCAGCAATCTGGTAGGGTTGAGTAAAGTGATAGTGGATTGCAGTTAGTGTCGGTTGAGCTTCTAACAAAATAGTCTTAGTTGATGTCTGTTTCTGAAGATAAGTAAAGCGTAACTAGAGAAAGATTATACTTCAGGTAGCATAGACCTACCAATCCCCCGGATATTAATATGAATACTTTAAGAGTGAAATCTATTCTGGTATTTTAGAAGTAATTAATTATATGTTTTTGTTGCAGAGATAAAGTAACGGGCATCTATAGTACAACATTCACCAATGACTCCTTCAGATTTCCCCGCCGGGCTCATAAGTCATAAGTTCCCAAATACTCGTCATTTAAACCATGGACATTCTGCGTAGGTACATTTTAAAATACACATAACATATGTTAATACAGTTCTCAGGATACATGTTTTTACGAATGTCGCTTTAATTTTGACGTGATATTTGTAAAAAAAAAAAAGGCTTAAAAGTGATTTGAAAGATGGTTTACTACAATGGCAGCATTTTTGAGACGTGTCCAGCTTCCACTCACGTGGTATGTCTCTCATCATTGATAATGAATTACAAAATGTGGTCCAATTTGTTACTGAACGTTTCGTTGGTTCGTGGAAATTCAATCCGCAGGTAAACATTCTTCAGCATCATATTTCACTTCAAGCTTCATATCAAGATGTTAGTTATCCTAGTTGACTTTGAAACCTTGATACGTTAAAACTAACCTGTAGTCAACTTGGTCGCGTGTGATTCCATCAGAGAACAGCGTTAAGGTGGATACGAGGGATGTATGCCTAAAGCATAGATGACGTTATCATCATCATTATCGGCACTACAACCGGGAACCGGTCTTTGCCTTATTTAGCAAGTCCTGAGGCTTGTTAAATTTTCCATAATGATTTGTTTTTTTTCCGGGAAAGGTCATTAGTCTTGCGCCGGAGGCTCCCCGACGGGGAATCGAACCTCGGTCTCCCGTGTGACAGGCGGGTATACTAACCTCTATACTATCGAGGAGCCCATAGATGACGTTGCTACTATTTAAAAAGTGATATTTTTCATAAACATCAACTGTCGAGTTTTTGCGTGGTTTTGGTTGTGAATCACATCATTTAAATAGAACAACTTTTATGATTTTTTTTGTGGCGCAAGGCTAATAATCTTGCCCGTAAAAATAAATTATTATGGAAACTTTAACAAGCCTCGAGACCTGCTAAATAAGCCCAAGACCGGATCCCGGTTGTAATGCCGATGATGATGATGAACTTTTATGATTTACAATACTCGTCAAAAAATTATCGACTAATAATAAAATAATTGTGTTTGAAAAAAGGAAACAAATAATGAGATTAAAATGAACCTTGTTGAAGGTTATGGGGACAGTGCAGCTCTGTTATCAATTAAATGTTGCAGAGTTAAATGCCAGCGGGACCATACAGGAATTTTGATAAAGACCGTCTAAATAAGGTTACCACTTCGTCGATGTGTGCGATTCTTAAAATGACTGAATGAGTGCAGAAAATTTTAACAACTCGTTTAAGGGGAGGTTATCATCTAGAGACCCAAAAATTACGTGGTTTTCCTGAATTTTTTTCTCAAACACGGAAGCGACATCAATGTCAAATTTTGTACACATATATATTAAGTATCGGGTTTTCCAATAGGGACTTGACAACTTTGAATTTAATTTGTGAACGCACCCGTTCACTAATCATCGCGGGTGCTGTTCTTCGGAGATTCTTGGCATTGTTCCACGCAATTCGGTCTATATGCGCTCCACAAGACAATCCGACGGATCGCACCCGTTTGTGGTTCATCTCCCGACAGCGCGAACATCCCTGTATCAAAACTCGTTCCGTTACAGAGCGGGGAAGCTGTGGAACTCCCTTCCCACGGGAGTGTTCCCGGAGCGTTACAACCTGCAACTGTTCAAAAAGAACTGCAACAGTTATTTGATGGCATCTCGGGGCGCCCACTCGACGCTATAGGTTCGCCTCTCCCGAGAGAAGTCTAATAAAAAATAAATAAAAAAAAATCGAACTGTCACAGTCAATCTATTCAGTAAACTCAACATTTTCATCATGGTTAAGTACACGAACGAACAACGTCTGCAAATTATAAAAATTTACTACCGAAAAAAGTTGTCAAGTCCCTATTGGAAAACCCTATATTTAGGTATACACACAATTTTTTTGGAGTGAATATTATTACAAATTTTCAATTTAATAGATGTACCGAATCAGTCTCCATCGTAGCGCTGTTCGCAATCGTCTATAATCATACAACAAAAAGTTTTTTGAAATTATAGACTTGCCGGAGTCTGAATTATATTTTCAAGAAAAAAAATTCGAAAATAAACAAAATGGCGGACATGCAAACTTTGGTACCGATTTTCGGATATATTTTTTTGTTACTCTTTAGCGTTGATTAGAAAAAAAAAAATTTATGAAAAATTCATCTACATTTATATATATCCAGACTGCAGTAAATTTAGTTTACTTTAAAACAAAAAAAAGCCGATCTATCGATCTAGTTTTTGAGATATCGTGGAGACCAATGTGAAAAACATGATTTCGAGAAAAACGCGTTTAAGTTTCAAAACGCTATACGAAGGTGGGGTGAAAAGTTTCCGGCCTGACCTACAGATGGCACCAGAAGGTCTAATTACTGTCAGGTTATATAGTACTATATCTCATTAGCGTGTATATAAACTTTCAGGTCGATTGCTCTCTTAGTATACATTTGAAAGCCTATTGAACAAGCCGCCTCGAAGTGAAAAATAAACGACCTCACTCGACCTCGTTATGCTGTAACTTTTTTATAAAATATATTCGCAAAAACGGTTTCAGGGACTTATTCTACGCACTTGTAAGCTATCGAAAAATAAAAAAAAGAATCGATTTTTTTTAAAACTTGATGAGAACCTCCCCGTCCCGGTGTAGCAGCTTAAAAAAAAAACGATTGTTTTTTCTTAATCGATAATATATCACTTGTAGAATATGCTCTTAAAATCCAAAGTATGAACCGGTATTTTTAAAAAAAAAAGAGCTCGAAAAATACGCATACCCGAGCACACAGTACAGTAAAATTCGATAGAGAGCCGCTTTAAATGCATTTTTCCCAAAACCATGTTTTTGAAACTCAGATTTTACAAATGAATCCATATAATATTTTTTTAAATGAAAGGTTAGTTAATTTGACACTAGATGAATGTATTTTTAAAAATGTTGTTTATAATAAGTTGTAAACAAAAATAAATTCAAAACTTTCACAAAAAATGAGTTGCATTAGGTTTTTTTTTTTAATGTTAAATACCTTAAATACATATCAATTGACTACACTCATAAATTAAACAAAACCGTTTTTTTACGGATCATCCAAAGAGACTGCACTGCATACCTAAACAAAATTTTTTTTTTATTTTTGCGATGATGTCTTTTACTTATAACTTGCATGTTTATGCATAAAATTTAATGAAAAAATGAATTTAAATAATTCTATGTATGCATAATAAATGCTGAAATTTGCAAAAACATATTGTTACGTAATTTTGATTTTACGTTTATCGACTTCCTCGGGTCGATCTCTGGATTGTGAATAATCCAACGAAACTCAAAGTTTGTTCTCTTTTTCTCAACAGATTTCTTTTATTTTCACTTATTATTTGGCACTTAATATCCGCTGTCAGTTTGCTTACTGACTCGATCTATATCGTGCGACGTCCAAGTTCGAACTAACTGAGAGACGTCCGGCATGCTATTCACGATTATTTGAGTGTAAATTCGTCACAATATATTAAATAGTATTTTCTAAAAAAAAATCGACAAAATTCGCTTTTTTGGCCTTCTACACCAGAATACCCCCTTAAATATAAAAAAGCCTTCGGCAAGGTGAATGCCCCGATTGCTCTCTACTGACAATAAATACATACGTATGTCATTTTCAACAGAATGCCTAGCGAAGTTAAAACACATTCGGAATGATTTTTGCGGACGATCAAACCTAGACACCAGAGAACAATCTAAGTAGTAATTTTTCCGTTACGGAACTACACCAAGGAACGGTGTGGCCACTTTACCGGATAACGAAATCATGGCTGCACGCAGCCACTTAATACTCCGACAATATTCTGAAAGATTATATTTACAAAAATGTATTTTTTTTAAATACTAGCTTCGTTCGTTGATTTTATATAAGATCTCTCCTTTCCAATAAGAGAAATGCTTCGGAGAGGAGCTATGGAGGGTAGTCTTCAGATCCATACCGAGCTTGCAAGATCAAATTGGTTTTATTAGTCATTGTTTTTGCAACGTGGAACTGAATGAATAATTTTATTATGAAACTAATTATTCTGTCTAAACGTTCCCTTTTATACAGGTCTTCATTTGGGACTTTGGAGTTCTATGCTTTTAAAGATATGGAAATGAATATCGCCCCCAAATTACCAGACATTTTTTCATGCAGAAATGTGCTTTGTTTAAACATATCGGACAACCATACACCAATATAGGTTGTATAAGTGCCCTGTATGCTGTCATTTTAACTTTCGAGTCAAGAAGACTATTACGGAATAGTCTACTTGTCATAGCATATGGGGATTTAAACCTAGACACAGCTATTGTTAGGTATTTATTGAAATACAAAAACTGGTTGTGGCAGATACGAAGGAAAGTTCACTGCTAAAGGACCGCTTTGATCTACAAGGGAAAATTTTTCCAATTCTGTTTTGTGTCACCCGGGGCTCTTTTTGTCGACTCCCTGAATAGGAAAGTTCTCTATTTTGATATCCGCTATATAGTTTGCAGATAATGCAGGTACCACTCATGAGATACACACTTATTCAACCATATTGTGGGGGTTCTTTAAGGCATTCCCAAAGAACCACCCACTCTCTTTAAATTAACCTGCCTTCCCCTTACCATTCAAAGCCATTTTACTTAGCTGCAATCGAGCTGCGCAAGCTACCCTGTATTAACTTTCACCTGAAAGCACAATCCTTGCATGCATATCGTCAAATTATTCTGTTCATAATATACGAACCATTCCAACCATATCGGCTCAGCTCGTCAGCAATCATAACCGATAAACATACGCCAATCTTTCAGCGTGTTCTTGTTCCAACAATCCGTTGGTCCAAGAAGACACGCCGACCAGCGTACTTGTTGCCACAGCTGCAGGTGATATTTTTCCTACCATTTCGTAATCAAACATTGCCCCCATATCCATAGGTTCGCAACAGTTGCAACCAATTCCCCTTTATCGGCCATCAACCGATTATGGGATTAGGCATGAACATGATTGTTATTTAAGCAATCATACCCATGATCATGTCCTAAGATGCTTCTTCCGGAAAACTAAAACAAACACACAGTAACCTCACTGTGTTGATTTATTCTACCAACCATCTGTTGGTCCATGGCCACCCTGGGTGAGACGTATGCTTGCACATCTGCAAGTCAAATTCCTCACCATCGTATCCATGTACCAGCACATTAATTTAAACAATCATATTAATGACCGTGCCCTACGATGCTTGCCTAACCAAACAATAGCCACCCTAGCCTTTGCCATAGGCGAACAGATCTTCGGTTTGCTTATCGTCGCAGAAAAATCTATTGCCTACAACGGCATGATTCTGGGCGATTATGTAAACAGCCGACGTTCCCATGTAACATTGGTTAAACCAAACAAATGCGCATCTCAGCGTATGACCCTCCGAAACAGCGTTTCTGTTTACAAAATATACAGAAACCTATTTCTTTCTCCGGCGAGGAACTGTTTGTACAGTTGCAGGATCGATCATTGCCCCACTTCCAGCGAAAGGGCATTGTACTTGACCTGTACGGTCATATGAGAGATCCGCCCATTAAACTCCAATTCGATCGCCCATCGGCTATCACCAAGGAGAAGATCGGATTGGCTACCTTTAGATCGAAAAATCCATCACGATCGCGGCTAGTGGATGTTGACGGCAACAGACACTGGCGAGTCATATGTTACCGGTCAACCAGAGTAGTCGAGGTCGTAGTCCGAAAAGTTTAATTCTCGTCGTTACGTAAGAATCACCGATATCTAGAGTGCAGGGCATTCTTTTTATTTCGAGACTTGTGCTGCCGAATGAAATTGTAATGAGTTGTTGTGTCCAGCTTGCAAATTCATCTTGCAGAACAATTGTAATTGACTATTGAAATTGTAGTGAGTGTTGTG
Organism: Microdon myrmicae; assembly: GCA_963931805.1. Taxonomy (NCBI): domain Eukaryota; kingdom Metazoa; phylum Arthropoda; class Insecta; order Diptera; family Syrphidae; genus Microdon; species Microdon myrmicae. The sequence goes on from OZ007499.1 coordinate 159,698,899, forward strand.
TCCAGCTTGCAAAGCCATCTTACAGACCAATTATAATTAATTATTGAGAATTGTAATTCACGAGTGGAAGATACTGTCGAAAATAAATTTATAAAAAAATAAAATAAAGGAGCATTGACCACAATCAACTTCAGTGCGTTTTTATTCTTTTACTGTTTATTCCTTATCGAGCGGCGGACTATTCTCCTGGAACAACCAGTGGTGTGTTTAGTGATTTGACTCTTCAGCAGTGGTGTTTTGCTCAACCCGCGCCCATGATTGGTGCGCTAGCAAAACCCGCCACACAATATATTCAGAATGAATATCTATCTGAGATTACCGTTTATTATTATTATTATTATTATTATTATTATTATTTATTACAATGCAAGTAAACGTGGTAACTTAAAACTAATAGCACTAGCGACTAAGGCTTTCGGCTAGAATATAAATATTAAATATTGTTTACACTAGATTTTGTAGCTCAACTAAGGTTAGTAGTTTGTAGAGCTTATCGATATTAGATGATGATGGTTGGGATATGATGTTGAGGATGTCGTCGTTGTAATGTTGGCGAACGAGGTCTTTTACCCCTGCACATTCAAATAGTATGTGTTTGGAGGATAAGTTGGAGTTGGATGTACAGATGTGGCAGGTAGGGGGATTACTCCTGTTGATGAGATGTTGGTTGGTGATAAATGTGTGCCCAAGGCGCAGCCGGAGGAAGCACCTGATTTTATGTTTTGCGGCTGTTGGTGGATATGTGATGGGTTCTCTTCTGGGGTTTACTACTGCATACATATGCCTGTAGTCTGCCCAGTCCTTTTGTTCTAAGTTGTGGAGCTCACTCTTAAAGTATCTATGTAAGTCCTTGCTGTTTTCAACGAAAAAGGTTATTAGGGGTTCCTTGATGGCTAGTTTTGCATCAGCATCTGCTGCTTCGTTGCCTGCTATACCACTATGGCTTGGCACCCAGAGAAGCTTTATTTTGTTTTGTTTATAGTGTTGTATGTCCGCCGCCGTGCTTCCTCTTTCGAGGGAGGAGCGTGGACCTTTTCTTTTTAATCTATTAATATTAATTAAAACTCAGGATTCTTCTTTTACTCTTCTTTGAGTTTTCTTTGTTGTTTTTCTTATTTTTATTTAATCTTGGTTTTTAATTCCACAATTGGCAAAGAATACAAAAGTTCGATTGCTTACCAAAATGTTCTGATTCTTATTTTCTCCAGATTACGAATTTAATAATTTTAATTCTTTATTTCTATTCTAATAACTGCTTCTCTATTAATCGATTCTTTTTCTCTCTGTATCTTTTTCTATGAACTGTATATTCTTTTCTGAACTTCTTTTTTTTTGTCTGAACTGAACTGTCCGAACTGAATTTTTTCTATTTCTATTTTTCTCTCCGTGACTTTTCACATGAATCAATTTGGACGAAAATCCAAGTTACTATGTTTTGAATAAATAAAAAGGTGCAGGTTATTAAGTGTGCTGTAACTGGTAATATTGTGAATGTTTATGAATGGTATGTATTAAGTGAGAATGTAATATATGTTAAGTGAAGTTTTTAAGGATGTGTTAGGAGATTCAGTGTTAAATTTAATAAGGGTAGTATTCTGGAATACAACAATAGAATAAACTATGCTGGATCAAGTGAATGATTCGGTTTCTATTGTTTGGGTTCCTTATTGCTTGGATGGTTGATAGGCTGTCTGTACAAATAAGTGTCTTGTCCTTTTTTACTAACTTAATTGCTTCCAGTACAGCGGTTGCTTCGGACGAAAATACGGAACAGAATTCGGGTATAAGTCCCTTTCTGATTACTATTTTTGCGCTGTTGACTATCGCAAATGACGTGCCGTCCTCTGTTTTGGATCCGTCGGTGAAAAGTAAGTTCCACTGGCGGTGTTGGTTTTTGATATGTCGATAATGTTGTTGGTATTCTAGGTGGTTTGTTCTAGTTCTTGGGAGTAGGCTTAAATCGATGTTGAATATCTTAGGTGATAATAACCATGGGGGTGAATTGTCCTTGCCTTTTGTGGTTTAATGTTTATTCGAAATTGGTGCGCAAGTAATATTGCCTGTCCTAGGGCCGACAAGTACCTTTGGGGCCGTTTCCTCCTAAGGATGTGTTTAATATCCTCCACTATGGGTGTCTCCGGTGTGGCGGTAAGTTTGACAACTAGCTTGGCTGAATGGTACTTCATTCGATTTTCAATCGTCGGGAGTCCACTTTCTGCTAGAATGTTTGTTATTGGGGTGGTTCTGAATGCACCTGTACTTATTCGGGCTGCTGCGTGATAGGGGGATTTCACTAGTTGTAGGTTAGTTTTGCTGCATTTCCCGTATATTGGTAGGCCGTAATCTATTTTCGATAATATAATTGCTCTGGTGATGTTTGTTAGTGTATTAGTATGAACAAAACTCTTTTTTGATCCTAAGTATTTAATGATATTTAACCTTAGATCTAAGTTTTTCTTAAGAGCTAGACATTGATTTTTGAAGTTGTATTTACTGTCAAGTTGTAGACCTAGAATTTTTAGTGTACTAACATTGCTGATGGTGGAGTTTTCAAACTTAACAGTTAACAATTTATTACAACTGTGTTTTTTACATATGTGTAATATTTTGGTTTTCTTGTTTGAGATTTTGGCTCCGGAATAATGACCCCACATTCTAATATCTGAGAGAATATTTTCAAAAGTTTGACTGATAAATTCTAAATTGTTGACATTACTGAATACAATGAGATCATCTGCGTAGATACAATATTTTACAACTTTATATTTTGCCAGTATAATACTTAGATCTTCAAACGCTATTTTGAATAAAACTACTGAGAGTGGTGATCCTTGGGGGATACCGGTTTCTAGATTGTGTACCCCGGAACAAACGCCGTTGGATTTTACCATGAATTTCCTATTAGACAGGAAAGATCTGATAAAATTGAACATATTACCTCCTATTTCCCATTTTTGAAGTTTGTTCAGTATGACGTGGGGGCCGATGCGGTCGAAGGCCTTTTCGAAATCTATTGTTAGAATGGAGGTAGTAATGTAGTTATCAAGGTAAAGGAGGGCATCCATTGTACCTCGACTTTTTTTGAATCCAACTTGCCGGGTACTTATAAGGGTATATTTCTCTAAATACCAGTTGAGCCTTTTTGCGATAATTTTTTCTAACAATTTGCCTAAGCAGGGGAGGAGGGAGATAGGGCGGTAGCTATTGATTGTGTCGGTTTCCCCATCGGACTTTAAAATAGGTATGACAGTGGATGTTTTCCATGTTTGTGGTATGACGCCTGATTTATAAATGTGGTTAAATAGATCTAGTAGACGCAGTTTCATGATCGGAGGGCTGTTTTTGACCATAGCATAATCTATTCTGTCGAAGCCCGGGGTTTTTCCTTTTGCAGAATGCAGACTGGATTCAAATTCTATTCCCGTTATGGGACTTTCTATGGCATTGAGATAGGTGTTCCCTAGGGTGGTTATTCGCATTGGGTGTTCCTGCATTGTTTTTTTGCTGCGTGGAAGTTTGGATGAAAATTAAACTTTATATTTGCCCAGGATTCGGCTAGATGTTCGGCTATGTTTTGAGGACATGTAAGTATGTTAGTGCCGGTATTTATTGCCGTAATGCCAGGGGGATTATAATTGCCTGTGAGCGTTTTTATATCAGACCATATCTTTTTTGGGGTGGAATTGGGTGTTAATTTTGCCGTGAAGGATTGAAATGATTTGGCCTTTTCAATTTTGTCAGTTCTCCGAAACTGGGCGTTAAGCCTTTTATATGTTATTAGATGCTGGTCCGTTGGATGTTTCTTGAAGATTTTCCAAGCTGATTGTTTTTCGGTCCGTAATCTTGCCAGTTCGGTATTCCACCATGGGACAACGGTTTTATGGAACCTTCTTGTTGTCTGCGGAATGGACATGTTGGCGGCCGCTCTAGTCATTTTTGTAATAATACCTGCTTCTTGGTTAATATTTTGTTTTGCGCTATGGGAGCTAAGGAATTGTGTGGTTAATGTTTGAAATTTATCCCAATTGGCACGGTCAGATTGGAACTTGGGGAGGAGTTTGATCTTTTTCTTATTGCCGTTGCCAGTCGAGACAGAGATTTTAATCGGGAAGTGATCGCTTCCATGCAGATTGTCTAATATTTCCCAGTTAGTTATGGGAGAAAGTTGGGCTGATATTATGGAAAGGTCTACGTTTGTAAAGGTTTTGTGTGTGGAAAAGTGGGTTGGCTTGCCGTTATTCAGTATTGCCAAGTGGGATTGTAGCAAAAATTGTTCAACGATTTTACCTCTTTTGTTTGTTGTTCGTGATCCCCATATTGTACTCCATGCATTGAAATCCCCCACTAGGAGGATTGGTGTGTGTATGTTTTGAGTTATGTTATTCAGATCCGCTAGATTGAATGGTTGGTTGGGTGGGATGTAAATTGAGATAACAGTTAAACTTAATTTCCCTGTAAGTTCGATTGCGGTAACCGAGAAAGGAGAAGTAATGCTGAGGTGTCTATGGTTAAGGGCCCTATGTATTAGTATACCGGACCCTTGTTTAGAGGAGTTGTTTCCTGTGAGGTTGTTGAAGTAGGCTTTGTATTCCCGAGGCACTTTAGCATTTGAGGACTGGGGTAAGTGAGTTTCTTGCAATGCTATGATCGCTGGTTTTAGTTCCTTTATAAGGATCTGTAGTTCGTGATAGTTATTGTGGAACCCATTTAGGTTCCACTGAAGCATTAAAAGATCGTTTGGGTTGTTGTTAGTGTTTGTTGTGGTGTTCAAAGTGGGGGAGTCAATATAACGGTGATTGGTTATCTGACTCCGCGCCACACAGCTCGTTTCACCCAGTTGTACAATCCGCTCGTATTGGTTTGAGTGAAAGTCGCCCTGTGCCGCGGAGTCAATGTGTTGGTGACAGAGATTAGGATCATATCTTTCCATGATCAGGTAAAGGGAAATTTTCCGTTGAGTCTAAACGGGATTTTTGCATTTCTGCTGGAGTGTGTTTCGGTTTGCTTGTGTGTGTTTTAGTTTGTATGGGAGAAGCGTTTCGTGTTTTGTTTTTTATTGTGTTTTGTTGTACGATAGGGTGTTTTCTCTTTTCTATTTCCTTTAAGGTTGCATAGGAGGTGGAGGGAAATATATGTGTTTCTTTGCTAGCAGTTTTGTTTGCGGGCATTGGGTCTTGTATGTGTTTTGTTGGGACTGGATTGGCACCAGTTGGTGTTTTTAATGCGGAAGCGGTTTTCTTTATTTGTTCCGAATAGAGATCATTATTTGGTGTTTGTATGGGATTTTGTTCTCTGTATATGCGTTAAGCATCGCATAGGGATGTTTTATTTTTTGTTTGTATTATTAAAATTTGTTGGTATTGCATATATTTTGGGCATCTGGAGGAAGATGCCGGGTGGGGGGCGTGACAGTTTGCACAGATTGTTCTTATGCATTCAGTTTCAGGGTGAGGTGGAAGATTGCATGTATTGCATGCCGTTGTATTTTTGCACCATTTTGCCGTGTGGCCTAGTAATTGGCATTGTCGGCAACGCATAGGCCTCGGAATATATTCCTTGACCTTGGTGTTGTACCAGCCGATTTCAATTGTTGTTGGTGGTTGAAGACGGTCAAATGAAAATAGCATTAGGCCCGTGGGCTTCCTTTCTCCATTCATCATTTTGGTGAATTTAAATACATCAACAATGCCTTGGGAATTAATTTCTGATAATATATCAGGTTCTGGGACGTTTATAAGACAGGGGGCGTAAACGATTCCTTTAGAGATGTTTAGTTTGGGGTGTAGTCTTATGTCGGCCGGACAGATTGATTCGAATCGTTTGGATTGGATGAATCTATCTGCTGTATCTTGGTCTTTGACTAGAATTAGTATGGAGCCATCCCTAAGCAGGGTTATTCTTTCGTACTGTGTATTAATAGAATCAATTATTCTCTTCAGCACAAAGACGTTAACAGATGTTAGTGGTCTTGAAGCATCGGTTGGGTGAATTTGAATAAACCGAGGTGTTTTTAAAATTGTTTTGTTAGGCAAAGCAGGGAAATCGAAAGACAATGGGCTGCCGGATTGTCTTTTCTTTTTTGTTGGCACGTTGGTTGCAGAGCCTGAGAGTGAGCATTCTCCCAGTTCTAGGAATCTGTTGCCGGTATGCTGGCTTGGCCCTAGGGCCATATTTTGGGTTTCTTACCTGATGTGTCTTTGTTGTTTTGTTGGTGAATTCTTAGGAGTTTTATCTGTTGTCAAAAATTTCTCTTGAAATACTTTTACTTTTTAAATAGGTAGTCACTTCACTTTTTAACTAGCGCACTATTCAAAACTGGTGTTCTCTGTAAGAGAGTTTGCGGCTGACTGTGATTACCGTTTAAATTTCTTCAAATGTTCTCTTTTCACCTATTCGTAAAATTGCAGGATAAATTTGTTGTTGTTGCTGTTGTTTTTATTTCCTATATAATCAAATTTAAATTTTACAATAAATAATTTATTTATTAATTCATTTATGGGCAAATAATTTAATTCTAGGTATAATCATCGGGGACCCATTTCCGCATTGAATTCACTGGCTCACGGATACCGATTTGGTGGCTCTGGTGCAGGTGCAAGAGGTGTCTATACCAGCCATTCAGGTACCGTTTATCATCCGTCCGGATCCAGGTACGAAAGGCAACACTTTGTTTAAGTATTACATATATTTCTTACTAAATAAAACACATCTCTTAACAAAGCAGCCATATGGGTATTCCCAGTGGTGGTCATGCATCGCCGGAAGGATACGATTATCATCCAGTTACAGGGCCTCATGCTCCAATCGCGGATGTTCCCAGACAAACTCATATATCATGGAAATCAGAAAACGTCGGATCATCATCTGTAGCTGCTTTAACTCTGCTTTCATTTCTGTTTTTTCTTAATATTCTTCAGGGATGTTTGAAAGAGCATATGGATACTATGAATCCGACGGTCATGGTAATGACTGGAAGTCGACTTCGATCTCGAGCTACTAAATTAGCGGAAATGAATTCAAGAGAACAACAAACGACTGTTTCGGAACATTTGCCTCAGTCAGTCATAATGATACATCAGAGTGAATCGACATCAGAGACTATAGCCAATGTTATGAAAAAACAAAATCCATTCGATCAGAATGTGAAGGCCGAAGACAGACCAGATCCTGAGCCAGAATATTATACGTCATATACAAATCGGACCTTAGTGCTACCGGAAAATAATTATAAGGAACATTATTACGACTCCTTTAATGGCAATCATGATAGTGCATCCAGTGCGTTTTCCTCCCGACATTCTGTACCAGGATCACCATTGTATACCTCTTATGATGCAAGACCTGCAAACAGTAATTATGGTACTTTGGATCCTATTTACATGCGGATATATTAATTCGCAAGGCATTTGTGACTTGTTTTTCAGTTTAAATGATATTTTATACCATTAATAGGTGCTCTATACTAAGTTTGGCCTTATATTCGTACAGTAATTTTATTTATCAATACAAATTATAATAACAAAGATGTTAATTATATTTTTACCTATTTAAAAATCTGCATGTATTTTTATCATTTCGACTCTTGTTTTTTGCTGATTTCATATTTATATCGCGAAGAAAGCCTCGGATTTACAGGTGTGTGTTGAGGCAGGGATACATATACCATTGGAACCGGCTTCACCATAAATAACAAGAATATGACCCATGTAAAAGTCGCGAAATTCATTAATGACTGAATGTCGTTACTAAGAATACAGGACTCGCAATACAATTATGTAGAACGCTTTCTATGCGACCCTAGTGGAAGTGTTTGACGGAATTTCATCATTCGATTTTACTCGGGGATTTTAATGCGAAAATTCGGAAAGGAAGATATCGTCCAACCACCTATAGGCAAAGAGAGCTTACATGAAGTCTCAAATGACAATGGAATTCGAATAATTGCTTTCGTGGCTTCTAAATATCTGGTAATAGACAGCACGATGTTTAATTTCAAAAGATTTCATAAGGTTAAATAGATGACGTCTGATGGTGTAACGCGAAACAAAATAGACCACGTCATACACAAAAGACACCATTCGAACATTATTGACGTATGATCGTAGAGAGGAGCAGATTGCGACTCCGACCATCTTCTAGTAATAGGTAGAATTAGGAGTCGGATCACAGCAAACGCGCATGGTCAGTCAGGGGAGATGACCAAAAAGTTTGACATTGATAAACTTGTGGGGGTTCTTTTAAGCTTACCCGAAGAACCCCCCATTATTACAACCCAACTCCCATTGTTTCCCGCTAATGCAATTACATTAGCACCTTTGAATGCTTCACACATCAAGGTTATCTAGCGCATAGCCTGGAAGTTCCTGTAAATGAATTCTTACCTTTCGTGCATCAAATCGCATTCAAAATTTCTTACAAGAATTCTTTTCATCATACAGGATCATAAATTCAAAGCCTATTCGGCACCTTCGGTTCCCTGGCAAATTCCACCCGTCCCATATTTGCACATCAATCAAAAGCATTATCTAAAAATCCCTACAAAGAATTCTCCCAACATTTACGCATTTAATGCGCTATTCAAATTCCCTGAAAGAATTCTGTAATGTACATACACATTGGCTGGCGATTCCTTTGTCCAACGACCAAAGCAACGTCGGTCAGCTTGTTTATGCAGCTGCAATAAACCGACCAGCGATTAGTCTGTTCAATCGACAAACAATTACCGCATCTCAGGCATTATCAGCGAAACCGAATACTCCAGCATTTCCTAATGCAAGCACGAACCCGGTTTCTACTGCAGCCAGAGATGCCATAAACAGCCAATGCATTAGCACCTAATGAGATACAGCTTGTTTACTTAGCCGAACTCACATCTCATCAATACTCATGATTCCCTTTAATTTTTCGGCTTTGTTTTCCCATTGACTTTCGCGCATGGGTAGACAATGTGATCTGCACGATCACACATACACACGACTGCATACAGAGATCGCCGTCCATTGCCCACGGGCATTAAGGAAATATTGCATTTCCTTGGTGGACACACCCTAAGGAGAAATTTTCTCTCTCTTCATCCGATCTCACATCGAACTGGGGGTTGGATCAAGAGTCAGATCCTAAAAGGCGGCGTCTCGGTAATGTCTCGAGTACGGATCGCCTATCACATGAATGGTCTGTATTTATATTATTTTATTTAGAATTATTTTGTTTATTTATTACCCCAATGTGTACCACTATCTCTTCGCAATCCTATTGGGAATGTCCTATTGCGGGAACGTCCCACTCACACCGGACGCGCCTCGCTTTATATAGGCTAGTCACATCCCCGTTCGCTTGTCCATGCCCGAGCCTGAAACAAACAGTGACAATTCAGAAAGAGGCAACGAGATGTTTCAAATAGAGAAAACGAGAATGAGAGATATCGAGTCGAATGAATTCTAGAAAATGTCAAAACTGAGAACATTAGAAAAATGTGCACCAGCACAAATTCGATTAGAAACGAGACCAAGGAAGAGCCAAATTAATTCGAGGCACAAATGGCTTTTGGGTTACAGAAACAAATAACATCGTGGCAAGGTGGAAGAAATACTTTGAAACCTGCTTAAAGTGCATGGCAACCAACCACAAATAAATGCACCAAACGTACCTACAGTAAAGCCACAGATAGCAGAGACCTACATCGATGAAGTAGTAAATGCAATAAATCGATTGAAAAACAACCAGGCTCTGGAACCGATAGCATACCGACGGAACTTGTAAAGCATGGAGGAGAAGCAACTGCTCGAATGATCCACTGGCTAATTAAAACAATATGAGATAAGGACCTCAATGATCTTATTTTCAAAAAAGACGGCATCTCTGAATGTAAGAGCTATAAAGGAATAACACTGCTTCCAACCTGCACTGCTACTAACAAATGCCTTACTGGCGAGAATCACACCATATGCAAATGTTCACACTTAGGCAATTGTTCACCAGCTTTTTATTGACTACAAAAAAGCCGACGACTCCATCGCAACACAAAGCTTATATCTTATTGTAGTCGAGTTGAGAGTCCGAAAAAAATATGCCGCTCTCTTTCAGATCTGCATGAATGAAATTAAAGGACGAGCTCAAATAAAAAATCACGTCTCAGATCCAATCGAATTCCGCGACAGATTAAAATATACCTTGCCTTTTCAACCTTGTACTTGAGTAGGTCTGTGGGGGTTCTCTACCCCACATCAAGAACCAACCCACGAAACTAACTACATTCGGTCTGCATCCATGCAAAAAACGCCAACCTCAACCCTTTCTGTTGGCCTATGCGTCCCCTTGGTCATAATACAGGTAGCGGATGCATTGTCTGAATCTATCATCTCATGCAGACAATGCACCAAAGAATTTGGTTTTTTTTCATCCCATAACCAGCATAACATAAAACCTAAATACCGTACATAAACATTTACTGCATTTCTACCTGGCAACAGCCAAAAATTCCCCTAAATGAAGAATCGTTCTCATCGTGCATAACATCAATTCCCTAAGTTAAGAAATACACTGCAGCAGGATTGATAGACGTGAAATTAAGCACCGATTAACTCTCAGAACAAAACGGTTCTATTAGATTTGACTCCATTACACGCGGACACTGTGCTCCGGTTAGATGACATTACTCGCGTACAGGGCGTGTGTGGCCACTAGGGCTGCGCTGGTACCGATCCACTCGATAAAAGACTAAAATAGCGCGCGCGACTGTCCAGTGACTCTCTCGGTCCGTGGCTGATCAACGACTCTTATGAAAAATGATTCGTGGACGTTCACCGTCCACTAAGGGATGGTTTTCAATCCCAGGCATACAACGTAAAGTAGTTGGTGCGATGGCCGATCAGAGAGGAGATCTCCGATTCGATCACGTCACGGGTACGCGATGTTTCTTGCCAAAGTGTGTCGACGAAAATGGACAAAACTGAAAACGTAAAAGGAAGCATTATTGGAAGTAGCATCCGAACCGTGGTTTGTCCGGAAGTAGTGCAACTTGGGATATTGGATATACCCACACTGCGATGGATTCTTCATCGCATGTTATAATGCTGAAGGATAGAATTTTCGGCAGCCTGGCGAGCGATGCTGGTGCAAGTTTTTGTTGTTTAGACATAACTTGGGGTGACTTGAATAAGTCTTTGGTAATACACTGCGCACGTGTCGTGGCAATGTTAATATGTTGGCATTAAGTCGCCGATTGGTTTCCCTGGTGTGCGTTGCATGTTAGTTAATCCAAAAAAAAAAAAAAAATGGATGGCAAGAGGGCCGGCCGACTTTGGCGAGACAAGGACAGATGTGTCCACCATCTTGCCTCTGGCTTCTGGTCATCTTGCGATAACCAGAATCACCCACATCCGTGAGGATGTTGGGCTCGGTCTCGAGATATCTGAAAAAGAAAAAGGGGGGGAGATATCTAAGGATAGTGTGGACATGGTTAGTTCGGATGTTCTCTAACTACTTGGATGGAGGGATGGTGGGAAAGAAATCTTACAAGACCGGTAGGTCTTGAGTGCGGTAGTAAACGCAGATCACGTCTTTGGCGTCTGATAATCTGCGCTTTGGTCGGTGTGTGTGTGTGTGTGTGTGTGTGCTTGTGCTGTCTTGTACTGTGCGTGCGTGTTTGTAGTGTGTCAGCAGTAGACCCTATGGGATGGGTCCAGGAATCCTCTATTATAGAGGAGAATGTTGTTGGGAAGGGTGCTTTCTTCAGTTTTGTACTGAAGAAGAAATTGTGGTGGTCTGATCCGAAGAGATTGAGAGAGAGAAGGGTCAAGAACGCAAGATTGCCGTACAAGTGGGTTCTCGCTGTTCTGAATGCTTTCGAGGTACTTATATGCTAGTTATAGCAAGTACTCGTCGATAGGGACAATCGAGGCACCTTCATATAGGTGAGAGTTCAGGTAGTGGCGGCCGTCAGGCCTTCTAAAGTGGTTGATGCATCTTCTGAGGAGCTTTCTTTCGAAAACTCGAAGTCTTTCCATTTGGGCCGAAGATATGCAGGACCATATCGGAAAGGCGTACGATATTCCAGATCGGATTAGCTGCTTATAGCAGAGAAGCTTAACTTTGGTGTCAACTTTGTTGCTCCACTTCAAGATGTTGTGCGGTTGCTTAGACCGACCGAGGCCCCTTTGGAGAATGTGGGTCACATGTTTGATGAAATTCATTTTTGGGGTATAAATGACCCCAAGATATTTCATCCTGTCCTGTGGTCTAATCGTTGTATCTCCCATTTTTATTCGAATATTCTGTGAATATCGAGAAGTAGGTTGGGAGTGTTTACTACTCAGAATTATAGCTACTGCTTTAGATGGGTTAAGTCGAATTTTCCATCGACTGTAATACTGATACAGTTCGTCCAGATGACGGTTGAGTCGGTTTGTTGCGAGTTTTGGGCTTTTAGATGACGTGTACACTAGGACGTCATCCGCATAGCAAATCTGGTTTACTCTACCATCCACAGGGCGAGGAATATCTGAGGTGTAGATATTAAATAAGATGGGGCCTAGAATGGACCCCTGTCGTACGCCCGCGGCGGCGTTGAAAGTTCGGGATAGCTTTCCATTCACTCGAACTTGGAAGGTTCTGTTTAAAACGAACTGGTAGATTATATTACATAGCGTTTTACTGAGGCCAGTATTCAGTAATTTAAAAACGAGACCTTCGATCCAGGTTGTGTCAAAAGCCTTTTACTTAGTGACTATTAATTTTACTTCACCTCATCTTCATTTTTGTGATAATAAAAACTGTTTCAATCAACAATAGACTTAGTACCATCAATTTTAATTCAATACATCTGAATTGTGATTATTAATTTCGATCTAATAAATAATGAATTTTGTTATCCAATAAACATTGAAGTTTAAGCTGATTAATCCTAATATCAATTAGTGGCATTAGTTCAAAATGAAGCAACTCTTAATTTGTTTTTGACATTAATTCTAAGTGAACCTGTAATTAGTGTATGAACCTTCACTGTGACACAATAAAGAAATCGCTAAAAGAACTGGACCAGAGCATTTTTATTTCAGTGGAACACTGTTGAATCCAAGAAACACCGACAGACGCGGACGCCCTAACGGAGTGTGCTATCTATTACGTGGGGGTTAGAAGGAGGTGAATCCGTGCCCCTAAATGGCACCACAAACCCCCATATACCAACCAGCGAACAATTCGTGGGACGAAGTGGAATCCCGTCCCGTACGCGGCCACAACGACTTCAAACCCCATAGGTCTGTTGTATAATATTTAAGAATTTATTTTAAAATAAAAGGGAACGGTAAGCGAAGTTACTTACATGGGGATCGGACCGTGGAGTGGTCGTTGTTGCTGGTCACTGGTATGCAGGTTGCAGGGGGGTGTTGAGTTCTTGCCTCGCCCTATTCATTATGTGTTCAACTGTTAGAGTAGTTCTTGCAATAGGAGTATCTTTTGATCCTTTTTTTGTTTTGCTGGCAGAAAATGTAAATTCCAATTTGTTTCTGCCCTTGATATATCTAGCCTAGTAAATGACACACACTACTTTTTTGCCGTTGACGCTTTTATTTTTTATTCGGCGCCAACGCCTTTTTTATTATATTTTCTGCCAAGTAGAGTTTGCATAAAATAGTTTACGCAACTTAGCTACTTGACGATATTTATTTCATTTACAGGTAGAGAGGGGAAATTTGAGGAAATTGGTGAGTGATGGGCGAGGACATGGACGCGAGGTCCGTAACAGGTCGTCTGAAAGGTACAGGACAACAACGCGGCCGGAGTATCTTTGAATGGAGTTACACAGGTGCTGACATAAGCAGATAACATTCCCTTTTTGGGCAATAATATGAAAACTGTAACTAAAAACAGGGAAGTCATCGTACAAGCGGTAGAGTGTGTTGGGCTGAAAATCAAAGAAGAAAAGACCAAGTATATGGTTACGGCGAGAGAAAATGGATCTCAGGGAACACACATCACACATTAACGTCAGGGGAAAATATTTGGGAACAATACTGACCTCTAGTAATGAAATGTGAAAGGAAATCGAGAAATGGTTACATTCCGGCAACCGCCGCTGGTTGGTACACAGTTAGCGGACTGCTGCCACGTAATCTCCGGATTTATAAACAATAATCGTGCCGATTGTTTTATACGGATGGGAGAGATGAGCGCTTATAAAATTAGAATAGAAAAATTCCGAATATTCGAGAATAAAGTGTTAAAGAGTATTTTTGGCACCAAATATGATGAGCACATGGGACAAAGGAAGAAACTACACAATTGTAAATTAGAAGAGCTATACCTCAAACCTAGAGCTCCTTGATAGTATAGTGGTTAGTATACCCGCCTGACACGCGGCAGACCGGCGTTCAATTCCCCGTCGGGGAGCCTCTGGCGCAAGACTAATGACCTTGCCCGAAACAAATCATTATGGAAAATTTAACAACCCTCAGGACTTGCTAAATTCTTGACGGAAGACCAAAGGGAAAGAGACCGGTAATTAGCCTTAATCCAAGCTTAAGTTAATATAAATATAATACCTTACAAACTAACTTAAAAACTAAAGTAATAATTCAATAATCATCAAACTAATGCAACTGTCATTTGTGTAATATTATTATTTCTTAGTGATAATCACATAAGTGCTGCCGTCTAGAGAGAAAATAGATTCTATCAAGTACCTTTTTGTAATTAGCCCGGGATTTGGCTATAGACGTCCTTTTACATATATGCCGAGCTGGTTAAGAACTACATCTACTTGTGTGTGCCCGATCTCTTTGTACCGTTGGGAAAGGCCTTGTGTGGTAGTATTAGTGTCTCAAATCGATATGTGGGCCAGGGGCTTAGAATATATTTCCGTTTGTACCGACTAACTAAAGGCCGAGTATTAATTCATCCAACAATATCCAAATCGATGTGATTTTGCTTAACTTTAAACACTGATGTTTATATCTATTTTAATGTATTGGAACCTGCAATGGGCGGGTTATTGTACGGAACAGGAATAACACTTGCGCCAATATGTGCTTTGAAAATTGTACAAGTTATTCAGATTCGCCTTTGAACTAACGAATAGATGTATCATTCTAGAGAATGGGAGCAGTGAGGAAGAGGAAGCTAATAGTGTGGACACTAAATGGACATCGACCAGAGATACAATCAAACTAACAGCCCAAAAGGTATTAGGATTTAAGAACACAATTAAGTCCAAACGTTGGTTTGACGATGAGTGCAGGGCGAAGATCGAAGAACGTAAACGCCTCAGAGCGATACTCTTAGAAAGATATAATGAAGTCAACGCAAAAAAGATACGCGACGATTCGGAAAGAGACAACGAGACTCTTCAAACGCAAAAAACGCGAATGGGAGAAGACTCGGATCGAAAAAATCCTAGAAAATTCTAGGGCAAAGAACATCAGAGGTATCTATGCCGGCATAAATTCAATTAGAAACGGCTACCGAGGGAGAGTCAATATAATTCGAGACGCAAACGTCTGTCTTGCGACAGAAACAAACAATATCGTGACAAGGTGGAAGCAGTACTTTGAAAACCTGCTCAATGTGCGCACCCATCAACCACAAATAAACGCACCAGACGTACATACAGTCGAACCTCAGATCCCAGAACCCTCTTTCAACGAAGTTGTAGACGCAATAAATCGATTGAAAAACAACACCGCTCCCTAAGTCGGTTGCATACCGGCAGAGCTTGTGAAGCATGGAGGAGAGGCAACCACCCGAAAGATGCACCAGCTCATCCAAACAATATGGGATAAGGAAGTCACTCCGGAAGAATGGAAAACCTCAATAGTCGTCCCTTTTTTTTAAAAAAAAGTGACAGATCTGACTGCGAAAACTACAGAGGAATATCATTGCTTCCAACCACATACAAAATATTAACAAATGTCATTCTGGTGAGAATCACACCGTACGCAGAAGAAATACTGGGAGACTACCAGTGCGGATTCCGCAGGAACCGCTCAACAAGCGACCAAATGTTCACAATAAGGCAACTGCTGGAAAAGAAGTGGGAATACGGAGAGACGGTTCACCAACTGTTCGTTGACTTCAAAAAAGCCTACGACTCGATCGCAAGATAAAGACTCTACCATATTGTAGTCGATATGGGAATCACAAAAAAATATGCCGCCCTCATTCAAATTTGCATGAATGAAAACAAAGGGCGAGTTAGAATAGAAAACCACTTCTCGGAACAATTTGAAATCCGGGACGGACTAAAACAGGGCGATGGCCACTCACCATGTCTCTTTAACCTTGTCCTCGAGTATGTCATCAGAAAGGTACAAGACGACAACATGGCCGGATCATCCCTGAACGGGGTCACACAAGTGCTCACATATGCGGATGACATAGCCGTTTTGGGCGATGATCTAGAAACTGTAAGTAAAAACTGAAATCATCATGCAAGCGGCAGATGAGGTGGGCCTAGAAATAAATGAAAATAAAACAAAGTACATGATTATGGCGAGAGCATGTGGACCTCAGAGAAGATACATAAACATTAGGGGCAAGATATTTGAAAATGTCAAAGAATTTAAATCCCTGGGAACAATACTGACGGCCAGTAATAAAATGTCGAAGAAAGTTAACAAAAGACCACAATCCGGCAACGCTAGATGGCACGCAGTCAGTAAACTGCTGAAATCCAAACTGCTATCACGTAACATAAAGCTCCACATCCACGAATTGGAAAAGCTATACTGCAAACCTACAATAGTGAGAGTAATCAAGTCGCGAAGATTAAGATGGGCCGGACACGTGGCGCGAAAAGGCAACGATAGGACCGTGCGTAGAATTCTTGACGGTAGACCAACGGGAAAGAGACCGGTAGGACGAGCGCGACGGAGATGGGAGGTCAACGTTAGGTTTGACCTCGAAGAGATCGGATCAGATGGTCGGGCGCGGAGGGAGACTGCACAGGACGGAACGATGGCGGAGTCGAGTCGGTGAAATCATGAACTTCCGGGTTCCTACAGGCCAATAAATAAATATAATATTCAGATTCGTCTTTGCTTAATGGTGTTTTTTGAGGTAATTTGAGTATCATTTTGATACACTCTTCTTATAAACGTACCAAAAACCACTTCCCCACACATCAGTTAGCATATACATAGAAATTAGGCATCATTGTACTCACACTTTTCTTTCGACCCTTTTTCCTACTTTTTCTAACCTCTCTATCTTCAATATTCCTTCTTACTTTTTTATTTTATTAATACTATAAGGGTAATAATAATACCTTTACCTTGTGTTTTAAAAAAAAAATTACTCAACCATTCGCAACTGCTTAGTTCAGTCGATCTAATAGATTTCGTTTATTTCCTTTTTTGATTTCGCACAGGAAGGGTTGAAAGGGAAAGAAAAGTTTTACGCTCAAAACGACTAAGTGTAGTCTTGCCCGCCTTTGATAATGCATATGCCTCACGGAAAGCATCATCATCATCATCATCGGCACTACAACCGGGATCCGGTGTTGGACTTATTTAGCAAGTCTCGACGCTTGTTAAACTTCCGTAATAATTAATTTTTACGGGCAAGGTTATTAGCCGTGTGCCACCCACGTTATCGTTATCGACAATATGTGGTTTCAATAGGAAGTGCTCGACTGTGATTGCTCACATAACCTGAATATAACTTAGAACATCTGTTCTTCGTGTCTAAACCGTATACTTGCGAAATGATATTGCTTATCATTCAACCGAGACGGTTTATGTGCTTTGTTTTAACCTAACTTGAATGTTAATAATCAATTATGATATTAACGCTGTACAATAGAGTCATACTCCGTATGAGAAACTTTATACATCATAGAGTACGACTCGAACCTGGATGCAAACGGGCTATTAGGAGTAAAGCGTTGAACGTACGGTTAAATAAATACATTCGACGTAGAAAAAGAGACAAAAAGAAATTACACTGTGTCACAAATAGTGGAAAATGATATTTTCAAAGAACAACAAAAAGCCTATCACCATCCCTTCGTGTTAATAACTAATAACAGTCAAATAATCATCGGATTAGAGAAAGCGATTTTATTGGCTGCAGATTTCGTAGCTCAACACTGCCTGACATCATGATTGAAAACTGGAATTCACTTGCCAAATTTAACTCTACACGCTACCAGCGTTTCTACCTATCACTTCGAAAACTTTAATAGGAAAATTTTAAGAGATTGCCAAATGAAATTGACATCAGGAAAATTTGATCCCACAGTAAATGTAAAGAATGAAAACGTTCTCCTACTTGCTGCAATTGCCGCAAAAAGTGTCGTCCATCCAAATATCCAAACTATTTATGGAAATTGTCCAGCGATCCATGGAAACGCGTGGCAAGTAAATTGTTTAGTCAGACGGTCATAAATAGCTAACACAAAGTCGACCACTCAATAACTCTTTTAATAAAACTATTGGTTATTGTAAACTAAATAAGAAAATGCCTCTGCTGGGATATAACTTAAGATTAGTGGGGTTACCGTCATATTTATTGGCTTAATGCAAGGTATAGACAGTATTACAAAGTAAAGTATATGACCTTTACTTAATAAAGCTTATACTAAGGTAAACAGATTTCACTATGCCGGCAGGAGGACGAGGCAGGTTAGTGTGGAAGGTGTAGAAAGCACCACTTAAAAGTACGAATGTGATTGAGAGAAATGATTGGGAGGCGGTGCTTGAGAGTGAGGTCGAAATCAAACAAGATACCAAGGCTGTAACACCGTTCAAAAATGTTGACCATTACAACAAATATGCATGAAATTAGTTCGTGTTTTGCTGATCGCAGGAGATGCAGGATGAATTTCTCAATTCTTAACACACCAGTAGAATCCTGAAATTCACGAAGTTATAATAATAGTTCTGTGTTCGACGTGGTAATTGAAAAGATAAACTCAAAACTCTTCACGAAACAGAAAAGGCGGTTGTTAATACTTCAAAACTCATGAAATTAAATAATACCAGAAATAACAGGGAGATAGCTGTGACAGCCTAATTTCAATGTCCATATCTGGCGTTTCTAGCAGATACACACACGACTAATAGTGAAGAACAACACCACCGAAAAGACGTCGAAAAATCAAAGCACATCCGTTAAAGTCTTATGCCATAGCAATACCATAGCATTTCCACATAGTTGGTGTACTTGAGTTTAGAAATCGAATTCGTACAGGGGGTAGTTGTGTGATGCATTGAGCTTTGGTCCTATCTTTTACTGATTCTAACTGTCTAACCGATTTTAACCGCCGGTTCAGAGATGGCGCTGCTATTCAAACTTATTTAAGAGGACATTCCGGTTTGTTCGGTTCAAAAAATTAATTTTTTTTTTGCTTAATCGATATTCAAAAATAATATGTTAAAATTTGGAAACGAAATCTTAGGCGGTTCCAAAGTTATAGGTCATTAAAGGGTCGGGTCTCCCGCGGATACAAATTCGTATCATAGGTGGCAACTACCGTGTATTTAGAAAGATGCAGTCTATCCATTTATGGGCATTAATTTGCTTCGCTTTTGTCTTGGGCCAACTGCCACTTCTTTGAATATGTCGCAATCTTGTGCGACTGAAGAACATGTTCATAAGCGGTAGTGGATGGTCGCTCCTATGTATGTTGTTTTTATATTCGGGCGTACTGCGGGTGACCTGCGATTGCCTGAGTTTTAGTTAGTTTCATATATATGAAACTAACTTTCCCGTTGCACGGTGCTGGTGGTTTTTCTTGTTTGGTGACTATGGAAGATGTTCCTACCGGTGACGTCGCGGGGTAGGTATTTTTGATGTTTCTTTGTTTCTTTTTTATGAGGAGGAAAAGTATTTAGTGTATACGTGGTCTCAGAGCGTGCAGTGCAGAAATGGCGAAAGAAATTTGAGCAACATACTAACACAAAATATCAACCGATGAAAATCCGCAGCATCAAAACTGTCCAGAGGGCCCGGAGTCATGGTGCAAATGGAAACGCGCGGAAGCTGTGAATGAGCTGTCAAAGTTCCACCTCGACAAACCTCCCTTGGATCCTAAAGTACGAACAGCTATTTACCCAGTTTACGTAAAACTGACAGATTCCGATTTGTTAAAAAAAATGCGAGGGAAGTTTCACGCAAATAACAACGAAAGTTTCAATGCTACTATTTGGCAAATGACGCCAAAACACACATACAGTGGTAAGAAAATTATTGAAGTTGTGGCTCTTACCGCAGCTTGTATGTTTAATGAGGGGTTTTTACCCATATTGCTAATAATGCAAGTCATGGGCATCCAAATTGGGTACGGCGCGAGAGCGTTTGCGAACGAGAGGGACAGAGATCGGCTGCAAGACGCTGACCGCAGCCTAGTATACAACTCGCGCGAGGCACGAACAGCGAGGAAAAAGGCGAAAATGCAACTGGGGGACCAATTCGATGTCGTGGAAGGTCCAGGAATAGATGTCTAGCTGTTAGTATAAAAAATCCCGATGATTTCATGAAAAAATCATTTTTATCTTTTGTCTAATTTATCTCCAAACTTTGAATGCGTTTTTCTCGAAACGACTTTTTTGAGTGCGGTGTAAGCGATATCATGGAAACGGTGCATGCGATTCTTATGAAAGTTCGCAACCATATTTTTAACAAGCACACGCAAATTGTGAGTTTTTTTTTTAGTTATAACTAAAAAATAGAGCAAAAAGGGGCCGAAAAAAATTCACATTGGTCTAAATGTATTTAAGTTCAATAAAATGTTTGCATTTTTCGTATTTTTTCACCTGGGACGAAAATAACACTTACACGAGCAGAACGGGTGGCTAACTTTGGACACCTGGAGGGGGAGTTTCCGGTTCCGGAGTTACTCGACAAAATTTACAAACGTAGTCGAAAGATGAATAAAATGTTTAAAAAAATTGTTGTTATATCTTTAATACTTTCTCTTTAAAAAAATCATGAAAATAACCTAGTTTTTCACCCGACAAACCGGAATGTCCCCTTAAGCCAACTCACATTCATTCTGTTTCACGCGAAACCTTCTATTGAAATATACCCTCATGAGTGAGACAGACTTTATTTGTTACTTAAGCTCTGCAAAAATCCTCGGCCCCTTGTACGATATATCACATTATTTGCTACAAGCCATACTTCGAATCTAATACACAGTCTGAATGTTCTGAAGTAGCCCACCTTTGGTGTCATTCCCTTTGGCAATAATATACCTCTTCTTCCCCTCCCACTCTGCTCTCGCATTGAAGTGTACTCCCAAATCCGCTTTTGTGTGCGTGTTAGTATATAAAAAATGTCGCCTGGATATTACGGCAGACATTTAAGAATAACAGTCTATGTGCTAACGTGGTTGACGCTGGCCAAGAGTGTACTTCCAGAGAAACTGAGCTACTCACTAAAACAATATAAAATACTTGGATGAGTGCGAAATAGATTTTGATATTGAAACGCGTAGGAGCTTGGTATACAGAAGAAATTGCCAAGAGATGAAACTATAAAACTAAAGGTATTATTATTACCCTTATAGTATTAATAAGGGCTCCTCGATACTATAGTGGTTAGTATACCCGCCTGTCCCGCGGGAGACCGGGGTTCGATTCCCCGCCGGGGAGCCTCTGGCGCAAGACTAATGACCTTGCCCGGAAAAAACATTTCATTATGAAAAATTTTACAAGCCTCAGGACTTGCTAAATAAGGCCAAGACCGGTTCCAGGTTGTAGTGCCGATGATGATGATGATGATGAAACTATCACATCAACCATGAAAGTCTTCCCCTTTGTCTGTCTTCTATATTAAAATCGATTCCAATACCCAATAATAGATTTTCCCACTCAAATTTACAATCGATATCCAGAAACGCCTGCAACGAAATGTCTGGAACATTAGTATGTCTTTTTTAATCCATTCGGTGGCGAACCCAATGTAATCTCGTGTATGATATTGTGTTAATATTTATGAACAAAAGATTCATGTTGGCATTCTTATCAATAAGTAACACATGCTGGAGGCACACCAATGCCACCTGAGTCAACCAAGTACCGTCTTCGTGTAACATTATAAACATCGGCGCTACAGCCAACAATAGATCGCAGTAATCGGCAACAAAAATCAAAGGCTCGTCCCATTATCTTCGTTTGGAACCAGAAATATCAATAATCACGAATCGACAGGGCAATAACTCATGCTTGGACGAAGACACTCAGGTTTTATGGCCGACCAATCAGGTGTGCGCCGCAATAAAACTATTGGGGTTAACTATGAAACTATACTAATGATGTATGTCTTCAAGTGTAGCATAGATCAGGATTGTAAAATTAGGATAATAAAATGGGATAAGAAATTCGGTAAGCCCCTGTGTGGTATAAACCTTAACGTGATGCGGGGCCTTGAACTACAATGAATCACTCGGGTTATGCTGTCGGAAGTCTACGCTTTCAGTGGGGTCATTCATGTCAGACAGGCTAGCCAGGAGTAACATACAAATATCTACCACCCGTATTCCAGGGTGTTAAGCGTCAACCAAGTGAATGAAAGCTATAAATACAGACAATAAAGCCGGTAGACGTATGTGTGGTGAACCGACACTAACATAAAAGAAGAATTCATCAAGAAAATACCGACTCGGCAAAAATAAGACTTAGATGAGTGAGTGGGGTCATGAACTCTCGGGTTCCTACAGGCCAATAAATAGGAGACGTCCTAGGGTCACTTAATTGCTCATGTACCTTTCAGGTACACCGAGTTGCTTCCACCCACGCACAGTATGAGCACTCAAATGGATTTCTTTTTCTTACTCTTCAGGCAGTATTGAGGAACGGAGGATCAGTAAAGATGTGGCGTTTCTACAGATATATGCACATTCTTTCTTCTAGTGATTCCAGTCGTCATAGCGTACGTTCAAATCATCTCTTCTTCACTATCTTCGCAAACGCTATAAAGATACCGCGGTACACTAAACCCGCGGCATCCTTCGGTGAATCCTTTATATCGCCCCCGATGGAAATCGGTGGAAAAGTCCATTGCTTAATGCTTTGGATTCAGAAATGAATGTACTGAAAAAATTTAGTACGTTCATATCTGCTTGCCATGACAACTGTCATCCGCCAGCTGACTACGCGTCAGTAAAAAAAGGGACGCCACTTAAGCATCAAAATTCATAATCACATCGGCTTTCAGTCTCTTACCAACGCGAGCTCGACCAGGACGGTAGTTCGCTGGGCGCATCACTTCTACACGCACCGCTATCTCTCCCCTGGTCGCACCGCTGTCACTCGTCTGGGCGCACCGCTATCTTTCCCCTGGACGCATCGCTGTCGCTCGTCTGGGCGCACCACTATCTTGCCAGTGGATGCATTACTATCACGCATGTGGGCACATAGCTCTCTCTCTGTGCTGGACGCACTTTGCAACGTCTGTGGCCTAAGATGCAAATTCTCCTCTGTATCTGCCAACGTCTGTAAGCAGAAACCAGCAATCCTTGCACTTAGCGAGACTCGGGTAATAACTGATGTAGATATTTCTGATTTTACTATACCCGGTTATAACTTAGTGCCTTTGTTATTTCCATATCGGGGTCTAGCTACATACATACGAAGTGATATTGCTTGTCAGTTTCTGCCACAATATGGAATCTGCTCCAATCCAGAAATTAATATCTCGTGGCTAAAACTTCACGGTCGTAGGCATATCATACACGACTGCTTTCCTTACAGAAGATCAAACCTCGATAGAGACGCATCCTTTAACGAATTTGATGCTATCTGATCCTATCGATAAGATCTGGACCCTATATCCCCATACTGAAATCGTTATTACGGGTGATTTCAATGTGGATAACTCACAGAGGCTTCGTCACTCCGGACACGCGACACCCGAGGGTCAGTATGTTCAGCTCTTTGCTGAGTCAAACAATTTAACTCAATTACTCAATGACCCAGCACGGGTACCAGATATAAATGGTCATTCCGCCAACACACTGGACCTGTTTCTCATCTCCCACCCATACATATACACAATTGAAGTTTCTTCGCCCTTGTGCATTTCAGACCACTGTGTCGCGTCAGATAAATTTGCTCTAACCAACAGCAACGCAAACGAGAAAAATCCCAAAAGAACAGTATGGTTCTATCAGAAACCCAACTGGGAAGGTCTGAACGACTTTTTTGGGAAGTTAAATTGGTCGTTATTTTTCCTCAATTACGATGTTGACTCTATAGCGGACACATTAACAGATACGATTCTGTTTAGCATACGAACCTTAATTCCACACAGCGTAAAGAGTATCAAACCCAAGAGAAATATGTGGTTCGATTCCGAATGCAGAGAAGCCATTAAAGCTAAAGAGTTGAGCTTTTGATTGTATAAACCAAACCATATTGAGGAAAACTGGAAAAGGTTTAAGGAAGCTAGAAATGACTACAATGCGTATATATAACGCGCAAAGTTCTTGCATAACCAGACAGTGAGACAAAAAATACTACACTCTCTCACGGGTAGTAGAAACTCCTAGACATTTGTGAAGAACATCCAAAACTCCTCATCCATTCCTTCGCTAATAGTCGATGACAGACCAGTAACCAGTGCAATAGAGAAAGCTAATCTACTTGCTGCACATTTTGCGGCCAACTCAAGGCTACCTGATACCACATCAGTTCTGGCTCAACTGAGCATAAGCAGCACAACATGAGCCAGATTTGCTTCGTACTGTTGCCCGTGCACTCAAGAAACTAAACGCAAACAAATCCGCTGTTCCGACTGGCATTCCCCCAATTCTGTTGAAGGATGTTCTTTTTCACTCTCTAAACCATTGCGGAATCCCTTCCGTTTGTCTTATTCTACTGGCCGTTTCCTAAATAGATGGAAGTCAGCGAACATTCAGCCAATTCCCAAAAACGGCGATAAATCATCCCTCTCTTCTTATCGACCCATAGCACTAACTTCTATTATCTCGAAGGTAATGGAATCACTGCTTAACCGTCAGCTTTCGAAATTACTGGAATCAGATGACCTCCCCAATGACCGCCAAGATGGGTTTCGTAGCAATAAGTCCACAGCAGATTTGATGGCGTACCTTACCGAAAAGTGAAGCCATCCATCCACTACTTCGGAGAGCGCAAGGTTGTTGCACTGGATATCTGGAAAGCCTTCAACAGAGTTTGGCATCCAACCCTTTTATCAAAATTACATTCATATGGAATGGACAATTTTCTGATCCAATGGATAAGAAACTACCTTTCTGGCCGTCCAATCCAAGTGGTTCTTGATGATGTCAAATATGTCTCCCATCAAATTAATGCAGGTGTTACCCAAGGTTCTGTACTCGCGTTCACTCTCTTCCTCGTCTTTATAAATGATCTCTTGTCAATTACCGACAATCCAATCTACTCGTTTGCTGATGATAGCACATTGAGTTTCTCTTACTAATACGAACATTCCCGACCAAAGTCTTCGAACGTCAATACCAATCAGCAGTTTATGCTTAATACACTGAATTCCGACCTCAACAAGATATATCAATGGGGATTATCTAACCGAGTAGAGTTCAACGTTCTAAAAACTCAGTACTGTCTCCTGTCGTCAAAGGCGAACCTCAAAGTAAATACACTGTCGATGAATGACACTTGCATCGACGAAGCCAGGGAACTATCAACCCTCGGTACTCAAATTAATTCGACTGCTTGTTGGAGCGTCCACACTTTTGAAACTGCGAAAAGTGCGGCTAAATGTATGGGGTTCCTTAAGATATGCAAAAAATACTTCACTCCATCCAACTATTTACAAGGCATATATTCGCACCAAAATGGAGTACAACTCCCATATTTGGTCAAGCGCATCCAAAACTGCACTACACGTGTTCGATAGGATGTAAAAACGAGCAGTGAAACTTATTGCGGACCCAGCTGTGAGTCGATAAATTCTGCCGTTAGAACATAGGCGCAGCGTATCGTGTCTATCTCTCTTCTATAGGTATTATCACTGTCATTGCTCAACTGAACTTGCTGGATGTGTTCCGCCTCCTCAGACATTTCCCCGCGATACCCGTCAACCTGAGAATGCGCATCAGTTGACGTTGAAAGTCAACTTCACGCGCACAAATAAACATAGAGAGTCATTCTTTAACCGAACCACACGAATGTGGAATACTCTACCTGATCATGTGTTTCCTCGTCGTTGTAATGTTCAGGCATTTAAGACCAATGTACATTAGTAGCTCCTTTCCTTATCCACTCCCTCTCCATCTGCTCGCACTGTGCTCTGACATTTAAGGGTACTCCAAAAACTCCTTTTGTGCACGCGTTTGTGTAAAAAAAAGCAAACGCTGCACTTGTCTGGGCGCACCTCTATCTCCCCCCTGGACGCACCGCTGTCACTCGTCTGAGCGCACCGCTATCTCTCCCCTGGAAGCACCGTTGTCACTCGTCTGGGCACACCGCTATCTCTACCCTGGCTATCATTCTCTACCCTGGCTATCATTCTCGGCGGGTCCAACCTCATCCAAACGTTCGCAGCCTCAACACAACATTATATATAATGAGTATGTGGTATGTCTAGCAGATACACACGACTAATAGTGAAGAACAACACCACCAGAAGACAAGTCGATAAATCAAAGCACATCCGTTAAAGCCATATACCATAGCAATGACACCATTTCCACATCAGTCGAGTGTACTTGAGTATAGAAATCAAATTCGTACACGCGGCAGTGGCCTGATGCGTTGGGCTTTGGTTCTATCTTTTAGTGATTCTAAGCGTTATAGCGTCGTTTCGAATCACACGCTCTTCACTATCATCGGAAACGCTATAATTATATTTGGATAACTACGCTTCAGGAAATATGTGTCTGCGCCTTTCGGATAATAGCCAACAATTACAAGGGCGCATCTTAAATGGATAGAATTCTGAATATAGAAAATCCACATGAAGGCAGACAATAAATTTCCCTCATCTTGCAAACAATTCGCAAGGCTTCGAATGAGATTTTATTAAATGCATTTTTTATTTGTCTTTTGTTTTCTACGATTTAGTAATTTTATGAAGGAGAAGGTTAAAGTATTTCAAATTAGCCTAACTGTACTAATGCAGTTTGATGAAAAAAGACTTGAAACGATAGTGCAAAACAATAAAACACTTTGTCTCATCTACGGCATAGTTCAATTTCTATTTTGGAAACGACTAAAATAATGGAAACCGTTTTAAGTTCTAACTTTGAATTCCTTTTGTTTTTACATGCAGATTTATTTCCAATCGTTACTCATATTGTCCTGTTGCTGTAATTGTTGCCATCGATGTTAAAAACTGATCATTTCTTTTTTGAATACATCTTCAAGATTTTGTATATGATTATATTTCTCTTAGCTTTAAATATTTATGCTACCCTATTCATTGGTGAAACCGATGCCCCTGATGTTACAAAATGCCGTCACCAGTCGAGCGTGGGCAGAGCCTCGAGAGCTAGCCCGGTTATGCGATGACGAACCTCTCAAAGTTCCATTATTTATCGTGATATCTGCATGATGTTCCCCCTGACATTGTCCACCCCGGAGATCCGAATGGGAGACTAGTTTACCTCCGGAATTCTTTATATCAGAAGACACCATCATGACTTATCCCCGAGTCAGTCCGGGCCATCAGCCACACATTCGAAACACCGTCGAAGATTTCTCTCGGCGATATCGCGGAATGTACAGCGTGACGGGGTTGTATCTCACCTTGGGACCGACTACCACCTAACCAACCTTTTCTCGAACCGGTCCATCAGCCAAGCTCCGAAAGATGGCCAGGGATTTCTCTCGACCATTTCACGGAGCCTAAAGCTTGATGGGGTGGTATTTCACCGGGCGCACAGGGCGTTGGGACCCCGGCTACCACTCGGCCTTTAGTCGCCTCTTACGACAAGCTGGCCTAGCTGTGAGTATATTCTAACGCCCTACTCACAGGGCTAACGCCGTCCACCAATATTTGCTAACAAAGAAACCTGATATCCTTGCCCTAACTGAGACCCAGGTCGATTCGTCAACTGATTCGACATATCCTCGTTGCTCAGGATACGACTTACATTCGAGATTCCGTTTTAAGGGCGGTGTCTGCATCTTCGCACGGTCCGATCTGGCTTGCCAGAGGATGGAGGCGTTGGAACCCAATAATATGGACATCATATGGTTGAGGGTCGTACTGAGGAATTCCGTTAAATTTCTTTGTTGTCTTTACCGCTCCCCGAATGACGATCGACCGGCGACATTTTTCGAACATCTTTCATATACCGTCGACTGGATACAGATCAACCACCCAGCTTCTGAAATTATTGTCCTTGGCGATTTTAATGTGCACAATTCCGACTGGTTGTTACATTCTAACAGAACCGACGAGGCTGGGAGGCTGGCGGAGATGTTTGCTGTAAGCCACAACTTGACTCAACTCGTGGGGGAGCCAACGCGAATACCGGATGCCCAAGGCGATTATGCGAACACCCTTATGCTGGGAGGCTGGCGGAGATGTTTGCTGTAAGCCACAACTTGACTCAACTCGTGGGGGAGCCAACGCGAATACCGGATGCCCGAGGCGATTATGCGAACACCCTGGATCTGTTTTTGACATCCGAACCGAGTATTTATACCGTAGAGGTTTCTGCGCCACTGGGAAACTCAGATCACTGCTTGGTATCTGTCGCGCAAGCACTTGCATACCAAGCGAATAACCGGCCTAGGCAGCTTCGCCATGTATGGAAGTATGGGGCCGCTAACTGGGACGATATGCGAGATTTCTTCGCATCCTTTCCATGGTCCGAGATGTGCTTCGGAAACTCCGATGTTAACGCTTGCGCGGAGTCGGTGTCAGAGATTATTCTTCTGGGGATGGAGATGTATATTCCACATTCCATCAAACGAAGTTCGTCTGATAAACCTTGGTTTGACAAAAAATGCCAGCTGATTACAGCGGCAAAAAATAGAGCTTTTAAGCAATGTCGCTCCAATCCCACCGATGTTAACAGAGCGAATTTTGTTAAAATCAGAAACGTGTGCAACCAGGCGATTGATACCGCGAAGATGGCTCACAACGACAGGGTGATCAATAAGCTCCTTCGGTGCCCAACTGGTTCGCGCTCCTTCTGGTCAATGGCAAAGGCTGTCAGCAGTAACTTTGCTTCCCCCTCTTTCCCTCCGTTGGTGACAGACAGCGGGACGTTAGTCACGAATCCAAAGAATAAAGCTAATGTGTTCGCGAATTTATTTTCCGCGAATTCAAACCTCGATCCCGGCCTTTTGGACCCACCTGTGATCTCGCCGGTACAGTCTTCCATGCGGGATGTGAGATTTCGCCCGTGCACTATTCAGCGCATTCTACGTGAACTGGATTGTAGGAAGGCAACCGGCCCGGACGGAATACCAGCAATAGAACTCCAAATCGCTCGAGTTCAGCCAATCCCAAAGACGGGAAAAAAGTGTCTATCACAAAATTACCGTCCGTTAGCATTACTGTCTATTTTATCTAAGGTAATGGAAAAAGTCATCAATACAGAGTTGCTTAAGTATTTGGAGTGCAACGGTCTTCTGAATGATCGTCAATACGGATTCCGTGGCAAGCGGTCCACAGGAGACCCTTTGACACTTATAACCGATATATGGACATCTGCGATTGAACGGGATGGTGAGTCAAGGGCGGTCGCATTAGATATCTCCAAGGCTTTTGACCGCGTCTGGCACGGGGCATTGCTGAGCAAACTTCGTTCATATGGACTTTCCCAACAGCTTTGCGACTGGACGAGGAGCTTCCTCGAGAATCGATCGATCCGGGTTGTTGTGGACGGCGAGTGTTCGGATCTGTATCCTGTTAATTCGGGGGTGCCCCAGGGTTCTATTTTGGCTCCAACCTTGTTCTTGCTTCACATAAATGATTTGTTGGAGACAACGGATAACAAAGTGTTCAGTTTTGCGGATGATAGTACGCTTGTTTCCTCCTTTTCGAGTGTTCGGCCGATTGGTGCATCAACGTCGTACCAGCTGACATATAGACAGAATGACTCTCTGAACCAGGATCTAGATAAAGTCCTGCAGTGGGGAAAGGCCAATCTTGTCGACTTCAACGCAACGAAGACCCAGTATACAACATTCACGAAGAAAACCGGATCATCGGTTCCACAGCTGATGATGAATGGCCGGGCCTTCGAGGCTGGGGAAAGTTTGAGATTGCTCGGCGTCACGGTCTGTGGGAATGTATCATGGCATAAACACGTATCGGGTATCGCCAGATCAGCCTCAGGAAAACTGAGTTATCTTTTTAGAGCCAAGAAATATTTTACTCCGGCCCAACTTCTTCTCCTATATAAATCTCAAATTAGACCCGCGCTCGAATATTGCTCTCATGTTTGGAGCTCAGCTCCTAAACATACCCTCGACCTACTTGAGAGCGTACAAAGACGAGCGATCCGCCTGATCGGGGTCTCGGCGCTGACGTCGGGACTACAGTCGCTATCACATCGAAGGCGCGTGGCCGACCTCTGTCTGTTCTACAGATATTATCACGGGTGCTGTTCTTCGGAGATTCTTGGCATTGTTCCACGCAATTCGGTCTATATGCGCTCCACAAGACAATCCGATGGATCGCACGCGTTTGCGGTTCATCTCCCGACAGCGCGAACATCCCTGTATCAGAACTCGTTCCGTTACAGAGCGGGGAAGCTGTGGAACTCCCTTCCCACGCGAGTGTTCCCGGAGCGTTACAACCTGCAACTGTTCAAAAAGAACTGCAACAGTTATTTGATGGCATCTCGGGGCGCCCACTCGACGCTATAGGTTCGGTTCTCCCGAGAGAAGTCTAATAAAAATAAAAAAAAAATAAAAAAAATCTTCCCAACCACTTATTTTTCAGCAGTCGTCTATAGTTAAAAAAAACAATGCAAAACATTTTTGAAAAATTAAATTCAGGTTCCATAATTTACCATAATCATATTGACGTACATGATCGTTTATTGTCCATCATCATCTTTATCGGCACTACAACGGGGATCCGGTCTTGGGCTTATTTAACAAGTCTCTCTACCGGTATCCGGTCCTTATCCGAGACTTGTTAAACTGTCTATAATAATTTGTTTTGTGCGCCAACGCCTTTTTTTTTATTATCTTTGCTGCTAAGTAGAATTTGCATAAAGTAGTTTATGCAAATTAGCTACTTGACGATTTTTCTTTCCTTTACAAGTAGAGAAGGGAAATTTGCGGAAATAAGTGAGTGTTGGGCGAGGACATGGAGGTGGAGCCCGCAACACCATCCAGGGGTGTCACGTGGAGACTATATATCAACTTGAAGTGAACAGGGTCGAGGATCGTCCTGGCTTTCGCCGGGTTAAAAGCACAGACTTTACCCTGCATGTTCGCTCCCACCCCCCTCGGTTATTGTCCAACCTCCACGAAAATATAGGGTTTCCCAATAAGGGATAATGTTTTCCCAAAAGAGGGGATATGTTTTTAAAACGTCAAGGCAGCCACATTTAAAATGTTAGGAACATAACTGGGTGGCATTTGTCTGTCGAATAGTTTAGACTTTAAAATATTTGTACTTTGAAAGAAAAGAGAAACACATATTCCCGTTGTTTCCAGGGGTACTTTCTTTTTATACGAGGGTGCTCTGAAAAGTTATCTCAACGTGAAGATAGCAGCACTCGTCAATAAAAGCTAGTGCATGTTGTGCATCTTTTGACAGTTTCTCACCAAAATTTCAGCCATTTTGGACTCGTAGTTCTTATTTGACAGTCCGTTTGGGTGAGTCCAGGTGTGTTTTTGTGCAAATGGACGAAATTGAGTATCGAGCTGTCATTAAATTTTTGTTTTTGAAAGACAATACGCCTACGCAAATCAAAGATGAGTTGGACTCTGTGTATGGGGACTCTGCACCACAGTGAAATTTTGGGCAGCTGAATTTAAACGTAGCGCGAATGGGTAACGATGGGACCGTGCGTAGAATTCTTGACGGCAGACCAACGGGAAAGAGACCGGTCGGATGGCCGCGACGGAGATGGGAGGACAATTCCAGGTTTGACCTCGAGGAGATTGGATCAGATGGTCAAGCGTGGAAGGAGAGTGCTCAGGACAGGGAGCGATGGCGGTGTCGAGTTGGTGAGGTCATGAACTTCCGGGTTCCTACAGGCCAATAAATAATAATAATAATTTAAACGTGGCCGTGAGAGCTTGGGAGACGATGAACGTTCGGGACGTCCAAAAACTGCAACAACTGACGATAGCATCGCTACAATTCACCAAATGATGCTAGACGACCACCGAATTAAAGTGAGAGAGATAGCAGAGGCTATGAGAATGTCCAAAGAACGCGTTTGTCTCATATTAAGTCAAGATTTAGGCATGAGAAAGATGTCCGCGCGTTGGGTGCCGGGCTTGCTCATGTTAGACCAAAAACGTGTTCGAATGAGCATTTCCAACGCTGTGTTGGCTCAATTTAGGCGCTTAGTAGACGATGAGCGTTCGGGACGTCCAAAAACTGCAACAACTGACGATAACATCGCTAAAGTTCACCAAATTGTACTAGACGACCGCCGAATTAAAGTGAGAGAGATAGCAGTGGCTATGAAAATGTCCAAAGAACGTGTTTGTCACATATTAAATAAAGATTTAGACAAGAGAAAGCTGTCCGCGCGTTGGGTTAAAGCAAAAACGTGTTCGAATGAACATTTCTAACGCTCTGTTGGTGCAGTTTAGGGACAATAAATCCGAGTTTTGGTGCCGATTAATTACTGTCGATGAAACTTGTATACACCATTATACGCCCGAAACAAAAACACAGTCAAAACAGTGGACTGCAGAGGGGAAATCGGCTTCAAAAAAAGGAAAAACTGTTTTTTTTTCGGCTGGGAAAGTGATGGCGACTGTTTTTTGCGATAGTCATGGAGTTATCTTAATCGATTATCTTCAAAAAGGAAAAACCATTACAACATATTACGCATCATTACCTGACCAACTGAAGGCAGAAATCCATAAATTATGGCTTGAACTGCTTGACCATCTGCTTTACTCACCAGATCTAGCCCCAAGCGACTTATTTTTGCTCCCTAATCTAAAAATGGCACTCGGAGGACAGATTTTCGTGAAATGAGGAGGCAGTCACCTTCGTGAACAGTTATTTTGCAAAGAAAAACGCCGAGTACTATTTGGACGGGTTAAAGAGGCGTGAGCATCGCTGGAAAAAATGTGTAGAGTTACAAGGAGACTATGTAGAAAAATAAAAATAAATTTTAAGAAAAACTGTCTTGTATCTTTGTTAGGTCGGAAACTTTGCAGGCCACCCTCGTATATTCTATCGCAGGGCAGGATGGAGTTTATCTGTTACTCCGTCTTTCGTATAGTTTGACTTTAAACTATTTGTACTTTGAAATAAAAGAAAAACGATTGCTTTAATCTCAAATGTTTTGTACTTCACTTAATTTTATCCCGGAAAACGTCACACGTTTTACTAATTAAACTAAATAAGGTACAATTCAAAGATAGTATTGAATAACATTTTTTTTTCTATTAGACTTCTCTCGGGAGAGGCGAACCTATAGCGCCGGGATGCCACCAAATAACTGTTGCAGTTCTTTTTGAACCATTGCAGGTTGTAACGCTCCGAGAACACT
Organism: Microdon myrmicae; assembly: GCA_963931805.1. Lineage (NCBI taxonomy): Eukaryota > Metazoa > Arthropoda > Insecta > Diptera > Syrphidae > Microdon > Microdon myrmicae. The sequence goes on from OZ007499.1 coordinate 159,732,497, forward strand.
TGCGTGGGAAGGAAGTTCCACAGCTTCTCCGCTCTGTAACGAAACGAGTTCTGATGCAGGGATTAACGCGCAGTCGGGAGATGAACCACAAGCGGGTGCGATCCGTCGGATTATCTTGTGGAGCGCATATAAGCCGAATTGGGTGGTACAATACCACGAATCTCCGAAGAACAGCACCCGTGATAACATCTGTAAAACAGACAGACGTCAGCTACGCGCCTTCGATGGGATAGTGACTGTAGTCACGACGTCAGCGTCGAGTCCCCGATCAGGCGGATTGCTCGTCTCTATACGCTCTAAAGTAGGTCGAGGGTATGTTTAGGAGCCGAGCTCCAAACATGAGAGGAAAATTTTTAGCGCGGGATAAATTGGGATTTATATAGGGGAAGAAGTTGGGCCGGAGTAAAATATTTCTTGGCTCTAAAGAGATAGCTCAGTTTTCCTGAGGCTGACCTGGCGATACTCGACACGTGTTTATGCCACGATACATTCCCACCGACCGTGACATCGAGCAATTTCAAGCTTTCCCCCAGCTGATGATAATCAGCTCGCATTTTTTATCAAACCAAGGTTTATCAGACGAACTTCATTTGATGGAATGTGGAATATACATCTCCATCCCCAGAAAAATAATCTCTGATACCGACTCCGCGCAAGCGTTAACGTAGGAGTTTCCGAAGCACACCTCGGACCATGGAAAGGATGCGAAGAAATCTCACAAATCGTCCCAGTTAGCAGCACCATACTTCCATACATCGCGAAGCTACCTAGGCCGGTTATTCGATTGATGGGCAAGTGCTTGCGCGACAGATACCAACAGTGATCTGGGTTTCCCAACGGCGCAGAAACCTCTACGGTATAAATACTCGGTTCGGATGTCAAAAACAGATCCAGGGTGTTCGCATAATCGCCTCGAGCCGTCATCAGTCGAGCGTGGGCAGAGCCTCGAGAGCAAGGCCGGTTATGCGATGACGAACCTCTCAAAGTTCCATTATTTATCATGATATCTGCATGATGTTCCCCCTGACGTTGTCCACCCCGGAGATCCGAATGGGAGACTAGTTTACCTCCGGAATTCTTTATATCAGAAGGTACCATCATGACTTATCTCCATGTCAGCCCGGGCCATCAGCCGCGCATCCGGAACACCGCCGAAGATTTCTCTCGGCGATATCGCGGAATGTACAGCGTGACGGGGTGGTATCTCACCTTGGGACCGACTACCGCCTAACCAACATTTTCTTGAACCGGTTCATCAGCCAAGCTCCGAAAAATGGCCATGGGTTTCTCCCGACCATTTCACGGAGCCTAAAACTTGATGGGGTGGTATTTCACCGGGCGCACAGGGCGTTGGGACCCCGGCTGCCACTCGGCCTTTAGCCGCCTCTTACGATAAGCCGGCCTAGCTGTGAGTATATTCTAACGCCCTACTCACGGTAAAATTGTTAAGATTGTACTATTAATATCCAATAAAGGATGTTATTAAAAAAAGTAATTTTATAAAGTATATCTCCTTTATTTGGGACTCCACCATAACGTTCTTGTTGGGAAACCGTATAAAACACCGCCAGTTATATCGAGATATGCACTGCTACAACCATTATTGCTACCCCCTCACCTAAATCACCATTTGTTGTACAAAACATTAGAAAGTGCAAATCATAGTCCTCGGAAAGAATTTGTACAATGCAGTAGTTTACCATTACAAAGTTACTGAACCTTTTCAAACTAAGTTCTTAGATTAACTTTAATGAAATCATAATTCCAAGTCCTCTCCCTAAATTCATCGATTTGCTCAATCCTTCCAAGACCACTATTAAGAATTAGTTAATCTCAAATGCATTCACTGTCGGCATTTTCGTGTGTGAACAATATTTGCAACATTATTATTGTTAGCTTAATTTATTAATCTACCGCCATTTATTTAAACTCACCAACAGCCGTCACAATATCTTTATGGTTATTGGACATACATAATACAATGTCGTGTTCATAATTTAGGCTTTAATTTAAAAATCTAGAGCAGCAACTGAATAAATTTAATGAAATTTATACAGGTATATTAAAATTGTGAAGACCTTACAAATGCAACACATTACTGAACACTATCATTTTAAAGTTGTGTGCGCTGAATACACAAAATTTCGGAACCAAAGCTGTAATTTCGCAAGCACTGCTTGGATTTGTTTTCATTTTTATATCATATCCTTGCATTAATAAGCCCCATTTTGTGTTAAATAAGGTGTTTTTTTATCCAATTGGTTTCTAAAATTACTACAACTATAGGCATATGTTGTGACAAATTTTTGACAGCGCGTGTAACACTTGTCAATAAATTTGCTTCAGAATTTTGTGAAAAGTGTTAAAAGTTTTGAACAATGCTCTCAAATAATTCTTATTGACGTTCAATAGCCCAAATTAAGTGAAAATTATTTGAAAATGTAAATTGCAGAGATGGGGAGGTCAAAGTTCCCAGGAAAACCCAGTAAATTGGTAATAAAAGAACGCATCCGTGTTTTACACAAGAGTGAATATGGGCGATGCGAAAAAGATGCTAACTGCGAATCACGCAAAAAGCGGTGTGCCATGAATAGTTTTGCCCTTCATTCATCTTCAGTTATGCATACCGAAGATCCAACAACGAATAAGCAATCCATGAATGCTTCAGAAAATAATATGATTACTGATCAAAATGCAAAAATTGATGATCTTATTGATTATGGGAGGTGGCAAAACAATGTGAGTATCCCATTGTAGATAGAATACAATACCGCGTACAAGTAATAAACATGTATATATAAATATATATTGTACATATATATAATATTTATTATGTTATATATATTAAATACGTATATATAGTACATATATGTCTTCATATTTGTTATTAACAGAAATTGTGGAGGGGGTTATAATGTACATTCGAAGTGTTAATGGAAACTCGCGCCGCAATGTAACTAACTATTCCAGCGGCAAACTTTCCTTCTTATACTATGGATAAGTAACTCATTCCATTAAGAAGTGACTATTTTTTTGAGTTGAAGAAGTCGTGTGTGCTGAGCTTAAAATGTTCAAATCTGGGATTCGCTCTGGCACTACCTTGACAGTTGTACGGATATGGATATACGATGGTTTTTCAATAAGTCCTTAGACCATCAACTACTTGATGTTATTACTACCGGAAAATGTTTGTTTTTAGTAAACATCGTTAAACAATAGACAATTGATGAAAATTGAGTGTGTATTTTTTTTTTTTTGGAGAGACCCATGAACGCAATGTTTTGATTAATTGAACCGCTCTTCCGTTGGGATCCTAACGAGTTTCTGTGTCGTTACTATACTCCAGCGAAAATTGAACAATCAAAACAGTGGGTTTTTGATGGCACATTTGGCAAGGTGATGGCAATGGTATTTTGAGACGCGCAATCGTCTACATTGATTACTTGTTAAGAGCAAAAAGCGATAATTGGAGTTTATTATGTGCCGTTATTGCACCAGTTGAGCCAACAAACCAAGAAACAACACTCTCCTCTGAAAATAGTTTTCTAAGAACTTATTGAACGACCATCGTCGTTTCTCCATTCTTAGATCTTCCCTGAGGAATTATTGCTCACCAGATAAATTGAGGGGAATACCTCGAGAAACTAGCTGCGGTTACATTTTACAAGACTGTAATGGATGTGAGAAAATTGTGAGCGTAGGTTGTCTTGATTGTCAAGTATTTCTCCGCAAATATATTTCCAGGGCACTCAATGCAAACGTGAATAGATATCTCTCTACCCTATACTCTTCCTCTTCTCCATTACTCAATGGGCTTAACTTTTTTATTTAAAAAACCTTGAAAAAGATTCTATAACTTTCATTTTCTTATTCTGTTTACAAATTTATTTCAGAGAGCTTTGGCTACCCCTCCAGTTAAGGGATGTCTTGGTGGATCAGGTATAATTACATTTATAAATTGTTTCTTCTGGTTAAACTAAATTCCAATCTTTTTAGTCGTGACTACTAACATCAACGATGGAGAATCGCCCAGGGAATTGGATAAGTTAACTAAAAGAAAAACCGTAACTTTTAAGAATGATCTTGAAACTAGTGACGATTCGACAGCAATGAAACAAATCCATAATCCACTTAATAAAGGGCCATTAATATCGATCATGAAAAAAGAATGTTTAAGCTCTCACATCCCCACTTTACGTGCAGAAGGAATTGTCCGCCCGTCACGATTAACTGAAATACTTAAGAACAATGAGAACATCGATAAGACAAAGTCTTTAACATTTCGATCTGTTTCGAGTTCAAACATATTTTCGGACCCTGCTGATGTTAAGCATTTTGAAGGAGCATGTTTAAGCACCGGATTTTCTCAATATAGGAACACAGTTAATCCCGAAAAATACAGTACATTAAAAATATTCAAACGGGAGTGCGAAGGGGATCTTATGGATTATGAGCAGACAAATGAAGAGACAGATAAAGTTGGAGAAGGAAACGAAAACAGTAGCAATTGCAGAATTAATAAATGGGAGCTGCATAACATAAGTATGAAAAAAATGCAATATCATAATACAAAATCGGCATAGTAAATCACTATTCCAATTTGTTGCCCTTTAAAATTTGGTAGTTCATTTTCTGGTCTAGATACATCCTTGTTCCCTTTGTCCCCGCCAGTTTTGTGTACCAGTTTTTCTTCGACCGCGTTACTAGATAACTATAGTAACATTTTTCATTTAATCATGCTTCATTTGCTGAGTTTTGTACAATCATTCTACAATATGTATTTTTAAAAGCCTGACAGCTTGTGTGAATGCTATTTATTCCCATATTCATGTCTTTAGTTAACTAGCAATTAAAAAGAGTCGAGAGAAAATTTAATGGGTTTTTACCCTATTATTGATGAGTGATTTTTGTTGCTCGCCAAAAAGTACTATGAAATGTTTTTTTTTTTTATTTCTTCGACATTTTTAGAACCGTTACGATTTCCTAATGCCATTAATTTAAATTACAATTGGATCTTAATAGATCAGTTCCTTGTTTCAATAAAATTCTTTGGTGGTTGCAATATCTTCTATCATTCGCTTTTATTTACTTTTAGACGATTACCCTGAAGCATGTATCAAAAAAAAGGAAATCAACATTAATAACAAAGTAATACTTAGACAATCCCGTTTGCAACTGGATTCAACAAATGGGAATCACGGTCCGACGAAACTTAATAACAATACAAATACTGGACTGTCAAATTTAGGTAAGTTTATGAGATTGGACACCAAAGAACGCGCTAAAATGCGGCGAAACTTCCTTTATAGCTTTTAATATAATTCAAGTTTCCTAGTTCAATAGGTCCGATATCCAGTTTATAATGAGCATTGTCAAGCTGTTCGAAATAGTAATTAACCACTAACTCCATTCCTTGATTATTACGAAACTTTTGCCACTGAACCATTTCTTCCTATTTTGGAAAGAGAAAATATTCCACGAAGGCTAAATCTGGCGAACATAGTAGATGAAGATATGATTCGGGTTCTGAAGATAGTGATTAATGTAAAATCAACTACATAGAAATAAGTGAATAGTATATAGGTAATTTCTATTTATTTCGGAATTATCCAGTTTAATAAGACAGTGGTTTAGCAAGTGAAGAAAAGATCTTTTCAAACGTATGCTGGGAATGCCGTCCGGGCCAAGGGATAATTACTTTTTTTTTAATACACTCTTCGGGAGAGGCGATCCTATAGTGCCGAGTCGGCGCCCCGAGATGCCAATAAATAACTGTTGCAGTTCTTTTTGAACAGTTGGGGATTGTAATGCTCAGGGAACATTCGCGTGGGAAGGAAGTTCCACAGCTTCCCCACTCTGTAACGGAACGAATTCTTATGCAGGGATGTTCGCGCCGTGTCGGGGGATGAACCGCAAACTGATGCTATCCGTCGGATTGTCTTGTGGAGCGCATATAAACCGAATTGCTTGGAACAATACCACGATTTTCCGAACAACAGTACCCGTGATAATATCTGTAAAACAGACAGAAATCGGCTACGCGCCTTGGATGTGATAGCGAGTGTAGTCCTGACGTCAGCACCGTGTCCCCGATCAGGCGAATCGCTCGTCTCTGCATGCTTTCAAGTAAATCGGGGGTATGTTTAGGAGCAGCGCTCCAAACATGAGAGCAATATTCGAGCGCGGATCTAATTTGGGATTAATACTGCAGAAAAAGTTTGTCCAGAGTAAAATATTTCTTGGTACTAAAAAGGTAACTCAGTTTTCCTGAGGCGGACCTGGCGATGTTCGACACGTGTGTATGCCACGATACATTCCCTCAGGCCGTAACGCCGGCAATATCAAGCTTTCCCCAGTTTCGAGGGCCTGACTGAGCTGTGGAACCGATAATCCAGTTTTCATTGTAAATGTTGTATACTGTGTCTTCATTGAATTGAAGTTGACGAGATTGACCTTTCCCTACTGCAGGACCTTATCCAGATCCCGAGTCAGAGAGTCGACCAGACTGCATATCAGCTGGTGCGACATTGATACACTAATCGGCCGGTCATTCGAAAAATAGGAAACAAGCGTACTATCATTCGCAAAATAACACTCGGTTATCCGTTGACTCCAACAAATCATTTATGGGCAGCAAAACCAAGGTTGGAGCCAAAAAAAACCTTGAAGCACCCCGGGATTTTGACTAACGATTCGAACACTCATCTTCCACAACAACCCGGATCGATCGATTTTCGCGGAAGCTTTTCGCCCAGTTGCAAAGCTGCTGGGGAAGTCTGTATGAACAAAGCTTGCTCAGCAATGCTCCGTGCCAGACATGGTCAAAAGCTTTGTAGATATGAAATGCGACAGACCTCGACTCACCATCCCCTCCATCGCAGATGTCCATATATCGGTTATAAGGATCAGAAAGTCTTCCCTGGACCTCCTGTCCCAGAATCCGTATTGACGATCATTCAGAATTCCGTGCACTCTAAATACTTAATTAACTCGGCATTGATGACCTTTTCCATCACCTTAGATAACATAGACAGTAATGCTATAGGTCGGTAATTTTGTGAGATCACACCTTTTGTGGTGTGGGATTGGCTGAACTCGAGAGATTTTCCACCAGGTAGAAAATGTTCTCCGTCTGCCAAGAATCGGCGATAGTTCTAGAGCACAGTTGTTAAGGACTATTGCTGGTATCCCGTCCGGGCCGGTTGCCTTCCTACAGTCCAGTCCACGTAGAATGCGTTGAAAAGTACACGAGCGGAACCTCACATCCCACATCGGCGATCGTACCGGCGCGATCACCGGTGGCTCCAATAGACCAGCATCGAGGGTGGAATTTGCGGAAAATTAGTTCCCGAATACATTAGCATTATCTTTTGAACTTTTGACTAACGTCCGGCTGCCCGTCACTGACGGAGGAAAAGAGGAGAAAGCGAAGTTACTGCTGACATCCTTTGCCAGTAACCAGAAAGGACGCAGACTAGTTGGGTACTCAAGGAGTTTATTTGCCACTCTGTCATTGTAAGCCTTCAACCGACCCCCTAACTATTGCCAATATATTTGCTTCGTTTTTCAATAAATCCTTCATAGACATATCCTTCGAGCCCAATCCGTCTTACTTCAAAGACAACCGAATTCTATCTCGGCCCCTTCACCCCTCAAATTATTCAGCATCACGTAGTTGAGGAGAAATTAAACTTACTCAAAGACGAGTTCAGCCCTGGACCTGATGGACTCCCAGCTGTATTTTTAAAGAAATGTTCCACTTCTCTTTCTCTCCCGCTATCAAAGATATTCAATCTATCCCTTTCACAGGGTATCTTCCCTAGTATCTGGAAATCCTCCTATGTGACCCCCATACATAAAAAGGGACCAAAAAACGATATAAGCAACTACCGTCCCATCGCCAAACTGTCTCATATCTCTAAACTGTTCGAAGGAATTCTTTACAACGCGTTATCTTTCCGTTGTAAATCTATCATCTCATCCAACCAGCATGGCTTCCTTTCGGATAGGTCGGCCACACCGAATCTGATCGAGTTCTCATCCCATACTCTCCGTGCCTTAGAGAATGGCAACGAAGTCGATGTAATCACCACCGATTTCAGCAAGGCCTTTAACAAAATCTCCCATAATCTCATCCTTTTTAAGCTGTCCTCCCTAGGATTTGAACCCCTATAGAGTGGTTATTTTCTTATCTGAAAGATCGATCCTATCGTGTCAAATTCAGATCCTCCCTTTCCAATCCTTTTCTTCCACCGCCAGGGGTTCGGCAAGGTAGTCATCTAGGTCCCCTCCTATTTATCCTTACCATCAATGATGTTGACTCCATTATAAAATACTCATCCATCTCCCCCTACGCGGATGACGCCAACTCTACAAAACGATCATCTCTCCTCTCGACTCCTCACTTCTCCAAACGGATCTCGATAGCTTCTCAACTTGGTGCCGTAATAACTGCCTTGATCTCAACGTTGTCAAATGTCACTCCATCACCTTCTCCCGCAAACGTCCCCCTCCTCTGGCCCGTTCCTACTCCCTGCTAAACCAGCAGATATCTGTACCCTCGATACGGGACCTCGGGATCTTATTTGACAGGGAGCTTAGCTTCATCCCGCATATCGATGATATTATTTTTAAGGCCAACTCTGCCCTTGGGTTTGTGAAATGCTGGTCTAAAGAATTCTCTAATCCTTACGTTTCCCGTTCTCTCTACATAGCCTTTGTCCGCCCCCTTCTTGAATACGCCAGTCAGGTCTGGTCTCCACACTATTCGTCCCATATTCGCAGAATCAAAAGCGTGCAACGTCGTTTTCTGCGCTTTGCCCTCCGCGGTCTGAACTGGGTGAATACTCGGATTCTCCCCCCACACACACGCCGACTCCATCTGATTAACCTCAACACACTTGAGGAGTGCAGAACTCATGCCGATATCCTTTTCATCCACCATCTCCTTTCAGGCACAATCAACTGCCCAAGCCTGCTCTCCACCGTTGCACTTCACACTAACCCCCGTAACCCGCGAAACCCTCGTCTCTTCTATCGCCCCACCCACCACACTTCTTACGGCTCTGATGAACCCATTTCGCGAATGCTGAGGTCGGGTGACTCTTACCCTACCTCCTTCGATTTCCACCTTACATCTACTGCACTCAAACGCCGTCTCCTCTCTTTCCCCACCTGACCTTGCCCAGCCCACCGTCTATCTCCTCACAACCCGTACACATTCCAACACATTTGCCGTACACTGTTCGCTGTCTCACTTATGCCACATTTGCCACCCCCCCACACACTCGCTCTTCCCCAGCCTCCTGCCTCCCCCACCACGAAGTCATTGTTTTTTTTTTGTTTTTTAATTATATGTTTTTTTTTAAATTATAAATATATATATATATATTTGCATTAATTACTACTTTAGTTTTTTAGTCTTAAGTTAGTTTATAATATTTCCGACACCCTCCCAACCTCACCGGTTCTATTAGAATGTACCAACCAGCCGGAGTTGTGTACATTAAAATCGCCATGGACGACAATTTCAGAAGCCGGGTGGTTGATCTGTATCCAGTCGATGGTACATGAAACATGTTCGAAAAATGTCGCTGGTCGATCGCCATTCGGGGAGCAGTAAAGACAACAGAGAAATTTAGCCAAATGCCTCAGCACGACCCTCAACCACATGATGTCCATGTTATTGGGTTCCAACGCATCCATCCTTTGACAGGTCAGATAGGACCGCATGACAACGCAGACTCCACCCTTAGCAACAAAGATATGTCGATTCAATTAACAAATCGACCTGAGTCTCTGTTAGGGCAAGGACATCAGGTTTCACTGTTTGCAAATATTGGAGGGTGGCGTTTAGATTCGTATTGGTGGAACCGATGCTCCTGATGTTAGAAAATGCGCTTATCAGTCGAACGTCGACAGAGCCTCGAGAACAAGCCCGATTACGCGATGACGAATTTCTTAAAGTTCGATTATTTATCAGAATATTTACATGGTGTTCCCCCTGACATACTCACCGCCCGGAGATCCGAATGGGAAACTAATTTACCTCCGGAATTCTTTATCCCAGAAGGTACCATCATGACATCTCCGTGTCAATCCAGGCCATCAGCAATACGTCCGAAACATAGTCGAAGATTTCTCCCGCCGATATCGCGGAATGTACAGCGTGACGGGGTGGTATCTCAATTTGGGACCGACTTACCACCTAAACGAACCTTTTCTCGAACCAGTCCACCTGCCAAGCTCCAAAAGATGACCAGAGATTTCTCCCGACCTTTTCGCGGAGCCTATATTTCACCGGGCGACAGGGCGTTGGAACCCTGCCTACCACTCGGCCCTTAGTCGCCTCTTACGACAAGCCGGCTTAGCTGTGAGTATATTTTAATGCCCTACTCGCAGAGCTGGAAAACTATCGACATATTCCATATACCCAAATATTAAAAATTAATGTAGTCAGTTTTATCCTTTCACTACAAACCACTCAGTTTCCATTTTGCAATCGTATAACACCCATACAAAACGCATCACTGCATTGGGGAAATAATATACCCGATAGCAGGGGAAATCAACTAGCTTCAACTAGCTGCCTGGTTAGATCAACACCACCTTGAATATAAAACTGACCTACTAGCTACGGAATATCCAACGTTTCTCAGAGGGGGATCCTTCTTAGACATTATACTTATTGACTCGGTTGAAACTTACAAATACTATCAGACGAAACAGAGACAGTGATCATTGTGAATTCGCTGTGGTGATAAATCCCACAAGCATACCCTTGGAACTCGATGAGTGTGTGGTCCAGCAAGTCGGCCTAGCTGTGAGTACATTCTAACGCCCTACTCACAGGGCAAACATGTTAAGCTATTTAACTGCTCGGGAAACAATTCAATTTCAAAAACGACTTTGGCTCATAGAATGTTGCTTATGCTCAGCTCTATACATGATTGCTGACGTCCCAGGTAGCGTAGAGTTAGTGGCCAAATGTGCTCGATGACTGGGATGTTAGCTGTAAGCGATGCATTGGATGACGAAATGGATGTAATGTCACAATTCCCAAGATGAGGGACACGATTATATTTTGGCTCCATTTCTAGTGATAAAATGTAGTGTCGACGAAACACTGCTCTGATTTCCGTTGACGCCTTTATTTGTATCCAAAATCGATTCTCGCACTCAAAATATTCATCAGAAATCTTAAACTGATTCCCATACAAAGAGAGATGCCAAAGATCATATGTTCATTAAACAGCCGACGGCATACTTACACAGCTAATTCCAAGATATCTATCGTCGCCGTGTTGATGTCTTTTGCCTGTTTCCAACCGTAAATCGACCAATTCCGTCGTTAGAACACAGGCGCAACATATCATGCCTATCTCTTTTCTATAGGTATTACCACGGTCGTTGCGCAACTGAACTTGCTGAATGTGTTCCGCCTCTTCAGACATTTTCCCGCGATACCCGTCAATCTGTGAATGCGCATCAGTTCACGTTGAAAGTGGACTTCAGGCGCACAAATAAACATAGAGAGTCATTCTTTAGCCGAACCACACGAATGTGGAATGTTCTGCCTGATCATGTGTTTCCTGGCCGTTGTGATGTCCAGACATTCAAGACCAATATACATCGACACCACCTTTCCTTATCCACTTTCTCTCTTCAAAATGCTCCTTTGTGCGCGCGTTAGTGTAAAAAAAAAATGAAACAAAAGGACACAGAGTCAACATTAAGAACTTAAAACTCACATCTTAATTGCGTAAAACTTCAAGGATGGACATTTTTTTGGGAAGGAAAAAATGGAATTCTCTCTTTTGGCAAACAAATCGCAAGACCGCACACATTTACACTATTGCAGACAACTATGCACTTTGGATTAGGGTTCCTACCCTAGATGACGAGTCCGCGTTCAGGATGTAATTGCAAAGTGGCCGATCCGGCATATCATTTAGTACGGCAGTATTATTATTTCCTATCTTTTTTATTTTGGTATCCTCCCATTCAATTTTATGACCGGATAGGTTGCTTTAGGGCTCCTCTGGCGCAAGACTAATGACCTTGCCCGGAAAAAACAATTCATTATGGAAAATTTAACAAGTCTCAGGACTTGCTAAATAAAGCCAAGACCGGTACCCGGTTGTAGTGCCGATGATGATGATGATGATGATGATAGGTTGCTTTAACTTACAGTTTGGTAAGAAGTCCCAAGCAAGAACTCGAAATAAGGATCAGAGAAACATCGAATTGACTTTTACTTAAAACAAAAAAACCAAACCAATGTCCGGCCAACACATTTCTCTTAATAACAAAGAAGCATGGTCTTGTTTTGTAAATGTAGAACAATTATAAAAGGAATTTCTCGCAATGAATGTATACTTTCGAATTATTCCTTGCCCATTTAGTGAATAGACTATCTGCAGTTATCCAAAACTATCACCGTTGGCGACGTAACATACGAAGCCAAGGATGGAGCAGCACACCACTGCTGACTGGCACACCGTAGATCGGCAATTTATACCATTCGCTCCTTGGTTCTCGTGACAATAGGCAAACAAGAGAACGGGGGCAAAAAAGAGGATAAAAGCAGCGGCAGTTGGAGAGTGCAACCAGTTCAGTTCAGTTCAGTGCAGAGGTAATAAGAGATCTTAACAGATTCTGGTTCTACCGAAACAATAAAATAAACAAAAAAAAATAATAATACAGTCCACTGATTGAATAAGGCGATCCGTGCTCGCAACATAATCGAGACGCCACCTACCAGTAAAAATCACACTATATCGACTTCAAAATCACTCCTATATGATGGGGTTATCGTTTCAAACTGAGCGTCAATTTCAATGGCCTTCAAAAAACCTATTAAGTTGTTTTTTGTTGTTGTTGAACTTGAGTTTGAAGCGGCTGAACTGTAGCAAATATAAAATCGCACTTTATTTGCTTAATGGACCAGGTCTTAATATAATCCAGCGTTTAGTAAGTCCCAAGTCTAACGCAAAGATGTTCTTTAATGAACAATCTGTATAATTTGTAGAGAGTAGCGTCCTTTAAATGATTTCGTGATAATGGGACCATACCATTCACAATTCAACGACTTGCAATGCAACAACGTAACACACGGTGCATGTGGTATACACATGGGGCGCCCACTCGACGCTATAGGTTCGCCTCTCCCGAGAGAAGTCTAATAAAAAAAAAAAAAAAAAAAAAAACGGGTATACGAGTAGGTGAATCATGTTTTTCACAAATGCTTACAAATTTGTACTATATGTAGTATCCTTTGTCTCTTTTTTAGTCGTACAGGAACTTTATACATTGAATGTTTACTTTGCAATTATTCTATTTATTGGCCTGTAGGAACCCGGAAGTTCATGACCTTTGTAAGTAACTTTGTAATGGTACTATTGCATTGTACAAATTCATTCCGAGTACTATGATTTGCACTTTTTAATGTTTTGCACAACAGACGGTGATTTAGATGAGGAGCTAGCAATAATGGTTGTAGCAGTGCATATCTCGATATAACTGGCGGTGTTTTATACGGTTTCCCAACAAGGACGTTATGTTGGAGTCCGAAACAAAGATGATATACTTATTATTGTTATTTTATTATTTATTGGCCTGTAGGAACCCGGAAGTTCATGGCCTCACCGACTCGACTCCGTCTTTGTTCCCTGTCCTGTGCGCTGTCCTTCCACGTTCGACCATCCGATCCGATTTCCTCGAGGTCCAACCTAACATTGTCCTCCCATCTCCGTCGCGGCCGTCCTACCGGTCTCTTTCCCGTTGGCTTACCGTCAAGAATTCTATGCACGGCCCTATCGTTGCCCATTCGCGCAACGTGTGCGGTCCATCTTAATCTTCGCGGCTTGATTACTCTCGCTATTGTAGGTTTGCGGTATAGCTATTCCAATTCGTGGTTGTGGAGTTTCCTCCATTGTCCTGCCTCCTCGTCATATTTGCCGCAAAAAAAATACTCCTTAGAAGTTTATTCTCGTATACGTGGAATTTGTTTTCTTCCCGTTTTGTGAGAGCCCATGTTTCGCATCCGTATAGAATAATTGGCATGATTATGGTTCTATAGACACGGAGCTTTATATTACATGATAGTAATTTGGATTTCAGCAGTTTACTGACTGCATGGCAACTAGCGTTGCCGGAGTGTAGTCTTTGTTAATTTCCTTCGACATTTCGTTACTGGCCGTCAGTATTGTTCCCAGATATTTAAATTCTTTGACATTTTCAAATATCTTACCTCTGACGTTTATGTGTGTTCTCTGTGGTCCACCCGCTCTCGCCGTAACCATGTATTTCGTTTTGTCTTCATTTATTTCTAGGCACACCTCTTCTGCCACTTGCATGATGATTTCACTGTTTTTACTTATAGTTTCTAGATTATTGCCCAGAACGGCAATGTCATCCGCATATGCGAGCACTTATGTGACCCCATTCAGGGATGATCCGCCCATGTTGTCGTCTTGTACCTTTCTGATGACGTACTCGAGGACAAGGTTAAAAAGACATGGTGAGAGGCCATCGCCCTGTTTTAGTCCGTCCCGGATTTCAAACGGGTCTGATAGGTGGTTTTCTATTCTAACTCGCCCTTTGTTTTCGTTCATGCAGATTTGAATGAGGGCGGCATATTTTTTTCGGGATTCCCAGCTCACCTACAACATGGTAGAATCTTTGCCTTGCGACTGAGTCGTAGCTGTTTTGAAGTCAACGAACAGTTGGTGAACCGTCTCTCCGTATTCCCACTTCTTTTCCAGCAGTTTCTTACTGTGAAAATTTGGTCGCTTGTTGACCGGTTCCTACGGAATCCGCATTGGTAGTCTCCCAATATTTCTTCTGCGTACGGTGTGATTCTCGCCAGCATGACATTTGTTAGTATTTTGTATGTGTTTGGGAGCAATGATATTCCTCTGTAATTTTCGCAGTAAGATCTGTTACCTTATTTGAAAATGGGGACGATTATTGAGGTTTTCCATTCTTCCGGAATGACTTCCTTATCCCATATTGTTTTAATCAGTTGGAGGATCTTTCGAGCGGTTGCCTCTCCTCCACGCTTCACAAGCTCTGTCGGTATGCAATCGACTCCGGGAGCCTTGTTGTTTTTCAATCGGCTTATTGCGTCTACAACTTCGTTGAAAGAGGACTCTGGGATCTAAGGCTCGGCTGTATTAACATCTGGTGCGTTTATTTGTGGTTAATGGGTGCGCACATTGAGCAGGTTTTCAAAGTGTTACACGCAACGCCTACCCTCCCGCAATACTCACCCTTTTTGGGGGGCCATCCCCCACCATTAACAGGATTCACCTTCATGTGAAGCCCGATATGTTGATTAATTCAAATCAACATACCCAATCCAATGAGTACCTGTAAAAGTGCATTAGATACAAAATGCATATACGGGCGAATCATGGAATCCAGATACCACATCTGCGAAAAATCCATGACAACACAAAGAAAATAATGTGCTACTCAAAACAAAGAACAATTCTATGGTAACGAAGCAATAAGGTATACAAAATATCTTTACCATCGTTGACCATAAATGAACACGTCTAAATACAAGGTTCTAAGAATTGTATACACGCATCCACACAATCAGGTCTCGCAAATCATAAACATTTTCAACGTAAAAGCGAAACCCGATCGCGCGTAAATTCCTTTTAAAAAGTAAAGTGATTAATACCCGTCATCGAAGACGGAAGAAAAAGTCGCGAGTAACTCTTTGACGGTGGTTACCGTACGACTTCGTCTAGTTCCTTTCGCGGATAATATTTATCTCCCCGGCAAATATTCCATTTAAAAACATCGTGCAATAATTCGAATCTTTTGGATACGTTTTCGAAATTCAATTCAGTGTCAGTGTTGTGTTTTCACTCAGAATCCAAACATACAGAAGATTTTGAAAAACTGAATTTTGTGAATTGGATGCAAAACAAAACCCAAAAACTGCATTTGAATGAATAGTTTGACTGTGTTCGCTGTGGCGATCATACAGTGTTGTGTTTCTCTCAGATTCCAAACATTAAAAAGATTGTTTTAGACAAACTGAATTTTGTGAGTTGAATTATGTACCCAAATTAAAGGGCTTAAAACCAAATTTTTAGTTGATAAATAAAGTGTCGGTAGATTAAGAACAGTCACGTGTGTTTTATTTCTCTGTGTGTGCGTTTTCTATCTCTGCAGTGCATATATATCTCACAATCGAAATGTTTTAACATAATTTATATGTACTGCTTCCATTTTCTCACGATATTTTTTGTTTCTGCCACCAGACACCCGTTTGTGTCTCGAATTATGTTGGCTCCCCCTCGATAGCCATTTCTAATTGAGTTTATGCCGGCATACATACCTCTGATTTTCTTTGCTCTGGCATTTTCTAGGATTTTTTCGACCCGAGTCTTATCCCTTTCGCGTTTTTTTGCGTTTGCAATTATTCCTTTCATATTTGTTAAACAAATTTTCCTCTGCTATTGAGCTATATAAACTTCAAAACCACTCTAATATGGCAGATTGGTTGAGCATATACACTGGTGGAAAAAATAATAGAAACAAAGGTTTAGATAACGATCAACAATCAGTAACTGCGTACAATTTGGTTTTACTTCGACACCAATTCTATACCCGAACCGTACCTATCAGTACTTTGATATGGTGCATCAATTTACTTTTATCAGTTTTTTGTTTTTGTCTAGTAGTAAAAAATGCAAGCGAAAGGGATATTTTGCCTGGAAAAAATAATAGAAACAAACCATCACCACGGTCTTCAACGTGATTGTGAAGTAGTAAATTACTGGTTCGTCTTTATTGAAATCTTCGTAAATTTGTTAGACTTGTGTTTTAGTTTGTTAGAAAAAGAAAAAAAAAACAATAAAAATAAAATTTTGTGAAAATGGGTCGTGGAGTACATTGCACTAGTTCCGATCGTGAACTGATATAAAAATTAAGAAATGACGGGAAAACAATGGATGAAATAGCTAAGCTAATGAAGTGCTCTAAGAAAGAAATATTCACAGCTCTTCATTCAGGTCCCAAAATGGAAACCAGAGGCAGAAAAAGAAAAACAACCTCACCATTCGACAAACTGCTAAACCAACTATCCAAGAACAAGCCGTTTTTTTCTTCAACGGAATTAAAAAATGACAAACGAACCGTGTACGAGTCGTACAATTAGAAACAGACTAATAGAATCGGATCTTCCTGGAAGAAGTCCCAGAAAAGTTCCATACTTGAGCAAGAAAAATATAAAGCAGAGACTCGTTTTTGCCAAAAAACACCTCCACCGTTCGAATTGGAATAACATCTTATGGTGGATGATACCAACAAAATTTGTTTGGTTCCGATGGAGAAATATACCGTCAGACGACCAATGAACTTAGAATTCGATTCAAAGTATACGAAAAGGATAGTGAAACATGGTGGAGGCAATTTAATGATTTGGGGGTGCTTTTCAGCATCTGGTGTTGGTCCAAATTTTCTTATAAGAATGTGTGCTAACGATTATGTATAAATCTTAAACACCGTTATGCTACCATTTTCTGAAAAGGACATGCCTATTAAATGGGAGTTTATGCAGGATAATGACCCCAAGCACACCTCAAAATTGGCTAAAGAATGGTTCCTTCAAAACAAAGTCCATGTTATGGAGTGGCCATCGCAGTCCCCTGATCTTCACCCAATAAAACACCTATGGGGCATTCTTAAGCACAAGATCGGAGACTGCAAAGCCAAAAATAAGGAAGAACATTGGTCCAAAATTAAAAATAAGTGGTACTCTATACCACCCGCGACTTGTACCAAACTAGTCAATTCCATGGGACGAAGATGCGAAGCTCCTCGATAGTATAGTGGTTATTATACCCGTCTGTCACTCGGGAGACTGGGGTTCGATTCCCCGTCGGGGAGCCTCTAGCGCAAGACTAATGACCTTGCCCTGAAAAAACAAATCATTATGGAAAATTTAACAAGTCTCAGGACTTGCTAAATAAGGCCAAGACCGGTTCCCGGTTGTAGTGCCGATAATGATGATGATGAAGATGCGAAGCAGTCATTAAAAGCAAAGCACTACAACCGGGATCCAGTCTTAGCCTTATTTAACAAATCGCTCCACCGGTCCCGATTTCGAGCCGATGTCATCCAGTTTGGCGGTCCCAGGCTCTGGGCGTCCTGGTTTACACCATCCCTCCATCGCAGACAAGGTCTACCGCGCTGTCTCCTTCTATACATCCTGCCACAAAGGACTTTCCAGGCAGGCTTCTCTTCGCTCATTCGAGCTAGGTGTCCCGCTTGATTTTTCTTACAACATTAGCTTCAAGGTAGATTGCGTACAACTCATGGTTGTAGCGTCTCCGGAATCGTCCTCCCTCACATACGGGGCCAACAATTCTCCTTAAGACCTTTCTCTCGAACGCGGCCAAGAGTTCAGAGTGCCTTTTATTAAGCACCCAGGTATCTTCTTCAACCGGGGTCCGGTCTTGGCCTTATTCACCAAGTCTCTCCACCGGAAGGATAAGACCTTCCTCTCGAACGCGGCTAAGAGTTCAGAGTGCCTTTTATTGAACACCCATGTCTCGGATCCATACATGAGTACTGGTAAGACCAGGGTCTTGTACAGAAGCAACTTGGATGTTCTGGATAAATTTCGGGATTTAAAAAGCCTTGATAGACCATAGTAGGCTTTGTTGGATTTGATCAGCCGTTCGCGTATTTCTTCTTCCATATTGTTATCGGCTGATACTATTGACCCAAGGTAGTTAAAGGATTGCACTACTTCAAATTCGTGCTCCACTACGCTGATAGTTAAACCAACGTTAGGTCTTCTTTTCGCAGAAGTTGCCACCATTTCACGTTTTCCCCTCATTAATGTGCAGTCCCAGTTTCATGGTCTTGTACAGTAGTAGTTTTGGATGTTCTGGATAAATTTCGAGCTTTAAAGAGTCTTGATACACCATAGTAGGCTTTGTTGGATTTAATCAGCCATTCGCGTATTTCTTCTTCCATATTATTATCGGCTGATACTATTGACCCAAGGTAGTTAAAGGATTGATTGAGAGCGTACAGAGACGAGCGATCCGCCTGATCGGGGATTCGGCGCTGACGTCGGGACTACAGTCGCTATCACATCGAAAGCGCGTAGCCGACCTCTGTCTGTTTTACAGATATTATCACGGGTGCTGTTCTTCGGAGATTCTTGGCATTGTTCCACGCAATTCGGTTTATATGCGCTCCACAAGACAATCCGACGGATCGCACCCGTTTGTGGTTCATCTCCCGACGGCGCGAACATCCCTGTATCAGAACTCGTTCCGTTACAGAGCGCGGAAGCTGTGGAACTCCCTTCCCACGGGAGTGTTCCCGGGGCATTACAACCTGCAACTGTTCAAAAAGATCTGCAACAGTTATTTGATGGCATCTCGGGGCGCCCACTCGGCGCTATAGGTTCGCCTCTCCCGAGAGAAGTCTAATAAAAAAAAAAAAAAAACTTCAAATTCGTGCTCCACTACCCTGACAGTTTAACCAACGTTAGGTCTTCTCTTCGCAGAAGTTACCACCATGTACTTAGTTTTTCCCTCATTAATGTGCAGTCCCAGTTTTTGTGCCGCCTGCTCGATCTGGGTGAAGGATTCGGTTCTACCGATGATGTCGATGTCATCTGCGTAGGCAAGTATCTGACTGGACTTGGTGACAATAATCCCTCTAGTTGTAACGCCATGTTGAAGAGCAGGCAGGCCAGACCGCCCCCTTGTCCGAGTCCATTAAAAATGTTTATTGGTTTGGACAGCAATCCCGCTATTTTTACTTGACTAGTTACGTTGGTCATGGTCAACCTACAAAGTCGTATCAATTTGTTTGGAATGCCGAATTCTCTCATGGCATTATATAGTTCTACCCTGGCTATGCTGTCGTAGGCGGCAGCATTTGGTCTTGATCTTGCATTGGTGGAGCCTCCAATTCTTCTGTGAGCTGACCATTTAGCAATTCATTGAAGTTCCCTTCCCAACGCTCCAAAATGCCTTCAGGATCGGTGATCACATTACCCTCTTTATCCTTGCAGTAAGTGCAGCGTTATGTGTACCGCGTTATACTGCGGATTATTTGGTAGAACCGCGCCTGGTGCGGACCTCGCTCTCTACTTTTCTCTATTTCACAGACAAGGTTTTTTTCCCAGGCACTTTTCTTTTGTCGGTGAAGTCTTTTTTCAGATCTTCTGAGCTCTTTGTATTTCTCCTCGCGCACCCGCGTCCTATGAGACTGCTGCATTGCCCGGTATGCAGCATTCTTACGTTCAATCGCTAGGTTGCACTCATCATCAAACCAGTCGCTCCGATCTCTACGACTACTGCCTAAGATGGAGTTGGCAGTACTAATGACAGTATTCTTAAGGCGTGTTCATTTCTCTTCTACGCCTGGCATTCTGGCCCCAGGACTTACTCTCCCTCCGTCGAGTTCTTCGAGGGGAGTCTTAACGCATGACCAAAGGTGTTGCTGGTATTCTCATTGCGTAAGGCAGCCGTGTTGATTCGAGCCTGATCCGCGGATGCAATACGTCTCCGTAAGGCAATCCGCGCTCGGAAAACTGTACCAACAAGATAGTGAGCGTACGTTCCATGTAAAAACTCTTAAATCATTTAGCCATTTTCGTTTCCATGTTCGTTGTCGTGTATCCCGTCCATATCCGAGGCTTGTTAAATTTGCCATAATAATTCATTTTTACGGGCCTGGTTATTAGCCTTGCGCCAACCTTTCTCAGAATGTCGCTTGCATGCATTGGTTCACTACTTGGCGGGTGTCAAAGTAGCTATCCAGGGGTGTCACGTCGAGACTGCATGTCAACTTGGATTGAACAGGGACAAGGATCGTCCTGGCCTTCGCCGGGTTGTAAGCAATCAGAGGCTTTGCCCTGTATGTTCGCACCCATCCGCCAACAACTAAGTATTAAAAGTATATGAAACACTTTTACTGTAAATTAATTCTTCACAAAACACAAACAAAAAACTAATTTGTTTCTATTATTTTTTCCATGCAAATCCAAGGAAAACGGGAATCAATATTTTTTTTCACTACTTCCCGCTTTTTTTTATTAAAAATTTAGTATTTCCTTTATGTATTACAGTGCATCAAATCTATTAGTATATTTTTAATTCTTATTTTTTCCCAAATACATTTTTTCTTAATGTCGAAGAACAAGCTTGTTTCTATTATTTTTTCCACCACTGTATTTAAACTGGGCTGGTTCATTACACGATTAAGGACTGAGCCTCCAACCCTTTGAAGCACTTGATCGAACAAATGGTTTTTACTTGACCGTCTCTGGCATTTCACATCGTTATACGTCTTTTTGTGATGTTCAAACGTATTCAAAAGTGAATTTTAGATTATTTATATATGTAAATGAAATATATGAATTGTTCAATATAGATAGCAAATTTTATTATACCTTTGTTTCCACTTTTAGGAATCCTATCGTTTTGTGCTGTGTGTAATGCCTTACTTAATGGTAAAAGTTCCCAAAATCGGAAATACGGTACTGTGGCGTGCGAAGTATGTCGGAAATTTATTTCTAAAATAACGAAAAAGGCAGTTTCTTCATCAACAAATCCCGTCAATTCTTTTAAAATACAATGCAGGAAAAAGGATGGTGAGTGCAATCAATTGTAACGACTATAGTTTTGTATCTTATTTCAATATTTTTAATTTAAAAGAATCATTAATAAAACTTATAACCTCGCTATAGGTGATTGCATAATATCGTCCGCCGTGAAAACCAGTATAAAAAACTTCAAAAAGCTGTACAATGAGCGATGTTCTGCATGTTGGCTAAGGAAGTGCATTAATGCATTTCATTTTCCATCAGGGCATAAGCTCCGTTTAAGTGCTATTTTATTGGACAACCATAAAAGTAAGGTGGAAACAAAACCTGTCAACAATCCATTTGAAGTAATGCCATCTTTACCAATAAAAAGATGTAAAGAGGAAGATGACCAATCTGTTGATAAACAATCATTGGACTACGTGAGCTCGTCTATGGTTGCTCCCAGTGCAAAAAATAACATAACACATAATTTGATTTTGAATACTAAACAGGAAAATAACTCACAGGATATAACAAATGACATTTCCAGTAGAACAAGAAAAGTTACAAGGTTTCATCCGAATTCGAATGTCAAAAAGAGTTTTCAATCGGTCATGTATAAAAATCTAGATTTGCAGTCTAAATGCCTTGGAAAATTTTCAGACTATCCTAAGAGGCAGAAAATTGATTGTAAAGGACCTAGAGTGAAACATGTTTGTAGAAGTGCATCTATCGCGTTAGGGCAACAAATTGCCACCTTTTCTAACGACATACATTCGAAAACACTGAAGACAGAATTTGTGAACAATGAAGAAAATGATGCCCTGGGTATTCGTTCTAACTTGATAATAGAAGTAGGTGATGAACCAGTGCATTCAACAACCGAAAATGCGAAGGAATCTCAAGAGACTCCAGTCAGGGAGAAAGACTGCACTTTTAAGAAAAGCTATAATTTCAATTACTCCGAGGGTATAACAAGCGCAAAAAATAAAATTAACGGAACAAGTGGATTAGAAAGTGACGAACAGAAGGGGCATACAACAGGAAAAGCCTTGAATATGGTGCCCAGTTTGCCTAAGAAAACGACGGTGAATAAGAAAATAATTCTGCTTGATGGTCATCCTGGGTCTCAGTGGTCCAAGAAAAACTTTTTGCGGATTAAAAAATCTCATCACTCCGAAAAGAAATCAAAGTTTATCTCAATCGACATCGCCGAAACATGTATTTCAGCCGATATTAACCAATCAGGTTTTGGTATTATATTAACAGAACCTGCCACAGTATGTGCCCTGTGCTTCCTTTGTGGAAGTATGGACCTAGAATTCTTGCAATTTTGCGCTTCTTGCTGTGAACCGTACCACAGCTATTGTATAAAAGAAGATGCAATGAATTTACT
Organism: Microdon myrmicae; assembly: GCA_963931805.1. Classification (NCBI taxonomy): domain Eukaryota; kingdom Metazoa; phylum Arthropoda; class Insecta; order Diptera; family Syrphidae; genus Microdon; species Microdon myrmicae. Next base: position 159,755,470 of record OZ007499.1, read on the forward strand.
CAAACAAAACGACGACAATATTTATATTGAGGAAAATAAACCCGAATTTAACAATGCTATTAATTGGATTTGTCCACGGTGTACAGTATGCTACACGTGCAATACCTCATCCGGAAATAAAATCAAATGCCAGAAGTGTAATAAAAACTTTCACTCGACCTGTATGGGAACATCAAAAGGACCTTTAGGTGCGAACTGTCCATTAATATGCAGGAGCTGTTTGAAATGTAACACTTGCTCAAACCTCAAAGTTTCGAAATATTTAAGTAATAAACCGACTTGCGCTTATTGCTTTCAACAGAGAAAAAGTGGAAATCGATGTTCCATTTGCAATAATTTGTTTGATGGTGTTTTGGATTTGGTATTGCTCGAATGTAGTATATGTAGGAGTCTCCAACACGCAAAGTGTGAAGGATTAACAGAAGAACAAACTAACCTCTTGAGTAATATTCCGGATAATGTAAATTATGTGTGCAAAAAATGCTCATTTAATAATAAAAACGCGAGCGATTTGGCCCACGAATGGAGAGAGGCGATAAGCACCGAGCTTAAACTAGGACTGTTAGAGGTTCTCAGACTTCTTGGTAAAAGTCCCCAAGCAGCCCTTCTAAGAAAAAATAAGGTGGAACCCTGTAATTGTGTACTTAATTTCAGTTCGAAATCGCAGAACATTTCAAATACTCTAAGCACTGTAAACAAAGGTTTGAAGAAAACAAATGAAGTAAAAGTGGAAGATGGTAATACAATCAGTAATTTCAGCGCATTCCGTTGCGCTTGCCTAAAGAATTCTTTACAACATGTAAGGCGAGGCACGACTCTGAGTCTCTATGATATAAAAAGAAAGATAATCAAGGGAAAATATGTATCCCTCTTCGACTTCCATGCTGACCTTAACGATGTTATTACACCATTACAAAATGATGAGCTAACACTAATATACAAAGAGATTCTGAGTGAAAAGTTCTCATGGTTTCAGAATGAAACCAAAACCTGCACTGATGCCCTCGAGGAAGATATGTTCGAATCTAGTAATTATAATTTCGCATTGGACGAGGTGATGGCAGATGAACAAAATCCTCCTGCGCTGAAATGGTCCAAATCGACAGAAAAGGGCTCTGCATTTTTCAAACAGGAAATCGACAAGAGAGTTTGTTTTCTTTGTCTTAAGGAAGGTGATGGTGGGCATTTGCAAGACTCACGTCTACTATATTATGGTTTTAATTCATGGGTTCATGCAAACTGCACGTTTTGGTCAAACGACGTATATGAAGACTTCGATGGAACATTGCGAAATACACAAGTTGCAATGACACGAGGACGTCTAACAAAATGCGACTTTTGCAAATGGCCAGGTGCGACTATTAAATGTTTTATAAAAACATGCAGTACGTATTATCACTTTCAATGTGCTCGAAAAATCAAATGCTCTTTCAAGTCCGATGAATCTGTTTATTGTCCAAATCATGCATTTGAAGGAGCAAATAAAAAAGCATTTCCCGAAACATCATTTCGTGTGCTTAGGCAGTTGTATTTCGAGCAAGATAAAACGCGTAAAATATGTGTAGATCCCTCTAAAGTTCAATTCATGCTAGGATCGCTTTCTGTCCTGCAATTAGGGACAATCTACCCAAAATTCTCGGACACAGTGGAAGCAATTATCCCAATAAATTTTATTTGTACTCGTTTATATTGGTCATGGAAGGAGCCTTGGAAAATTGTAAAATATAACATTCGCACATCAGTTCAAAGTAATTCCTTACCATTCACAAATGACGGGAAAAACTTCACAGTGGACCATTCAAACAACATCAATTTAGTAGAGAGAGGTTTGTCCCAAATTGCAAGTTGGCATGATACATTAAGCCGGGACGAACGCTTTGATACATCCTTACACCATGATAACGGACAATTCAATAATCGTTGTTTTAATGATGAAGTTGGTGAAAACGAACATATTTTAGATGGATATGTAGAAGGAGAACCCCAACATCAGTCCGATTTATTGCCACCTGAAATTAAGGACGCAATTTTTGAAGATTTACCCCACGATATCCTTGATGGAATTTCAATGCTGGATATATTTCCCAAACTAATGATTTACGAAGATTTACTGACATCTGATGCTAAGGGCGATACGACCAAAAATGAATTTTCGCATAGCAGTACAATGCATAATGCAGATGAATATAACTTATTAAATGGAACTCATAAGCAAACAGTAAATAACAAACCATTTCACCGAAATGAAGAAATGCATTTTAATAATTCTGATCACACTATTAGCAGTAAACACAATTTGCAAAGAAGTAATTCAGAAGTCTTTCAAAGAAATTTTGAAGGATATCGGGTTCAACAACGTTCATCTAGTGTTACGTGGAGTTGTAAATTTGAAAACACCAAGCGTTACTTCACTAAAGGTCTGTCCGAAAAATGCATAGCAGATGTAAAAACCTTCGGCGGAAACAATCGAATTGAAGAAGAAGACATGACAAGTCAAACAAACGTAAGAGGGGTTCTAAGAGCTAAATCTTTAGCTCACATTAAAAAAGATAAAATTAAAATTACCCAACTGGACGGAACGGATGATACGATATTTAGTTATATAACAACTCAAATGCAAAATGATGCAACGAAAGGGCCGGTAAAGTGTGATCGATGTCATTGTACCTATAGAAGTTTAGACTCGTTTGAAAAACACTTGATTTCTTGTGAACAAATGTGTACAAGTGAAAGCGACACAGATACATCATCCCGATCTCCAGACGCTTCGTGCTCAAAAGCCCAAGTGAAAATGAATATATTTCCAAACAATATTTTGCCGCGCTGCGATAGGTTGACAAAGGCAATTTCCGTTGTAAATGCAAATCTCACTAGCACCGCTCAAGTACTCCCTCATATGTACGTTACAGAGTCTGCTGGTATAAATAACAACTACCACAATAATATAAATAATGCTGTACAAAACACTATAGAAAATCAGAATTATTGCGGCGCCAAAATCATAAATTGTGATCAAATCAATTTGCAGAAAAAATCCGGCTCCGACTTCATAAATTTCAACAACAAACCACTTAATAGGAACCAAAAAGTAAAATGCAACTACAACCTAAATGCAAATAACTGTTCTATTAAAACTGATCAGTGTAAAGGACCTATTAAATGTAAAACTGAAAATATGACCTCTGAAATAACAACCAACGCTAGTACTAAAACAGAGTACAACCAACAAAATAAGTTCGGATTTCTGCAACTGTTGAATCAACAATTAGTATTAAACAATCAGTATCCTCAAAAGGAAAACCAATCCCAACTGCATCAAGCACAACAGCAACAACAGCAGCAGCAGCAGCAACAACAACAACAGCAACAATATGTTGTGATACAACAACCCATAGGCAATAATCCACCCGTTTTTATACAGCAAGTACCTCCACAAAACGTATTTCCTATCGTCCTGTCAAATAACTCCATTCCTTATGCATCTGTGCCGTCATCGACAAATCCAATTGTACAAGGGCAAATTCTACAAACAGATACAAGTGGAAATGTAATACTCTCTTCATCAGGCCTTCAAATGTTGTCAATACCAACATTGCAAATAAATTCCGCACCTCATCCACAATTAGTTGGAACTTTCAATCAAGCACCAACTGTATCCCTGGCATCGAATCAAATGCTTATCAGTGGCGCAGCTATGGAACTAATTCCTAATTCAAATCAAGTATTGTTTACAGCGCCTCCTGTATACTATGGTTTAGAAACAATAGTTCAAAATACGGTTATGTCATCTCAACAATTCGTTTCGACAGCCATGCAAGGAGTTTTGAGCCAAAATGCAAGCTTCTCAGCAACAACCACACAGGTACATAATATATACTTATTTACATATTTATATCCGCAAATGGGTTGAGTAAAGGGTAACAATTCATAAATATATAATACCAGTCTTAGTTCGTTAGAAAAATAGCTTTACTGATTTCTAAAAATGATAAAGATTTGTTTGACAAGGATTGAACTATGCGGTGGTACCTGATTCGTTTATCTCTTTATTTAAGCTTAACACAAGCTATAATCAACTTCCACAAACTAATTTCTAGTTTTAGGTCTTATCTCACAGTAATTAATAGCTTAAGTAGTGCCGTAGCATGCCTTATTGAGTCGCTTGAAAGTAGCCCACACAAAAATCTACTTATTTAAGCTTAACACAAGCCTACCACGGCATTCTTATTTCCAGTGTTACGTCTTAACTTAAAATAATGCAGAGCTTAAGTAGTGTAAAACGCTTGAAAGAAGCCCACCCAAATATATTCGATCTTGCGAATACGCATTTCTTCTATTATGTCTACGCCTGTACGGCATGGCACATTATTCTTAACATCAAAATTGTCTGTCGTCTCGAATACCAAGAGCTGAACTCATTATCACCAAGCGTGACTGGCTCGGTATATCTCAGACACAGAGTGCAATTAAATTAATCATTTTGATTGCCAGACCACTTGGGTTTCCTTTCTTTGGAATTCAGACAAGAGATGTTGGACGCAAATGCCATAAAGGCAAATTTAATGAACGTCAATTATTCTGGAACGCCGTGTGCACATCATCTTTCTACCGAAAGGTAAAATTAGTCCGAAATAATAACATGCGAGCGAAGAAACTTACCAGGATCCTAAATCACACATCGAAAATTTGTTCGAATAAGTAACATCATAAATATTTTATTATATATGTCGGTAAGTTGGTGATGTGGGGAAAAAGATGTCAATGATATTATCTAAAATGGGATTGCTTTCATACAAATAAATAATCATAAAAAACGAAGACAAAACTGGGAATGTGCAGATGTCGTAAGTTTACCCCATAGGAAGTATCTCAAGTGATATGCCTTCAGGACAAAAAGTGTGGGTCCACCATATCACCCCTTCGCCCCCCCTCTTTAATTGTCGTAACCCAGTTCGTGCAAGCCTAAGTATGTTAAAATAACGCACCAAATGGTACCGGTAATGAATAAGCGAATGAAACATCTGGGTTTGTCATTTCCGATCTGAATGAAATTATTGGAAGCTTTTAGTCGGCCCAACTGCTAACGACGGCCTTTCTTTCAACTAGCCCTCTGTTTAATCATCATCATCGGCACTACAACCGGGAACCGGTTTTGGCTTTATTTAGCAAGTCCTGAGGCTTGTTAAATTTTACGTAATGATTTGTTTTTTCCGGGCAAGGTCTTTAGTCTTGCGCCAGAGACTCCCCGGCGGGGAATCGAACCCGGTATACTAACCACTATACTATCGAGGAGCCTCCTCTGTTTAATAGTATTGAATTGGGGCCAATTTGCAAAGGTGCAACATCATCACCATCGGCACTACAACCGGGATCCGCTCTTGCCATTATTTAACAAATCTCTCCATCGGTCCCGATTTCGAGCCGATGTTATCCAGTTTGGCACTCTCAGGCTCTGGGCGTCCTGGTCTACGCCATCCCATCATCGCAGACAAGGTCTGCCGCGCTGTCTCCTCCCATACATCCTACCACAAAGGACTTTCCGGGCAGGTTCCTCTTCGCTCATTCGAGCTAGGTGTCCCGCCCACCGGAGTCTACCGACCTTGATTTTTCTTACAACATTAGCTTCAAGGTAGATTGCGTACAACTCATGGTTGTAGCGTGCCTGGAATCGTTCTCCCTCACATAGGGGGGCAAAAATTCTCCTTAAGACCTTCCTCTCGAACGCGGCTAAGAGTTCAGAGTGCCTTTTATTGAGCACCCAGGTATCTTCTTCAACCGGGGTCCGGTCTTGGCCTTATTCACCAAGTCTCTCCACCGGAAGGTTAAGACCTTCCTCTCGAACGCGGCTAAGAGTTCAGAGTGCCTTTTATTGAACACCCATGTCTCGGATCCATACATGAGTACTGGTAAGACCAGGGTCTTGTACAGAAGCAACTTGGATGTTCTGGATAAATTTCGGGATTTAAAAAGCCTTGATAGACCATAGTAGGCTTTGTTGGATTTGATCAGCCGTTCGCGTATTTCTTCTTCCATATTGTTATCGGCTGATACTATTGACCCAAGGTAGTTAAAGGATTGCACTACTTCAAATTCGTGCTCCACTACGCTGATAGTTAAACCAACGTTAGGTCTTCTTTTCGCAGAAGTTGCCATCATTTCACGTTTTCCCCTCATTAATGTGCAGTCCCAGTTTTATGTGCCGCCTGTTCGATCTGGGTGAAGGAGTCCTGTACAGCCGATTCGGTTCTACTGATGATGCCGATGTCATCTGCGTAAGCAAGTATCTGGCAGGAATTGGTGACAATAGTCCCTCTAGTTGTAACGCCAGAGTCACGGATTGCTTTCTCCAACACCGGTTGAAGAGAAGGCAGGCCAAATCGCCCCCTTGTACGAGTCCATTAAAGAAGATTATTGGTTTGGACAGCAATCCCGCTATTTTTACTTGACTAGTTACGTTGGTCATGGTCAACCTACAAAGTGGTATCAATTTGTTTGGAATGCCGAACTCTCTCATGGTATTATATAGTTCTACCCTGGCTATGCTGTCGTAGGCGGCTTAAAGTCTATAAATAGATGATATAATGAAATCTTAAATTCCTGACATTTTTCCATTGCCTGCCTAAGGGTGTATATCGTTTGAGATGATAGTGAAGAACGTGTGATTCGAACTGACGCTATGACAGTTAGAATCACCAAAAATTGAACCAATGCGCAACACATCAGGCTACTGGCCGTGCTAAGAACTCGGTTTTTAAACTCAAGTATATTCAACTGATGTGAATTGTTATATTATCGCTATGGTATAGAGCCGATCTATATCCGAGACTTGTTAATTTGTCCATAATACTTTGTTTTTCCGGGCAAGGTTATTAGCCTTGTGCCAAAGAGTACACTCAACTGATGTGGAATTGTTATGTTATCGCTATGGTATACGGCTCTGATGCATTTTCTTATTCGATTTTCGTTCGGTGTTCATCACTATTTTCTTGTGTATTGTGTGTGTATATATTACAAACGCCACAGGTGAATATCTGATCAATCGCTGATTTGCCTGGGATGAAGCCACATTGATATTGACCAATGATGGCTTTAGCGTATGGGGCTATCCGATCTTGTGGGATAGTGGAGAGTATCTTATAGGCAGTACTCAGCAATGTTATATCCCTATAGTTGCTGCACAGTGTGATATCTGCCTTCTTATGTATGGGGCAAATTATACTATAGCGTTTCAAATAATAGTGAAGAAGATCGTGTGATTCGAAATGACGCTATGACAACTCGAATCACGAAAAAAATTTGACCTAAGCGTTACACACCAGGCTACTAACCGTGTTTAGAATTTGATTTCCAAACACGACTACATTCCACTGGTATGAATTATTTTTATTTTATCGCTTGGTATACGGTTCTGATGTATTTTTCTTATTCGATTTTTTTTTTTCGTTCGGTGTTCTTCACTATTTTTGCTTGTGAATTGTGTGTATCTGTTAGAATCGCTACACACTCCCGCCGCAGTAACTTCGTTACGATCAGATTCGTATGCGGACGACGGACGAACGAGAGAGAAGCGAGAAACCGTCGGAGGCTGGGCTCTATGCGGAAGTCGTGACCGTGTGTGAAGTTCTGCTTTACTATGGGAAGTGGCTGCGTGCTCAGATCACGTCGGGGTCACCAATTATATAGCGTTAAGCAAGGATAGTGAAGAAGGTGAATTGAACACACGATGAAACGATTGAAAAGCGAAGCAGTGAAGCATCAGACTACTGACCGTGTTAAGAATTTGATTTCCAAACTCGAGTATATTCCACTGGTGTGAATTATTTTTATTTATAGCTTGGTATACGGTTCTGATGTATTTTTCTTATTCGATTTTTTTCGTTCGGTGTTCTTCACTATTTTTGCTTGCTTGTGAATTGTGTGTATCTGTTAGAATCGCTACACACTCCCGCCGCAGTAACTTCGTTACGATCAGATTCGTATGCGGACGACGGACGATCGAGAGAGAAACGAGAAAACGTCGGAGGCTGGGCTCTATGCGGAAGTCGTGACCGTGTGTGAAGTTCTGCTTTACTATGGGAAGTATATGCTGTGTGTACAAGATCACGTCGGGGTCACCAATTATAGCGTTTGAAATAATAGTGAAGAAGATCGTGTGATTCGAACTGACGCTATGACAGCTCGAATCACGAAAAAAATTTTACCTAAGCTTACACACCAGGCTACTGACCGAGTTTAGAATTTGATTTCCAAACTCGAGTATATTCCACTGGTATGAATTATTTTTATTTTATCGCTTGGTATACGGTTCTGATGTATTTTTCTTATTCGATTTTTTTTTTTCGTTCGGTGTTCTTCACTATTTTTGCTTGTGAATTGTGTGTATCTGTTAGAATCGCTACACACTCCCGCCGCAGTAACTTCGTTACGATCAGATTCGTATGCGGACGACGGACGAACGAGAGAGAAACGAGAAAACGTCGGAGGCTGGGCTCTATGCGGAAGTCGTGACCGTGTGTGAAGTTCTGCTTTACTATGGGAAGTGGATGCTGCGTGTTCAGATCACGTCGGGGTCACCAATTATAGCGTTTGAAATAATAGTGAAGAAGATCGTGTGATTCGAACTGACGCTATGACAGCTCGAATCACGAAACAAATTTTACCTAAGCTTACACACCAGGCTACTGACCGAGTTTAGAATTTGATTTCCAAACTCGAGTATATTCCACTGGTATGAATTATTTTTATTTTATCGCTTGGTATACGGTTCTGATGTATTTTTCTTATTCGATTTTTTTTTTTCGTTCGGTGTTCTTCACTATTTTTGTTTGTGAATTGTGTGTATCTGTTAGAATCGCTACAATACCACGACGCCAATCTTCCGGCATCTCCTCTTGCTCCCATACGTGCACCACGATCTCATGAACTGCGTGATGTAACGCTGTCCCTCCTTGTTTGATAAGCTCAGCTGGTATGCCATAACCCCCGGAGGCTTTATTTGATTTGAGCTGTCTTATGGCTTTTAATGTTTCCTCAATGCTTGGTGGGGGCAGAATTTGGTCTTGATCTTGCATTCGTGGAGCCTCCAATTCTTCTGTGAGCTGACCATTTAGCGATCCATTGAGGTGCACTACCCATCGCTCCAGAATGCCTTAAGGATCGGTGATCAGATTACCCTCTTTATCCTTGCAGTAAGTGCAGCCTGGTGTGTACCGCGTCATCCGCGGATTATTTGGTAGAACTTCCGCGCCTGGTGCGGACCCCGCTCTCTACTTTTCTCTATTTCACAGACAACGTTTTTTTCCCAGGCACTTTTCTTTTGTCGGTGAAGTCTTTTTTCAGATCTTCTGAGCTCTTTGTATTTCTCCTCGCTCACCCGCGTCCTATGGGACTGCTGCATCGCCCGGTATGCAGCGTTCTTACATTCAGCCGCTAGTTTGCAGTCATCATCAAACCAGTCGCTCCGATCTCTACGACTACTGCCTAAGATGGAGTTGGCAGTACTAATGACAGTATTCTTAAGGCGTGTCCATTTCTCTTCTACGCCCGGCATTCTGGCCCCAGGACTTACTCTCCCTCCGTCGAGCTCTTCGAGGGTGAGTCTTAGCGCATGACCAAATGTGTTACTGGTATTCTCATTGCGTAAGGCAGCCGTGTTGATTCGAATCTGATCCACGGGTGCAATACATCTCCGTAAGACAACCCGCGCTCGGAAAACTATACCAACAAGATAGTGATCCGAGTCGACGTTGCCACTTCGGTAGGTTCGTACCGTCATCAGGCTCGAGGAGTGGCGGCGGTCAATCAACACGTGGTCAATTTTGTTGCAAGTGGCTCCATCCGGTGATACCCAGGTGGCTTTGTGAATATTTTTACGCGGCAACCTGGTACTTGCAACGACCAGGTTTTTCGACGCTGCCAGTTCGATAACTCGTAGTCCATTGTCATTAGTGTTCTCATGCAAACTATGGGAACCTGCGCAGTGCCTGAAAACCGGCTCCCGACCCATTTTTGTATTCAAATCACCAAGAACGATTTTCACATCGTATCTTGGGCAGGCATTGAGGGCCCGTTCGACGTTCTCGTAGAATCTTCTTTTTCGTCGCCAGGGGACTCCTCTGTAGGTCCGTGAACGTTTATGGGGCTTATGTTCTTAAACTTGCCTCGCACGCAAAGAGTGTATAGCCTTTCGTTTATTGCATTAAAATTTATAGTGGCAGGCTTCTGCTTTTGGCTGACTAGAAAGCCTATCCCGAGCACATGGTGTTTTGGATGACAGCTGCAATAAATGTCATACTTGTTTCTTTGAATTACACCACTCCCCGTCCATCTTATTTCTTGTAATGCTGTTATGTCAGCTTTATATTTGGACAGGGCATCGGCTAGCTGCTGTGCAGCTCGAGATCTGTATAGTGAGCGGGCGTTCCATGAGAAAATTCTTAAATCGTTTAGCCATTTTCGTTTCCGTGGTCTTCGCCGTGTACCCGGTCCATACCCGACGCTTGTTAAATTTGCTATAATAATTCGTTTTTACGGGCATGGTTATTAGCCTTGCGCCAACCTTTCTCAGGATTATTTTCACAGTACCTTACTATTTACTACACATACTGTGTCTTTTCACACTAAAAGGCTATAGCGCGACCGCTTGTATGCGATGTTTCAACACTTTACATAAACTGTAATAGCTACATTAATGCTTTGGTTTTTTTTTTTTTTAAATTGCTGCTGCTGGGCATTATCTGTTGAAATCGCCACAAATACATTAACAGACCCTTTAGTATGTGCTTATTATTGTTTAAACACTTTGAAATACGAAGCTTTGACATTTAAGGGTATCTCAAATCATCCCGTGTGCGTGCGCTTGTATCGGTATTACCAAAAACTCACTTCTACGAGGGTTGCCTCTTATGTTTCGGGATTTGGCAACCCTAGTGTTGCAATCCGGCAATTGACAGCTCTGTCATAAAGTTGGACATTTTTGAGGTTATACGCACTCAGAACGTTTTGACATATGAGCGCTATTTGTGTTGTTTACAGTAATCTCGGCCCAGAAATGGAATTAAATTGTCAACATTTTCGTGCGATTATTTTTTACAACTTTCTGCGTGGATTAACTCAGCAACAGTGCATGGATGAACTTAATTCAATTTTTGGCGACGAAGCTCCATCAAGGACCAGTGTTTATCGATGGTATGGTGAATTCAATCGTGGTCGTAGTTCACTCCAAGATGAATTTCGTGAAGGTCGTCCAATATCAGTTGTTGTTCCGAAAACCATTGATGCTGTGCGCGAACTGATATTGGAAGATCGTCATGTGACCTATCGTGAGATTGAGACAACCTTAGGCGTTAGTGGGACCAGCATACATTCAATATTGCATAAACATTTGACTGTCAAAAAAATTTGTTCGCGTTGGGTGCCACACAATTTGTCAATCGCCCAAAAAAAGGCTCGTGTCAATTGGTCGAAAGAAACGCTCAAAAAATACGGTCGCGGTGCTTCGAAACACGTCTATGACATCGTGACAGGTGATGAATCGTGGATTTACGCGTATGAGCCCGAAAGTAAACAGCAGTCGACTGTCTGGGTGTTTCAAGATGAGCCAAATCCAACAAAAGTTGTTCGCGCACGAAGCACTTCCAAGCAAATGGTCGCCTGTTTTTTCGGAAAAACTGGACATGTCGCAACCGTACCACTAGAACAACGCAGAACAGTCAATTCTGAGTGGTACACAACCATTTGTTTGCCAGTTGTCTTCCAAGAAATCAGGAAAACCAACCGCCGAAGACGGATCACTCTTCACCACGACAATGCGAGCTCTCACACATCGGCTGCGACAACTGCATTTTTGAGCACCCAAAACATCGATTTGATGGGTCATCCGCCGTATCGTCCTGACTTGGCACCGAATGACTTCTTTTTATTCCAGTACGTAAAAAACAAACTGAGAGGTCAACGTTTTTCGACACCTGAAGAAGCGGTTGCTGCATTCAGAATCCATGTGTTGGAGATACCTCAAACAGAGTGGCAAAAGTGCTTCGACAATTGGTTCAAACGCATGCAAAAGTGTATAGATCTTCATGGGGAATATTTTGAAAAACAATGAAGTGATTTTCGATGATCAATATTTGTTTTTGTTCTCTAATCCCGAAATATAAAAGGCAACCCTCGTATATTTAAAAGATATATTTTTTGTATTTCATTTATTCTTTTAAGATATTTTTTCTGTTTTTCTTCGAAAATTTTAATTTGGTCTTTGCGAAATAAATGAAACGGCATATTTCTCGAAAATGACCATAATCAGAAAGCAAGAGAAACACACACAAAAAGAGAGTGCGCAAAAATTAGCTCTTAGTCCTAAGTAAAATTTGTAACCTACGTGCTAAGTAAAATGCATATTTTTAAGTAAGAAATACGTTTTCACCAATTGTCCAACTATTCGCGAAAACAAATAAAAAATTATTTTTTTATACTAAATCCAACAATTTCATATGAAAAATATTTTTTATGTTTTAACATAATATTAAAATCGTTTTCCTCTTTTTTAGGTATTCCAATCTAGTAAATTCGAGCCGGTAAATGATGTAGCCAGCAGTTATGTTGTTTTAAATAATGTGGATGGGTCTGCGATAGTTGTTCCTCAAACAAATGTGTTGTCGAACTTTATCAATACTAATAATGCACATGAATTCCACAATAATTATACACAAGATTTCGGAGCTATATGTGGGACACATCCCACCACTTTTGTTCAGCAACCTCAGAATAATGCTATTTTGCCTATAATACCCGCATTATCCGAAGTGACCAGTATTCCAGTGGAAAATTCAATAGAGCAAGTACCACACCTAGACGAAGTTTTAGATAATACTTCTATGAATTGCAATGAGGCACCACAAATACCAGTGACAGGAATCAATGAAGCTTTAAAAAATAGTTATATATTAAATCAAAACAATAACACTCAATTGTACCCGCTAAGTGAAACTAGGAATTATGAATCTAAACAGAAACACATAGACTATTCTGAAGGATTCAATACCCACACCGCACCTACAGAACTCAACAACACCGATAGTACGAAAGATGTCTCGGGTAAATCAAAATTTATTCACAAATATATCAAGAAATCGAAATCCGTTAAGAGTTCTCACATTGGATCGAAGTTCATTTATAAAACAGTGTTTCAGAAAGAAATTAAGTCAAACTGTAACAAGCAATTTATTAAGGACAACGTGATTAAAGAAACTGACGTGGAATCTGTGATGAACTTAAACTTAAATGAGAATAACATATCACCGCATTTTAATGTAGTCAATAAAAATGCAAATACGACTAAAAAAATTGGTGTCGAAGAAAATGAGCATGTTAATACAGATGAAGTAAATAATTCTTCAGAATATAACTTTGAAATATCCACCACAACCCAAGATGAAGAACTCAAAACGGGTAAAAAAGTATTTCCACCATTGAATGCGTCCAAGGTGCCTCTGAATGTAACCCCGTTTGGAAATGGTTTTGGTAACGTTCCAACAAACGTTGTTACACCAATCTTTCAAAAGCAACAACGCAATTTTAGCTCAGCGCGCCCAACTAACAGGGTTCTTCCAATGCAGGCTATAAAGAAGCCAGTAGATAAAGCACCTGCTAAAGTGTCAACATTAAAAAAAATATTGGCAAATGAAATTGCAAATAATACTCAAAACTCCACAGACAGTGAAGAAAAACTAATAAACGCAAACACTGGAAACGTACAAGAATGCAATAGTGAAATGCAAAATGTCGAAAAGGCTCGAGAAAATATCGTATTTTCTTTGAAGGGAGAAAATGAAACGAATGCTGATAGTAATCCATCCAATAAAGATGTTTTGGAAAAGCCGTCCATTTTTCAAAACGCACCCAGTCCTAAAAACTCTGCACCTCTTTCTGAAGTAATTCCTAATCTTACAGAAAATGTGGAAGCTGGCGAAGAAAATAAATGTCAGGCCCAGGTATCAAACATTGAGGTAGAAACGGAGAAAGAAGCTAAAAATATTGAAAACACAGAAGGCACCACAAATTGTCAATTATTGAAAGTGGAATTTGACATTGAGCCCACGAATAATATTGAGGCGATAACAGTTGAAGATCATGGTAAAGCTACCCTTAAATGCTCTTCCCCTGAACAAAGTAACCAGATTGACAAAAATCCAATTCCGTCACCTGTATCAACTGTAATTAAACCACATCACACAAATGATATTTGGAAAGATACTTCTGGTCCTTGTTTAATATATGAAATTCAAAGTGAAGACGGTTTTTTGTACAAATCGAAATCGATCACAGACATTTGGGAGAAAGTCTTTGAAGCTGTACAAAGCGCACGTCGTGCACACGGAATTCCATCAGTTCCGTTAGCACCATTTGCCGACTTTTGTGGGCTGCAATTACTTGGTCTAAAAACGAATGCCTTGAAATATCTGATTGAACAGTTGCCCGGTGCAGAAAAGTGTTTCAAGTATACTCCAAAATATCATAAAAATTCGAACTCAAGTAAATATTGTGACAACATCCAACAAGAACAAGAGGAAGTAACTGAAAACAATTCCGGGGCTATCCGATGTGAACCTTTAACAAAACGGTCGGAGTATGATCTTTTTAATTGGCTTGCTTCTAGACATCGCAAGCAACCTAAACAAATATTTGTACAGCCTTCCGAGACAGATTTAATTGCCAGGTATGAACTTTTGTCAAATAATGTTAATTATTTTATTTGGTTTAATTGGTTTTGCAAATCGTGAATATTGTTAATATTGGACTGCGGTAGGTGGTTTATCTGACAATCCTGAAGAAGTAATTGTAATTTAATCAACACTTAGACAACCACAGTATTCTGTATAAAACGTGTTCAATATCCAATGATAGGAATGGAAACATCATTATATAATTAAGATTAATTGGGGATAATGATTGAGAAAATAGGAAAGCAATAAGTGAATCTAAACATACTTTAATTCTGCAATACCACATTTGGGTATTCATCCTAACAAAAAACACAAGCCCAAACAAAGAGAGGAACTTATACCAAAGCAGTTACTAAACTAAATTACATACTTACTTAAACAAGGTGATAGAACTGCATTTGCTGCATCTCAATCAGCAACCCTGTGCACTTAGTTTGGTTTTTGGCTAATTAATCCACTTGACGTGATTAAGATCATACCTATGTGTCTCCGACCCTCATTTCGTTGTTCTGTTTATTTATATACCCATTCCTCGCGCTATTCATTTACAAAGTCAAATGCCATAGAAGCAGCAAGTGCATGCCTGCTTCTGAACAATATGCAATGTGTGAAAAAATTTCAACGATTTCTTTTCTTTAGCCATGTGTTGCGTCAAATATCAATAGTTTTGAATTCTTACTTAATGATCTGTGTTTGTGATATGAGCAGCATGGTATTTATTAGAGAGGATGTTGTGTTGTCGTCGGGGTCAAATTCTAGAGTCGAACCTCACATAATTACTTGCGAAGCAAGGCGCCAAAGCATCAGACGGTCGCGTGTAAGAGATAACATAGACACAAATAATGCAAACATGCTTGTGGAGCGCGAACAAAAACAAAATAGCAAAACCAGGCAAGAAGTATGTAAAAGTACAATGTTTAAGGTTCAGAATCATAATTTATTTTGCGACATAGTCACCGTTGAGACTAATACATTTCTCCCAACGCATAACTAGTTTTTTTATTGTCACTGAAAAATTCATCAGACTTTTATCGAAACCAGGACTTGACAGCGGCCCTCCCCTCACCTTTGGAGGTGTAATAATTAGCCTTGAGGTCTCTCTTGAGTAGTGAACAAAAATAAAAATCGCATGGTGCGTGATCAGGGGCACGAGGAAGCTGTGGAATCGGTTCAAACCTCAGGTTTCGCAGAGCTTCTTCAGTTGCGCGCAAGGTGTGGGGACGAGCGTTGTCATGTTGCAAGCTTACTGGCGCCAGGCTGCCTCTAACACGAGAAACTCGATGGCGAAGGTATTTCAGATTCATTTTTAAGCAAATCGTTGACGAGTTTGCGATGATTATCATATATAGCAGTGACCGGACGTCCAGTGCATGTTACATCAACAATTATGGCTTTCCCAGGTTCGTAACCACAAAATTTGATTGCCCATCGATTTACAGTAGACGTATCAACAGTATCGTCACGATAAACAGCTTTAAAATGATATTGAATTTCAGCATCTCATGTAGAAGGATGGGGAACATCCATCGAGGAATTTGCTTTTGCGTCGACTATAACCTGAGAGAGAGAATGGGTGAAGGAGCCCAACGTCCCTGCCTCAAACTATGTGTGATGAAGAGCTCTGTGTTACGAATAATTATGTGCTGGCCAGCAACAGATCGAGGTGTCATCTCACCGAGATCGAAACCTGAAAGGGTCAGTCGAGCACTGATTTCGCAACCTTACAGGCACTCGGGAGGAAGGACTGTGGCGTTTCTAGCAGATACGCACGCAATACACAAGCAAATAGTGAAGAACACCGAAAGAAAATCGAACAAGAAAAAGCATCAGAGCCGTATACCATAGCGATAACATAACAATTCCACATCAGTTGAGTGTACTTGAGTTTAGAAATCGAATTCGGCCAGTAACCTGACGTTTCAATGCTTCGCTTCTCAACCGTTGCATCGTGTGTTTAACTCAGTTCTCACTATCCTTGTTTAACGCAACAACCCGACGTGATCTGTATACACAACACACAATCTCCCATATGTAAAACAGAACTTTGCTACTACAATCACGACTTCCGCATAGAGCACCGGCACACTCGCCTGCTCCGACGTTCTCTCGCTCGCCCCCTCCTCACTCGCTCGCTCCTCGCTCCTTCGAGCACAAAGTTGATCGTAACAAAGTTATGAAGGAGGGAGTAGTGTGGCGTTTCTAACAGATACACACGCAATACACAAGCAAATAGTGAAAAACACCGAACGAAAAACGAATAAGAAAAAGCATCAGAGCCGTATACCATAGCAATAACGTAACAATTCCACATCAGTTGGCTGTACTTGGGTTTAGAAATCGATTTCGCACACGCCTGATGTGTTAAGCATTGGTTCAATTTTTTGTGATTCTAACTGTCATAGCGTCAGTTCGAATCACACGTTCTTCACTATCATCGCAAACGCTATAATATTCGGTGTCCTGTTCCTCACATTATGGATAGAGAGGAGAGCTATTGTATAACCCACCTTCGCCCGCCAGGAATTACATAAACTAGAAGTTGGATCCATCTACCTTTTAAGCTGATATCCATCTGATTTGCCAAATACAAGGACTTCTTCTTCTTCCATCGTTGTAGTCACCATATCTTTCCAACAAGAACTTCATCCATCGTGGCTCTTCTTTTCTAAATTCAAAGGATCTTTGGCGGATTAGTTCGTGGGACTATAATCGGTGATGCAGTGTTCCGCCGAACACTGTTCGCAGGAAAACAAAACGAAACCGGAGCGAATGATAGCGACGATTAAAACACTGGGATTCCTTGTTCTTATTCAGTGGTTTTTATTTTACCGTTGGAATGTTCGTCTTTTCGTTGCACAATTATTTTTTCCTTTACTTTTATTTAATTAAGTACAGATAAAAATAGTCACCGTTAAATAGACGCACGTTAAAAATAGACACAAGCAAAAAATAGACGCACGTTACATCAACTCCTCGACGGAGTTCTCTGGGACGAAACTCGATATATTCTCTAAGTCCACTCTTGTCGCGTTGACGATCACCATTCGACTGCCTGTCTGCCTACGCAGATACCCAGATTCAAAACTGGTATCTGTATCTACACGGAAAAATTTCCATATTTGCTCTGCTAACAGAACTTCCGAATTTCTGTTAGCAGCATGTTATCACGTCCCAGGGGTGATTTTTCATTCCTGAAAGAAGAAACTCGCTCATCATCGAACATCATTATCACCATCCGTGGTGCTGGTGGAAATTCAGTTCGACGGTTGTCGATTGTGTGCCGCCTTATTTACATAACACATCTGGGGCGAAGACCGAAAGATATCCTGCAATTTGAATGGACGTATGGTTCATGGGTTTTGTTTGACTTTTGTCAATACACCCGAAATCCATTAGATCTTTCTAATGGGTGTGAAATACAAAAAAGGCACCGTGGGATAGGAGTAGTTCCTTTGTATGTTTTAAACCTCATACGTTTTTTCGAATTATCTCGTTGAGATAATTACGGTTGCCGTTTCTTTTGTTTGCCGATAGATTTGGTGGTCTTTGAGGCAGACCACCCGCACGTGCATCCGTTGATAGGCTAATTTGCTGGCGATAACAAATCCTTGTAACGTCGTGTAGATGTTCAGGATTTCGGATTGTGCAGTGCTGGAGTGCGGCGCATTTCGATCTTTAGGGTATAAGATGAATGGATGCTTTTACCTTTGTTTCAGGTATGCTACAATCGACTTGTTGCTTGATATTGAAAGCTTTGGGACGTTCAGTTCCTTGCTTCTTTTTATATCGGGTTCGCATTTTGCAGCTTCCTATGACCCTTGTTACAGGTATGATTAGGAGCTTTGGGACACGTGTCTGTGGGCACGTGTAATGATAAGATAAGTTAAGATAATGTTCCTTGAAGGGTAGGAACCTTCCCTGGGTGAAATTGTGCGTTCGTAGAACGCTACAGATCTCTATTAGGATATTTGTAGGGAGTAATCCAGCTATAACGGTGTCAAATCGCATGATGTGAAATTAAAATGCCGCACAAACTGAAATCAGCGAGCATACCATCATAACTCAAAGAATTGACAATAAGTCACTCCTTCTTCGTTTTCAAAAAAGTACGGGCTAAACACAACGAACATCAATCGCTTTTTGCGAATGCAATGGCTTTTCTTCATTTACTTGGAGATTTTCATTTTTCTGCATAGGGTGAAATAAGTAAGAAATAGTTCTCATCGCAGATTTCCTTTGAAAAAGTAAAACGTTATGCGAGCTCGCAATTGGCCAATGTACGGCACATTCAAGATGTCGGTGGGCTTCAATTTGTGCACGAATTGATTTTCACAAAGATAGAGACGCAAGTCAAAGTGTGAAATGCGTCATAATGACAAGTACAGAATCCCTGAATAGCGAGAGATAGATAAATGTGGCTTTTCAACCATATTTGCACTGATAGTAGCGACTGCTCTGATAGTGAAGATGACTTACTGCTTTCGAGATAGTAAATATGTCTTGTGGGGAAGATTAGTCGGGGCGCCGGCAAGGGCGCAGGATTCACTAAACCTCCCACTGTCTGCTGCCAAAACTGTCCAAAAACCAACAAATAAAACGCACAGGTTCAGTTTGTCACTTAAAGGTTCTTTTTATGTCGACTTTATTGTTTCTTTACAAATGATCCAAATTGCTGTGGGCTTTCTATTACTTATTAACTAATGTCATTATATTCTTGTTCAAATAAACTGGACGTGGACTATAATTGAGTCTTGAACATTTGGTATTCACACATACACTTAATTTTTTTATAACAGGGACGCACCTTTTTACTATGTCTTTAGTCACTATGATTTACTTCCACAACAGACCACCCGCGTTAGGAATGCGACATTCCACTGTTTATGAAGGAATTGTTCGTTCAGCGCACTCGGTATTAATTAGATAAGGATTTCGTAGCATTTTGCGGAACGAGATTTGTTAATATTCAGAGCAACAGCACGAGCCCGAAAATGAATCGGGCTCCTGGTGAGCTACTTGTTGAGGCGGACCTGATGTGGTATCACAGAACATAATGTTGGCCGCGCAATGTGCAACAAATTTTCTTCATTGCTTTATTGATTCGCCTGCTTTTAACTATAGGCGAAGATGTGAATGGGAGATCGTTTTTATTGTTCTTCGCAAATATGGCCAGAAATTTGTGATCGTTTTAGAATATTCCAGGAATGAATGAATGTGCGTATTACAATTATTCTTGGCCCACTTGAATCTCCTCTGTACAGCGCGATTTAATAGATTTCTCTATTAAGTTGTTGGCTTGCTGTTGGAAGTCAACTCTTCCTCTAAACTCTAAAGTGCCATTAGAAAGATTTGTGGCGGTTCCGCCAAACCTCACTGCCTACTTAACTGAAGAACCCCCATCCCTACAACCCAATCTGTATAAGTTCGCTAATGCGATCGCATTAGCACCTTAAATGCTTCACGCATCAAATAGATTAAATTTATTTATCTAAAAGTCCTTGTAAAGAATCCTTACCTTTCATGCATCCCTTCGCATACAAATTCCCTGTAAGAATTCTTTCCTAACTAATCATGAATCCCTAAACCATTCGGCACTCTCATATGCCAGGCAATTCCGCTGTCCACGTGCACACCGCATGTCCCTGGCAATTCCACGGCCTCGGCAGCCTTTTGACCAAGGGACAAAAGCAAACACTAGCGTCTAGTGTCATGAAACAAATTCCTTCGCATGTAAACATGCATAAAAATTCGATCCCATTCCGTTCAGCAAGACACGGTACACAACCACCCATCGTATACCTAAATTGCTTTAGCATCACCAGCATAATAGGAACACGGCTATTTACCCAGCTGCAATAGATTCACCCATGATTTGTTTTCCAACGAACAAACAATCACAACTTCGTGCTTAGCCACCAAACGAATTATCCAGCATATACAAATGCAAGCAAATTCGTTCGGCCACCGAACATTCATTGTATAAAGTATCGCAACCATTAGTACCTTTCCCAATGTCTATTCGTATATTTACACAAGGGCATCACCCATCTAAGACTTTTATAATGCCCTCGTCTCATATTTTCTTTTACCACATTTCTTCGTCGCATCGTCGTCTATTTATTTAGACGCGATGCACTTCATAGACAACGATCTTCTCGATCCCTTTGTCCTTGCCGCCTGCCTGCTTTGTTTTGCCATTGCCTTCGCGCATGAGTAAACAACACAGTTCTAAACGATCACACACATACCGCCATGATCTTCATTACGAGATTTGGTTTTCTATTCCAGCACGTTTCTCTGGTGGTAAGTAAACACATATCCTTAGTGGAGAGGATATCTACCACAACACCACAAACACCCCATTAGCGAGTCGGCTCTGCACGAGCCGTTTATCCCTGAGTCCTTTACCATCCACCGATCGAGGCGGCCAGGCAAAAAAGATAGTCGTTTCAGCATCGGATTTTAATTAGCGATGAAAGGTGTTTATATTTCGAGAATCTTATACGCAATATTTCGTGGGTTGTTCTCAGCGAACCATAGACGGGAGACGATGATGTGATCAGACTGATGAGTAGTTTGGAAATGAGATTGATGCTTTTTTTGGGTGTAGTATTCACAAATTGCCAGTGAAATGGGAGAAATATGTAGCAACCCAGAGCCAATAACTTGAACAAATTATTTGTTTGCTTTCGACTAAAACACGTCTGTGTTGTTGTGGCTAAAAAAAAGCAGATTTAAACTATACACTTAGTAATTTAATTTGGTTTGTCCACGAATATTATGACTTTTACCATGGGTGGGTATCCGGTTTGACGGTGTTACATCACTCCCCGAATTTAGTGTGTCTATTGGCTGATGGGCTCCTCGATAGTATAGAGGTTAGTATACCCGCCTGTCATTCGGGAGACCGGGGTTCGATTCCCCGTCGGGGAGCCTCTGGCGCAAGACTAATGACCTTGTCCGGAAAAAATAAATCATTATGGAAAATTTAACAAGCCTCAGGACTTGCTAAACAAGGCCAAGACCAGTTCCCGGTTGTAGTGCCGATGATGATGATTGGCTGATGGGCTATTTGCGCCGCATCCCCTCTAGTTATTTTTGAGGCTTATCGCGTTTGCGAACCGACGTTACCACGGTTAGAATCACTAAAAGATAGAATCAAAGCTCAACACATCAGGGCACTGCCGAGTGTACGAATTCGATTTCTAAACTCAAGTACATTCGGCTGATGTGGAAATCCTATATTATTGCTATGGTATACGGCTTTCATGGATGTGCTTTTGATTGTTCGACTTGTCTTTTAGGTGGTGTTGTTCTTCACTATTGGTCGTGTGTATTTGCTAGAAACGCCACAGGCTCTTATTACTAGTTAAGTTGTAGGGGTATCTGCTAGCGCGTCTACATGGACGTAGGTTCACAACAATACCCCACATTCTATTGCGCGCACTAAATTGATCCTCCAGGAAAACACAGAAAAGCACAACACTGATGTATTCAAAAATGAAGAAACACACAGTTATTTAATTGTACATAACAGTTACACTTTATTGATTATAGTTGTTAAGTCTAACACTGCTACATCGATTAGTCTTTAAATTGTTCAAAGTTTTAATTTAGGCTTTAAAATGTAATTATATTTGCCTGCGAGTGCGGCGACGGATTCCAACAGCGACACATTAGATTACTAGTTGCACAAAAATTACGCCTCGACTAAAACACTTTATCGGTGGAAAGATTCGTATAAAAAACGTTACATAAGGCGACACTTAACAATTAAGATTCTCGACTAACCTCCTTGCGTGTAGAAATCTGACTCACGCAACGTCCCCGGTACGTGTGCGCGGTTCCAAGGTTACTATCTGAATCTGGTGACGATTCTAGATGTTATTTCGCGCGGATATCACTATTCAAGATGCACACAAACAGGAAGACGGCCTTCACATGGGGAAGAACAGTATTTCATATATCGCCTGCAGTCGAATAAGGAAAAACGACAACAAAAACTGACTAACGATATTTGAATTCGAATAGGTCAGCTGTGTAAATAGATGGTCGCTCGTATAGCGGCCGAAAAAGGTTGCTATGTTTAAACTAGCGATTCGTTGATGCAGAATTCGGTTTCTGAGTAATATGTCAACAGAAACGCTATTTCGGGGATCAAACGCTAAGATACGCGTTTGTTTGCCTTAGCCAATGGTACGAGGGTTGTTTAGGAGAACGATACCGTGGGACCTGATCTGGTGATCAGGGTGATTACACAATGACGGTTGTGTATTTATCCACGTCGATTGTGCATTGCATCCATAGCGAGTCAAGGGTCGAATTCCAGTGTGAATATTTACACTGGCAAAGAATTCGGCTCTTGGCAGTTAGGCGCGAGTTGCGCTATGCTTTGTATTAGTGAACAAAACATGGGACGTGACCATTGCTAGATTGTTTAGGAAAAACAAACTATGATCACGCCCAATTCGATGCTAGTTTATCGCTTATGCAACCGATAAGGGATAATCGGCTGCAGCTGTATAAGCAAGCGATTTGCCATGGCGTGTCGTTTGGACCAACGGATTGTTGGAACAAGAACACTCGGGAGGATTGGCCTGTGTTTGATGGGCATGTGGTCGCCCATAGTAACCGATCGGTTCATGACAGACTTATCTTTCAGCTATGAAATTGTTGAATAGAGCTTTGTACTGCTCGTATACTGGTAAGCTGTTTATGGCTGGTGCAAGTATTTGCAGGTTGGGGACGGGGAGTTGGATTAGGACGATGGGTGGTTCTTCGGGAATGCTTAAAGAACCCCCACACAGTATTCTCTTACAAATGTGTTTAGGAATTCAAGATAGAATCTTAGTCTATCCACTTCTCTACTTTGGCTCGTTACAAATAATATTGACTATGTTCCTAATAAGCTTTAGCATTACATAGATGCAAAAACGCATTGGCATCCCGGTTGAAAAATTACGTTGTGCTATTTAATGCTCAATCACGTCAAAATTCATTAAATTTCGAAAAGCTACACTCCTAAATTAATCTATTTGAAGAATGAAAATGAATTGAGCCCCGAAGATATTACCGAGTCTACTAATATTTAATTGTTGTAAACAAACTTTTTTATTTTAAGTTAATGATTTCACCTATTACAATTTAACGCATTTTTCTTGCGCATTTGGTTTTTAGAAGATGTACAGCCAATCTACCCATGGCAATGAAATATCGGACTTTAAAAGAAACATCAAAACAAAATGTGGGAGTTTTTAGGTCTTTGATCCATGGACGTGGTTTATTTTGCATAAAAGACATAGAAGCAGGTAAGATATTTGAAAGCCCTGATTTCTATTAATATTTGTAAATTTAAAATAACAATATCCAGGTGAAATGGTAATCGAATATGCTGGTGAACTGATACGGTCCACTTTAACTGACAAAAGAGAACGTTTCTATGATAGTAGAGGAATCGGATGTTATATGTTCAAAATAGATGATAATTTCGTCGTTGATGCCACGATGCGAGGGAATGCAGCAAGATTTATAAACCACTCTTGTGAAGTAAGCACAATATATTATTAGCTTTTATTTTCATTTGTATAATTGTCATTTTTATTTCAGCCTAATTGCTACTCCAAGGTAGTTGATATTCTCGGACATAAACACATAATAATATTTTCTTTGAGGCGCATTGTACAAGGAGAAGAATTAACTTATGATTACAAATTTCCATTTGAAGATGTAAAGATTCCTTGTTCATGTGGATCAAAAAAATGTAGGAAGTACTTAAACTAGGTATTTTAGATAAGTAAAACTAATCTATATTAAGCCGATATAAAAATATTTAAAACTAACTTTTTATGATTATGGTGGTTGTTAGGCATATTTTTATACTCTTAATTATTTCACTAAATTAATTTGTTGTTTATTTTATTACAAAATGTTCAATTGTATGCGAATTTTTCTAATTCTCTCAAATATATATTTATATTAACAAAGTGGTGTCTATGAAAATTATATTGATCTAAACGTGTATTTTATGCATACTTGATGTAACTCCAAAAGAAACGAAAACTGTAGGATCTAACAGTCAACATATTTTTTCGGAACTGTTACAACCTCTAAGTATTTGATCTTACTAACCATCCGCCTATATATTCGAGGATTATAATATCCTTAAAAATCTGCATCCACGTGGCTTCAATATTATTAATATTTAATAATTAATTGTTTTTATCAAAATAGTAAAAGAAGCACTAATACAAAGTTTATAAAACATCACAAAAAATAAAACAAATAGTTGACTTCTATTACACTTCCGAGACATGGAGTAGTCTTGTTTTTGAACTCGTGACCGTGTTCTATCTTATTGGCTTTAATGTAATTATTTGCTTATAAGAAGTTTGTTAAAAAAAGTTTTTTAACTTGGTGAATATATATATAAATTCACATTATATATATTATATTGTTTACACTATTATATTCGGTTTTCTGAAGATTATACTTTTACCTCCACGTGCGGTATACCTGGTTGTTGTATATATATACAATGTTCTTTAATCGACCCGGTGTTTTGAAGTTTGTTTGTTAGATTTGATGTTGAAGTCGCTCCATTTATGTAATTTAAGAACTTAATCGAAAGTCTCAATCTAGAAATAGACAGTTAATAGTGATCAGATGTTATAAATTTATTAGGTACTTCGTTGGAAATATTTTCTTCGAAGGAATTGGAAAGATTACACTCAGACTTCCAGTCTATTGGTAGTACATCTTTATATAATTGGTACATATGAGATAGTGGACACTGAATGCCACAGTTTGGTAGGCTTATAGGCACCGGATCCGCTTTTGAATTTTTGTAAAATACCGATATTAATGGACGCCTTGTTACATCGAGTCGAAGTTCAAAAATTACTGTTGCCACATAAGGGATAGTTTGAGGCTAAAAATTTAACATATAAAATAGGTAAATATATAGTATATATATATATATATATATATAAATATGGTATAATTATATTATGTTGAGGAAAAAGTATTCGGCGTTTTTAGTAAAAATTGTAAGCATTCTTCCAAAATTCAAAAAATTCTTTTATCTCTCCCAATATTGCCCAATCTTTCCCCTCACCTTCTGCTATATAGTGTCCACAATCAAACATATAATGTTGAATACCAGGGTTTTATCGTTAAAAAAACGAACGCAGGTGCCGTCAGAACTGTTTCGGTCTTCCATCAGGGCTTCCCCTGACTTCAACCTGATCAAGTAGAGTTCACCATCTTTCGGGTTGCAACATATATGCGCAAGGTACGCTCCAGTTAGAGACATAAATAATATAAATATCATTATGCAGAACTATATAGAACTAATCCCATTAAAAACAGTTAAGTTAATTAATTATGCCTTTTCATACTTCTATTATGAGGTCAATCATATGACAGCATGTGGGTATTACAGAAGTCGGAACGAATAAAAAGCTGACGGTACTATGTAAGGACTATGCAGCAGGTTCATCAAAACTTCCCATATGGCTTGATGGAACTTCGAAACACAAAACCCTTCATATCCATTACGTCCGCCTTCTTTTTTTATAAGTCGGTAGTAGCACAATGAATGATACTACTGTAGTACCAATAAATAAAAAGCACGACATCCCTTGTAATCAATTTCCAGTTTACCAATGTTCATCGAGCTTCTCTTTTTGATCGCAACTACATTCATACAAGATTGTCGTGCGACTCATTTTTAATCATCTGTTACCATAAGATCAAAAATGACGATTTTCTTACGTAACAACAGTAATTCGTAGACGGAAATCGCCCCACTACGTATTTTGCAATGCTCTCGAGTTCCCAAACACCGATATTCTGCGTGTAATCGCTCTGTGCAAATTGTCTCAAATCTCATTATCTGATATACCACCTTAACCTTAATAAAATGTTCATGGTTGTCTGTCCGTGTATCTAATCATTTCAAATGAGTGACTCTTTAAAATCAAGATGACACACAAATTCCGATTACTTTTTCTGCAACCTAATACTGCAAAACTCACCGTAAATACTCTTAGGGCGTTCAAAATACTCGCAATATTTAGATCATGAACACTGTACATCCACATTTTACGGTCAGGCCTTAACTTTCCATTCGATTTCTCCGCAAATCTGTCCAAAATTTCTTTTAGCATAGGTCCAACTTTCAATCGTGCCATTGCTCTAGTATATGTTGGTAATACGAATCCTAAATTGCTAAGGTATTCCATGTCCTTATCAGGGAAAACGGATTTTGTCCACTCGGGCAATCTGCAATTCAAAAATCAGATATTAAAACTTGAAACTTAATATTGGTATTGAAAACATACGTCTTATTATAGAGTTTTTCTATGTAAAGAGTATTGTTCAACATTTGAACAGCTTGTATCGTTTTAACCGGCATTCCCGTCCATTTTGTTAAATAAGAATATAAATATTGGTAGTGAGCGTTTAATCTTATTATTTCGGGAGAATTTGCTAGAGCAAAAACTAATTTATCGTAAGCTGGGCATGGTTCCGTTTGATATATGATCTGTAAAAGCGTCTGGTCATTTAAAGTAATATAACATTATAGACGTTTATAGAATTTTACACGATCAAATTTACGTGGGACAGTATGTACTGGAATTGGTTGCCAAGTCATAGTTGGATTCCAAATGTCTTTCCCAACAGGTTTGTAAAGTGCCGATAGACATGATGAAGCGCTCATAAGTGTGCGGTCAACGTCAGATGAACGTATATATATGTCATCCGCAGAATATTGCTTGGGAAGTATGGAATCGTAGCGATCTCGTACCCATTCCCCGAGTTCATAGAGTTGCTCTTTACCGATCTAAAAATACAAACAGACGTAAAGTGTCACATGCGATTGTTTTAATCTTTCAATAGTTTAATTTTAAGTACATATTTCACTCATTTAATTTAATTATACTTTTATAAATACACCAGACAAATAAACATATTTTTAAATTTCACGAACATTTCAGTTGTTAGAGGCCGATGGAAGGCTAAGGGTTTCCAGGCATTGGTGTTGTTAAAATGTTTCCTATTTAAAAGCCAAGCCGGGGAATGTAAGTAGATCATGAAATAATTTCGCGTATACATTTCGCTCCTCGATAGTATAGTGGTTAGTATACCCACCTGTCACGCGGGAGACCGGGGTTCGATTCCCCGTCGGGGAGCCTCTGGCGCAAGACTAATGACCTTGCCCAGAAAAAACAAATCATTATGGAAAATTTAACAAGCCTCAGGACTTGCTAAATAAAGCCATGGCCGGTTCCCGGTTGTAGTGCTGATGATGATGATGATGAACATCTAATGTGACGTATGATTACAACCGGCGACGAGGCAGTACGTGCGTTACTGGTTCGAAATCATTGTGATCGAAACTCAGAATGACGTCTTGTATATCTTAAATTAACTTAACATTAAGCGACCAGTTTTCTGTGGAATCCGTTCTATATATATTTAATGTGGTGCGAAAGAGTGATGAACACGCGAGTGATACAAAAGGCGCGTGTGAATCACATGGCGGAAAAACATTACATTCGTTTCCTAAGCCTTTTTCTTTTTTGCAATGCTGGATGGATGCATAACTACTCTCGAATGAGAGTGAAAATAGCGTAATATTCATTATGGAGAGGCTGTGGTCTGAACTTTTGCAGGGTTTTAGTGGTGCAATTTTTATTAGGGTAGTTGTCTCTGCTCATCCTTTGCGGATATCACTTTTATATACGTCTCAGAGAGGATCTTGAGTGAGCCAACACGAGATATAGTATAAGACATAGATGGTCCTTTCCGAACACATTTTGTGTTTTACCTCCCATCTTAATCCTCATCCCCCTTGGGTACTTCAGATTATGTCGTTTCATGTGTTAACGACAAAGCTCCCAAGGCGGACGATCTTAACAACTTTTGTGGGATGAGTTCAAGAGGTCAATACTCTTCCTCAATAAAGTTAGCTCACACAATAAAAGGTATGATTTTGCTTTGTATGTAAGTCCTCTACTTCCAAGCTCTCGAGGATTCCGGGTGCACTTAGGCTATTAGGTCTAAGGAGTTAAGTTTTCGGTAGTGCAAACCTTGGTGGAAGGAAGAAAACCCGGAAAAGTGGAAGTACATATTCCACCAGAAAATGAGACAAAAAATTCTACGCATCAAAAACTGTAACTTTGAATCTCATTCTTTCGATTACAATTGACGACAAGCCGTTTATCAACACAGTAAGAAAATGCACTTCTTGCTGCAACCAACTCCTGGTACCGTATCAGTTCAGCCTCAATTTGAGCACAAGCAGTACACTAAGAACCAAATTCGCTTTCAGCATATGAAGACCCACGTGAAGAAGTAGCAAAGAAAATGGGAAGAAGAAAAGAGTCATCAGAGTCGAATGCCATGACAATTAGCATTACAATGCTGCAGCTTAAATAGCAGTCGAGAAAAAGACTGCATCGTTTACGTGTGCCAATGGTCTAATGTGTTGAGGCTCATAGCGACGATGTCGAATCGCATTTTTATTTTCATCGCAAAACATTTCCATCCAGTACTGCCATGATAGTAACGTTGAACTGGATACCGTAAAAAGTCGGCCGAGTTTGGCACTCTGCCATGTTTTCGAAATTTCATTTTTATTAAGTTTACGTTACATTGATTCGGGGAATGAACCTTTATGTCTGCTCAATCTAATCAGTTCTGGATGTTATCAAATCCGTTTCCCATCACATTAATGTTGTTCCACAGGGCTCTGTAAACTCACCCGATCTATTCCAAACTTTTATAAACAATATCTTGTCCTATACTCACAACCATCTGCTGGTGACGGCAAAGTTGAGTTTCTGTACTCGTTCAAATATGCCCAACCTCTTCGACACACGTTACGAATCAACAAGACGTGCCCAACTTACTGATTCCGGACCTAAACGAAATGTACCAATGGGAATTATCTAACTGAGTGGAATCTCTTGTGCTGTCTCCTGTCAAAGACAAATCCCATGTACGTTTATAAAAACATTCCATCGATGAATGAGGCTTACATCGTGGAAGCCAAGGATCTACCATCCTTGAAATCGAATTAATTCTACTCTTCATTGGAACGACCACATATATAATTCTTATGATGATAAAAAGCAAAAAATAACTATACAGTATCATTTCATAAAAAAGATTTGTACATTATCAAACGTCATTATCAACTATGAGTCACTAATTGAAGACGGTGAACATCTTATTAATGCGGCGCAAGGCTAATAACCTTGCCCGTAAAAATAAATTATTATGGAAAATTTAAAAAGCCTCGAAGCTTGCTAAATAAGGCCAAGACCGGATCCCGGTTGTAGTGCCGATAACGGTGATGAACATCTTATTAAAGCAATAGGCTTTCAGTTTTTGTTAGAATCCTGACCATATATTCAAACGATCAATATGAAAATAGTTCAATTTCAATGAACAATGGAAAAGGTTATACTTATAGTGGAATTAGAGTAGTTATACTTTCTATACACAGTAAATATATTAATCGCCACATATAATTGTGTAAAACCTATTAAGAACAATGAACTACACGTACCTTTATCTATGCTCCAAAATAATTTAAGAAGCACTGATTATAATAGTAAGGAAAAAAAAATAGTTATTGATTATCTCAGTCGTCCTTCGTTATCAATATGAACTTAAATATGCGTTTGTAACATTCAGCGGGAAATACTAATCCCTAACCGAAATTGAAAGTGCCAACATGCACACTATGCATTCTACTCGTTCCTCTTATCTTTTTATGGGTGCGACAATTTGAAAAAAGAGTAACTTTTCAGAGTCAGATTTTATATAAAAAAGCGGTAAATTGACAAAAGTAATACTACTCACATTGGTTAATTGTCCCCATCCAGTTGGCCAATTACTAACATTTCTCCAAGGATCCGTAGGATAAGCTTCCAAAGGTGTCCTATCGCCATGCCGGTAAATCTGATTAAATCACAACAATACTAAATACTTCTAATTTATCAAATAAAGAAAACCTCACAATGTGAACAAAAGCCAATTTTCCCTTTAATGTTCCATGCGTCTTGCCTGCATAAGAAAAATGAATTGCAAGTATTATAACAATTAGCAACCTCAACATTTTTCTCTGTGAAGATAATGTTACAAAAAAATTTCGAATGACTAAACACTGTTCACAAGCTCACAACGCCCGACCAATGTAAACTGGCGAACAATCACTACTCAGCTGAGTTTTATAAGTCCGATTTTCAGCTACAGATTATTAAGAAACGATTACGCGGTTTATGTCGTTCAGATAACAGGCTATACTTCGCGCTAGGATTTCAGAAATGATGCAGGGCTGAATAAGATGCCAATTATGGAATAGTCCCCGTAATTTATCAAGAAAACAAAATTCAATAATACACAAAAACGTTTGCGATAGTCAACGCTTGTATAGAGAAATGCAAGATTTGTAATAAATTTAAGCAATACGGACTATAAAATCCTATCTATATATATGATGCATTATGTAAATATGCTATTTTTAACGCCCACTGAACCTATCCATTTCAAGATAATATTCAAAAATGTCTGATAATTTGGGGCAGCAAGCGTTTTTATTTTCACCATTATTAAGTTTTATTGGCATTCTCAATTACAACCCCCAATGAAAAGGCTTACGTTATTTTAAATATGTTTACAGCTTACTTTTTTTTCAGGTTCAAAATTTTCAGATTCTTGATTCTTGAATTAAATGAATTAAACAAATGCTGAAATTGATATGTACATAAGGAAAGTCATTGGAAATCAAATTTTTGAAATTCGTGTTTATCAATTTGTTAAGAAATACTTGAAGTGATACACACCGTTTTTAACCGCGATCTTATTGACTAGTTATTTTTATATCAATACACCCTAGTTGACTATGAAGCAATGATTTATACAAATCTCTTCGTAGTTCACATACACATTTTAGGAGGCTGCTTGCTTGGATTGTTATGAATATTATTTTAATATACATTTACCCCCAATCAAATGAAATTACATACTGGGTTACAGGATTTGGCAGTACGCCCCGTTGCTAAAAATAGAAAAGAATATGTTAAATGGCTTTGATAGTAAAACAGAAAATCGACCTTTTCAAACATTAAAAATATAATAACAAGATGCAATATGCAATAAGATTTAGTGTGCTGTGTAGTTACTTTTAAATGAAATCATACCTTGATACTTGGCAATGGTGCCCATACTATGAAATAGAAGGGTTGAAGCTTAAAGTAAATTCTTCAGGATATCACACCCTTCTTCTAGTTCAGAGAAAGCAACCCTAGATCAATATTGTTGCGAGCTTAGGATTCGCTGGATTAATTATTTTAATAAATAAGAGCCGTTAAATCGATTTTGAATTAATGTAACATTTTATTAGTCCGTTAATAACAACCGTTACTTTTACCGTACACAACGATTTCTTGACTCATCGCTTCCGTACTTATCACTTGCTTACTCTGCTTACTTCTTACTCTCTGATCTGCGTGTGACGTATTTATACCGTTTCTTCATTCTGATTCGGTGCTTCGTTTCCGTCTGTTCTATAGCCTCGAATTTTCTACTGGTCATAGTCTCCAGTTTTCCGGGATCTGATTGGTGTTGTGAATCACGTGTTGCTGAAACCGAGTGAAACCATCACTGGAGTTCTCTACCGAGCACAATTAATGAGATTGAGCAGAGCACTCAAGGAAAAACGCGCCCATTACTACTCCAGACGTGACGAAAATATTCTTCTCCGTGATAATGCTTGTCCGCATGTTGCGGTGCCGGTGAAAAACTGTTTGGAAACACTTCATTGGGAAGTCCTACCACACCTGGCGTATTCACCAGGCCTTGTTCATTCTGATTATAACGTATTTCGATCGATGGCATATGGTCTGTCCGAGCAGTATATGGAGATACCAAAAAATGGGTTGATTCGTGGATATCCTCAAAAGATGAAGAGTTTTTCCGACCCGGTATCCGGTGTTACGTGAGTAACTCTTCGGTCGCCCTTGCTTTGACAAAACATACACTCGGTTACATTAAAGATAGAAAATTTAAATGGTTTAAGTGTGGTAAGTAAACGTTTCTTTTTTTTGCCGTCCTTAAGAAATGTTATAACGATATAATCGAAAAGTTTAGTTTACTACAAATAAAGCCAATAGACATTATAACGAGAAGAAGAAACGAGGTGTTTTTTTGTGCTGGAAAACTCATCGGGCTGGATTTACGCCTAGTGCAGGAGCTGGTGAGGCGATCTTTAGCGGCACGAGTGGAATGACTCGTGGACGGACGATTGTGGAGCGGAGCCCTGGTGGGACACCGGGATTAACCCCCTTCCACAGGGTATGACCAAGTGGTGGCACACGTGAGTACCTATGGGGTACTACAGAGGTACGTTCAAATAAAGTTATTATAAAACAAATTATATATTACATACAACACAACGATCACTATACAACAAGAATATATTGTACACGACACAGCAAGTATATATTAACCCAAAACTACAACAATTGGAAGTACAACGGTTGGCAACAGTAAACTACAATAAACTACAATACTATACACTACACAACTTTTACAACAAACAAATTATACATCACAGAAGAGATATTACCACAGTTGGCGCAGCCGCGCCCCCTCATCGCGGTTTTCGCTTTACCATTGGCAACTACATAAATTACACCAAATATTTATATTACAGGAAATTGTACAGCAATCATTACACTATAATTCGACTATATACAATATAATACTTGCATCGCAATTTCACATTAATTATACTCCCATTGTACCATAAATATATATGTGGCGTTTCTAGCAGATACATACACGACTAGTGAAGAACAACAACACCAAAAGCACATCCATTAAAGCCGTATACCATAGCAATAATATACCATTTCACATCAGTCGAATGTACTTGAGTTTAGAAATCAAATTCGCACACGCGGCAGTAGTCTGATGCGTTGAGCTTTGGTTCTATATTGTTACGCATATGACAATCAGTACTGGAATCTTCGAGAAAGTCCGAAACAAAGTACTAGATTATTTTAGAAAGTACTGGAAAACTGGAATAGAAAAGTCGAGACTATGGAACGGACGGATTTCCAAGCGGTCAGAGACGGCCTTGAAGCTAGGAATGGATACAACCACATGCAGCAGGTCTACCGCATGCAACTGCGGAGCAGAACGTAGAAACCTGGAGAAAATCTTCAACAGTTGCAGGCAGACATTGAGCGATTGGCAAACATGTCTTATTCAAATATGACTATGGAATTTCTGAACGAGGTAGCAATGGATGCATTTATAAACGCACTCCAAGATCGGGACTTGCAACAGGCCGTTCGTTTGGGGGGAAAGAAGGCGATTAATGAAATACTGGCGTTCGCATTGGCATATGAATCTGCTCAACTGGCTACCAGGAGTACATATAGAGTCCGAGAAATGTCCGTCCAGGAATGTTCCTGCCAAAGAATCGGGCATGTACAACGGAGAACCCTGAGACCTGTTATGAAGTGCTGGACATGCGGCGGAGTCGGCCACATCTCTGTTGACTGTAGGAAACGTCGACGAATGAATGAAACATCGAGTGAGAATTGTTGATCATGCGCTTATCATAAGAGGAGACTATCAGGGGAACACCCTGAGGTGAAGAAACACATTGTACCTGTCAGAGTACTAAATGCGTCCGAAGAGCCGGTCGCAATAAGAAAAGGAGATTTAACCGCAGAATGTGCACCCGTATCAATGATAAGCTCAATTCAGCAAGGGAAGGTGCATACTAACGCTGATGCTCTATCAAGAAGACGATGTAAGCCAGATTTTAAACATTATCATAAAGCGGAAGAGAGAGAAGAGGGGTACGACCTGCGAAATGTACAAGTAGAAGTACTAGATGGGTGGACGAGTGATGTTACTCTCAACTGCTCAACTTCAGGATGAAGATATATCGCTAATCCTGGAACACAAAGAAAAGAACGAGCGGCCAATTTGGAACAATATTTCCGACAAGAATGGAACATTTAAGGCATATTGGGCACAATGGAATTCCTTGCTGGTGGAAGATAGAATTCTTAAGCGTAAATGGGAAGCCGCGGACGGGAAATCCCATCGAATGCAGATTCTAGTCCCACCATCAAAAGTGAAGGATGTACTAACAGAAATACACGACGGGGCCTCCGGTGGACATCTGGGAGTTAATAAGACACTTTCAAAATTACGATCTCGATTCTACTGGCTTCACATGAGAGATGACGTCGAATCGTGGTGTAGGAAGTGCACAACTTGCACTGCGACCAAAGGACCAACAGAAAAACCAAGGAGCGCTATGAAGCAGTACAACGTGGGTGCCCCTTTGGAGCGAATTGCGATTGATATCTCAGGACCATTTCCAAAAACAAACGACAACAACAAATACATGTTGGTTATCATGGATTACTTCAGCAAGTGGGTGGAAGTCCTTCCAATTCCAAACCAAGAAGTAACAACCGTCATTGAGCAGCTTACCAATAATTGGATCAGCAGATATGGAGTTCCCTGTGAGCTTCATTCCGATCAAGGCCGAAATTTCGAATCACAGATATTTCAAGGCATCTGTGCGGCACTGGTCGTAAGGAAAACCAGGACCACACCCTTACATCCGCAGTCAGACGGAATGGTCGAAAGGTTCAACCGAACAATGAAAGAGTACTTATCGAAGGTCGTTAGTGATCACCAACGAGATTGGGACAAATATGTACAAACCTTTCTCATGAGCTATAGATCGGCTAATCACGATACGACAGCCCATTCTCCAGCAAAAATTATATTTGGACGAGAGATACGATTACCAGCCGATCTGCGATTCGGAATACATCCAGACACCATAGACAAGACCGAAGACTACGTAGCCGAATGGAGAAACCGCCTCGATGAGATTCATCATTTGGTTCGAAAGCAAATCAAGGTATCCAGTGACATGATGAAAACAAGGTACGACGTTCGAGCCAACGCATCCGGATTTAATGCAGGCGATAACGTATGGCTTTATAACCCTCATCGGCAAAAAAGAAGGTCTCCGAAGTTGCAGCAACATTGGGAAGGACCGTATAAGATTCTCACAAGAATTAACGACGTTGTCTATAGGATTCAGCGAAGACCGAACGCCAAGATGAAAGTGGTACATCGTGACCGACTGGCGACTTTTGTTAACCCAGGACATCAGTGAACTTAGTTCGGGACGAACTAATCTAGGCGGAGGGTAGTGTGACGCATATGACAATCAGTACTGGAATCTTCGAGAAAGTCCGAAACAAAGTACTAGATTATTTTAGGAAGTACTGGAAAACTGGAATAGAACATTCAAGACTACGGAACGGACGGAAACGATACACCAAATCAGAATGAGGAAAAACGGTATAAATACGTCGCACACAGATCGGGAGTGGAGATAAGTAAGACAGTGAAGCAAGCGATACGTCTCGAGTGAGAAGTAAGCAGTAAAAGACGCGATAAGTACGGAAGCGATAAGTAAAGAAATCGTTAAGTGTACGGTATAAGTAACGGTTGTATTACGGACTAATAAAGTGTTATATTAATTCAAAATCGATTTAACGGCTCTTATTTATTTTAAAATAATTAATCCAGCGAACCCTAAGCTCGCAACAATATATTGAAATACAATAACCGGAGGTAACGTTTATGTATTTTTAAATGATCTTTTATATTTAGTGTGAGCTTACATCCAGTTGCGAACAGTTGAATTCTAACCTTCAAGCCAAGTGAACGCATGTGCTGTGAGTAAAATAAAAATATTTCAAGTGATTTCAAGTGAAATGGATCGAAAATCTTCAGCGAAAAGGATTACGCGCCCGGATCGAAGTAAAAAAAGGCGATTTCACGGTGTAACGAGAGTTGGTGTACGTGGCAAATAGCTGCATCGGAAGGTACATTACAGGAGTTTGACCACGAAAATCCTCCTCTATGTGCGAAGGTATTGGATATGTAGTATTCCAGAATACTACCCTTATTAGCTTTAACACTGAATCTCATTACTTATCTAACACATCCTTGAAACTTCCTCTTTACATATCTTACATTCTCACTTATTACATACCATTCATAAACATTCACAATATTCTATATCAAGCCAGTTACAGCACATTTAATATCATGCCCCTTTTCATAACATGCACCTTTTTTCATTCAAAACATAGCACTATGATTTTCGTTCAAAATTTTATTCAATTTAAAAGTCAGAGAAACTAAAGGAATACTTTGAGAAAATTTGTTTTGTTCACATTATAATTTCCAACCAATTAGAACAATAAGTAGCATAAGAAGAGAGAAATTTTAATTGTAAAAGCCGTTTGAGTTGAGAAGCAGTAGACTTCAGTTTGAGTTTAGCAATGGAAGTAGGAGTTTGAGTTAGAAGTTGAAAAGTTAAGTTTTGAATTCGGAGGCAGTTGAGGAAGTTGAGTTTTAGTGTCGAGTCAGTTTGAGTTATCAGTTAAAAGTAGAGAGTTGAGAAAACAGTTAAGAAAAAGGTAAAACAAAAAGAAGTTGTTAGAAAAGAATAAACAGTAAATTGAAAAACAGTTAATCCTGCGTTTTATTAAGTTTCATAATAAAAATCCCCGCTCTTCCCTCGAAAGAGGAAGCACGGCGCCGGACCCATAACAGATATTATGTAGCCGATTTACGAGAGTTTATCGCCGGAGGAGTTATTGACTCGATGTTTATGCTCAGAAACTCAAAATAATAATGAGTCTCTAAACTTTTGGTTGGACTTTCGCGCCGAAACATATTCACTCCGGAACTCACGTCTATGAAATTGCTACGTTTATTGCTGTTTGCATATTCAATGAAGTCTACATTCCTCTTTTAAAAATAATGATGCTTATGGGAGTCAAAATTGGTCCAGAAGCTCATTCATTCACTGGGAAACGAGACAATGCCCGGATTGACCGCTCAGAGATAAGAGCGTATAACGCATCAAAGGAGGTCAGAACTGCTCGGTTGGAAGAGAGAAGCGCGAAAGATGCTTATTTCGAAGTCGAGGACGGTCCAATGTATGCAGCAGGAATCGCAGATTGAATAAACGTAAGCCTAAAATATCATTTCATGACTTAGACCGCGGGAAACTTTACGTGAAACTTTAAACGCGTTTTTCTCGAAACCATCTTTTTTAAAACAATACCCACGATTATTCAAGTTCTACTGAACCGATTTACTTCAAATTTAGGATATGTCTTATTTATAGGCTTTTCTATTGCATGAACTATCCTCATTTCCAAATTTCAATGTTAACTATTTTTAAAAAATTCGAAAACTAAAAAAAAGTGGTACAACAACAAATTTTTTTTTCAAGCAGTCGCCATTTTGTTAAAAAAATTTTTTTTTACCATTTTTTAGTTCCAACGATAGAGGCATTTCTGTAAATTAATAATCTTATCTTTTTTTTTCAAATTGCTAGGAGGGTTGAATCGTGGATATGGTCGCGTGCCAAATTTTTGAGATCCTCCACTTCATCAGCTGCTAACTTTTTGAATTTTGAATTTTTGACTTTCAATTTTTTTTACTGCATTCTTGAAATATTAATAAACATCCCATAAAAAATGAATAGTAAGAATATTGATTGCGTTTTTTTACAGCACTTCAAAAATTGCGCTAAATTCGTGCGTCTAGACCAGAATACCCCCTTAATTAATAAAACGATCCTTCTAAAAATATAATCAGGAAATAAGGAATGAATCTTTAGATTTTAATTAAGTCGTAGATAATTCATGAATAACTCAGTTATAAAAATTACTCATTTTCATATTATACATCACTGATAAAATGTCCCCCGTTTAAATCCACTTTTGACATTTGCTTGCATGACATTCAAATGTCATAATTAAAAAGTAGTTCTGGCAAAACAACAACAATAAGAATTAATTTTCGTGAAATCAAAATCACTCTTTAGTTTATATATAATTTTAAAATAAAAATATAAAGTATAGTTAGTGTTTTTGAATGTGATTTTACGGACAAATGCTCGTTCAACGACTTCACGTAGCGCATATATAACCAATACCAAATAGATGGCAAAGAGCGGGCAAGTCAAATATTCTATTCCAAACGCATGAGACAGATAGTTGGCAAATACCAATTTTTCACTCAAGTTTGTGAGAAACTAGTTCTCTCATTTTTGTCAGTTTGATATTGTTTTTACGTTATGAACCCATCTCATATATAAGCATTACGTGACGCACAATTAAAAAGGGAGAGTTAAACAGACCGTGGACATTAAAATGTGTGAGCGTACAAACAGTATTTGGCACGATAGTAAATGATACTATAGTTTTACTCTTCTTCTCGGAAAAAGTTACGGGCGACACGGATTGTGGCCGAAAAAGTTAAAGAACTCACTTATTTGTTAAAATTATTTTTGCTGTAACAAAGCCGGGCTTTGCGGCAGTAATAAAAGTAGCAGAGAGGATTGAGTTGCGCGTAATTTGAATTTTGCACTAGAGAAATAAAATTCATAAAATCACAATCGCTGTAAATCGTGGTAAATGGTTAGGAAAGTTTATTCCAACCAAAGTAATTTGTGATTTATTTCATAAACGTTTAGTTCAAACGTATTGGAATGGAGAATTGTTAAACAGAGTTTTATATATAACACCGTTCCAGGGAAAATATTACTGTTCAATATCCACGGAATCTCAACATTGCGTTAAGTTGAAGAAGCGGCACTTATCGAAATCTCATCGTGAGGTTACACATCTAAGGTTAGTATTTCTTTTTCATTTAAATTTCCATTTGTTTTTGAGGTGAACGTGTTTTCTGGAACTCAGTTAATATAGGATTGAAATAGTAGTAATGAATATTAACATTTAAAACATAAATTGTTTCTATCGACATCCACAATTTAGGCGTCGTGGGCGCAACAAAAGAATCTCTAGAAAATAGTTATCATATTCAGGGAGATATTTATATTTAAAGATTATGTTATCGGTTGTTTCGAACTATCTTAAATGGTATTTGAATAAAAGTTTCAGTTTAATGATGTACATTATCGATATATTTCCTGTACGTTAAAACACATGTACATAAAAAATGCACGCATTCCTCGAGCAATCTACTTGTCGTGATGGTACATTTGGTAAAGCATTTCAGATATGCGCAGTAATGTGTGGGTTTGATTGATACATCTCTTACTGAGTTTTAAACTTTCTACAAACGAATTTTTATGTTTGAAA
Organism: Microdon myrmicae; assembly: GCA_963931805.1. Lineage (NCBI taxonomy): Eukaryota > Metazoa > Arthropoda > Insecta > Diptera > Syrphidae > Microdon > Microdon myrmicae. The sequence continues at coordinate 159,795,440 of OZ007499.1, forward strand.
GTGATTATGTATTGTATGCAAGTGCATATAAATATGTATGATATATATAATATATATATTTGTATAGACAAAATATATGTAGATCCAAGTAAAGGATGTGCCAAAATTCGCGCAACCAGTTTGACAGAATACACATATTTATCTATTGTCAGCTGTAAATTTTTATTGATTAGTAAAGTGTACAGTTTAGAAATTGGTTAAGTGGTTATATTGGCGCTTACGTCCATCACGCGTTAGTTGAATTTCAATAATATACCGTTCAATTTGCTCCTTCAAAACGAGGGTGTTGGTTACGCCTTAGATGTCAAAACTTATCATAATCTAGGCGTCCAATTCTGATCATTAAAACAAAAAATTATACCACCAGGAAATCATTTATGCTATAATTAAATTGATTTTGGGGCTACATACATTCTTCCCTATTCTTCATTTTAAGCACAAACTGGGCTGTCATTTGGATTGTCGAGCTTAACTGTTATTGCTGATCCGATGATCCAGTTGGCTTTCTGTTGCCGAATAGCCTAACAAACAAATGAAATAAAACTGTCTTTATTTGCTTTGTACTTCTTGGATTGATAAATATGGAAACGCTTCTTTTACTTATGACCCCATTTAATCTCAATCTAAGGATGTACTGTTACGACTTTCATATTTCCACTAATTGACTATTTTTGCCACTTCTCACGCCCAAGGGATACTCTGGTTTCGTTTTACCATTGCATTTTGAACCCAGTTCCCTGGTAGGATGCGGACGAAATATTCGCCGTAAGGCGCTGTATGGGTGGGCGGCGAGATCACAATTATTTATGACTTTCGCACGTTTACGAAATTTAATGTGAAATTATGATCCCTGATGTCGCCTTATCTTTCTACGGAAAGATAAATTGCAGGCTGTGGGTCACAATACAGGAACTTCGTTTTTGGTTACTTTTAATAGTATTTTACTGCAATTCCTATAGGAAGATTTGCTCAGAAGGAAACCCTGCCGGTGCGGGATCTAAACGAGTATATTTGCGTTCGTTTGGTGCATTTTTAACTGCGTTATTATCGGCTGGGATTTTTGAAGATTATGCTATCGCTTTTCAATAACTTTGTTTACCCAGCGTTCGCATCGGCAGACAATTTTGATTTAACATATCATTAGATAGTCACAACAAAACAATATGGGATAAGGAAGTCACTCCGGAAGAATGGAAAACCTCAATAGTCGTTCCCATTTTCAAAAAAGGCGACAGATCTGACTGCGAAAACTACAGAGGAATATCATTGCTCTCAACCGCATACAAAATATTAACAAATGTCATTCTGCCGACAATCACACCGTACGCAGAAGAGATACTGGGAGACTACCAATGTGGATTCCGTAGGAACCGGTCAACAAGCGACCAAATGTTCACAATAACACAACTGCTGGAAAAGAAGTGGGAATACGGAGAGACGGTTCACCAACTGTTCGTTGACTTCAAAAAAGCCTACGACTCAGTCGCAAGGCAAAGACTTCACCATATTGTAGTGGAGCTGGGAATCCCGAAAAAAGATGCCGCCCACACTCAAATTTGCATGAACGAAAACAAAGGGCGAGTTAGAATAGAAAACCACCTCTCGGAAACATTTGAAATCCGGGACGGACTAAAGCAGGGAGACGGTCTATCACCGTGCCTTTTTAACCTTGTGCTTGAGTATGTCATCAGAAAGGTACAAGACGACAACATGGCCCGATCATACCTGAACGGAGTCACACGAGTGCTCGCATATGCGGATGACATTGCCGTTCTGGGCAATAATCAATCTAGAAACTGTAAGTAAAAACAGTGAAATTATCATGCAACCGGCAGAAGGGCCTAGAAATAAATGAAGACAAAACGAAATACATGATTATGGCGAGAGCATATACAGGACAAGATATTTGAAAATGTCAAAGAATTTAAATACCTGGGAACAATACTGACGGCCAGTAACGAAATGTCGAAGGAAATTAACAAAAACTTCACTCCGGCAACGCTAGTTGGCACGCAGCCAGTAAACTGCTGAAATCCAAACTGCTATCACGTAATATAAAGTTCCGTGTTTATAGAACCATAATCATGCCGATTGTTCTATACGGATGCGAAACATAGGCTCTCACAAAACGGAAAGAAAACAAATTCCGCGTATTCGAGAATAAAGTTTTAAGGAGTATCTTTGGTGGCAAATATGACGAAAAGGCAGGACAATGGAGGAAACTCCACAACCACGAACTGGAAGAGCTTATACCGCAAACCTACAATAGTGAGAGTAATCAAGTCGTGAAGATTAAGATGGGCCGGACACGTGGGGCGAATGGGCAACGATAGGACCGTGCATAGAATTCTTGACGGTAAGCCAATGGGAAAGAGACCGGAAGGACGGCCGCGACGGAGATGGGAGAACAATGTTAGGCTTGACCTCGAGGAGATCGAATCGGATGGTCGAACGTGGAAGGAGAGCGCACGGGAGAGGGAACAAAGGCGGAGTCGAGTCGTTGAGGTCATCAACTTTCGGGTTCCTACAGGCCAATAAATAGAAATAGAATTAGATAGTCACATAGGCGTGGAGGTGTGGCCGCTTTTCTGGACCCGGGTTCAGATGGTTCTATGAGTTTATTAGGAGAACTTGTATTTTCGCGACAATACTCCCACCCAAAACTCTCTTCGAAAGGTGACACTTTGTTGGATATATTTGTTTATCAACCATCACAAAATCCGGAATTCGAAAATTTGGTTGATTATAACCAGGGCTGTGGAGTCGAAAGAAAATAACACGACTCCGACACCGATTCCTATATTTACCAACAACACGACTCCTACTCCACAACTCCGCAACTCCGACTCCGACTCAAAAAAGCTCAATTTTATCAGGTTGTATTCTACCGTTGCATATAGCCATTTTTTTCATGTTATATGGATAAAAATAAAACGAGATCAAACTTTAATAATTATTTATTAGAATTTATTCTTAAAAACAACATTGCTTCTATTAAATCTGTATTCGCAGAGGCTCTCAAATCAGAATTCAGAATTTTAAGAGCGGAAAATAACCGCTCTACGGATATTTGGGTTGGCGGTAACGCTGTAACGATCAATGCTGAATCTTTTACGATTTCTGGAGTTCGATCAATTTTTTCCATTTTTTTCAACGCATAAAATTCAATTTTAAATTTTAAAATAGAGTCTCCTTCATCTATATTGGACTGTGATTCAAACGAGGATGTTTTACTTTATCCTGTTCATTGAGATGTTTTTCAAAATCGTCTTCAGATTCAACGGTGTCGGGTGAAGACGATGGTACTTCGTGTACGCTGCCTACTGTCGTCTCTGTTTCTAGTCGAAGGCATTTCATGCGAACGGTTAATTCAAACAGAGCGTTTTTAGCTCTATTTATTTGTTCTTTCGCTAATAAGGATCGAACCATGGGGTCAACATAGATCCCAACCAACAGAATATCATTGTCCAGCAAATGTTTTTCTCTACATAGCATGGCGTTTTTAATTCCACCAGCAAGAGTATTATTTAGAATCTTCGACATACGAAAAATGATGTTTTTCCACTCCTTGAAAAATAAACCAAGTCAAATCTCCGGTTTGCATTACTTTTGTAACGATATAAGGATGGCGAAGCACGGACTCAAGATCCTCCACTTCTTTCCATTGAATTTCAGTCATATTCACGTTCGGGCTGGCCATGTCCTCAAGATAAAATTTCAGTTCAAGAAGTCGCTGTATCATTAAGTATGTACTACCCCACATTGTAGCTTGATCCAAAATCGCTCCCTTTCCAGCTCTTCGTTTGATTATTGCATGTAATTTTGGTTTTCTGGCGGCTGTTGCGACGTGTACATTTTCACTCGTTGCGTGCACTTCTCTCAAGCCATCCCGAATTGCCAATTGCAACCTATGTACTGCACATCGCATATGAAACGGTGCATATTTTATTCTAACTATACTAAATATATCCTTCAATTTCATGCAAAAATAATGGATTTCTTTTTGCTACAACTGATATCTTCATTCAGCTTGTCAATTGAATTTCACTTGATCAATCTACAAGGTTGTATCAGTTTATTTGTGATACCGAACTGTAGTTCAACATACATATATATTCTACACCCCCTAACAACTAGTTGAGACACTCTTGATTTCGGCATGATTTCGTTAATTTCGTTCCATGTGTACTACTAACGAAAAGGGTTAAACGATTTAAGAATTTTCTCATGGAACGTCCGCTCGCTATACAGAGCTCGAGCTGCACAGCAGCTAGCCGATGCCTTGTCCGAATATAAGGCTGACATAACAGCATTACAAGAAATAAGATGGACGGGGAGTTGTGTTATTCAAAGAAACCCATATGACATTTATTACAGCTGTCATGCAAAACACCATGCGCTCGGGGTAGGCTTTCTAGTCAGCCAAAAACTGAAGCCTGCCATCACCGGCTTTAATGCAATAAAGGAAAGGCGATGCATTCTTCGCTTGCGAGGCAGGTTTGAGAACATAAGCCTCATACACGTTCACGGATCTACAGAGGAGTCCCCTGACGACGAAAAAGAAGAATACTACAAGAGCGTCGAACGGGCCCTCAATGCTTGCCCAAGATACGGTGTGAAAATCGTTCTTCGTGATTTGAATGCGAAAATAGGTCGGGAGCCGGTTTTCAGGCACTACGCAGGTTCCCATAGTTTGCATGAGAACACTAATGACAAGAACTACGAGTCATCGAACTGGCAGCATAAAAAAACTTGGTTGTTGCGAGTACCAGGTTTTCACGTAATATATCCACAAAGCCACCTGGGTATCACCTGATGGAGCCACTCGCAACCAAATTGACCACGTGTTGATAGATCGCCGCCACTCCTCGAGTCTGATGATACGAACGTACAGTTTTCCGAGCGCGGATTGCATTACGGAGACGTATTGCATACGTAGATCAGGTTCGAATCAACACGGCTTCCTTACGCAATGAGACTACCAATAACACCTTTAGTCATGCGTTAGGACTCGCCCTCGGAGGGCTCGACGGAGGTAGAGTAAGTCCTGGGGCCAGAATATAATGCCATGAGAGAGTTCGGCATTCCAAACAAATTGATACGACTTTGTAGGTTGACCATGACCAACGTAACTAGTCAAGTAAAAATAGCGGGATTGCTGTTGTCCAAACCAATAAACATCTTTAATGGACTCTGACAAGGGGACGGTTTGGCCTGCCTCCTCTTCAACCTGGCGTTGGAGAAAGCAATCTTTGAGTCTGGCGTTACAACCGGAGGGCCTATTGTCACCAAGTCCAGCCCGATACTTGCCTACGCAGATAACATCGACATCATCGGTAGATCCGAATCGGCTGTACAGGATTCCTTCACCCAGATCGAGCAGGGGCCACAAAAACAGGGACTGCACATTAATGAGGGGACAACTAAGTACATGGTGGCAACTTCTGCGAAGAGAAGATCTAACGTTGGTCAAACTATCAGGGTAGTGGAGTACGAATTTGAAGTGGTGCAATCCTTTAACTACCTTGGGTCAATAGTATCAGCCCATAACAATATGGAAGAAGAAATACGCGAACGGCTGATCATATCCAACAAAGCCTTCTATGGTCTATCAAGGCTCTTTAAATCCCGAAATTTATCCAGAACATCCAAGCTACTACTGTACAAGACCATGGTCTTACCAGTACTCACGTATGGATCCGAGACCTGGGTGCTCAATAAAAGGCACTCTGAACTCTTATCCCCGTTCAAGAGGAAGGTCTTAAGGAGAATTGTCGGCCCCGTATGTGAGGGAGGACGATTACTAGGCCCTACAACCATGAGTTGTACGCAATCTACCTTGACGCTAATGTTGTAAGAAAAATCAAGCTCGGTAGACTCCGGTGATTGGGACACCTAGCTCGAATGAGCGAAGAGGAGCCTGCCCGGAAAGTCCTTTGTGGTAGGATGTATGGGAGGAGACAACGCGGCAGACCTTGTCTACGATGGAGGGATGGTGTAGACCAGGACGCCCAGAGCCTGGGAGTGCCAAACTGGATGACATCGGCTCGTAATCGGGACCGGTGGAGAGATTTGTTAAATACGGCCAAGACCGGATCCCGGTTGTAGTGTCGATGATAATGTTGATGATGTACTACTAATATTGCTGTTAGGTAGTCATTACAAATTTCTAAGCAGGTTATAACAACTGTTGCTGAAAAGAAAAGAAACTGAATCTGCGAACGGCGCTTTCCCCAGGCACGCCTCAGTTTTTCCTTCCCTTTGCTGTGTGGACTGTGTATCCGGCACTGGCCGGTCAACGATTTTCGGATTTTCAAATTGGTGGATTGTACTTCCAGCGCCGAACTCTGCTCTGGACGAACGGGCGTTGGTGTCTTGCCCAGTACAATTCACTGCGACCTGCGAGACCAGAAGGAAGATGAAAACAACACGACCAAACGAATCAAGACGAAGCAAACAAAACAAACAAGACGTACGATTAGAACGAGACTTTGCTAATTCTTTATTTATTTGTTGAAATCTTCTAAAAATTATTTCTCTTGCAACTGGTCTCGTTAAGACCTTTTAGGGAGGAGTTCCTGTGACGAGTCTTACTGTTTGCTGCTGCTTGCTTTGTCTTTCCTGGGAAATCGCATCGCAAACAATAACCATAAATCATGTTTGCCTTCATTATCTTAGAATTTGCAATTTGTCTTTAATTCCAGCGCAATGGGGTTGAGACAAGATTTGGTTTTTTGAAACAACAAAAAGTTGGTTTTTAGAAAAACAAAAAATTGGAGTTTTGTTAAAAAAAATTTTATTTTTTTTATTTCTTTTTTTTTTTTTTAGTAATGAAGTATACTTCTTCCCTCTTTACATATAATCTCTAACATTCTTGGTGGAAGAGATTTGAAATATTTTTAATCAATTTTCGTGGGATTTTCTTCAATTCAGTTTTAATGGTATCTTTAAGGGATCTTACGTTATTGAATTGTCGGCTGCCTTGCTATACAGCTCTGGAGAGATGTCCCAATACATTCTCAATTATGTTGACGTCTTGAGACAATGCCGGCCAGTTAAGAACAGAAACGTTATTATGCTCGAAGTACTCTTACCTTCCGGGCTGTGTGGATTGCTGCATTATCTTGTTGACGGATGAAATTTTCGCCAAATTTTTCTTGGTTATGATTCATGGTCTCTTTATCTAAAGTCTTAAGGAACTCGTTACTATTCAACCTGCCCTTTACGAAGCGGATATTGGACTTATTTTGGTATGATATTTCTGCCCAAACCATGACTCCACCTCCACCTTGTTGTCGTGGTCTTAAAAAACAGCTCATCCTTTCTCAAATCATGAAAATAATCACGAAATCCATCAGGTCCATCAAGGCAAAAGCGTTTCTCATCGGTGAAGATGACAGTTCTCCAATGCTTCTTCCATCTTAAATGTTTTCTGGGAAAGGTCAAACGGGCATCTCGATGACGTAGTAGAGTAGATTGTCTTTCAAAACCCTTTCTTTGAAGATGTTTTGCTTCCCCTAGCACACGCTGGTAAGTTCTTAGTTTTTTGTCCACATTTCAAATTGCTGTTGACACAGCGATTTCCTTTATTTTTGCTTTAAAATTTGACGTCTCTCTTAGTAGGACCGCCGATTTGCTGGACTCGACATATATTCTCGTCCAACATCCTTTTGGTCATGCAAGAAGTTTATTGTGGGTATTGCAGTCGCTCCTGGATATTCTGAATTTGCTCCAGTTTTTGTTTGTGCTGTTCGATTTATATGTATATATATATTATAAATCTAATTGTTTTTCTATACCCGAAATCGTGTCAGATATTGATTTTTGGTTTCATTCCCTACAGTCTGTAGAATAAGTCATTGTACCAAGTAAGCATACGATTTAAATTATGTCGGAATTTGAAAACTCAATTCATGATGCGTGAGTCACTGGCGGACGTTCTAAATAGGCCTGAATGCTTTTTCCAACATCGCTTGCGTTATTCCTTTCTGAGTACCATATAACATAGTATGGCAAAAATGATCTTGTCATTATTCGTTTTACATTTTCATACTAGAAAAGCGAACAAAATGTCTGTGAATTGCTCTCAAATTAAAGCTAAGATTGTCATCGTTCAAACCATGAGTAATATTAGTACTTTTGAATCATGTGAACCGTCCATCGACAGTGTCTTTATATCGGGAATCTCATTTGACAATAAGCGACGGGAATTGGTTTATAAGTACTGAATTCCCCTCGGTAAGATAAATATGATTTCTAGCACATGGGGTGGCTGTTTGAAGCGTAATTTCGAAAAATCGTGAGTCAATGCCGAGGCCGATTCCATGAAATTATGCGCTCACCACAAGTGGGCAATAGATTGATTGTGCCGCTTGATGTATGCCATGTAGCATCTCCTTATTGAAATCAGAGCCCCCTCACATTGACGGCAAACAATTGGATACCAAAAATTTTGTAATTGTGGATCCTCAGCACTCCGTATCAACGGTAATGTTTTGGCCTGGATGATCGTTGAAAAATATAAGCCAATAAAGTCCACCAAACAAATGTTTTTTGGGGATGTAACAGCATCTCAAAAACTGCATTTTCTTCACTCCATATCCGGCAGTTTTGTTTGTTGTTGTAGCCTCAGCGCTGAACAAAATTTTGTAGAGAAAATGCGGATTAGAAACAATTCTGTTTTCGATCCATTGTTACGTTTTCCAAATTTTTCATAAGTTCATAGGCACAGCTCTAACACGATCGCACGCTGGGTAATGGACTTATTCGCGTTTTTTTTTACACTAACGCGCGCACAAAGGGGATTTTGAAGTACCCTTAAATGTCAGAGCACAGTGCGAGCGGATGGAGAGGAAGTGGATAGGGAAAGGAGGTGTCGATGTATATTGGTCTTGAATGTCTGGACATCACAACGGCCAGGAAACACATGATCAGGCAGAACATTCCACATTCGTGTGGTTCGGCTAAAGAATGCCTCTATGCTTATTTGTGCGCCTAAAGTCCACTTTCAACGTGAACTGATGCGCATTCACAGATTGACGGGTATCGCGGGAAAATGTCTGAAGGGGCGGAACATATTCAGCAAGTTCAGTTGAGCAACAACGTGGTAATACCTATAGAAAAGAGATAGGCATGATACGTTGCGCCTGTGTTCTAAGGGCGGAATTGATCGACTTACGGCTGGGCCCCCAATAAGTTTCACTGCTCGTTTTTGCATCCTGTCGAGCACGTGTAGTGCAGTTTTGGATGCGCCTGACCAAATATGGGAGTTGAACTCCATTTTTGGACGAATATACGCCTTGTAAATAGGGGCTCCTCGATAGTATAGTGGTTAGTATACCCGCCTGTCACGCGGGAGACCGGGGTTCGATTCCCCGTCGGGAAGTCTCTGGCGCAACACTAATGACAAATCATTATGGAAAATTTAACAAGCCTCAGGACTTGCTAAATAAGGCCAAGATCGGTTCCCGGTTGTAGTGCCGATGACGATGATGATGAATAGTGGTCCGGTTGGATGGACTGAAGTATATTTTGCATCTCTTAAGGAATCCCATACATTTGGCTGCACTTTTCGCAGCTTCAAATATGTGGTCATTCCAGTTAAGAGTCGAATTAATTCGAGTGCCGAGGATTGATAATTCCTTGGCTTCGTCGATGCAAGTGCCGTTCATAGACAGTATATTTACTTTGGAGTTCACCTTTAACGACAAGAGGCAGCACTGACTTTTTTGGGCATTAGATTCTACTCGGTTATCCTTAATACCGCGCCCACCATCAGAAATACCTTGTTCCGTGCCTCTGCGCATGCGCATTATCGATTAGAGTACACCTGGTGTGAAAACAATATGTGGTTAATTGAATAATTAGTTCATACATCATATATGTCAAGTATAAAATAGAGGTAGTGCATGGTAAGTTTCGAGTACTGAGCCATGATTTTTAAAATAAATTGCAAGCTTGGTTCCATTGTAAGTCTTTTAATGGTGAAATGGAAAGATATTTTGAACACGAATCTCCTGTCAATCGTCAAATTGACACTAGGGAACATTGTTGTCGAATTGGAAATCAAACCCTTAACTGAAATCTCTAAAATAAAAAGCAAATTGTTCGTAACTAAGGAAATATGCATCATGAAGACAAATCCACAACGTGTTGTTGTAGAAAATGCTATTTGGAAGTTCCAGTTTCAAGTAAATTAGTAAGTATTTGTTTGAGTTGTTTCCGTCAGTTCAGAAAAAGTAGTTTTAAATAAAACGCGTTTAAAGTTATAGTTGCTCCGAATGTACAGCATTGCACCAGTATTGGGTTTAAAATACACACACTTATTAAAAGTCCTGTGGCGGTTCCGCCAAACCCCACGGCCCACTAACCTGAAAAACCCCCATAACTGCCACCCAACTTCCTTAAGTTCGCTAATGCAATCACATTAGCACCTTAACTGCTTTACGCATTAAATAAAGAAATTTATAATCTAAAAGCCCCTAGAAGAAAATTCTTACCTTTCGTGCATCTCTTCGCATACAAATTCCCTATAAGAATTCCTTCCTAACTTATCATAAATTCCGTGAAAGAAAATTCACCGGTTTCCATATAATACAACCGCATAATCAGGGAATGTTACCCTTGAGTTGGCTTATCCCAGCCTCAACATGTGTACAATAAAAACTACCTACATACACATTGGCTGGCGACCACTTTAACCAACGATAAACAGTCCAACGCAGCTGCATGTAATTAGCACCACAGGCGTTGAGCCTAATTCCCTAACTCGCACCAGGTGCAAACAAAAGAACGCTGTCATTCAAAGGTTTTCTGGCGATACCATAAACATTCCACATCGTTTGTGGTATCCCAAATGCAATTCCCATTTAATGAGTTCCAGCTTATTTATTTAGCTGACCCTTATCACAGACCGATGCATTAAGGTCGCTTCTCCTTTGTTCTTTTTCCCTCGCTGTAGGTTTTGTTTATTCTTGCTGGAATGCATCGATAAACATGGTGATGGTACGTTCACACATACACACCACTGCATCAAAAGATCGCGTTTCCTTGGTGACCACACCCTTAAGAGAAAAAATTGCTCTCTCTCTCTTCCGTTCCTTAACCCTAACCGAGGATGGAATTCAAGTCAGAGTTCTATCCTCGGAGGGTCTTTTACCATCAGCTGACCGAGCCGGTCGACCTGCTTTCACTCTCCGTCGCGCGGCGGAGAAGCGTAGATATACCGAAGTCGTGTCTAGAAAGAAGTGTTTCATCTTGTATAAAATTTATAAAAATCAATTTAATATTAATAATAAGTTCTAAGTAAAGTAATAAAAAGGCGATGATCACCAATTAAATCTGTGCGTTTCTTTTTGTGGTTATTCCTCTTCCTGGTGATCGTTCGTTTGCAGGCAGCGGAACAATCGTGAGTGACATTGGAACGTTAGCGGCGAGTGGGTGGATAGTAGAACTCTCGCCCATGATGGCGTCACGACTATCTTCCCCACAGTCCTCTCTTATAATTGAAACTATTTCTATTTTTAATTTTCGTAGTTACTGTTTAAGGAAAACAAGATTTTTTTACTGACAACCCCTTAGGGTGGTTGGCCGTATTGAGGTTCGGGCGCTGTCTGCCTAGAATATCAAAGCTATTGAGGTTTGTGCACATACATAGTCTGGGAGTTTGGCTGGAAATCACCGTCCACCTTATAGCCCAAACCTAAGACTAAGTGATTACCGTATGTTTGCGAAAGTTCCTTAGTTAAAAGATCAAAAGAAGTTTATAAAAATCTCTTAGTCGAGTTGTTTGCCAACAGGAATCAGGAATTCGACGAGAGAGGCTTTTTGAAATGACCTTTAAAATAGCAACAATTTATAGCAACACAAAAACATAATTTACGAAAGTAGATTCTTTGAATTTTTCTTCTCAAATTTTGATTTTAAAACCTCGTTGCGAATGGGATTAAATAATTCCCATTCATAGTCTTTTTAGTGGATTGTGAACTAGACAAAAGCGTTGCTTATATATCACGGAAAATTCAAGATGTTCGTACTTACCGATTCCTCTTTATTTTTATATATGTTCAAATGCCAATTAAATTTGTAGCATAATATAATAATATATAGTACTTACTACATTCAGTGTTCGATGAATTTTACGTCAGATTTAGCATTGGATCCAATAGTTTTTTCCAGGATTATATTATTGGAATGTTGAATCTTTGTTAAGGTTTTTTCAACCTTTTTGTTTATAAAATGTCTCAAAAATTATATACCTGTGTTTAGTGTTGAACGAATGTCATTGATTTTAGGAGCTAAATAATTGGTGGTTGGCAATTTTTTTATAATGTTTTATCAGTAAAATAGAGAGTATGGTGGTGGTATTCATTTTAATATTGGATAAGATTAACAATTAATGCTGGAAAAAGATTTTGGTTATAAATATTTTTTATTTATTTTCAGGGATATCTGCCGTCAATACGATTTTGGTTGGTCTGCATATGAACCAGCCAGCAGCGAAGATTCAAGTGAAATAAATTGTTTACTAAACAGATTTAAAGAAAAACATATTGAATCAAAGCCCAATCGCTTGGCATCTGCAGTTGGAATCAGTAACGTTGCAAGAAATTCTGTAAAGAAAAAGTGTTCAAGAACTAGTGTCAGTTCGAGAAAAACGATGACATTACCGAGTGCAGCACGCATCTACACGGACGTAAATGCACATAAACCAGACGAATACTGGGATTATGAGAACTATGTCGTCGATTGGGCTAACCAAGACGATTATCAACTTGTCCGCAAACTTGGTCGTGGTAAATATAGTGAAGTATTCGAAGCTGTCAACGTAGTAGACAACGAGAAGTGCGTTGTGAAAATCCTCAAGCCTGTAAAAAAGAAGAAAATCAAGCGTGAGATAAAAATTTTAGAAAATCTACGTGGAGGTACTAATATTATTACTTTATTGGCTGTTGTTAAAGACCCAGTTTCACGAACTCCGGCACTTATTTTTGAACACGTTAATAATACAGATTTTAAGCAGTTATATCAAACATTAACTGATTATGAGATTCGTTATTATCTTTTTGAGTTAATAAAGGCACTTGACTACTGTCACAGTATGGGTATCATGCATCGGGATGTAAAGCCTCACAACGTTATGATAGATCATGATAACCGAAAATTACGGCTAATTGATTGGGGCTTAGCAGAATTTTACCATCCTGGTCAAGAATATAATGTACGAGTAGCATCTCGTTACTTTAAGGGACCGGAATTACTGGTTGACTATCAGATGTACGATTACTCTCTGGACATGTGGTCACTTGGATGTATGCTTGCATCAATGATATTTCGTAAAGAGCCATTCTTCCATGGACATGATAATTATGATCAGTTAGTGCGTATAGCAAGAGTCCTAGGGACTGAGGAACTTTATGCTTATCTCGATAAATACAATATTGAACTGGATCCACGTTTTCACGATATTTTGCAGAGGCACTCGCGTAAACGATGGGAAAGATTTGTACATTCTGATAACCAGCATTTGGTGTCTCCTGAAGCATTAGACTTTCTCGACAAGTTATTGCGTTACGACCACGCTGAACGACTGACTGCTCATGAAGCGATGGCGCATGCATATTTTTTGCCAATTGTTAGCGGACAAATGAATTTGCATAATTCGTCATCGAAAACAAGTAGTCAACAATAAGAGATATCAGTGGCAGACCAGTTAAGTGCTGTGGTGATTGTGGAATAAATTAAGTAATTAAAAATGCGATCTAAATTACTCGGCACCAACTAGTAAAAGGGACTTGAATTAATTTTGCAACTTAATACAACTGCACCTGCAATGAATTAATATCAAAACTTACCATAAAAACAGTTAACGCAGGGAGAGAAAATGAAAACTTAATAGCGCACCATTAACACCAACAGATCTTCAAATAACATTATTAAAAAAAGGAACACTGAATAGTGAACATAATAGGAAAGCAACGCCCTTGTTTACTGCAACTTTGTTTAACCTTGCCACAAAACCAGTCCAAACTTTTGTTTTTAAATAGCGGATCATATATTTTTAAAACTAACGTATTGTTTTGCATTGAGATAAAATATTTCCGGTATCTGTACACATACATATATGTATTTTTTTATTTTCTTAAAATTTAGTATATGTATTAAATAAATTCTATTAATTCCCATTATAAAAACAGCAAAAAAAAATGTACACTTGATATTTCTTAATTTCTTGAATTATGGGAAATGAGGTTTTGTATTACAGTTCTGCATCTGGAAATTTCACTTGATCATTTAGAGGTGATAAAATTGGTGTGATAATGGTTGCTGCATTTGAGTTCCAGTTCTGTTATTTTTCTGTCCAATTTATATCTCTACTTTTGTTTGGTTTGTTAAAATATTAATTTTGCCGTATATTTCTTTCCTGATACTATATTTTGGAATAAATATAAATTTTCTTATGCTTTTGCAGATGTAGTAGTTGTAAAAATAATTATCTGCATAACCACCAAGAATATTCAAATGAAATAAAAATTATAAAAGATTTTTATTGTAACAGTTATAATTAATAGATACAAGTATGAATAAAATTTGAAACAACTGGAGTTACAAATAAAATAAAAACTCAAACATAGTCGCTAAAATGAACTTGTAATAAGTTGTTAAAATTATGTATATGTATATATGCGAAAATACATACATGTGACGATGATTATATACAATAAATCAAAGAGAACAAAAAGCTTCTTTACGCTTTCATTTTTTTTCATTGAATTTCATTAGGTTCTATCTACTTAATTGATTAAAAAAATACTGCTAGACATGGTCGATAATAATCTGGTTATATATTGCATTCATTATTGCATTCTGTTATTGTAAATCTACTAATGTTTTTATTTTGTATTGGCAATGACTATTTTCAGTTGTTTATTTTTGCCACTCCGGTCAATTTAAATTGTCGTACATTTTTCACAAAACCAATTTATTTACATTTATTTTCGCCTATTTTTATTGAGAATGTCCAATAATACAAGTGAATATAAATGTAGGAAGAATACTAAAATGAACAACAAGGACAACTTAACCGTACTCTTAAGATTCATTCTGAGAAAATCCAAAAAAATATTCGTTTTTACATAAATCGTGAAAAGTAAGAAAAATAATTAATTGTAAGACATAATAGGAATGATGTATGTATTATTATCTAATAAAGAAGGGAAAACCGAAGTGGGAGAGAAATTTCATAATGTTTGAAGAAAATAAGTTTTCAGTAAATCAAAATTAAACTTGACTCCATGAAAGGTTGGGCGGGTTCGGCATAGTAGTAAAAACCCAACATATTTTTATCGGGTTCAGTGAAATGTCAGTTTTTTAAAGTCATTTATTTACATAAAGGACAGATGAAGGGGAAATATATTTTCTGTTTTATTCGATGACATTTTCCCATTATTCGGTGAACTTCATAATTCTCCCTACGTAGAATGATCTGTCTTTATTGACGAAAATCTGAACGAGCTGCTGACTTTCCGCCTCATCTAAACGTAACGTTATTCCACGCAAAAGGTTTTGAAGAGAGCGAAGCAATGGAAGTCTGACAGCGCAAAGTTAGGAGAGTATGCTAGATGGAGCAACACATCCCATCAAATCTCCAATAATTTCTAATGGTTCGCCAAAAATGTGTGTGGTCTCGCGTTGTTTTTTTTTTTTTTTACATTAGACTTCTCTCGGGAGAGGCGAACCTATAGCGTCGAGTGGGCGCCCCTTGATGGCATCAAATAACTGTTGCAGTTCTTTTTGAACAGTTGCAGGTTGTAACGCTCCGGGAACACGCGTGGGAAGGGAGTTCCACAGCTTCCCCGCTCTGTAACGGAACGAGTTCTGATGCAGGGATGTTCGCGCAGTCGGGAGATAAACCACAAACGGGTGCGATCCGTCGGATTGTCCTGTGGAGCGCATATAAGCCGAGTTCCGTGGAACAATACCAAGAATCTCCGACGAACAGTACCCGTGATAATATCTGTAAAACAGACAGGTCGGCTACGCGCCTTCGATGTGATAGCGACTGTAGTCCCGACGTCAGCGCCAAGTCCCCGATCAGTCGGATCGCTCGTCTCTGTATGCTCTCAAGTAGGTCGAGGGTATTTTTTTTTTTTTTTTTTTATATTAGACCTCTCGGGAGAGGCGAGCTCAAAACATGAAAGCAATATTCGAGCGCGGGTCTAATTTGGGATTCATGTAGGAGAAGAAGTTGGGCCGGAGTAAAATATTTCTTGGCTCTAAAAAGATAGCTCAGTTTTCCTGAGGCTGACCTGGCGATACTCGACACGTGTTTATGCCATGATACATTCCCATAGACCGTGACGCCGAGCAATCTCAAACTATCCCCAGCCTCGAGGGCCCGGCCATTCATCATCAGCTGTGGAACCGATGATCCACTTTTCTTTGTGAATGTTGTATATTGTGTCTTCGCTGCATTGAAGTCGACGAGATTGGCCCTCCCCCAGTGCAGGACCCTATCTAGATCCTGATTCAGAGAGCCAATTTATAGACATCTCAGCTGATGCGACGAGATGCACCAATCGGTCGAACACTCGAAAAGGAGGAAACAAGCGTACTATTATCCGCAAAACTGAACACTTGGTTATCCGTTGTCCCCAACAAATCATTTATGTGAATCAAGAACTAGGTTGGACCAAAATAGAACTTTGGGGTACCCCCGAATTAACAGGATATAGATCCGA
Source organism: Microdon myrmicae (assembly GCA_963931805.1). Classification (NCBI taxonomy): domain Eukaryota; kingdom Metazoa; phylum Arthropoda; class Insecta; order Diptera; family Syrphidae; genus Microdon; species Microdon myrmicae. Next base: position 159,812,179 of record OZ007499.1, read on the forward strand.
ACACTGGCCGTCCACAACAACCCGGATCGATCGATTCTCGAGGAAGCTCCTCGTCCAGTCGCAAAGCAATGCTCCGTGCCAGACGCGGTCAAAACCCTTGGAGATATCCAATGCGACCGCCCTTGACTCAACATGCCGTTCAATCGCAGATGTACATACATCGGTTATAAGTGTCGAAAGGTCTCCCGTGGTCCGTCTGCCACGGAATCCGTATTGACGATCATTCAAAAGTCCGTTGCACTCCAAATACTTAACTAACTCTGTATTGATGACTTTTTCCATTACTTTAGATAAAATAGACAGTAATGCTATCGGACGGTAATTTTGTGGGAGACACTTTTTTCCCGTCTGTGGGATTGGCTGAACTCGAGCGATTTTCCAGCAGGCAGGAACGGTCCTCGGTGCATAAGATAAGCGGAAGAGTCTGCCAAGAACCGGCGATAGTTCTGGAGCACAGTTCCTAAGGACTATTGCCGGTATTCCATCCGGGCCGGCTGTCTTCCTACAATCCAGTTCACGTAGAATGCGTTGAATAGTGCGCGGACGTAATCTCACATCCCGCATCGAAAACCGTACCGGCGAGATCACAGGTGGCTCCAAAAGGCCGGGATCGAGGTTTGAATTCGCGGAAAATAAATTCGCGAACACATTAGCTTTATTCCTTGGATTCGTGACTAACGTTCCGCTGTCTGTCACCAACGGAGGGAAAGAGGAGGCGGCGAAGTTACCGCTGATAGCTTTTGCCATTGACCAGAAGGAGCGCGAACCAGTTCGGCACCGAAGGAGCTTATTGATCACCCCGTCATTGTGAGCCTTCTTCGCGTTATCAATCGCATGGTTGCACGCGTTTCTGATTCTAACAAAATTCGTTCTGTTAACATCGGTGGGATTGGAGCGCCATTGCTTAAAAGCTCTTTTTTTGCCGCTGTAATCAGCTCGCATTTTTTATCAAACCAAGATTTATAAGACGAACTTCGTTTGATGGAATGTGGAATATACATCTCCACCCCCAGAAGAATAATCTCTGATACCGACTCCGTGCAAGCGTTAACATCGGAGTTTCCGAAGCACACCTCGGACCATGGAAAGGATGCGAAGAAATCTCACAAATCGTCCAAGTTAGCAGCACCATACTTCCATACATCGCGAAGCTGCCTAGGCCGGTTATTCGATTGATGTGCAAGTGCTTGCGCGACAGATACCAACACTGATCTGGGTTTCCCAACGGGACAGAAACCTCTACGGTATAAATGCTCGGTTCGGATGTCAAAAACAGATCCAGGGTGTTCGCATAATCGCCTCGAGCCGTCATCAGTCGAGCGTGGGCAGAGCCTCGAGAGCAAGCCCGGTTATGCGATGACGAACCTCTTAAAGTTCCATTATTTATCATGATATCTGCATGATGTTCCCCCTGACATAGTCCCCCCCCGGAGATTCGAATGGGAGACTAGTTTACCTACGGAATTCTTTATATCAGAAGGTACTATAGCGCTTGGAATAATAGTGAAGAAGATCGTGTGATTCGAACTGACGCTATGACAGTTTGAATCACGAAAAAAATTGAACCTAGGCGTTACCCATCAGGCTACTGACCGTGTTTTGAATTTCATTTCTAAACTCGACTATACTCCACTGATGTGAATTATTTTTGTTATCGCTATGGTATATGGTTCTGATGTATTTCTTATTCGATTTTTCATTCGGTGTTCTTCACTATTTTTGCTTGCGAATTGTGTGTGTATCTGTGAGTCGCCACAGTACCATCATGACTTATCTCCGTGTCAGTCCAGGCCATCAGCCACACATCCGAAACACCGCCGAACACTTCTCTCGGCGATATCGCGGAATGTACAGCTTGACGGGGTGGTATCTCACCTTGGGACCGACTATCACCTAAACCAATATTTTCTCGAACCGGTCCATCAGCCAAGCTCCGAAAGATGGCCAGGGGTTTCTCCCGACCATTTCACGAGCCTAAAGCTTGATGGGGTCGTATTTCACCGGGAGCACATGGCGTTGGGACCCCGGCTACCACTCGGCATTTAGTCATCTCTTACGACAAGCTGGCCTAGCTATGAGTATATTCTGACGCCCTACTCACAGGTCGTGATGGGATCTAATTCCTATATAACTGACGAGTTCCGAACGTTGCTGGATAACAGATCTGTTCAAATTGTCTGCAGCGTTTATCCGAATTGATTGTTCGGTTCCGTGGTAGGAGGTCATAAAATACCATATCCCTCTAATCCCACCACACTCAAAACAAAAGATTCCATTGATAAAGTTCAGTTTTTAAAGTCGTTTGAGAGGAATCATCACGGCAGGGAGAAGACCATTTGCGTTCGACATTGTTTTAAACAATACATTTCTTATCGCCAGTTATCATCCTTTTAAAAAAAAATGTTTTCTTCACTTTTCATCAGCATATCGAGATGTCTATACACGCAGTCAAATTAATATCTTTGAGTTTATAAGGAAACCAAACTTGGCACGTTTACATCAATTTCTTCTCTCTTTCAGATGAATATCACAAGATGTTGCTAATGGTATGTAATTCGCCTACAACGCAAGTGTCAGTCTTTATTGAAACTAGATTTTATTTTTGAAGAGCGAATCTGGAAGGTGTTCGACATTTACCACTGGCATCACCTTTCATTTTGCCCAAACTGGTTTCCGGACATAGTTTTATTAAGATTAAGGAGGAACTAAAACAGGGTTGATTATCCAATAGTTTATCCTTCAAAACCCTCTTTACATATTTTTCAATGCAGTCTATCTTATTTCAATACGTCTTGTCCAACGTTTTTCCAATAATTAGATTCCTTAAGTGCGATTCTAGAAGGTTTTCAACGTCTCCATTTGCCACTGCTATCCAAACCAGTTTCCAGTCATAGTGCTCTTAAGGTTTAGGAACAGATAAAAGTTGGGGGAAGCTAAACCCGGGGAACAAGGCGGATTATCCAATAGTTTATCCTTCAATTATACACTTAATATCAAGATGCCCATTCACCACTGTTCATCATCATCATCGGCACTACAATCGGGATCCGGTCTTAGCCTTATTTAGCAAGTCTCTCCACCGGCCCCAATTTCGGTCCGATGTCCGAGGCTTGATAAATTTACGATAATAATTTGCTTTTCGGGGCAAAGTTATTAGCCTTGAGCCAACCTTTCTCAGGATGTCGCTGCATGCATTGGTTCACTGCTTGGCGGGTGCCAAAGTAGCTATCCAGGGGTGTCACGTGGAGGCTGCATGTCAACTTGGATTAAACAGGCACAAGGATCGTCCTGGCCTTCGCCGGGTTGGAAGCAATCAGTGACTTTGCCCTGTATGTTCGGTACCATCCCCCCATTCACCTCTGTTATGACCTGTTTATTTGACCGCAGAAGCCTACGGATGTGGGGAATGAAAGTCGGCGAGAGCTAAGTCTGTGGAATAGTGTGGATGTTTTAAGAGTACTTTAAATCTCCAATTATTCATTTAGTTTTTAATGTAATCTAGTTTTTGTTTAATATACTTTGTCCATGCTTTGTTCCGATAATTGAATTCCATCCCTGAAGTGCGATTCGGGGCATCTGCTGCTTTCGCCATTTTTCAGCCATAAATTTATTAACATTTAAAAACAGACGAAAGTCGCAGGGATCCAAGTCAGCTGGGCCGAGTGGATGTTCCAACAGTTCATATCCCTCAACTTTTCCATTTCGCAAGCACCGTTCTGGCCGAATGCATTGTCCTGATAAAAGAGAACCTTTTCTTTTATAGATCAGAGCTTTTCCCAAGCAGTACATTTAAAATCTATAGAAATACCTAGTTTCTGTACAAGCGCCTATAACCGCGTTAGAATTTGACAATTAAGTAGACATTATTTATTCATCATTGCTCTCAGGCTCTGCGCTATAACCGTTGTGGATCCTCTGACTAAATCGACGACTAAAATTATTTTTTTCATCTACTAATCAAGAAGATGCATGTGGTATTCATTGTTTATTGGTTGACCCTCTGGCATGTAGTCAATTAGAATAACCTTTGGAATTCTAAGAAAACTAGTTATAAACTCTTCAGTCAATGCTTCGGTGCGTTTTCCATTTTTTTAAATGGTGCAAACATAGGTGAGAAAGACAATCTCTTATTTCTTTGTGATCTTGTAGGGAGGAAGTATTGTGCCAGGCAGGGGCACTCGGTTCATTTCCTTCCACCAGCTTACGAAGACAAAGTTCCGCGGGAAAGAAAGTCAAACGCACTGATTGAAGCTTTTAATTAGATCATCACTTTATCAGACTACGGATGGAGGATATTGGCGTTTGCCATTTTGCACACACACGACTGGGGCTGAAAACTTGGCTACGAGATGTACGCATCCTCGGCGCGCAACGACGAGCGGAAGACGAAGACCCGACCGGCTCGGTCGGGTGATGGAAAACGACTCAGTGATTCAACCCTCGTTTGGGGCGAGTTTGGTGGTGTTGTGAAAAGGAAATGAAATTTCCTTTGACCAGTGACCAATGGAAGGCGATCTCTGGCACGCAGTGGTGTGCGTGTGTGATCGTACCCATTACCGTGTTTATCGATGCATTTAGCAAAGGATAAACGAATCCTGAAACGACGAAAAAAGAACAAAATGATCGAATAGATCATTGTTTACGCTGTGCACTGTGGCTATCATAGTCAGCAATTCATCGGAGAAATTGTGCTGAAAACAAATAAGGGCATCATTACAGTCGTGGATGAGTGGTGCCGATGCGTTAATAGATGCATCGCCATTAGGAAAAGGTGCTAATGGGTTTTAATGTTTATGGCTTCTCAGACTGCAGTAGGAACCGAGTTCTTGTTTGTACTAAGAAATGCTAGAGGATTCGGTTCCGATGATAATGCTTAGGATGCGGTAATTGTTTGTCGATTGGACAAACGAATCGCGGGTCGGTTTATTGCAGCTGTATAAACAAGCTGTCCGACATAGCATTTTACGATGACAAGGGCGCCGAATGGTTTGGGATTTATGATGCCGTATGATGTGAAGAATTCTTTACAGGAAATTTGAATAACGCATTAAATGCGTGAATTCTGTGAGAATTCTCTTTACGGATTTTCAGATAATGCGTTGGATGCATTAAATATCCTTGAGAAAGGAAATGTTTCAGGTATGTTGGTGATTGGGATGCAAATATGGGTTGCGAATATGGGGGGTTCTTCCGGTGAGCTTTAAGAACCCCCACAATCTGTATTAAATGAAAAAATGCGGCACATGTTTTGCGAATAGTTTTCTCACAGAGATTTTCATGAAATGTGTCGTATCCTTTTGGGAAAACTCGTTTGTCAGATTTAATCATCCATCATTTAGAATCATGTATTCCGTCATGCTTTAATTGCCGATTATTTAAAACCAAATTTTCTAATTTCTTTATATCTGCTACTAACGCAGTTTTTGATCTTCCCTTACGTCGTCTTGATTCGATATAGAACCATGTTTGATCTCAGCTGCTCCGGCTTTTATTGTTGACAACAAAGTTGCACTGTTTCAATACGTTTGGATGGGTTTTTGTTGCGTAAATTACCCAAAACAAAGGATTTTAGGACGGACGTCTAAACTCCGCTGTCCCCATTTATAAACGGAGAAAAACATGTTATTTTTATAACCACTTGTGCGATCCAGCCTTCATTATTGGGATTTCCTTTGAAACAAGTGCGTCAATGTTACAAAACAGTAATTTCATTTGTAGCAGTGCCATCATACAAACATTCCCGACCAAATTTTTTGAACCTTGTTATCAGAAGGACATATATTTAATTCATTTAATTCCGATCTTAGTACAATATATCAACGCAGATTATCTGAGTAGAAGTTAATGCCCTAAAAACTCAATGTTGCCTGTTCTCGTCAAAGCGAACGCCAAAGTAAATATATTGTCGATGAACAGCACTTGCATCGACTAAGCCAAAGAACTATCAATCCTCGGCACTCGAATTAATTCGACTCTTAATGGGACTGATCACATATTTTTATACATTTTTATAATACATATTTTTACACATCCAAGCCGTCGTCGAAAACGAACTCCAATATAACTGTACTGCAGATGAACAGTACTTGCATCGTCGAAGTCAAAGAACTATCAATGCTTGGCAATCGAATTAATTCGACTCTCACTTGGAAGAATCATATTTACACACACATATTTAAAGCTGGAAAAGAGCAGCCAAATGTATTTGGATTCTTAAGAGATGTGTAGTGATCATAAATCACTACTGTCATTTAATCCCCTATTATAACATAAAATAACACCATTCATAATACCTCTATCCACAACCCCAATCAAAATCCCCAAATTTAACTGAATCTAATGTTAGACAAATTATACTAAAATGTTGAATTGTCACACATTGATTCAATACCCAAAATCCCAGATACGCCCTAAAGGAACCAAATGTCCATTTGATTCGTACACACTCAAATTCCCAAAATCCCCAATCAAACAAATCCCACGATAAATCGAACCAAGCGTTCATTTATCGTGCATAAACACAATTTGTTCAAACAAATTCCCATTCCGTTCCCAGAATTTCATTTCCATTGAGGTACACACAAAAGCTTGTATCTCAACTACAGAAACATCTTCGGGTGCGAGATATGAAAGGGCGACACAGTTTCGATTTCAAGGACAGACTCCCTTGTTTCGCTTTCAAAACGTGCGATAGTTTCCGACTTCATAAAGGATAACCGGGCGGACGTGGTTCTTGTAACCGAAACTAAGTTGCGTCCATGTCACCGCCGCGTATTCCCAAACTTTTCCATAACTCGAAGATATCGAACCCCTACTTGCGGTCCCACCATCAACGGAGGTGGCACCTGTATACTAGTTAATAGCGAACTTCGCCATGAAGCTATTGACCTCCCACATTTCGAGTCTATAGAGCTCTCCGGGGTTGAATTGTATCTAGCTAATAACGGTAGAGTGAATATATACTCCGTATACCACTCACATAAAACCAATAATGGCCCCATTAATCCCGAAGATATCGACCAGTTAATAAGGTACTCGGGGCATACACCCTTCATCATAGGCGGCGATTTCAACTCCAGACATCCCTACTGGAACAAGTTCGTCTCTTGCCCAAACGGCACAAAGTTGTTCCAGTGGTACACCGAAAACTGTCATGCCCTCAACTTCGAAATAGTCGCACCTACGGTTGGTACCAGAGGTAACTCAATCATGGACATCTTCATTTTGTCCAAAGACCTACTTCCCCAAATCAGTCCTCCCCAACTATCGGCGGGTGTATCTGACCACAACGCTGTGACCATGTTCATCCGCGGCTATCGAGCATCATCATCATCATCATCGGCACTACAGCTGGGAACTGGTCTTGGCCTTATTTAGCAAGTCCTGAGACTTGTTAAATTTTCCATAACGATTTGTTTTTTCCGGGCAAGGTCATTAGTCTTGCGCCAGAGGCTCCCAGACGGGGAAACGAACCCCGGTCTGCCGCGTGACAGGCGGGTATACTAACCACTATATTATCGAGCATCCCCGGCTTATATCAGATACATACCCGATTATGGGCGCACAAATTGAGACAACTTCAATATTACATTGAACGAAAAACTCCACTAACTCTCTATTCCCACCGACAGAAACCTAACGACGGTTGAGATAAATAACGCTGCAACTCGACTTCGCGAGATTCTAGTCGAAACTTCTGAGACTCATGTCCCGGAGTACAAACTTGAATAGACTTATCAGATTCCCCTCGACGACTTCACTCTTCGTCTCATCCGGGAGCGTAAAAAGCTCTGCAGAATGAGATATTGTCACCGCTTTAACCAACGGGAACCATTATTGCGATCCATCATTCACAATATTGGTACACTGATAAAACAAAGGATCCTAAACAATCGTACCCGACAATTGGAAGAAGAACTCAAGGGTATTCAGATGGACCAGAACGTTTATAAAAATGTTAAAAAGGTATGTGGCACTTCTCGTATCGCTGGTCCAATCATACACAACGGTGTTGTTGTTAATAATGGCACCAATAAAACAAATATTACCGGAGAGACCTTTGAAAATAATCACAGGATTACTCTCCAGGATGGAGACCATCGGCAAATGAATAAGGTGTTCGGGGCATACACTATTCATCACAGGCGGCGATTTTAACTCCAGACTTTAAATCCCCTTTTGTGCCCGTTTGTGTAAAAAAAAGACACCCCTACTGGAACAGCACTGTCTCTTGCCCAAATGGCACAAAATTGTACCAATGGTACACTTAAACCTCAATTTCGAAATACTCGCAGTTATGGTTGGTACGCTTCTAGACATCAATTCTAGACATCTTTTTTGTGTCCAAGGATCTACTTCCTCAAGTCACTCCTGCCCAAGTATCGGCGGGTGTATCTGACCACAACGATGTGACCACGCTCATTCGCGGCAATCGAGCATCGCGGGTTCATATCAAATACATACCCGATTATGGGCGCACAAATTGGGACAACTTCAATGCCACATTGAATGAAAAACTCCACCAACTCTCTCTTCCCCCGACAGAAACCTAACGACGGTTAAGATAAATAAAGGCTACAGCTCGACTATACGAGATTCTAGTTGATCCTTCGGAGACTCATCCCCCGAAGTACAAACTTAAAAAAACTTATCAGAATCCCCATGATGACATCAGTCTACGTCTCATCCGTGGGCGTAAAAAGCTCTACAGAATGAAATATCATCACCGCTTTACGCAAAGGGAACCATTATTGCGATCCAATATTCACCATATTGGCACACTGATATAACAGGGAGTCTAAAACAATCGTACCCGACAATCGGAAGACAAACTGAAGTGCATTCAGATGGACCATAATGTTTATAAAAATGTTAAAAAGATATGTGGCACATCTCGTATCAGTGGGCCAATCATACACAATGGTGTTGTCAATGATGAGACCAATAAAGCAAACATCATCGGAGAGACCTTTAAAAATAATCACAGGCTCACTCTCGAGAGTGGCGACCCGAATACTAATGCAGTCATTAGTTCGGAGTTTCACAATAAACGGCTATTTTAACGAGTCAATAGTTGTCTTCAACTCAGCTGACAGTGCATACTTCGATGAGACACGTGATAATGGCCACTGTTTCGTCACACCAAATACCCTACAAAATATAGTTAAATCTCGAAACCCCAAGAAGTCACCCGGCATCGACAAGATGTCGTACCACTCGTTGCGAAGGCTTTCTGCTTTATTCTTTATTAAGCTCTCCATTCTGTTCAATCATACCTACAACACTTTCCCCAAGCCTGGAAGCACGCAGTTGTCTGTCCAATAGCAAAAGTTGGGAAACCAACATATCACCGTTCAGGCTTTCGTCCTATTTCGCTCCTCACCTGCATCAGCAAAATATATGAACAATTCATATACGACAAGCTAAATAACTTTATCAGTGCCAGGAACCTAATACCTGATTTCCAATTCGGATTTAGAAGAGCGCACATCACCACCATGGCTCTCAACATATTTCAAAACCACGTCCGCGTGCGCCTCTTTAAAGAAAGCTACCATTGCGGTGAGCCTGGACATCGAATCGGCTTTTGACACGACGTGGATCGAAGGTCTCATTTTTAAATTACTGAATACTGGCATCAGTAGAACGTTGTGTAGTATCATCTACCAGGTTTGTTCTAAACAGAACCTTCCAAGTTCGAGTGAATGGAAAGCTTTCCCGAACTTTCAATGCTGCTGCAGGCGTACCACAGGGCTTCATTCTATGCTCCATCTTATTTAATATCTACACCTCAGATATTCCTCGCCCTGTGTGCGGTAGAGTAAACCAGATATGCTATGCGAATGACGTCATAGTGTACACGTCAAGGGACGCGAAATGCGTATTTGCTTTGGGTTGCACATTGTGCTGGGAGAAAAACGTCGCCAGCTAAATGTATACATAAAGAAATTTATCGTATACATGAATGAAGCTGGGAATAGGCGACGCCATGATAATTATCTCTGGTTGGAATGGTTACATGATATGTGAACCGGGGATTTTCTTTTCAGGATAATTTATGATAAGGAAAGTAAGAACTCTTACAGGGGATTTGTAAGCGAAGGAATGCTTGAAAAGGTAAGAATTCTCTTGCAGAAGCTTTACGACTATAGCTTTGCTCCAATTACTGCGTGTAGCGTTTTCAGGTGCCTAATGCGATTTGCATTGGCGAAATTATATGGGAAGATGGGTGTTGTGGGGTGTTTAAGGAAAGCGTACCGTGGGATCTGGCGGAACCGCCACATACCCCCTTCCCCCTTTCTTTTCAGATATCTGAGACCGAGCCCAACATCCTCATGGATGTGGGTGATTCTGGTTATCGTAAGATGACCAGAAGCCAGAGACAAGATGAAGGACACATTTGTCCTTATCTCCCTAAAGTCGGCCTCTCGCCACCCCCTTTTTTTTCAGGGACAGTCAAAATGCCGAAGTCCGAACTGATGACGAGTATAGTGAAATAAAGTAATATTGTAATAACGTACGCAGATATCTTCACAAACAACCCAAGCACACCGACGTCACACAATCCCAACTCTATTGGCCTCAAGCTGGACATCATGGGCTACATCAAGAGTCTATAAACTATGCTTCCTACGTTGAAGCATATGTCGGATATCGAAAAAAAGGTCAGATTCTCTTACTCTTAACCTTCCATATTTTCTCCCTCGATGGCTGAACTATCTATAATTGCTCTCAACGCAGAATCCATATACTCCATGATCCGTAAGCAACACTTACGGTTATTTGTTAATACCTTCTCCCCAGACATCCTCCTGCTCTCAGAAACGTGGCTTAAGTCTAACCCCAATTACATATTTATCTCAAACCCCAGAACTACTGGATCCCATGAAGGTATCGGCATCCTACTCAAATTCACTGAAATCAGATTCGCCAATGTTTTCAATATCGAATACACGACAGTTACACTTTTTTGTGAAAACTATATTAACATCCATTTACATCCACCCAACACGCGAACCAGACTTCCCTGACTCTGACATATCTCAAATAATCAGACACTCTCTCCCCGCACCATTCATAATCGGTGGAAACTGGAACGCTCAGCATACAGCATTCAACGACATCAAGAATAACAAATACGGTTGCCAACTTTTGGACCTCCTCCCATCTCACCCATATACATATGTACATCGGTGGTCAACTCGTGTCACCAACTCGACGCAGTCAACAATGAACTACTTCCTCAAGTCCGCTGATGTCTTCTCAATGAGCACATCTTGATCGAATTCCCTCCCGCAGACTGATCTACTCGCACCGTCCTGTCCTGAACTTCTCCAAGACTAACTGGAAAAAGGTCAATAGAGAAGTCCCGCAAGTTTTTCTGACTTGCAAATCTCCGAATCATTTAACCTAATGCCTGCTGATATCGATCGAGCAGCCCTATAAAATTGAGCAGACCCTCGGGGATGGCCTCTCCAGCAATACACCCAACACCATCCCTCATAATAATTTAGGAAAACCTTTGGGCAGCATCCTAACTAAGTTGCTGCGCCTCATGAAACAACTCCGCCGAGAATTTCATATAAGATTCTGCCCTTTTATTAAAAGTCAGATCCAGCTCCTGGCCACCCTAATAAATGAACAGTTAAAAAAGTTCACGGATCAGACCTATACCGCTACACTTAACAATATCAAACCCAAGCGTTATCTCTTCAAAAACAATAACTGACTAACCGGTCGGAAGTTTAAGCCCCAAATCGATCACTTAATCAACCCACTCAGCAACAATCTCATCCAACCGACAGGGAGATGGCCAATCGCCTCGCTGATCACTTCTCAAAGATCCATCAACAAAATGATTCCCTCTCAATCCCTAATTTCCAAAACACTGTTCACGAATATATCTCACACATATTGCACGCATCTTATACTCCTTTCATAGGAGAATATAACGACACAAACAAGGCGTTACATCCTTCAGACACCACCACATTTCTAACCACAGATGAATTAATCAAGTTCATAAAATCACGAAACAACAAAAAAACGACCGGCCTATATGGAATACCACACCTTCCATTTAAAAGACTTCGCTCGGCAAATCTACTTCCCATTCTCGGCATTCTAAATCATATAATAAATCATCACATTTCCCAGAGAACTGGAAAATTGCGGTAGTAATCCCTATTAGCAACAGGTTTGCCAAAGCTGCAAGAAACCGCGTAAACAACTACCTCCCGAACATCTCAGCATATTTTAGCAAATGAAGCCAACCAAAACCCAGCTAACAGTGTTTAAGGGCAAAAAGGTCTACTGCACAAACAACACTGACCATTGCCAAAACAAAATTAAACTTAAACTTAATAACATTCTCCCAAAACCTTCCAAAACTCTAAAATATTTAGCAATAACCCTTTCCAACGACTGGTGATTCTCAACCTACATCAAAAATTCCCTACATAAAGCCTCAATACAGCTTAACCTCTACAGACGAATATTGTGGAAACCTAGAGGCCTCTCTCAAGGTAAAACAATTCATCTACAAACAGATAATCAGACCTACCCTTACATATACCTGCCGATTGTGGCACCACATCTCACCCTCCCAAATGGAGAAGCTACGAGTCTTTGAAAGAAAATGTTTCCGGCCTGTCATTGGCTTACACCACAAAACCAACTCAAATATATACCATAGTAACAACGATCTTTACAATACCGCAGGCATCGAAAGACTGGATAGACGGATACCAGAATTATCGATAAAATTTATAGAAAACCTCCATAACAATTCCAACCCTCACTACCGTAATTGTCTCCAAATTAGAACTCTGTTCACCTCAGGTAGACTGGTTAACGGTCTAAACGAGGTCGTGTACCTCAACACCGAACTGGCACCCAATCAATTCAAATACAGCAACTTCCAACCATTCTCCAAGATTCTAACTTTTAAGACACAACCCGTGTCGAAGACCGTATCGGCGCGATCACAGGTGGCTCCAAAAGATCGGCATCGAAGTTTGAATTCGCGCTTTATCTTTTCAATTTGTGACTAGCGTCCCGTTGTCCGCGCATGCGTTAACATCGGAGTCTCCAAAGCACACCTCCGACCAAGGAAAGAATGCGAAGAAGTCTCGCAAATCGCTCCAGTTAGCAGCACCTTACCTCCATACATGGCGAGGTTGTTTAGGTCGGTTATTCGCTTGGAATGCAAGTAGTTGCGCGACCGATACCAACCAGTAGTCTGAGTTTCCCAGTGGCGCAACAACCTCCACGGTATAAATGCTCGGCTCGGATGTCAAAAACAGATCTAGGGTCGTCGAATAATCAGCTCGAGCGTCCGCCACTCGCGTAGGTTCCTGCACGAGTTGAGTCAAATTATGGCTAACAGCGAACATCTGTTATAATGTACCAACCAGCCGGAGTTGTGTACATTAAAATCGCCGAGGACGACAATTTCAGAAGCTGGGTGGTTGATCTGTATCCAGTCGACGGTACATGAAACATGTCCGAAAAATGTCGCTGGTCGATCGTCATTCGGGGAGCGGTAAAGACCACAGAGAAATTTAACAAAATTCCTCAGCTCGACCTTCAACCACATGATGTTGATGTTATTGGGTTCCAACGCCTCCATTATTTGGCAGGCCAGATCAGACCGCGTGAAAACGTAGACTCCACCCTTAAAACGGAGTCTCGAATGCAAGCCGCATGCTGATCAACGAAGATATGCCGAAACAGTTGACAAATCAACCTGGGTGTCAGTTGGGGCAAGGATATCAGGTTTCGCTGTCTGCAAATATTGGTGGACGGCGTTCATTTACATTCATATTGGTGAAACCGATACCCCTGATGTTACAAAATGCCGTTATCAGTCGAATGTCGACAGAGCCTCGAGCACGAGCACGATTACGCGATGACGAATTTCTTAAACTTCGATTATTTATCAGAATATTAGTATGATGTTCGCCCTGACATAGTCCCCCCCGGAGATCCGAATGGGACACTAGCTTACCTCCGGAATTCTTTATCTCAGAAGGTACCATCATTACTTGTCTGCGTGTCAGTCCGGACCATGAGCCATACATCCGAAACATAGTCGAAGATTTCTCCCGCTGATATCGCTGAAAGTACGCCCAATGGAGTGGTATCTCACCTTGGGACCGGCTACCACCTAATCCAACCTTTTCTCGAACCGGTCCATCAGCCAAGCTCCGAAAGATGGCCATGGATTTCTCCCGACCATTTCACGGCGCCTATATCTGTGAGTATATTCTAACGCCCTACTCACAGGGCGTCGTGTTTAATAAACTTCTTTTTATTTTTCTTCTTCTCACGTAGCGCATATTACTTTGCTTTACATAAGGGTGTTGGTACAGTACCTGGCTGACTTTCAAACAGACAACCTTTCTCACAGTTTTGCTCGTGCTATTTGTCCTAATTAACTGTTATATTCACAATAATTATCACAAGCCATTATCTTGTTATCGTGTTTTCTTTGCCTCGCTACCGCAGACTCATAAGTTGATCAAGTGTGAAATCCGTTAAGTTATGGCCCCTGGGCCACGTGTGTTAAGCAAAATTAAACGTAAACGGTTGCGTACCGACCCCGGTATTGGAGGCCAAACTCCTCCCGATACGTACAAAAGTGAACAATAAAGTGCTAGAGAAATCCAATATGTGATCAAACACTAGCTTTTTCCAACCACTCAAAGTCTAATGGAAGACTCATCTGAAATGGATTCGACCAACGGCGATCAGTGTGCAGAAGTTACTAAAGAAACCGTTCCGCCAATTGTGGTTTTAAAATCAACCAGTGCTAAAGTGCGAAATATATTGAATAACATTAAAATAGACAACTACTTAATTAAAAATATAACATCATCATCATCATCGGCACTACAACCGGGAACCGGCCTTGGCCTTATTTAGCAAGTCCTGAGGCTTGTTAAATTTTCCATAATGATTTGTTTTTTCCGGACAAGGTCATTAGTCTTGCGCCAGAGGCTCCTCGACGGGAAATCGAACCCCGGTCTCCCGTGTGACGGGCGGGTATACTAACCACTATACTATCGAGGAGCCCAAAAAAATATATCACTTGGACAAAAATTATGTTCCCCAGCAATGGACATATACAACAAAATTATAACCGAACTCTTGCGGTTAAAATGTGAGTTTTTTACCCACTCGCGAAAGGAAAATCGCCCACTAAAGGTAGTGTTATCCGGTTTAGATCTAATTAGCAATGACATAATAAAAAATTAACTAGCTTCACTCGGGATTAAGTGCCTAGATGTTAAAACCATCACATTAAATTCGTCAACAAAAGCCCTGTACAAACACTACTTGTACATCGTCTACATTCAACGCGGTACTATTAAATTGAATAAACTCAAACGTAACTACTCTACTTTATTTAAAACGATCGTTCGATGGGACTTCAAAAAACATCATCCAGGTAAGGTCACACAATGTAATAATTGCCAGCTTTACGGCCACGGCTCGATGCATTGTCACATTAATAGCTTTTGTGCAATCTGTCCTGGAAACCACAAAACATCCGACTGCAAAACGAATGAGGTCATCAAGTGTGCAAATTGCAGTGGGCCTCATAAATCCACCGATCCTGAATGCATTAGCCGAAGGCAGTACCTAGACATTCGCCGCAGATTATCCCCACGTGGACGTGGTACAGGAAATAAAACGTTCTTTCAGCCTCCGAGTGATAAACAGCAGCCACTGGCAGACCGATTCTCCCTTGATAATTTTCCTCCGATACCACGATCTGTGCGTCAACCGTCACTTCCTTCATTCACCTGGGCTTCTGGCCTCCATCAAACCCAGCAACCTTCCAACAGTGATACGACACACACTAAGAAAAATCCAACTGAAACTCTGAATAATGATAACTTGTTCTCATTTAGCGAGATAAACTCTCTTCTTAATGAAGTTGTAACCAAGCTTAGTGCTTGTCACAGTAAATCTGACCAATTTAACGTCATTAGCTATTAAGTATCTATATTCGGAAAAATCATGTTAAGAAACTCTCTTAGCATCATAACTTGGAATGCGAGAAGCATCAAAAACAAAGAGCATGAATTTTTTAACTTCTTGATAAATTTTAATATTGATATTGCACTTGTTGCAGAAACCTGGTTGAAATAAGACATTTCTCTCTCTCATCCAAATTACATATGTTATCGCCTAGACAGGGTACATGCTAGTGGTGGATGTGTCGCCATTGTTGTGAAAAAATGTATAGAACATACCTTGCGCTCTTCATTACACCTTAAATTAATTGAGGAAATTAGTATAGATGTAACATTAAGTGATAACCCCAAGGTGAGTATTTTTTCGGTCTATTTCCCTGGAGGAAATGGAAACATTGAGAAATCTACTTACTTTAAGCGGGATCTGCAAAAATTGTGTAGACTCAACACTCGAAACAAGGTAATTATTGGTGGTGATCTAAACTGTAGATATCAGTCGTGGCATTGTCTTATGGCAAACTCCTGGGGTAATATTTGACTATGTGATACTGAATCCAGCCCAAGTTTTTCCATACTTTATCCACTTCTCCTCACCTATATCCCAGCGAGTGCTAACAAGAACCCCTCAACTCTCGATCGATATATCACTAATATTCCAAATTACTGCTCAGTACCATTAACTCTAAATGCGTTAAGTTCAGACCACCTTCCGATCAGCCTCACAGTGAATCATACAGTAGCTGTACATCGTACCAGTTTATACCACAACTATTCTGCCGCCAACTGGAATTGTTATAAATCATATATAAATACGTACTTGGTTCTAGGTGATACCAGCCTAAATTCTATAACTTGCAGCGAGCACATTGATATCCTATATAATAATTTTGTCTCTGTTATCAATAGAGCGGCCGATCTTGCAATCCCTAAATGTTCCACTGCTCCAGTTGATAAGGCACCGCTTCCTGAAAATATCTTACATCTGATTAGGCTACGAAACTCAGAAAGAAGAAAATGCTTCGTTATAGAATCGATTGTTTTCTAGTTAATGTTAAAGTCGTAAATAATATCATTAAAAAAGAAATCTCAGCATATAGGAACAAGTGTTGGAATAAACGCCTTTCCTCTCTTGACAAAGCAAGCAAACCGTTCTGGAAAATATCAAAAATTATGAAAAAGAGAGGGTCAAGTATTCCTCCGTTTAAAGTTGACGACAAGTTGTTTATTTCTTCAGTGGAGAAATCGAACCTACTTGCTAACACGTTTAGTAAGAACCACTCCATATCTATGCATCTAAGCGACGCGTATACTGAAGCTGAAGTTGCTAACACTATCCATGTACTTTCTCAATCACCAGATGAAAGTATTTACGCAACTAATATTAGCAAAGTTAAAGAATTGATAAAAAAATCGAAATCTAAAAAGGCTGCTGGGCTTGATAATATTAACAACAAATTAATTGAAGCACTTCCACCTGCTGCAAGTAACTATTTAACGTTCATTTTCAACGCTTGTCTAAGGAACTGTTATTTTCCGGACTGTTGGAAAACAGCAAAAGTAATACCTATTCCGAAACCCGGCAAACCAAAGAACAGGCCCGATAGCTACAGACCTATTAGTCTACTTAGCTGTCTGAGTAACCCCCTAGAAAAAATCATTAAGGAAAAGATTGATCGTTTCGTGGAAGCAAATAACATCCTACCAAACTTTCAGTTCGGTTTCCGTACTGGTCACAGCACAATCCACCAAGTCCTGCGCATTAAAAACCACATAGCTGGTAAAATCATCGACAAGGAGCCAACGGGACTGGTTCTTCTAGACATCAAAAAAACTTTTGATACGGTATGGCACAATGCCTTGATTTATAAGCTACTAAAACTTAAGCTGCCAATACCGCTTATCAAAATTATCCAGAGCTTTCTTCGTTCGAGAAAATTTGTTGTGAGTATAGGAACCGACAAATCCTCTACTCACCAAATCCACTATGGTGGCTCGGTCCTTGGTCCCATATTATTCACATTGTTTGTCGCAGATTTACCATGTCTAGGTGAAAACATTCAGGTAGCTATGCTTGCCGATGATACAGCTATTTTCTCTTCGAGTGCCTTATTCACTAACGCCTACAACTCTTTGCAAGCAGCTCTTGACAAACTAGCAGTATATTACAGGAAATGGAAAATAAAAATAAATGGTAATAAAACACAAGCTGTCTAGTTTTCGAGATGTAGGAAACTCTGTTACCACCAAATGACACTAAACTCAGTATGTGTGCAGTTAATATTGATTGGTCCGAAGAATGTAGATATCTAGGTATTATTCTAGATAAAAAACCTATCTTCCAAAAACACATCACTACCACAATTGACAAAATCAACAAAGTCTTAAGAGTTATGTATCGAAAATAAAATTATAATTTTTAAAACAATTTTTTAAGCTATACTCCTGTATGGCGCTCCTGTATGGTGTAATTGTGCCCGCACACACAAAATAAAATTGCAAAGGGGTCGAAATAAAATATTGAAAGTGTTGCTGAATTTGCCATGGCGTTATTCGACACATGAACTACATGAAAACGCTAACGTTAAACCGGTAGAATTTCTTATTGACAAAATCAATAGAAACTTCTTCGTCAATTGTTCTTTTTCTGACAATGTTCTCGTTTCCCGTCTTGCGTTATCCTAAGTCATATGTATCCTGTCTATGAAAATTATATTGAGGTCATTGTTACATAAAATAACCGGAAACCTGTGCAATACTAGTCTTAAGATTCAAATAAGGGTTTTTTCTTGTAGTTTTCCCTTAATTTATTATTTATTATTCATTAAAATTGTGCTATTGTCATTATATATATTTAATATTATAGTTGTAAAGGAATTGCTGCCCTAAAATTGTTAAATACTAGTTGTAAAATATACCACAAATGTAATTAACTACCTAATAAAAATTGAATTGAATTGAAAAAGGGTGTTGGTAGCTTTGATTTAAAGTGCATGCTTTCCAGATATACAGGCATTTTCAAATCCGGCCAGTATTTTATTTGTTTGCTTATTCGATTTGAACTCTTCTTGTGTTATAAAAATCTAACCTTGCCTACTTCGGGCGTTTTGCACGCATTTATGTCCGTAGTAATTTTCGGTTATTGATCTGGAAATTAATTTGTAATAGATAATTTTTCTTGATATACTTTTTAATATATGGAATATTGTAGAAACAATTAATGGACTGGATTTGCAGAGTAAACCATGTCATTATAATCATCAGGCATTGATAATTAATGTACATCGATACCTCGTTTCCCTATCCACTTCCGCTTCCTTCGTACTCACTGCTTGGTAACGGGAATCTTAATATTCCAATCATGTGTGTATTTAGTGTAAAAAAAAGACACGGGAGATGATACGTGAAATTATCATCAGTATTTTTACATCCCAGAAGACAATTCGCCATATACTATCCGTTACCAAAGTTCATTTCCTTACAGAACCAAAATTGTTACTGTCATTACAAATGTATTCAAAATTCAGATTTTAAGCGAAATTAGTAGAAACATTTAAGGCTTGAGCAATAGAACAAGTAAAGAATTATGTTCCTATCTACATATTTAAAAAAAAACGACAAACGGCGAATTATAACTTTTCCAGAAAAATGTCAATAGTTACTTGTTCGTCAATTCACGACAATCAGACAGAATGAACCAATTCGCAGTTCATCCTGGCGAACAACCAGTTATTAAAACCCATCTTGGTATATCAGAAGTACATTATCGGGTCAAATATTTTCGTTAGATACAATCTGCAGCTATTCAAGAAAAATATCATAAGTTATTCATTCTTAAGATGAGGGTGTGTAAAAGTATTCAAAGTATTCGTCCAATTAATTCTTTTTTGCAATAATTGAAAATAAGAACATGGATTTAAAAGATAACATCAGGATGTGTTCAGTGAAAAGTTACATATTTAGGACTGGTTAATTTATTTTGAAACTGTTTGGCAGAGATGCACATTCTCTGAATTCACGAATCTGTTCGGTATGTTTATCCTTTTCTTGCGTAAAATTCATAAGTTGATTTTCAGGCATTGGCCAGTCATTCTCTCTCGCAAGTAGCTTCAGGATACAATTCTACGACATAACTGGGTTTCAGTGCCCGACAAGTGTGTAAATAATTTCCTTTCTTACATTTGATATTTTGGGATTTGTGGTGATGAAATTAATAAAATTTATCTCATAGATACGTGTGAATAGAAGAATCAAGTTAATATGGTCATATCTCTATGTAATTGTGATACAATCGTAATTAGAAAAACGTTTGCAATTTGATGGTCCATTGAGATGTAAATGACAATTATGTAATTCTTTGTGAAGCCTGCAATATAAATAAAAACTAGCTTATTCGTAATGTATATGATACAATTCAATTTATTTTGCCCCTGACGTTAGTTATTTTATTATAGACCTTCTATAAATTGTTTCAACTCAACGTAAATTTGTGATGAAATCATTCCTCCAAAGATATGTTACATGTAAAATGTTGGTTACGCAATAGACATTTGTCTTCTACTATCGTAAATAATACCGCACAATTTGAGAATTGCAACTTTCGTTTGATGTGTGAAATATTGAATAAAGTAAGTATATTAATAAATTAATCCATAAATCAATTATAATGAATATGAAATAAAATATTTGAAATATTTTCAAAAGAATATCCTTGGTTTGGCGGGCGGATGGTTTGATATTGTATAACTCCCTGTTTCTAATGGCCTCTTATTGTATTATATATCAATTATTACGTAAAAACTCTGTTATAAAAAAGATATTTACTGTTATTTAAAATAGGCGGATCTTTTCATAGTTAATTTTTCGTTTTATGTTTTTTTCCTCTATATATGTTCACGCCACTAAAATAAATTCGCTGGTATCTTCCATGTACACAAATGTGTTTTAATGTTTCTGGTTCATAACTCATGAATTGCATCTTCTTCATAAAATGTTTTACGTTAATGGTAACATCATCTTTTCTACAGTTCACCTTTATGTCACGGAATTTACTTATCTATCGACCAAAATAACATTTAAGTTGAATGATTCGAAGAGATATAAATTAAGTAAGGTTTTTCATTCAGTTCAAAATTTAAATTAATAACAAATGAAAAATATGTTACACCATTGCAACTTCATAATACAGCCGTTGTTTTCATTGATTATATCCTTGCTTATTCCTTTTTGACTCTAAAAATAACTGGTTGTTTGTTTTAAGAACACAAAAATTGATATATAATCTTCGCTATGCTGAAATAAGAATTGAAATTATCCTTAGGGTGCATCTAATCAAAATTAACGATGCTTTTGCACCATATAAAGTTACTTGATGGTGTTTCAAATTGGCTATTTAAAAAATTGCATGTTTTATAGCGGATATCTTCCCAAATCTTTATAATCGTTGCATGCTTGCAGGGAGGGCTCTAACTTAACGATCTTAAATGTGTGCTTTCCATTCTATTGCACCAAAAAGATTCTGATGTGCAAATCGGTAGCTTCAGGCGCATTATTTTCGGTAAAGTCTTTGAAAAATATAAAAGAGTTTTTTTTTTAGATCGAACTCTTACAATTTTATTTTCAATAAATTTTACACTTTGGTGGAAAAAAAATGTACGTCTGGTTCGTTTACAGACATTACCAAGGTATTCTACTCGGTCAACATAAATTCCATCTAAGAAAATTGGAAAAAGCACCATTTCGTGATTTCAAACTCACAGAAGAATAGTGTGTCTAAACGACTTTTTAGGGAAGTGGAGTTCAGCATGATTTTTCTTAATGATGATGTAGGCGATATAGTTGACGGTAGAACATGTATGATAACCTTACGCGATACGAAGTAATGAGTACCAACCGTGGGTCCCATATATGATTCGATACTGAGTGCAGGGATACTGATAAAGACTTAAGCTTTCAGGTGTGTAACTCGAATAAAATAGAAACCAAGCGGAAAAGATTAAAAGGACACGGAATGACAACAATGGGCACTTATAACGTGCACAATTCATATAAGACCATTGTGCGGGAGTGAGTGAAACGTTCCAACAGGTAGTAGAGAGATATCTAGGAATTTAGGGAAGAACGTAAGAGATTCGATTTCGTTATACATCTTTCATTAATACAATAGATAAATTCAATTTTGTTCCACTAATGTACAAGATGGAGTGCCCTTAGGTGTAAAAAACAGATATTTGTTCTAGTCAGTTTCTTTATTTTAATAAACGTACATATAGCTGTTGCTATTTCTAGCGGTAAAATCGCTTATGCTATAAGAAACATGTTATTTCTAAATATTTCTTGACTCGAGAGTTAAAATTATACTACAAACAATTTATCTCAGGCATTATATTCATTCTATATTTATGGTACAAGGTAGTGTGGGGTCGGAAGTAGGGTGCGCCGGCGTACGGCACGGAGTTCACCTCTATCGCCATCATAACTAAAAGCTTGCCTTGAAGGTAGTTCGCCAGACGCGACAACGGAATAAAAGTGCTCCACAGATACCAGGATAGCATTTCTATGACGAGCACACAGTGGTTAATGAACTCGAATTGTTTTTATTTATTGATTTTCATGAATGTGGACAGAGCACGCCAAACCACAAACTTTACGTACAGCGAAAACACATTTTTTTTTTTTTTTTTTATATTAAACTTCTCTCGGGAGAGGCGAACCCATAGCGTCGAGTGGGCGCCCCGAGATGCCATCAAATAACTGTTGCAGTTCTTTTTGAACAGTTGCAGGTTGTAACACTCCCGGAACACTCGCGTGGGAAGGCAGTTCCACAGCTATCCCGCTCTGTAACGGAACGAGTTCTGATACAGGGATGTTCGCGCCGTCGGGAGATGAACCACAAACGGGTGCGATCCGTCGGATTGTCTTGTGGAGCGCACACTGTCACAATTTGCAGTCTTCCACTGGTTGACACATTAAATAACCCAAACAACATACCCTGGAAGCGAAGCAGGAGACATTAGGAATAAAACACACAGGGTTTACACGAATTTATTTAGGTTTATTAATCCGGTTTTTACAGCATTATTAACTTAATAAAATTGTCAGCCGACTGAACACATAATTGCAAATTCACTGCACTAAAGGTATTACAAATTGGTATTGGGAAATTTCTCTTTAATTAACGAACCCGACTCTCGCGTGACAAAAAGACTGTTAATATACTGTGACGCATATGACAATCAGTACTAGAATATTCTAGAGAGTCTGAAACAGAGTACTAGAATATTCTATAAAGTAATGGAAAACTGGGGGCTCCTTGATAGTATAGTGGTTAGTATACCCGCCTGTCACCTGGGAGACCGGGGTTCGATTCCCCGTCGGGGAGCCCCTGGCGCAAGACTAATGACCTTGCCCAGAAAAAATAAAAAAATCATTATGGAAAATTTAACAAGCCTCAGGACTTGCTAAATAAGGCCAAGACCGGTTCCCGGTTGTAGTGCCGATGATGATGATGAATGGAAAACTGGAGACCGTGAACAGTAGAACATTCAAGACTATGTAACGGACGGAATCGAAACGCCGAATCAGAATAAGGAAACGGTATAAATACGTCGCACACAGAGCATGGAGATGAGTTCGAAGTAAGAAAGTGAAGCAAGCAATAAGTAAGAAAGTGAAGCAAGCGATAAGTCTCGAGTGAGAAGTAAGCAGTGAAGAAGTAAAAGACGCGATAAGTAGGGAACCGATAAGTAAAGAAATCGTTAAGTGTACGGTAGAAGTAACGGTTGTTATTACGGACTAATAAAGTGTTATATTAATTCAAAATCGATTTAACGGTTCTTATTCATTCAAAATAATTAATCCAGAGAACCCTAAGCTCGCTACAATACGTTATACACTCAGTGGAGTGAACACTCTCGTGTGCACTCTGCAGTGGCGAAGGGATGCTGCTCGATCGGCGGTTGGAATAAGACTCACTGAGGGTTGTAATCCGACGCCTGATCCACCCCCCAGTTCGATGGTGAGATCGTAGAACGAGAGAAAACATTACTCTTTAGGGTGTGGCCACCAAGTGTGACAGTATTTCTTTTTGCTGGTTCTGCCACAGAAAATTAATTAATGTTTTCTTTTACCTTTGGTCCGGGAAAACGATGATCAGGATTGTTTTCGCTGCGTGCCGCCTTTTATGGGGGTCACTTTGCCTCAGTTTTGGATCGATGTATAATTCCGATGTATAATTCCTTTGGTCCGGGAAAACGATGATCAGGATTGTTTTCGCTGCGTGCCGCCTTTTATGTAGGTCACTCTGCCTCAGTTTGGGATCGATGTATAATTCCGAAAATGTGTTTTTTTTTCTCTACGAAAATTGATACACCCTGATGTTCTTTTTGTCTGACAGTTATCAGCTTTATTTCAACTTTTCCTTTATGTAATTTCAACTTTAACAAACTTTAACCTTTCTTCTGTATAATTTTAACTTTAACAAATCTTAACCTTTTTTCTGTATAATTTTAACTTTAACAAATTTTAACCTTTTTACTCGTTTTCTTTGAAAAATCTCTCGGACCAGCAAAACCGAATCTTTTTTTTACTGCTTTCTTTTTTTTTTTCCTTATTAATTCCAAACGGAAATTCAAAAAAACCGTACATCAAAAAGCACATTCACCCCTTCTCTCTCTCGCTCCCCATTCACGTCCACTTCGAAAACCGAATTTGAACTCGAAGAACTGCACGATCCACACCCGAATCGGGGCGTGTTCGAAAACTCACTTCTGGATCGTGCAACTCCTCCACCACCTTACCATCATACCACCTTAAAACAAATTATACAAAATTACCAAATGTAACGTAAC
This sequence comes from Microdon myrmicae, assembly GCA_963931805.1. Classification (NCBI taxonomy): domain Eukaryota; kingdom Metazoa; phylum Arthropoda; class Insecta; order Diptera; family Syrphidae; genus Microdon; species Microdon myrmicae. Next base: position 159,837,008 of record OZ007499.1, read on the forward strand.
ATACCCCCCCCCCCCCCCCCCCACAAGACTGCGTGGCATTCTTAGGAGAGGAATGTCACGCCGGAGAGTGGACGGCGGAGAGCAAACAAACAAACAATCAACAAACCAACCAATAAATAAATAAATAAATAAATAAATAAACAAATAAATAATCTAACAATTACATATATATAAATAAACTAGGTGTTAAGGTTAGTAAGGATTATACTACTTATGTATTAGTGTTAGTAGGAAATAAATAAATAAATCGTGCTTAAGTGCTAATGTTAGTACGTTTTAGGCTACCTATATACTAGGGTTAGTTAAAATAAATAACTAAATAAATAAATAAATAACACTTAGGTATTAACCTAAGAGGGGGAACAACAGACAAGCACTCCACAAAACCAAGGACAACACAAGCGCCCGCGGCGGGTCCGACACTTAAACCGATGGTCCGACCGAAAGCTCGACCGCCCACACGATCCGGTTAGGACCCCCCCGCCAAGGCGAGGAGATCCCCTCTCGTCCAACCACTCCAAAATGTCACCCGGCCGGCGAAAACGTCCCGCTCCTATATATTTAATTTAATCCTCCTCTTTTGGACTCGGTACTTGCCCCGGTCCATGGGTTGGTAGATCGGGGGGTTTGTCCCGTTTCGGCGGCAAAACCTACCATCATCCGACATTATAGTGCGCTTTCGCACTTGCTATTTGAGATCCAACCCCCAGCACTGGTGTTTGCCTCTGCAGTCTGCGCTGGGACTGCGCCTGCAGCATTAGGCCTGGCTTTAAAGACTTTTCGTCAGACTCTCAAGTTGGTATCCCTCGACGAAGGTCCTTTACAAGGACGAAGATTCCGGAGGGTAACCAGAGTCTGGCCAGGTAGGATCAGGGTCTTCAAGTTACCGGAAGGCTTAACCTCTCCGTAATTGTTCTTTTATAAAAAAAAAAAACGTTGTCTATAACTATATGTTAACAACGTCCGCTGCTCGGGGCTTATCCGGATGACCACGTGGGTAGCACGTGGTTGAACAGCTTTTCGCAGCCCTCCCCTGTATGGGTAGGGTCTCCGGGCGAGTACCTGCCGCCGTATTGACCTTAACAGGTCCCTTTGGCACGTCTCCCCGTTTGGCTGCCACACGCTCAACCCTTCCCGTCCCATTGTTGACAAATTGAATGGAGAATGGCACGGGATTTACGGTTGTTCGGGGAAAAACCAAACAACCACCCGGCCCGTCTACCTTACAATTTCGAGACGGGAAGTCGTACCCCAACAATCCGTCTTCCTCCAAACCCGGCAAGGAGTCTACTATTTGGAAACTGCAAGGAATCTCATGGTGCAACTTGAAATTCCCAGTGCAGCATCCCTTCGACTTGCCTTTGACAAACAGCGCTTGGAGCGTTGTAGATTTATGCACATCCATGCCATATCTAGGATGGAGTGCCTTCAGCTTCAACAGGCTGATCTCAGCGCCGGTGTCCACGATTAGGCGCGTAGGGTTCCTACGGCCAATGTCTAAAGGGAGAGCGACAATCGGGACCTGAGTCGGCGAAACCTGAGAACAGCTGGACCTGGGTTGCGTTTCTAGTGCGGTCGGGTAGGATCTTGCCGACCCGACCTTGGGGAGTTTCCCGAACTCTCCCATTTTGCCTTATGTCGACACCCTGCCGCCTTGTGAGTGTGTCGACCGCAAAACTCGCACAATGTCCCGCTCCTCCGTTCAAGTATATTCCGCTCGGGAGTCCCACTGCACTCCGAACTAGCGGAACTGGAGCTATTCTTTCTACCCACTTTGGGCCCAATGCGCCGGGGGTGCATTCCCGGCTCCCCGCGCTGCCCGATGCGGCGTCATGCCTCGCATCCGTTTTTTGAGGACTTCGAGTCCATGGAGTCGGGTCGCTTACCGCCACCGCTCGACACGGACGATCGTCGCCCATCATCTCTACCTACTTTCCGGGAATCCTTACTCTCCGCGCTACTATTGCCGACTTTCCGATCTCGCCGACGCTGCCCCCGACGCCCTCTGCGCCTATTTCTCGCGCTTGCCCCAGTCCCCACACGGGTGTCCTGCTCTCGGCTCGCAACAGGTGCTGTTCCGGAGTGCCGCTTATGGGGAGAACCCTGGGAACTCTGTTGTTGTTCCCACCTTTGCCTGTATTCGCACCCGCGCAAGCTATGACCTTGTCGGCCACAAAACTCGCAACAGCACCGGGCGCTGAATACTCTGGGGCCTGGTGTCGCCGGCCCGCCGCCCGTTGACGGGGGCTGCGGCTCTGGTAGGGCTCTCCGCTGAAACTGTGGTCGCTGATAAGGCGGTTCTTGCCGTGCGAATCCGCCCTGCTGATCTCTACCCTTGTATGTAGTCTGGGGACCGCGCGTCCTCGTCAGACGATCCGGGCAGTCCACTATGTCGTGGCCATACCGCCAACACTCGCGACAGAAGGGAGTGTTTCGTCTTTGTAGACACTCGTCGTATACGTGACCCCCCAAATTGCAAAAATTGCATATGGTCTGGGATTCCAGGGGGTGCGCCGATCGACCAACTGGATCCCTGAACGGATTGTCGCGACCCGATCGATCTTGAGGCGCATACGTCCCCTGAGCCAAGCTCTGCGACTCTCCACTCCGGCTCAAGGAAGGCACGGTATTTGACCACGCTCCCTTGCCAGAGGAGGCCGGAGCATAGGCACCAGCATCCCTTCGATAATTGAGAGGTCCGTACGACCGCTCCCGAACGAAACTATCCTCCCCCCGCCGACGACTATCAGACTCTTCGGCCGGCAATACGAATAAGACCGCCCGGGGATTTAAATTCGATAAAACCGGCGCCGGTGCCGCGGTGCAATCCCTAAAAGTGGAGGATGGATTCTCTAAAAAGGTCGAGCAACTTCCCGGTCCTAACTCTAATGTCTTCGACGCTCGCTCGGCGATTCCGTGCCGCGCATCCACAAACAGGTCGTCCTGCCTCAGCATTTCCCTACGAGCTCGTTCAAATCCAGTTAGGTGGTCCATCAGGCTTCGAAAAGGGACATTACCCAACGTGAGGAGGAAGTGCTTTAGTCCTTCCTCCCTCAGACCCCTTACCAACACCGGCTTGGCCATGCCCTCAAGCTAGCTTGCGAAGACGGACCTACCCTGGCGACCATAAAAGCGCTCAGCTGCCTCCTCGCACCGTACCACGGCCCGCTTCATTCGGGAAACGAAACTTGTGGCATCCTCAGAAGGAAGCTGTCGCATTTTGGAGAGTTGTGCACACAACTCCTCATACGACACTCGGGGTTCGTAGGCCTCTCTAAGACGCTGTTCCGCTTCGAGGAAGGTCGTGGGTGGTCTCTCCTCGAACATTCGAAACGCCTCGCCGCTCAGCCTAGAGGGCAGCCACCGGAGGAATGTATGTTCCTCTTCCACCGCCAGCCCATCCAGGGTCCTTCTACAGCCTTTGAGAAACGAAGAGAGTCTCTCGGCTGTATCCGGACCTTCCTGTCCCGAAAACATGGGGACCGCATTCGACACGAGGTCGAAGACCCTATCCGTGCCCAACATGGTCCGTACAGGACATGGTTGCGGGCCCAGTTTAAAATATGATGGCATCGGCGTGTCCTCCATGCTCCCAACAGGCTGTTTGCTGACGGGGGGAGGGGGCCTCGTTGGCGATCGCTCATCCACAAATTCATCCCGCGAATCGTGGAATGCCTCCGGATCCACCTCGTCAACCGGCGGCTCGGGAAATGCCTTGGGCCGCGCCCGGGCAGGGGTGCCCTCTCGGACATCTCTTTGACGTTGCCTTGTCTGCACCTGCAGGCCGTCTACCAAATCTCACTATCACCGACACCAAAATCAGTCCCGGAAACCCCGCGGAGAAAAAAAAACAACCCCGTCGCCGACAGTATCCACCAACAGAGAGGGTGTGAAAAACTAAAAGGAACACAATTCCCTCCACAAACAAACAAACGCTTTCAAAGGGGGAGAAACAACCACGATACCGCCCAAGAAAGGGGAGAGAGAGAGAGAAAAGGAAAAGAACCCGGAAATGAAAACAAAAAATTTCCAACTCGACGATATATCAATAACACCAAAAATATACACAACAAAAATACACGCGCAGCTAAAAGGAAAGAAAGCAATAAATAAATAAATCAGTTAGATAATATAAATAACTAAAGGTAACAATAAATAATCAATAAATACCATTGAATCAATAGCCTAAAACTAAACTCAAAACAAAGCTACTGTAACCTGTACAAAATTTTACAATTATTGAGAACCATTGGTATCAAAAAGAAAGAAAGAAAACAAAAAAAAAACCAAAACAAAAAATACAAAGAAACAACAAAAAAAAAATTTTTTTTTGCAGCTCGTCCTCTATGTTGGGTTCTCGCCAATTTTCGCCAAAAGATCGCCTCGTTGAATCAGCAAAACTAAATTCTCAAACCTGCCGCAGCCCGTCTGGAAGGTTTGTCCGCAGCGCCAGTTGTGACAGTATTTCTTTTTGCTGGTTCTGCCACAGAAAATTAATTAATGTTTTCTTTTACCTTTGGTCCGGGAAAACGATGATCAGGATTGTTTTCGCTGCGTGCCGCCTTTTATGTGGGTCACTCTGCCTCAGTTTGGGATCGATGTATAATTCCGATGTATAATTCCTTTGGTCCGGGAAAACGACGATCAGGATTGTTTTCGCTGCGTGCCGCCTTTTGTGTGGGTCACTCTGCCTCAGTTTGGGATCGATGTACGAGGGTTGCCTCTTATGTTTCGGGATTTGGCAACCCTAGTATTGCAATCCGGCAAGTGACAGCTCTGTCGTAAAGTTGGACATTTTTGAGGTTATACGCACTCAGAACGTTTTGACATACGAGCGCTATTTGTGTTGTTTACAGTAACTTAAAAGATTCATCTCGGCCCAAAAATGGAATTAAATCGTCAACATTTTCGTGCGATTATTTTTTACAACTTTCGGCGTGGATTAACTCAGCAACAGTGCATGGATGAACTTAATTCAATTTTTGGCGATGAAGCTCCATCAAGGACCAGTGTTTATCGATGGTATGGTGAATTCAATCGTGGTCGTAGTTCACTCCAGGATGAATTTCGTGAAGGTCGTCCAAAATCAGTTGTTGTTCCGAAAACCATTGATGCTGTGCGCGAACTGATATTGGAAGATCGTCATGTGACCTATCGTGAGATTGAGACAACCTTAGGCGTTAGTGGGACCAGCATACATTCAATATTGCATAAACATTTGACTGTCAAAAAAATTTGTTCGCGTTGGATCTCACACAATTTGTCAATCGCCAAAAAAAAAGGCTCGTGTCAATTGGTCGAAAGAAATGCTCAAAAAATACAGTCGCGGTGCTTCGAAACACGTCTATGACATCGTGACAGGTGATGAATCGTGGATTTACGCGTATGAGCCCGAAAGTAAACAGCAGTCGACTGTCTGGGTGTTTCAAGATGAGCCAAATCCAACAAAAGATGTTCGCGCACGAAGCACGTCCAAGCAAATGGTCGCCTGTTTTTTCGGAAAAACTGGACATGTCGCAACCGTACCACTAGAACAACGCAGAACAGTCAGTTCTGAGTGGTACACAACCATTTGTTTGCCAGTTGTCTTCCAAGAAATCAGGAAAACCAACCGCCGAAGACGGATCACTCTTCACCACGACAATGCGAGCTCTCACACATCGGCTGCGACAACTGCATTTTTGAGCACCCAAAACATCGATTTGATGGGTTATCCGCCGTATAGTCCTGACTTGGCACCGAATGACTTCTTTTTATTCCCGTACGTAAAATATAAACTGAGAGGTCAACGTATTTCGACACCTGAAGAAGCGGTTGCTGCATTCAGAATGCATGTGTTGGAGATAGCTTAATCAGAGTGGCAAAAGTGCTTCGACAATTGGTTCAAACGCATGCAAAAGTGTATAGATCTTCATGGGGAATATTTTGAAAAACAATAAAGTGATTCTCGATGATTAATATTTGTTTTTGTTCTCTAATCCCGAAATATAAAAGGCAACCCTCGTATAATTCCGAAAATGTGTTTTTTTTCTCTACGAAAATTTATACACCCTGATGTTGTTTTTGTCTGACAGTTATCAGCTTTATTTCAACTTTTCCTTTATGTAATTTCAACTTTAACAAACTTTAACCTTTCTTCTGTATAATTTTAACTTTAACAAATCTTAACCTTTTTTCTGTATAATTTTAACTTTAACAAATTTTAACCTTTTTACTCGTTTTCTTTGAAAAATCTCTCGGACCAGCAAAACCGAATCTTTTTTTTACTGCTTTCTTTTTCTTTTTCCTTATTAATTCCAAACGGATAATCAAAAAACCGCACATCAAAAAGCACATTCACCTGTGGGTTGTTAGGTACTTGCGTCAACAAGGACGCGGATTCAGTACTAACACCACGTACAACACGCCGCGAAAAGGAAACAAAGTTCTCCGGATAAAACACTTCCCAAACGGAGCGAACAGAAGGAAATAAAACACACGATCAGTTCTTTCTTTAATTTCGATACAAAGTCACTTTTATTTTGCAATAATTGATACTCTGTCTGGAACAATATTATTTTAAAAGATTTTAAGCATTATTTTAAACAACACAGTTATATACTTTTGTTTGTCTATTTATTTCGCATCAACGCGACTGGACACCAGCAAACACAACATGACACATCAGTCACACCAAAATTCCGACTGTCTTGCGAATTTATTAACGTAAAGGCAAAATAAAGTAAACGCACTTAATGACGAAAGTCCACTGAAAACGGTTTTAATCGAATGTTCCCTTTAAAAATAACTTAGGCGATACGGCGTAATTAGAAATAATAGAAAACTTGTCGCAACGACAGTGACGCGGGTGACTCCTTCAACGGTAAAATCTGACTAATCCCATTGGAAGTCATCAAAAGGAAAGGAACCCTGAAAGAAACTGGAAAGGAGGCGGAGTTACACGATTAACTTGAAGTAGTTAATCGTGATTGGACCGGACGGAATAGGCGTACATTACGCATGTGTGCGTATGCCATGCATACGATCGTTCAGCGACCGTGGATGGCGGGCAACATCGCTAGTGCATTTTCTAGGAATGTAAATAATAGCATCTGGGGTGTGAAAGACCCAAACCGATGATTTGGTCATCCCAATGGAAGGCCACAAATCATCATTTCTGTTGCCGATGGTTAAACATTGCAACGAACATAGGGTGCAGCCATTGCCAGATGTTGAAAGTAAACATTTTCTGGCTGCATCTTGATCGTTGCTTGAATACGGCCTCTGAACATGGGGATCGATAATTGGAAGCCAGCGATTGCTGGTAATCCGGGACATGTTTGGTTTGCATCAGCAGAAACCTTGTCGGCGGTAGCAAATCAATAGGGGCAAATAGCCGCATGCATGTTATGCCGAGGGTAAACAAATACCACGAGTCACAAGGAACTCTTGTTGATTGTTGTTTCCATAACTTAAGGCTATGGAAACGAGATGCCCTGGCAGAATGTATGCCTAAAGATATGATTTTTTTGCCATGGACTTATGTTTTTTTTTTAGGAAATGATGTACGCCTCGAGGGTGAATTTTCGATGCCACGGTAAGGTGATAAGCTTTGCCGTGGGCTTAATGTTTCTTAGGGAATGATGTACGTCTCGGGGGTGAGTTTTCGATGCCACGGCAAGGTGATAAGCTTTGCCGTGGGTTTAATGTTCTTTTAGGAAATAATGTCTGACCGAGGGTGAGTTTTCGATGCCACGGCAAGGTGATAAGCTTTGCCGTGGATTTAATGTTTTCAGTAGTGATGCTGGAGAAAAAAGGGGTCTGGAAGGAAATCCCCTACAGAATAGGTAAGCTGCCTAACAGAAATTCAAAACGGTTATCCGATTGGGTAACCGTATTAATTCCGGCGATTTGGCTGGGGGTAAATGCCGTAGCAAGGTTACGCAACCTTGCTGAAGTTCGACCGAGAGGTAAGTCGTTCGCCTGGAATAGTGGGGATCGAGCGATGCGTGGCTCTTCGGGCCCTGAAAAGCCCCACACACCCCTTCTCTCTCTCGCTCCCCATCACGTCCACTTCGAAAACCGAATTCGAACTCGAAGAACTGCACGATCCACACCCGAATCGGGGCGTGTTCGAAAACTCACTTCTGGATCGTGCAACTCCTCCACCACCTTACCAGCATACCACCTTAAAACAAATTATATTAAAATTACCAAATGATTAATTGATGGTGTGGCGGACGCACGTAACACAAGTAAATGCAATCTTTCCTTAATACCAGTGACCAATGGACGGCGATCTCCATATGCAGTGGTGTGTATGTGTGATCGTGCAGATCACATTGTCCACCCATGCGCGAAGGTCAATGGGAAACCAAACCGAAAAATTGAAGGGACCAAGGGCATCGTGTGCAATGAGGTTCAGCTAAGTAAATAGCTGCATTGCTATTGAGAAAAAAGGTGCTAAAAGGATTCGGCATATACACTGGGAATTGGATGTTTATGGCATCGCTGGCGAGGGTAAGAACAAAAATTCTTGTTGGCATTCGGTTATGCTATAGAATTTGTATTTGGCTTGTAAACGCAAGACTAGTGATAGCTTGTCGATACAAAAGTGTCTGGATATTGCAGCTGAGTCAACAGTTGCGGGTGATTAAGATGCAATTTAGGTGATTACACAATGACGGTTGTGTATAGCATCTATGGTAACTCAAGATTCGAATTCTAGTGGGAATATTTACACTATAAAGAATTCGGTTCTTGGCTGCTAGACGCGAGTTGCGCTATGCTTTGTCGGTTGGATAAAAGCCACCGTGGATACAGATAAACTAGGAAAATCTGCCGCGCACGTGTGTGACAGAATACGGAGGCCGACAGGGGTGCCGAAGATGTTTCCTAAGTTTATTGCGGTTACCTAGTACGGCAGCCGAAATGTTTTCAGGCAAATGATGAGATACCCTGATGTTGTAAAGAATTCTTTCGGAGAATTTTGAAGATGCATTGGGTGCATGGATGATGAGAATTCTTCACAGGGCAATTTTAGGTGATGCATAGATGTTCTTGATGAAGGAAACGTTTTCAGGTGGTAATGCAATTGCATTTTTGGGGGCTTCAGGCCTGGAAGCCTTTCGGTAAGTGGGAAGGTAAGTAGTGGCGTTAGTGGAACCGCCACTTAGCATATTCCTACTTGGAAAAGTTTCGTATGTTCGAGAGTTCAAAAATCCCGAATGGTAAAAACCATTATCCAAATGAAGTCCCGAACTACAAATCAGGTTTGAATAGGATAAATATAATGATATAATTATATATCATATAATGATATATTTAAAAAGTGAGCATGCTGCAAGATCGATAAGCAATGGTAACCGCTTGATCTTGTGAGCTTTCTATCTCAATGATTTTTATTTAGAGAGTGCTTTACAAAATTAACTTACTTTCCCTTGAAACATTTCTACTTTTAGATAAAAAAGGGTTTCATCTCTGTCACGCTTTTCGCGCCGTTAAAAACAAACGATTATTCTTTATTAATGATATCTCCATTTTCATGGCGCAATGCGAACAACCTTGCCCGTAAAAATAAAATATTATGGAAAATTTCACAAGCCTCGAGATTTGCTAAATAAGGCCAAGTCCGGATCGCGGTTGTAGTGCCGATGATGATGATGATCTCCATTTTCGGAGATCGACGTTGTTTTAGTATGGCTATTGCGAATGGATATAAAGCAAATATGTAGGCTGGACTATACCTCCTTGTTTTCTTTATCTTTTTTTCTTAGTTTAAATTTTAGTAATATAGATTAACCAAGGTAGTAAATGGATGGATATAAACCCACAACATCTGAGCTGATTAGTGTTTTATTTCGAAATCTTTGCTATCTTGCAAAGGCCGCAAACGAGTTGGTTGTATATTGGATTTAAATATCTGGGAACGATACTGACGGCCAGTAACGAAATGTCGAAGGAAAATAAGGCCCTGAGGAAGGCTGAAGCCTTGAGGGTCTGGGATGGGCCGTAGGGTCGATGACGACGGGAACTTCCTTCCCATCGCTGTGGTCCGTTGCCTTTTGTGGTCGCGGAACCGGCCAATTGATCTGGATTCGAGTTGTAAGGTCGCAACCCACGATCAGTGACCACGTGATGGCTGGTGATGGGTCTCGCTACATCCGGACCGGTGGTCGTGGTAGGTGCTGCGCCCATTGGCGCCCATCCGAAATAAGTGGCCGGCAGGATCCGGCCGTTAGTGTGCGGGGCTGTACCAGCGTGGAATCGGGTGCGGTGTCGTCCCTGGCACTGTCCGCGTGTCCTGGCGGAATGGCAGTCGCGAACCAAGTGCCTCCCGGGGTCGTTGGAGTACAGCCTCTGTTGTCCGAAATAAGTGGCTGGCGGGATGTGGCAGTTGGTCTGTGAGGCTGTACCAGCGTGGAGTCGGGTGCGGTGTCGTCCCTGGCACTGTTCGCGTGTCCTCTTGTTGGGGTTCGGCCGCTCTCTGGTTGGGGTTCGGTCGATCACTGGTTACTGGGGAGCGCCGCCCGCCAAGCCGGGCATTGCGCGCTCCTACCCCTATTGTGGTGGCTGCATGTGGTAGCGGCCGGCCTCGGCGGTGGTGGTCTTGGGCAAAAGCTTGACCACGTAGTGTCTTGGGTGTGGTGGGATGCCTTGAAGTGTTCGAGTCGCGACCCGACTGGTCACCGATGTTGCGTTTTTGGGTTGGCCAGTGTGGTTCTTCGATTGCCTGTTGCCCTTGCGGTGGTTCAGCAGGCGCGGGGTATGCCTGGTAGTCGGGCCGCGCAGGTGGTTGGTGGTGGGTGGTTGCATGGGCCGTCGGTGCCGACGAGGCCCCCCTTTCGTCTGCTTATAGGAGTTGCGATCTGCAGTCGCACGCTCGACCAATTCCTCTGGGTTGGAGTTGTAATTTCGCAACCCACGATCAATGGCCATGTGGTGGCTGGTGACAGGTCTTGTCACACCGAAGCTGGATGACGTGGTGGGTGCTTTGTTGGCACCCATCCCAATTCAATGGCGTGCACGACGAGCTCCGAACATTAGACCCTCCTTAGACCTTCGAGGATGAGGGTGGGGTACAGTTCTGCCCCAATGAAGATGTCCACCTTGTCGGCGGAGCCGATGTTCGGATCGGCAAGTTCCAGATCGGCGACGAGCGAGTGGTCCCTAGTCGTTGGTTGTGGTGGTGGCACATACACCGGGAGGCAGGACAGGGTGAAGGGCCTAAGTGGGCCTCACCTCACGAATGGTGCTTGGCGTCGGAGGTGCAACCTATGGGCGAGTGCCTCCGATATGAATGTGGTGCCGGAGCACGACTTCGCAGAGCACGGACTGCAATCCTCCGTTGGCGCTACGACGTCACGATGACTCGAGCGGTTGCGAGCAGCGCAGATTGCTGTGGGGGGGTGCTGACTATGTGTGCGCAGGCCCTTTCAAGGTGATCGGTCCGGGGGGCGGGTCCTGCGCTTACTCCTGGCGATGGTGAGGTTGTGCGTTGATGACGGTTGTCCGGACATGCAGCAAGGTGTGATGTCTCTGCTAGCATTGCCGGCACGCCTTGGTGGAGTATGTCGCTAGCCGGTGGCGACCCAAACAGTTGTGGCACAGATTTCTTTTGTGTGCGAAGGACTTCCGCCGTGCAGATTTCAGGGATCGGAAACCCTCGCAAGCGTAGATGGAGTGTTGGGACCTGCAGAACGTGCATGGAGGCTGTTTCCTTAGGTGTTCCGGCGGTGTTCTGTGCGCCGTGACATGAGGCTGGTTGGTCATTGGGCCAGCGGGATTCTGGCGGGTTGCTTGGTCGGGATTCACTGGTCTGGGGTGCGGTTCTTTTTCCGCTGGTTTGGTGGCTACCTTTGGCAGCTGCACTGGGGGCAGCTCACTAGAGTGGAGGCGATTGACGCTGTTCGCCATTGTTGGGGAGGCTGATGCGAGCGCGTACTGGGCCTCCAGTAGCCTCGTCAGTTCGTCGAGGTATACTTCCTCGACCTCGGCGATAAAATCCTCCGTGAACTACTGGTGCTGTTGATACTCAGGGCGGGCCATGTAAATGATTTGGTTGTGCTGCCTCAGGATGGCTTCCCATTCGGTGCGGAGGTCTCGTTTTGTGGTTTCTATACTGGTGGTCGTTAGTTGTCCCTTGTCCTGCGGGTTGAGGAAGGTACGCAAGATGGTGCCCCGTGCCGCGAACTGAGCGGCGATGAGTTCCTCAACCATGGTGACTTGTTCATTGGTAGGTTGTTTGTTGGCTGCCGGTGCCCCGAGTCATTTTTGACGGCGCGGCCGAGGGCGTGACGTCCGAGCTACGCTAACTGCATTGTTATGTACCCGTGGTTGATTCAACGTTACGACTTCGTCTGAGTTCGCGTCCGTGATTATTGGCACATTTGGTGGCTGTTTGAATTCATTGCCCTCGTCTGGTGGTTTCGCAGTAATTGTCGTCACGCCTTTAGTGCCCCTATGGGGGAGATTTCTCGAGTGCATCATACGTGATGGCAGCCCGGGTGGGGGGCCGGCGGCATTCGAATTCCTAATCGCGGAAGCATGCCGCCAAGGCCGGGACGAACCGGTGGTGGACCAGGCGGCATTCGTGTGCCAAGTGTTGGTCGAATTACTTTTCTCGTCACTGATCTCATTCGATGCATCGCTTTCTTCACTCTCGCTGTTATTAAGCTCAGCCTCACGTTCCTTTTCGCTTTCCTTATGAACATTTTCCATTTCTTCCATTAATTCATCTATATTTTGTCCGGATATCGCTAGCATTCGTTGCTGCAGTGGATTTGGCTTCGGCAGATCGTCTTCTTCTTCTATATTAGAGCGACCTGAGGGACGATTCGCTTTTTGGGCTGGTTGTAGCGGCTCGTTATCCTCTGTATCATCCGACATATCGACTAGATTAGGCGTTGGGGCCCGGTAGCACGCCAGCCGTCTGCACTTTCTTTGCTATTGTTGATTCCTTTTCAGGGTCTTTGCGTTTAGGCCTTTCTCCTTCTTTACGCCTGTTTGCTTTCTCAATGATTTGACGCAAACGTTCCTCTTCAGCTTCTTGACGTTTAAGTTCAGCTGAACGTTCTGCTTTGGCGAGTCTTCGGCGTTCGGCCAATGCAGCCTTTGTTACTTTCTACTTAGCTGTCATTGATGATGCTGGCATTTCGTTTTGGTTGAGTTCCTGTAAGTCCTCTGGCGTCTTCTAAATCTTGGGTTGATTGGTATCCTTCCGTAATGGAGTTCGTTTTTCAACACTAGACGCACGTGGTGTTGTTTGGTTGCTCTTTGGCCTTGTTGTGCCGCAAACTGGGCGGTGATGGTGTGGATCCGCACCTTGCTGGATCCGGCTCGAACGGCCAGTAAATGTGGTCGATGCAACCGTTGGGATGAAGGATGCGTCCATCGAGAGGTGATAGCGGCGAGTCTCGCGAACCACCGTCCTTACTACGATTCAATTCAATTACGCCAGTAATCGCGCATTTCAATTCAGTTGATATATGTACTAACAAGGCAAATAAATGAAAGAACAATACGACTCGAGGAATTTGGTCTTTAATAGTTTAAGTATCACTTGGTAATCTTTAGTCTCATCATCTTATGGTCGGCGTTGGTGGTTGGCTGAAGACTGAACGAAAACCATTGGTCACATTTGACTCAGTGTGACACCTCGATGGCGTCCCCAAGCAGGTGACGCATTGTCAGCTGGCGGTTGACAGGCGTGGTGAGTATGCTGGTTGGGGAGTGTACTAGACGATGAACATAGTAGATTCTTCCCGCTGCATTTAGTTGCGAATCCGAAACAGAGGTAATAGGAAAAAATTAAACGCAAAAAAAATGTATATATATATATGTATATATATATATATATATATATATATATAATATATATATATATATATATATAATATATATATATATATATATATATATATATATATATATATATATAATATATGCTCCTCAATAGTATACTGGTTAGTATACCCGCCTGTCACGCGGGAGACCGGGGTTCGATTCCTCGTCGGGGAGCCTCTGGCGCAAGACTAATGACCTTGCCCGAAAAAAAAACAAATCATTATGGAAAATTTAACAACTTGCTAAATAAGGCCAAGACCGGTTCCAGGTTGTAGTGCCGATGATGATGATGATGATATAATATATGTCGCGTCATGCTGAGGTTTTTCCCTATTTTATGAATACAAATTCAAATTCAACAACGAACCAAGTCCAGGCAAGGGATGACATTTATCTATCGTCACAACAGATACGCATTACCCAGAATATCTTCATTCTTATTTTATCCATTGTGTTGTATTTCATGCATGTCTCTTCTAGACACTCTGCATTCTTTTCCCTTGCTTAATTACCTCATTAAAATGTCATTATTTTTGTACCGACTGTTTTCCACATGTTTTAACAGCATGCAAAACCACATGGATGCAAATGCTCCGCCTATTTTATCCTAATGTAAAATGTTTCATTCCCATTAAGGTCCATAAATATTGTACACATACATGTAAAAGAGGACTGCCCTCTTATAACGCTATAAAAGCAATTTGTTTTCTGGCTTTTATTCTCTAAAAATACTAGTATCTTATACAGTCCACATCGTTCATTTTCGACCTAAAATAAAATATCTAGAAAATAACAATTTTCGTTCGTTTATTTATATTAGCGCGATAAACGCATCGTGCCGACATTTTGGTCCATTCGAACCGGATATTTGTTGGTTTTAAAAAAAATAAAACAGTGAATCAGTTCAGTAAAATTCAATCGTCTATCGTTGTAACTCTTAGCGAAAACAATTTGGTGTTAATTTAAATATATCAAACTATCACCGAGAACGAATTAGAATAGTCGATCGTTACAGTTTCGTAGTGAAAACAATTTGGTGTCAATTAAAACATATCAACTGTAACCAAAGCCATCTGTAATCATCTAGTGCGTCCAACCAGATAGATTCTAGGCGTGATTTTGTGTTGTCCCATCGTTGCAAGGCTCCATTAAAAATCGAATAACGGCCAAGAAAGTGAACTTGTGATCTGAATATTCGCAGTATCCTGAGTTATTCAGAGGATCTATTGAAGAAAAACCCTGTAACCAGCGTTATTCAGGGGAGAGTGTCGTGACTACTACAACAGCTGGAAAGTTTTCATCGCTGGATCGAACATCGTGGGACAAAGGCGAAGGAGAGAAGCTGGTAATTCCAGGTGAGTCATTTTTGTGTTTAAGATAGTTTAATCGGCTACCTACCATATCCAATCTTATTCTCCTAAATTCAGTAGTTGCTTTTACCCATAGCATATTTTAAAAATAATCTCGTGTGTCGCTTTGTTAATTCGTCGCGTTTCCAAAATATTATAATGTCCGAAGAACAATTAAAGGCCTTGACCAACAAACGGGCTGGTGCTAAGCGGTCCTTGACCAATTATAGTAATTTCTTAAACGGTTTTAATCCTGAGACTGATGTTCTCCTGCTCGAAAAGAGGTTTTCGGAAATAGAACTTGTTCGCGAAAGGTTTATGTCCTTTCAAGAGGCTTTGGAGAGTTTATTAGAGCCCAATGACGAGCTTCTTGATCACAGGACTGCCTTTGAAGAGTTATACTACAGGACGTATGATATCGCTGCAAAACTTTTAAACGAGCATGCCAAAAAACCTACTCAGGTATCGGTAGGCGTAGCTGAGCCAAAAGATATCGGCGAGGTTGACGGTAAGACGATCACCCTTGACAACGAACCTCTTGCTCGCCCATCTAGCCCATCAACAAACTTATCGTATTCCCTTCCCGGACCTTCCGTTCAGCCTAAAATCTCCAATCGTACCCCAAAAACCCCCGTGAACACTTTGCAAAATGCTGAAGATCTAAGTCAGCAATTGCTTTCTCAACTTTCGCGGAACCTAATCGAGAATTTTCAGTCTACCCAGTTGCCCACCATCTCTTTGCCCTCTTTTGATGGTTCGTATGAGTCCTGGCTAGGATTCTACGATTTGTTTAATGCTCTAGTACATCAAGATCTTAAAATAGCTCCAGTAAAAAAGTTGATTTATTTGAAAGGTTGTTTGAAAGGCGAAGCTGCGAAGGTTATATGGGCCGTCGAATCGTCCGATGCAAACTACCAAGTCGCCTGGGAACTGCTGAAAGACAGATATGATAATCGCAAATGTATAAGTGATTGTCATATCAAGGCTATCATCAATATGCCTTCTATAGCTAAAGATTTCTCCTGTCAGTCGTTTGTGGATTCTCTACAAAAGCATCTGCGTGGCTCCACGCCTTGAAAGAGCCGATCGACTATTGGGATTCTATACTGATCGTTCTGCTTCGTGAAAAACTCAATTCCTCCTCCCGTGAGCGGTGGGAGGATTGTAGTAGTAGTATAGCTAAACCCACCATTAAACATTTTATTGATTTCCTGAAGAGACGCGCTCAAGTCGAAGGTGCTAGAGCACAAACTACCTCCAATTCATCATCGGAAAAACGCTCTGCACGTCGTAACTATCGTACGCAACAAGCATTCGTGGCTTCCACTCAGAGTTGTGTTTTTTGCAATGACACAAGTCATCAGATATATTCTTGCAGCAATTTCGCTTCATTGGCTCCTCAAGCTCGATACGAGGCAGCGAAGGGGGCCACTGGTGCATACAGTGTTTAAGGAAGGGGCATCGAGTCTCTAACTGTAAGGCGCAACCATGTACGAAATGCAAACAACGCCATCATACTCTATTGCATTTTGATAAAGCAAGGCCGATCGAATCAGTTACGTCACACTTCGCGGCCAACCTTACAAACATGCATGCTCAAACTGCTTCCCATGGATTGCTAGCCACTGCCTTGGTTGATATTGTCAACCATCAAGGCAAAAGCAAAAAGTGTCGCGTATTTTTGGATGCCGGATCTCAAGTCCATTTCATGACTGAGGAAATCGCGAATCTATTAAATCTGGTCAAAAATCCTGCAAATGTTTATGTTAATGGAATTGATAACACTTCCACAAAGGTTAAGTATTCTGTTAGAACATCGTTGCGCTCTCGTGTGAGCAAATATGAAAAATGAGCTGAATTCCTAATTGTTCGTCAGATTAGTCAGGCTATGTGCAATAACCATCGTTCCGAACTCTTTTGATCCACCCAAAAATATTCAATTAGCTGATCCTGAATTTTTCAAATCTTCGAAGGTTGACGCATTGATTGGCGTCAAATTATTTTACAAATTACTCAGCATTGGGCAAATATCATTGAAAAATCAGCCTAATACTGTGCTTCAAAAAACACAATTCGGATGGATTGTAGCTGGCGAGTTCAATCCATCTTCTCGAGTATCAAGCGTGTCTTGCCACGTTTCCATAAATTCTGATCCCCCAGATGTAAACTTAACTCGTTTCTGGGAATCTGAAGACTTTTCCACTCACCGAATGTTGTCACCTGAAGAAATGGCTTGTGAGGGTCATTACGATCGTTATACTATTCGGAGCGTGGACGGAAGATATGAAGTAAAGTTGCCATCTAATAATAAAAGAGCTGAGTTAGGCGATTCTTATTCTTGCGCATTAAGACGCTTCCATGCATTGGAGCGTAATTTCCATCGAAAGCCCGAGGTACAACGCGAATACACTGCATTTCTGGATGAATATTTAAAGTTGGGACATATGTCACTTGATATGAATCAAGAGGACACGGATAAAGAATTTTTCCTTCCTCATCATGCTGTATTAAAGGAGGATAGTATTACAACTAAAAATTCGAGTTGTCTTTGATGGTTCGGCCAATACTTCAACGGGTTTCTCCTTAAATGACACCCTCATGGTAGGTCCGAAGCTACAGGATGATCTATTTAGCATCCTTCTGCGATTTCGCTCTCACATCTACGTCCCCACGGCTGATATCGAAAAAATGTATCGTCAGGTTCGTGTCAATGCCGCCGATGCGCAATATCAAAAAATTCTTTATCGCCGCAGCATTTCTGAACCTATTCAAATATACAGGCTCAATACTGTAATCGCTCTACTAAGCGAACCATCCTATCTCAAATCGCCAAGCTATTCGATCCCATTGGACTCCTTGGTCCTATTATAGTATATGCTAAAATTCTAATTCAGCAATTGTGAAAGGCTGGAGTTGCTTGGGATGAATCTGTCCCAATGGATATTCACTCAGCATGGTCTGATTATCGTTCTCAGTTGCATTTGATAGAAAAAATTAAATTTCCTCGCGCAATAACTATAACAAAGGCTGTTAATGTACAATTGCATGGTTTTTGCGACGCTAGCGAGAAGGCTTATGGGGCCTGCCTCTACTTGCGTTCCATTGATTCACACGGACAAGTTCATATCCGATTAATTTCCTCTAAATCTCGTGTCGCCCCTATTAAATCTTTAACGGTGCCTAGACTGGAACTTTGCGCTGCATTATTGCTTTCTCGACTTTACAATATCGTAAGATCAGGCGTTCCAACCGAAATTAATGAAGTTTATCTTTGGTCGGATTCCACTATCGTGTTATATTGGATAGGCACCCCTACACACAAGTTAAAAACTTTAGTGGCAAATCGTATAGCCGAGATACAAACTAATGTGTCTGCGTGTCAGTGGAACCACATTTCCTCTCAAAATAATCCCGCAGATCTTGTTTCACGTGGTCAGCTTCCCACTGACTTCGTGGAAAGTACCCTTTGGCTCGAGGGCCCCTCGTGGTTACAGGAAAATGACTCGTCGTGGCCTAAACTAGCTCTGGCTAATATAGACGTGCCTGAGCTAAAACCCATATACTTGAGCGATATAGCTCATTCAGCAAACTCCAACGAGTTGTTGGATATGTGCTCAGATTCGCTCATAATGCTAAATGCAAGACACAACGAAATGATGGGCCATTGCGGGTTAGCGAGCTTTCGCTCTCACATGATGCCATTATTCGACTTGTTCAAATGCATTCGTTCAAACGCGTGCTTGAGGCGCTCTCAGCTAGCCAGCCACTTCCCACATCTAGCAAATTGATCCCGCTTAATCCAATACTGGATTCGTCTGGTATATTACGTGTCGGAGGCAGGCTTGCGCGTTCTTCCATTCCAACTGATCAACGCCACCCCATCCTACTGCCAGCTCAGCATCACATAACTAAGTTAATTATACAAGCTGAGCATATCAGACTCAAACAAGCTGGTATACAAACCACCTTATATTCGGTGCGCCAGCAATATTGGCCGATAAGCGGTCGCGGCATAGCTCGCCGTGTACTTCACAAGTGTGTGCCATGCTTTAAGGCTAAGCCGCTCCTCGCCGACTACCCCATGGGTATGTCACCAAAACAAAGACTAACTTCTTCTCGCCCTTTTCTACGTGTCGGAGTAGATTATTGTGGACCCTTTTATATAAAGTGTCGATTGAAGGTTTACGTGGCGGTTTACGTATGCCTGTGCACAAAGGCTGTTCATCTAGAACTAGTTGGTGGATTATCCACCGAGGATTTTATTGCAAATCTAAAGCGTTTCTTTTCTCGCAGGGGAAAATCAGTAGAGATACATTCCGATAATGGAACCAACTTCGTCGGTGCTAAAAACGAGCTCCATCAGCTTTATACTATGCTCAACTTCCAGGAGCATCAAAATTCAGTCTTTAATTTTTGTAGTGGTCAAAGGATTGATTGGCATTTCATCCCGCCCAGAGCTCCTCACTTCGGAGGAATCTGGGAGGCTGCCGTTAAGTCGTTTAAGCATCATTTAACTCGGACCGTAGGTGATGCCTTGCTTACTTATGAACAATTAGAGACATATGTTATCCAAGTAGAAGCAATACTAAATTCCCGTCCTATATCCCCCATGTCCTCTCATCCCAATGACCTTGAACCCTTAACTCCTGCCCATTTCTTAGTGGGTAGCCCCTTAACTTCTTTCCCACAAATCGATCTCACAGGTACTCCAGCTCATCGCCTATCAGCCTGGCGCCACGCTCCGCAACTGAAGCAGCATTTTTGGAAACGTTGGCACCAGGAATACCTACATCAACTAATTCAATTCGGTCGCTCTCGACGTCCCGAGGTCCAGCTAACAGAAGGAGCGCTGGTGCTCGTTCTTGAAGAAAATCTACCACCCTTGAGATGGGCCCTTGGTAGAATAGTTGCTACTCACCCTGGCAAAGATGGAATTGTACGAGTAGTCACCCTCCGTACGAAAGGTGGCTTGTACGATCGCTGCGTAAAGAAGCTGTGCCCTCTTCCCATCGAGCATGCTGCAGAAGACCCATCACCACATCAAGTTTTGAACCTGGCGCTTCAAGGCGGGCGGCATGTCGCGTCATGCTGGGGTTTTTCCCTATTTTACGAGGGTTGCCTCTTACGTTTCGGGATTTGGCAACCCTAGTGTTGCAATCCGCCAATTGACAGCTCTGTCGTAAAGTTGGACATTTTTGAGGTTATACGCATTCAGAACGTTTTGACATACGAGCGCTATTTGTGTTGTTTACAGTAACTTAAAAGATTCATCTCGGCCCAAAAATGGAATTAAATCGTCAACATTTTCGTGCGATTATTTTTTACAACTTTCGGCGTGGATTAACTCAGCAACAGTGCATGGATGAACTTAATTCAATTTTTGGTGATGAAGCTCCATCAAGAACCAGTGTTTATCGATGGTATGGTGAATTCAATCGTGGTCGTAGTTCACTCCAAGATTAATTTCGTGAAGGTCGTCCAAAATCAGTTGTTGTTCCGAAAACAATTGATGGTGTGCGCGAACTGATATTGGAAGATCGTCATGTGACCTATCGTGAGATTGAGACAACCTTAGGCGTTAGTGGGACCAGCATACATTCAATATTGCATAAACATTTGACTGTCAAAAAAATTTGTTCGCGTTGGATTCGACACAATTTGTCAATCGCCCAAAAAAAGGCTCGTGTCAATTGGTCGAAAGAAATGCTCAAAAAATACGGTCGCGGTGCTTCGAAACATGTCTATGACATCGTGACAGGTGATGAATCGTGGATTTACGCGTATGAGCCCGAAAGTAAACAGCAGTCGACTGTCTGGGTGTTTCAAGATGAGCCAAATCCAACAAAAGTTGTTCGCGCACGAAGCACTTCCAAGCAAATGGTCGCCTGTTTTTACGGAAAAACTGGCCATGTCGCAACCGTACCACTAGAACAACGCAGAACAGTCAATTCTGAGTGGTACATAACCATTTGTTTGAAGACAACTGCTTCCAAGAAATCAGGAAAACCAACCGCCGAAGACGGATCACTCTTCACCACGACAATGCGAGCTCTCACACTTCGGCTGCGACAACTGCATTTTTGAGCACCCAAAACATCGATTTGATGGGTCATCCGCCGTACAGTCATGACTTGGCACCGAATGACTTCTTTTTATTCCCGTACGTAAAATATAAACTGAGAGGTCAACGTATTTCGACACCTGAAGAAGAGGTTGCTGCATTCAGAATGCATGTGTTGGAGATAGCTTAATCAGAGTGGCAAAAGTGCTTCGACAATTGGTTCAAACGCATGCAAAAGTGTATAGATCTTCATGGGGAATATTTTGAAAAACAATAAAGTGATTTTCGATGATCAATATTTGTTTTTGTTCTCTAATCCCGAAATATAAAAGGCAACCCTCGTATGAATACAAATTCAAATTCAGCAACGAACCAAGTCCAGGCAAGGGATGACATTTATCTATCGTCACAACAGATACGCATTACCCAGAATATCTTCATTCTTATTTTATCCATTGTGTTTTATTTCATGCATGTCTCTTCTAGACACTCTGCATTCTTTTCCCTTGCTTAATTACCTCATTAAAATGTCATTATTTTTGTACCGACTGTTTTCCACATGTTTTAACAGCATGCAAACTCACGTGGATGCAAATGCTCCGCCTATTTTATCCCTATGTAAAATGTTTCATTCCCATTAAGTTCCATAAATATTGTACACATACATGTAAAAGAGGACTGCCCTCTTATAACGCTATAAAAGCAATTTGTTTTCTGGCTTTTACTCTCTAAAAATACTAGCATCTTGTACAGTCCACATCGTTCGTTTACGACCTAAAATAAAATATCTAGAAAATAACAATTTTCGTTCGATTTTATTTCGTTTCGTTTATTTATATTAGCGCGATAAACGCATCGTGCCGATATATATATATATATATATATATATATATATATATATATATATATATATATATATATATATATATATATATATATATATATATATATATATATATATAAATAAAATAAAACACAATCTTAAGGATTCACTGATACAGGTTTTTTTTTTTACTGATACAATTTTTTTCTTGTGATTCATTTGCTCGTCAGACACATTATCTGTGTCATATTTAATCTGTTAATGTTCCTCGAAAAGTAATTAGTTTATTCTATTCTATTTATTTGTCTGTAGGAACCCGAAAGTTCATGATATCGCTAAGTTGGTTACGCTACCGATCCCTTTTTTTGCGCACTTCCCTTGTTTCGTTTGCCCTCTTCGTTGCCTAATGCGATTTCTTCAAGGTCAGGCCTGACATTGTCTTTCTATCTCCGTTACGATCTTCCCATGGGTTTCTTTTCCGTTGGTCTTCGGACAATAATTTTATGACCGGTTCCGCGGTTGCGCATACTTGCTACCTGTCCAGCCCATCTTAATATTTGCGACCAGATCTCTGAAACGTTATCCTTATTCCTGATTTGATATAAAGATATTAATTTGTTTCATAGAGGGTGTTGCAATTAGTTGGTATGATGTTCAGACTGAATGGAGCTTAAATGTCAAACGATTTTTGTATCTAATTTTTTTATTCGATACGTTGGGTCCTTGGTCCTCACAACGGTGGAAAGATTAATAATTCAAAGATGCGTTGAAGTTATTGAAGCCTTTTATGAAAATGTGTCTTCAAATAAAATTGTACTCGCGCACTTCGTGATTTTTTCGGTCTACGTAATCAACTAATTGAGAGTCTAATTGAAAACATTTTTGCAAAATTAAAACAAAATTGGGTCGGTGGTAGATGTGAGAATATTACTGCGGACGTACGAATGTGGTCGGGAATCGAAGCAACAAAATTCAATGAACACAAGAACTGAAGCCTACTGGCCTTTTAAGCGGTCGTGCCTTTGGTTTGAGTCTGCATTTGAAAGCGGAGTGGAGAGGTTGAAGTCAACGGAGGTGGGGAAAAAGTTGGCCCTTCGTAGTATACGCCGGATGGGTTCGTTAGAGCCATACGAGGTGTGATGGGCGGACAAGTAGAAGAGGCGACGGTTATCTAAGTTACAGGGGTTTGTGTGAAATATTATGGAGAAGAGCAGGCTTGGGCATTGATTGAGCCTGACAGAAGAGGCTGGATAAAGAGAACGTCGTCATAGATACTGCGCTCTTCAAATGTGTTAAGATTGATTGAAAGAATTAGAAAATGTGATGCAGAAGCTTTTGAGATAGAAAGAGTACTAGCAACAAAATGTGTAAACCCTGCCTCTCAGATGAAAAGCCGAAAAACGGTCCCTGGGACAATAAGCAGGAATGTGATGTGCATCGAGGGTGAGCTTAATACATAGGCATTACCAGAAACGTGAAGATCGGACAAGTAAGTGGTTCGTGGGTCACTCATATCTTTTTATCACTTACAGAAAAAAAAAAAATACCGACAAAAGTGCCATGGACGTATATTCTGCATGTAACGGAATGACATCAAGTTTTACAATAAATTTAGCATATCAATCTGTAAAACGTGGAATATAAAAAGTGCTCATATTAGTGAGTGCTTAAGGCGTTCAAATGTTTTTCAGAACAAATGTTTTGTTATGGTAAGTATAGGGTTTTCCAATAGGGACCTTACAACTTTTTTTCGGTAGTAAATTTTTATAATTTGCAGACGTTGTTCGTTCGTGTACTTAACCACGATGAAAATGTTGAGTTTACTGAATAAATTGACAGTGACAGATCGATGATTAGTGAAAGGGTGCGTTCACAAATTAATTTCAAAGTTGTCAAGCCCCTATTGGAAAACCCGATACATTACAAAAGGGCCACGGGTATTAAAACCGCGAACAAGTCGACGAAAATGCGCAAAAATACATCGAAGTCATTGCATCGTAGGGCGGCACAAAATAAATCGTCCATTTTGTTTTTGAATTCCTTTTTTGTTAAATAAAAAAAAATGATCTTGAGTAATGGAAACCTTTATTTGGACCTTTACAATTTTTTCTGTTAAGTTAAGAGATGACTGCAGCTGTCTAGTTCACAAATGTCAAATATGATTGATGTACGACGCCATTTGCAAAAATTATAACATCTTTCGATAGGGTGATTAATTTTGCGACACCCTATATAACGTTTGATATTGTATAACTTCCTGTTTTTAATCGCCTTTTATTGTATTATAAATCAATTATTACGTAAAAACTCTATTATTAAAAAGATATTTACTCTTATTTAAAATAGGCGGAGTTTTTCATAGTTAATTTTTCGTTTTATGTTTTTATCTTATCATATCACTATATATAGGACCAATTTCAAAAACTAGCATCAGTGCTCCTTCCGTCAGCCGAACCTCTGGGCTCCGGGAGCGACAGAATCGAAGCAGCTGCTGTAGGGAATCCTTGCGCCTACGCTTCCAAAGATGCTGCCTCAATTGCTGAGCGTGATGCCAGGCGGATAGACGATTAACTGGCGTATCTGTGAAGTGGACTTGTGGAAAAGAAGCTAAAGAGCTACCCACTAGGAAAAGGGGCAGGAATCAAAGTTTTAAAATTATTGGGATTGGAGGACATGGGTGATATGGAATTGGAATTTAATATCGCCTCAACTTCGATAATATACGTCACTAAGTGCTCATAAGCGCCACTAAAATAAATTCGCAGGTATCTTCCATGTACACAAATGTGTTGTAATAGTTCTGGTTCATAAGAGATGACTGCAGATGTCTAGTTCACAAATGTCAAATATGATTGGCGTACGACGTCTTCCGATAGGGTGATTAATTTTGCGCCACCCTATATAACTATTCTAGAAGAATGCACATTCCGACTATGAAAAACATAGCAAGGACTTTAATAGCCTCACCGTTACATCGCCATTGTCCAACGAGTATTAGACACAGTAGGTTAAATTCGTGGCCAGAAAGCATGCTCCACTTTGAACTTTACACTTCTCTTACTAATACTTAGGATGGTAATTTCATAAGTCATTACCAAACACATTTGCAATATGAAACAAGTAATGCTAAAAGATAGGATACGCGGTGTAAATAAGTTAATACTTTGCTTTTTATTATAAAGGTATAATAACCGTTTTTTATTCTTCCTATCTCTATCTTCCTATACAGCCTTGTTTATTATACAATATTAATTTTGAGTTGAAAACTTCATTAGCAAATTAGTGAATTATTGTTTTTATTATTTTAACAATTTTAGTTGGTTTCTCCAATAAAATTGTTCATTGGAGGATTCATTGACATGGCTCATTATATAAAACATGAATTCTTACTCTAAAATATAAAATTAAGTGCTTGGTTTTTAGGTTCTATTGATGAACTAATATACACAATTTTTTTTATCTTACATACATAAGAAGACAACAATACGATTTACAGGCGAAACTAAAAAGAAACCTAATTCAAGTCTCACTTTTTCCCTAAAGTTCTTCGGATAAGTTGTTCAGCTCTTCAGATTTTGTAACAAAGAAGCTTCAAACCTTTTCTCTTCAAAACATTCATCTCCTCATTTATTTTTTCAAACTTTTCCTCATAAAATTTATTATCCTTTAAACATTCTTCAAGCTCATCAATTTTCTCGCGTCTTAATAAACGGATTTTTTTTTATACGAGTATAATCGTATTTCGTCCTTAGTTCTTTATAACTTTCCGTCTGACCCTCATTCTCATTCGTTTGCATGCAAACGTCTACGAACACCTTCTTTGAATATTCTATGTATTGAGGGCAAATTTTCTTTTCCAGGTTTCTGTATTTTATTAATTCTTCGTGCAGATCGAGCTGTGCTTTTTCATTAATCTCAAGAAGTTTCCGTAATTTTCGAACTTCTTCACGAAGCGGAAGAAATTTCAGTTGCAATAAGAGGGATTTATTTCCGTTTTCACTAGTAGGTAACTTGCTATTTAAATGGCTAACCGTTTCCTCCAGTTCTTCGACTTTGTGTTTTTCACTTATAGAATCAGTCATGGTTGATATATCATTAAACTTTTGAGGAGAACAAGATGCCATTCGTTGCTCATCATGTGCACCAAGCCTTGAATTTTTCTTTTTTCTATTCGGGGCTGCTGACACAATTCAAGTTTCTATATTGCAGCCGAACTCGACCTTGGTTTCAGGTTTCGCTAATTGTCTTGCATTATTACTCCAAAGGTCTTCGTGTAGGCTTTTAATTCTTTGTTCAAGGAATATTATTGCCGCTTTTTTCTCGTTCGTGACCTTACGGAAAAGATGGGATTGTCTTGCTAGTCGTAGTAATACATTATGCTCCTTTTGTTTCAACAAAGCAAATTCTTCATTTTTAGCTGTACCGTCGGCTTCTTCTAAGGTATTGTGGCGGTTTTTACTAGCGCGTCAACAAGGATGCAGGTTCAATAAAAACACCACCGATGAAAAGACAAATCACCAGTCGCACAAGAGAAGATAGTATAAATGAAACACGTTGTTAAGTTCTTTTCTTTGCAATACTGTTTAATTTTTATTTTGCAAAGTGACACTTGGTTTTGGCTTTTATTACTAAAATCGCTAACATCATTATATTCCTGCTCGTTCATAAAGGGAAACTTCTGGACACGAATAATATTAGTGGTGGACAACTATTGAGCTCTGGATAATTGGTATCAGCACGTACATAGCCGCGCTCCGCTGGAGGCGCTTAATCTGTCAGTAATTCTTTTGATTAACTTTCTTAATATTGTTGATAAAATGTTCACGAAAGCATTGTCTTTCACTAAGTCCCAAGTAATCGTGGTCTACTTCCGCAGCATTTCATCCGAGCTATATCATGTGACACCCCGTATGTCTGACATTCAATAATAAAACGTACTTTAATTTTGAACACAAATTTCGATTTTATTTACTTTATTAAATTAATGACGTAAAAGATTATTCGGTTTTAAAGGGGAACTTTCAACTCGCGCGTAGACTGAATGCAATGGTGATCAACTCGGCTCTTGACCGCACTCGACGGGGGATGAAATCTGACTCTCTGGTGGCTGTTGAACGGAACTTTCCACCATTCGCAACGGTGGTGGATTTCCACCGATGTGGGAGGAGTAAATCAGTTCTTTGCTTCGGTGTCCGCCAATGAACACCCGATTTGGGTTTTAAATGCAAGTCTTTCCATGGTTACCGTACAGGTTAGGTTGAATGCCCGTTCACTGGGAACCAGGACAAACGCAAATGCGAAGGGTGCACAAAGGAAGATCGGAACCTGCAGCTGATCAAATAAATAATCGGAAACGGAGGCTGGCTGTATTGCCATCATAAACGATAGCGGATCGATTTTTCTGTTGACGTTAAGTCAACCTGGACATCATGGGTTATACGAGGATTGCCTCTTATGTTTCGGGATTTGGCAACCCTAGTGTTGCAATCCGGCAATTGACAGCTCTGTCGTAAAGTTGGACATTTTTGAGGTTATACGCACTCAGAACGTTTTGACATACGAGCGCTATTTGTGTTGTTTACAGTAACTTAAAAGATTCATCTCGGCCCAAATATGGAATTAAATCGTCAACATTGTCGTGCGATTATTTTTTACAACTTTCGGCGTGGATTAACTCAGCAACAGTGCATGGATGAACTTAATTCAATTTTTGGTGATGAAACTCCATCAAGGACCAGTGTTTATCGATGGTATGGTGAATTCAATCGTGGTCGTAGTTCACTCCAAGATGAATTTCGTGAAGGTCGTCCAAAATCAGTTGTTGTTCCGAAAACCATTGATGCTGTGCGCGAACTGATATTGGAAGATCGTCATGTGACCTATCGTGAGATTGAGACAACCTTAGGCGTTAGTGGGACCAGCATACATTCAATATTGCATAAACATTTGACTGTCAAAAAAATTTGTTCGCGTTGGATCCCACACAATTTGTCAATCGCCAAAAAAAAAAAGGCTCGTGTCAATTGGTCGAAAGAAATGCTCAAAAAATACGGTCGCGGTGCTTCGAAACACGTCTATGACATCGTGACAGGTGATGAATCGTGGATTTACGCGTATGAGCCCGAAAGTAAACAGCAGTCGACTGTCTGGGTGTTTCAAGATGAGCCAAATCCAACAAAAGTTGTTCGCGCACGAAGCACTTCCAAGCAAATGGTCGCCTGTTTTTTCGGAAAAACTGGACATGTCGCAACCGTACCACTAGAACAACGCAGAACAGTCAATTCTGAGTGGTACACAACCATTTGTTTGCCAGTTGTCTTCCAAGAAATCAAGAAAACCAACCGCCGAAGACGGATCACTTTTCACCACGACAATGCGAGCTCTCACACACGGGCTGCGACAACTGCATTTTTGAGCACCCAAAACATCGATTTGATGGGTTATCCGCCGTATAGTCCTGACTTGGCACCGAATGACTTCTTTTTATTCCCGTACGTAAAATATAAACTGAGAGGTCAACGTATTTCGACACCTGAAGAAGCGGTTGCTGCATTCAGAATGCATGTGTTGGAGATAGCTTAATCAGAGTGGCAAAAGTGCTTCGAGAATTGGTTCAAACGCATGCAAAAGTGTATAGATCTTCATGGAGAATATTTTGAAAAACAATAAAGTGATCAATATTTGTTTTTGTTCTCTAATCCCGAAATATAAAAGGCAACCCTCGTATTAGAAGCCTGCATACGCTGCTACCCACCCTGAAACACAGCGCGGAAATAGAAAAAAAAAGGTCAGATCTTAGATTTAATAACTTCCCACATTCTTTCCCTTAATGAATAGTTTAACCCTATTCTCCCTCAACACAGAATCCATATATTCCCACACTTGTAGACAACACCTCCGTTTGTTTGTTGAAAAGTTCTCCCCAGATGTTCTTCTTCTCTCAGAAACCTGGCTTAAATCAAACTCTCGAGTTTACATTACTAATTACACATTTGTGACTAACCCGCGAACCACTGGCCCTCATGGTGGTACTGGAATTCTAATACACAAGAAATTCCAATTTACTGAAATTAGGTTCACTAACATAACTAATGTCGAATACACGGCAGTTAAACTCTTCTGCAGAAGTAATAAAGTACTGGTTTTGTCGTCTTTATACATTCACCCTTCTCGTGAACCTAACTTCCCTAGTGCAGACATTTCTCAAATAATCCAGCAGTCTCTGCCGGCACCTGTCATCATAGGTGGAGACTGGAATGTTCGACATACATCATTTAATGACATTGTAGCGGTTCTACGAACCATACAACTCCTTACAGGTGAGTTATCCTTTCCGCCAAGGAACTCTACTCACCTTCCGCAGCACACGTGCCCACAGACACGTGTCCAATAGTCATTACCATACCTGTAATAAAGGCTATATGAAATTGCAACAACGTTGAACCCGATAGCAAAAACCAAGGAAATTAACGTTCAAAAGCTTCCAAGATCGAGTTCAACGCATCCATACATGGTATTCTACCCCAATTCAAAAGGGCAGTTAAAGCATCGCATCTAAACAATGCGTCAAATGCAGCAAGCATCGCATACAGGGCATCAATCTCCCGTCCTAAACATCAACGCGATGTTTCCAAAGAAATACCATTTTCGGTAAATAGACCGAACAACGGATGCATACGCTGGTAGCTAAATGCAATTAGCACCTAAACCAGGCACACTTGCGCAAACAAGCGATTCGTTGCGCCACTGATTAGCAGCCATAGAGCCATAAACTTATAACACTATCCCGGATAGAGGTTTATGATGGGAAAGGCAAACAAAGCCTTACATCCTATAGGCCGTGTACACATCCGAAATGCAGGCAATCCTTAGCCGAATGCCAAATGTACAGAGCAAATAAACTACGGAATGCTCGGAGAATAAGCGGCGGCATCCGATCAACACACAAAGGGACGAGATACCGACCATCAGCAATTAATGGTAATGATGATGATAATGATCACCAGGAAGATTTCTCCTTTTTACAGAGACAATGGGTAATGTAGCTAACAGATACTTTGGGGAATTCTGTTAGCGGACAGGATGGGAAATTCGATGCAGAGATGCACTGGGAAAATTTCCCTTACGATGGAGGATACGAATACAGAGTCGACTTAGAGATTAGTCTTTTATCGAACAGCGAGAAGTTAGAGCCTATATCGAAGAGTTGCGGAAGAAGGTCGAACGATGGAGTGCCAACGAAGCTGTTCGCACTGCGAGGATCTCTAACGAAGAGATCCTAATAAAGATAATCGAATCGGGCCGTGAATGAAATTATTCGAGAAAGTCGAATTAACGTGTGTTTCGTTCGATGGCTACCTACCTTCGTATAAAATATTGTTAAGGCCATGTATAACACCAGTGTGATTAAATAAAAAGGAAAATCCAGAAACGTTCTTCATGTTTAATTTGTGACTATTTTCTCAGTGTTTTACGTGTGTGCAGTTTCCGCTTCGTGTAAATTCTTGTAGCAGCAGTGTTCGGGGGAACACATGATCCAGGTAGACCACCATCCGCCAAAACATCAAGTGCAACAAATACGGCTACCAACTCCTAGATCTGCTCCCACTTCATCCATATGTTTACGCAGACTGTCCATTGCAACCTACTCGAATTTGTAGTACAACCAAATCAACAATCGATTTCCTCCTAAAATCCACAGATATCTATTCATCTAATTCCCCTGCAGTGTCCTTTACTTTCCCATCCGATTATGGGTCCGTCCACTCCACGGTTCAAATCCCTTCGCTCGAACCACTTTACACAGTGAATCCTATCCCAATTTTTTCCAAAACAAACTGGAAAAAAGTCAATAACGATATTGCTGCCAGTTTTTCAAATTATTCTTTACCGGAATCTTCAACCCTATTCCCTACTGAAATTGACCAGGCAGCTGTAAAAATAGAGCAAATACTGGGAAATGCTCTCTTCAGCCATACCCCTACGACCGTCCCTCATAACCACTTAGGAAAACCATTACCTAACCTCCTCACAAAATTATTGCGCATAAAAAAACAGCTCCGGCGTAAATTGCATATTAGCTACTCACCCTTTATTAAACAACAGATACAGCATTTGACCACCTTGATAAATGGACTACTTAAAAATTTCACCGATCAGACCTACACGTCTACTCTAAACAGTATCAAACCAAACCGTGACATATTTAAAAATATAAATCGATTAACTGGTCGTAAATTCAAGCCTCCAATAGACTATCTCATCCAACCAACTAACAGTAACATCGCCAAATCGGACACTGATATAGCAAACTGTCTCGCTAAACACTTCTGTAAAACTCATAAACAAAACGATTCCCTCCCAGTCACTAATTACCGACACATTCCTAAGCTTTACAGAATTATCTGAATTGATTACTTCGCGTAACAATAAAAAATCTACAGGCTTGGATAGAATCCCTAACCTTCTATTTAAAAGACTTCACCCGGAGAACTTACTCCCCATTCTCGTTCTTCTCAACCACATAATAAACGCTTCATATTTCCCAAAATGTTGGAAAACAGCGGTGATAGTCCCTATTAGTAAATCCGGTTCTTCCAACAACCCGGCTAACTTCCGTCCCATATCACAGGTAAATTCGCTTAGTAAGGTTTTGGAATGTAAGATATACAAAAATCTTCTCTCATTTGCTAGAGACAACTCCTTTATCCCGAATTCTCAATTTGGCTTTCGTCCACAACACTCAACTTGTCATGCTCTGCTAAAACTGACACATGATGTGACAATGAATCTCCAAAACCAATCCCCTACAATATGCGTCTCTCTCGACATAGCAAAAGCATTCGATTGCGTTTGGATTGCAGGACTGCTCTATAAGCTACATTCAATGTTCGGATTAAACACCCACACCATAAAACTTCTCGCTTCCTACCTTTCTGATAGAAAGTTCATGGTGAAAATAAATTCAACTCTTTCGACACCATACAGTATAACCGCGGGTGTTCCTCAAGGTTCCATTCTCGGACGATTATTATACCTCCTTTATACTTCATACACCCCGCAGCCACTGTCACCTAATACAGTAATGCTGAACTATGCCGATGACACTTTAATTTATTCAAGCAACAAGTTTGTCAAGGAGGCAAGAAACTGTATTAACAGCTATCTCCCGAATCTCTCAGCATATTTTACTAAGTGGAAAATCCGACTCAACCCAGCCAAACTCAACTCATAGTGTTTAAAGGCAGAAATGCTAATTGTACTAACAACACCATACGCTGCCATAACAAAATCAGAATCAACTTAAATAACATTATAATTAAACCCTCCAAAACCTTAAAGTACCTGGGAATAACCTTCACCAACAATCTGTCCTTCTCCGCCCATACCAAAAACTCGATTCGCAAAGCCGCAATTCAACTTAATCTCTGCAGAAAAGTGATGTACAAGCCGAATGGTCTCTCTCCCAAAGTGAAATCACTTATCTACAAACAGATAAGCAGACCCACTCTCACATATGCATGCCCGATATGGTACCATATCACACCCGCCCAAATGGAGAAGCTACGCATTTTCGAAAGGAAATGCTTCAGACTTATCACTGGCCTCAACCGACATCCCAACTCCCACAAATATTACAACAGTAGTTCGCTCTACTATGCCGCTAATATTGAACGTATAGATCGACGGTTCCTCGAGCTGTCCATCAAATTTATCGAAAATCTTCCCAATAATCCCAACCCGGTAATGAATGCGCTCACATCGACTCCGTCAGATAACCGAACTGTCTCCACATCAGAACGTTCTTCACCTCTGGCAGGTTGGTTAATAACTCTAATGAGATTGTATACCACAATACAGAGTTTTCACCTCACCAATTTAAATATAGTAATTTTCAACCCTTCTCAAATATTTTGCGTTTCAACGAACAAACGGAAAGTAGTTCCCCAACCCACATCCCTGACTGACAATATCCTCACTAACCCATAACCTACCTATTGATCACTATGCTTCCCCCTTCCACACCACACTAACTTATTTCAATAATAATTAGGTAACTAGACTAAGTTAAGATAAGTTAAGTTAAGTTAAGTAAATTAGCATAGGTTGAGTAAATAACTATATCCTGGTTTTCTGACCTTTTCCATGAAGCTCTACCCACCACAATCTTAATCCATAATCAATATAATCCATAATCAATAACTCCTATCATATTGTTTGAAAAATGTATAGTAAGTATATGTCAACAATTATAGCTAAAGTATCATAAGTTATCTGTATTGTTTATTGTAAAAATGATTGATGGTCAATAAATACAGAAATGTAAAAAAAAATAAAAAAAATGTGTTTATTTGCACTCCATAAGACAATCCGACGGATGCCACCAATTCGGGGTTCACCTCCCGACGGGACGTATGTTCTCTTTACCAGAATCCATTCCGTTACGGTACGGGAAAACTACGGAACTCCGTACCCACGTGAGTGTTTACGGGCGCTACAACCTGCGGCTGTTTAAGAGGTACTCGAACACAATTTTGAGGCGTTGACTCGGTGCTGTAGGTGAGCCTCTTTTGATAGAAGTAAAAAGAAGGTGTTTCGTAAGAAATATGATTGATGAACATTTGGGCGATATTATTTTTCACACATAATTACTCTGTACCAAATCAAATGATTCCAATCACCAATTTATTACATGTACTATGTTTTATTTACTTTTAACACTCTACCTTATTATCGAAATTTCCTTTAAAAGTCCGACTATGTGTGTTACTATTGCGTTTTAATTTTTCTTTCATTAACTTTTTTTTCAGGTACTTACAATTATGATCAAGACTGGCTTGTAAGCACGCTTTGTTTCAGAATATCTAACCCAGCATTTGTAAATAAAGTACATTGAATTACATTTGAAAAAAAAAAATTAAGTAACCTGTAATCCAAGAAGGTTTGCGCGCCTACTCCTATAACTCCAGTATGAAAATGTCACCGACAACTGGAGAGACTATAAGAGCTTGGCTTTTATCAGCTCTAATGGTGCACGGAGCAGTAGCTGGCAATCCAGATGCAAAGAGACTATATGACGACCTACTTAGCAATTATAATAAATTAGTTAGACCTGTGGTTAACACAACAGATGTCCTAAAAGTCTGCATAAAACTGAAATTGTCACAATTGATTGATGTGGTAAGTATGCGTAGTTTAATACTTAAAATAGTGGACTATATAAAAATCTTTACTTTGCGTTGAGTTTAATTTGATTTTAACTAATTGAGCTATCGCATGTAAGGTAGCTCTTTGCGATTTTTTTTAAACTATAGTTAATCAGTAAAGGGGCTTCTAATATAACATTTATAAAGTGGCTGTGCTTTTGGTTCGAAATAATAACTTTTTACATATAACACATCCGTATTAATCTATTGAAAATCTTCAAAAGATGTATACCAGTTCTTTGGCGACTGAAAGGAGCTGATTTCGTTTTTGTTAACTGAATATAAATATACTTTTGTATACTGAATATAAATATACTTTTGTATACATGTGTTTTTGTTAACTGAATATAAATATACTTTTGTATACATAAGTGCATGTCGGTACTAATAGGAAAGGGGGCTGGGATAAAATATATGATCCAAACAAAAAAAAAATTTTTTTTTAAATTAGAAAATCTTTATCGTAACCACGAACACCTACACAAATCATCTATAAATCCCTTAGAGATTTGTAAGCACAAATCCCCATGAGTGATGCAACAATTTTTTTTATGCATGCCTAATAATTTACTATTTAATGAAGTAATTCCCATTGAATTAAAGATAGAGTACAATCAACTGTTGCGTTTTGGTTTGGCACATTAGCCGAATTTCCAATTGACAGGTGTAAGAAAGTTCAAAGGGATAGTACCCACTTCCTAACTATTAACTTTAAAATTTAGTTTTGTAACCAACTGACAGCTACGAAAATAAATTGGAAGTTTTTTCCCTTGAAAGACTTAGAACGGATTAATTAAACTCCTAATAAACTGTTTCGCTAACTGCCCCACTCAGATATATAATCCTTTAAGACTCTGACAAGTTTCGGATTCAGAAATTTGAAGAGGCCTTGAACTGGGCAGTTGGAATGGGATTTGCTCATAAAAACATATATATCAAGGAAATAATGTCTAGCACACAAGAGGAGAGGAAGATAAATCAACAAACCAACACGTTCTCATCAAAAACGTAAAAAAATAACGTAATTCAATAAAGACAGATATATATATATACACATGTATATATATATATATATATATATATATATATATATATATATATATATATATAATTACTATTACTATTTATTGGCCTGTAGGAACCCGAAAGTTCATGACCTCACCGACTCGACTCCGCCATTGTTCCCTCTCCCGTGCGCTCTCCTTCCACGTTCGACCATCCGATCCGATCTCCTCAAGGTCAAACCTAACATTGTCCTCCCATCTCCGTCGCGGCTGTCCTACCGGTCTCTTTCCCATTGGTCTACCGTAAAGAATTATATGCACGGTCCTATCGTTGCCCATTAGCGCTACATGTCCGGCCCATCTTAATCTTCGCGACTTGATTACTCTCACTATCGTAGGTTTGCGGTATAGCTCTTCCAATTCGTGGTTGTGGAGTTTCCTCCATTGCCCTGCCTCCTCGTCATATTTGCCGCCAAAGATACCCCTTAGAACTTTATTCTCGAATACACGGAATTTGTTGCCTTCTCGTTTTGTGAGAGCCCATGTTTCGCATCCGTATAGAACAATCGGCATGATTATGGTTCTATAGACACGGAGCTTTATATTATGTGATAGCAGTTTGGATTTCAGCAGTTTACTGACTGCATGCCAACTAGCATTGCCGGAGTGTAGTCTTTTGTTAATTTCCTTCGATATTTCGTTACTGGCGTCAGTATTGTTCCCAGGTATTTAAATTCTTTGAAATTTTCAAACATCTTCCCTCTGATGTTTATGTGTGTTCTCTGAGGCCCACCTGCTCTCGCCATAATCATGTATTTCGTTTTGTCTTCATTTATTTCTAGGCCCACTTCTTCTGCCGCTTGCATGATGATTTCATTGTTTTTACCCAGAGTTTCTAGATTATCGTCCAAAACGGCGATGTCATCCGCATATGCGAGCACTTGTGTGACCCCATTCGGGGATGATCCGGCCATGTTGTCGTCTTGTACCTTTTTGATGACATACTCGAGCACAAGGTTAAATAGGCATGGTGAGAGCCCATCGCCCTGTTTTAGTCCGTCCCGCATTTCAAATGGTTCTGAGAGGTGGTTTTCTATTCTAACTCGCCCTTTGTTTTCGTTCATGCAAATTTGAATGAGGGCGGCATATTTTTTCGGGATTCCCAGCTCAACTATAATATGGTAGAGTTTTTGCTTTGCGACTGAGTCGTCGGCTTTTTTGAAGTCAACGAACAGTTGGTAAGCCGGCACTCCGTATTCCCAATTCATATCCAGTAGTTGCCTTATTGTGAACATTTGGTCGCTTGTTGACCGGTTCCTATGGAATCCGCATTGGTAGTCTCCCAATATGTCTTCTGCGTACGGTGTGATTCTCGTCAGTATGACATTTGTTAGTATTTTGTATGTGGTTGGGAGCAATGATATTCCTCTGTAGTTTTGGCAGTAAGATCTGTCGCCTGTTTTGAAAATGGGAACGACTATTGAGGTTTTCCATTTTTCCGGAATGACTTCCTTATCCCATATTGTTTTAATCAGTTGGAGGATCTTTCGAGCGGTTGCCTATCCTCCATGCTTCACAAGCTCTGCCGGTATGCAGTCGACTCCGGGAGCCTAGTTGTTTTTCAATCGGTTTATTGCGTCTACAACTTCGTTGAAAGAGGGCTCTGGGGTCTGAGGCTCGGCTGCATGTATGCTTGGTGCGTTTATTTGTGGTTGATGGGTGCGCACATTGAGCAGATTTTCAAAGTACTGCTTCCATCTTGTAACGATATTGCTTATTTCTGTCACCAGACAGCCGTTTATGTCTCGAATTATTTTGGCTCTCCCTCGGTGGCCATTTCTAATTGAATTTATGCCGGCATACATACCTCTGATATTCTTTGCTCTGACATTTTCTAAGATTTTATCGATCCGAGTCTTCTCCCATTCGCGTTTTTTGTGTTTGAAAAGTCTCGTTGTCTCTTACCGAATTGTCGCGTATCTTTCTGCGTTGACTTCCTCATATCTTTCTAAGTGGATCAGTTGTTCGATATTCGCCCTGCACTCATCGTCAAACCAAGGTTTGGACTTAATTGTTTTCTTAAATCCGAATACCTTTTGGGCTGTTTGTTTGATTGTGTCTCTGATCGATGCCCATTTAGTGTTCACACGATTGGCTTCCTCTTCATCATATCTTTCTAAGTGGATCAGTTGTTCGATCTTCGCCCTGCACTCATCGTCAAACCAAGGTTTGGACTTAATTGTTTTCATAAACCTTAATACCTTTTGGGCTGTTTGTTTGATTGTGTCTCTGATCGATGCCCATTTAGTGCCCAGATTATTGGTTTCCTCTTCCTCACTACTCCCATTCTCTAGGATGCTAAATCTATTCGTTAGTTCGTCTTGATATTCAGCCCCTTTGCGTAGGTCTTTTAGTTTATCAATGTCGAACTTTTTGCTCGTCTCCCCTGATTGCCCATGTGGGTTTGCTGCGAGCCGACTTCTAATTTTGCCCATCACTAGAAGGTGACCGGAGTCGCAATCTGCTCCACTATATGATCTTACGTCAAAGATATTCGAGTGGTGTATTTTGTCTATGAGGGTCGTCGGGTGATATCCATGTGGCTTTATGGATTTGCTTGTGCTTGAACATCGTGCTTTTCACTACCAGATCTTTTGACGGTGCGAACGTGATAATTCGAATACCATTATCATTTGAAACGTCGTGTAAACTTTCTTTATTAATCTTCTTGCTTATGATGAAGCCAGTTCCGAGGTTATGTGTATCGGTACTTCCACACGCCAGTGTAAACCCGTTGGTTTCGATTATTTGATGTGGGAGTCGAACTTCCTGAAGCGCGACGATGTCCATTTTATATTGTTTCGCATTTTCTACGACCGTCTGTATCGCGCCTGGTTTATATAACGTTCGAACATTCCACGTGCCGACGCGTTTATCCCGTTTTTACGTTTTTCCCTATGTCTT
Organism: Microdon myrmicae; assembly: GCA_963931805.1. NCBI lineage: Eukaryota > Metazoa > Arthropoda > Insecta > Diptera > Syrphidae > Microdon > Microdon myrmicae. The sequence goes on from OZ007499.1 coordinate 159,875,239, forward strand.
CTTTTGGCCGACTCGGTGTTTTCTTGATGGTTCGTTCCCTTATGGTAATGTCGGCTCATCACCTCTACGCCTAGCGAGTTTTTCGTGGGATTGTTTTTTGATATTGATTATTCATTTTTGATCCCACGAGTCTTGGGGTTTCAAATAGTCCGCCACATCAGAGCACCTCTTTGATATGGTAAGGTCTGCTTACTGCTCTGATTCGACCCGGTGTCAGAGAGGCGCCGTAATAATACAGTCGGTATACCGCTGGTTGCAAACCATTCAATGGGCACGGTGACGCGTAACACCCTGGATTAGGGGTGGTAGATCTTTGTGTGTTACTCCTCTCTAGCCTGTCCGACATGGGTGGCCCTACGGGAAGCGTATGCATCCGTCAGCATAGCCTGAGTGATTCATTGTAATTTAAGCCCCCGCACCACGTCAAGGTTTCTACCAAGCGGGGGATATATATATATATATATATATAATAAAATAAAATAAGTAAATAAATAATTGCTTTTTTTGTCTTCATTAGCCCGATTTCATGCGCGATAATTATGTGCGGAATATTCAACTTAACGATGCATATTCGTTAATTCGCACGAGTGTGTAATACTTTATTAACGTACTTTGCTTAAAATTATTGTTAACACTACCAAAATAAATTTATCTTCTAAAGATATTTTTCTATATATTTTATAGAACTTGAAAAATCAGATAATGACTACAAACCTCTGGGTTGAACAGGTAAATGAGTTTGATCTTTGCAGCTTAGTCTTATTAATTTATTACTATTTATATATTTAGTCATGGTATGATTACAAGTTACGATGGGAACCAAAGGAGTATGGCGGAGTCCATATGCTGCACGTACCTTCAGATCACATTTGGCGTCCAGACATTGTACTTTACAACAAGTAAGTGCTTTTATATGAAATATATTATTAAGTTAAGTAAAAGAATACGCAAAGAGGAAACGAATTTTTTCAATTGGCCTATTTTTCAAAAGTACAATCTGCTATATTCACAACATAAATAAGTTATTAATTGTAAAAACTCTTATATAAAACAATACCTAACATTTTATTTCACTTCTCTGTGTCACTTTAGTCTCATAACAAATTCAATATATCCGTTTATTGACATATAATATTTTAAGGATTTTTTTTTAAGGTTCGTGTGAAATTTATGTAAGATTTTTCGCACAACCTTAAATATGTAAATATTTATAAATACGTATACGTATATATACATATGTATACAAATAAAAGTAGATTCACATGCATATATAGGTTCATATAAAACACAATGTTCAAAAGTCCCGAGACTAACTTAGAGATGGCACCTGTAAAGAGAGCCCTTATTACTTTAAGGCAGTACCAACCTTCAAACGATATGTGTTAAAATTTAAATAGTGCCACTTAATTACTCTAAAAAGTCAGTATGTTATGGTCCGATTGTCATTAGATTTTGACACAGATCATTTGATGGTTAGTACTTCCTAAGTCATAAAGATTTTACATTACAGGCGCCATCTCTGAGTTGGCCTTGGGATTTAGTGAATGGTGTGTTACATATATAATATATATATATATATACATGTCATGTGCATAACTATTTATTTGTGTATATATATACTAATTTATTGATGAAAGAAAAAATAAAAGGGCTGTTGTGGAGAATACGAAAATGAAATGTATTTTTTCATATGTGTAACTAATACATAAAATTCAATTGCTTTTCGAGAAAGTTTTTAATTTGAAAAGAAAGATTAATTAAAAATCAACCCTTAATCTCCTTTCCACATTTTATGTGTTATTTATTTGTTTTTTATACATAATTTTTTATACTAAACCAAATTAAAACTACCAAATAAAACAAATTGCAATTAGTGCCGATGGTAACTTCGAAGTGACACTTGCAACAAAAGCAACAATTTATTCTGAAGGATTAGTTGAATGGAAACCTCCGGCAATATACAAGTCATCATGCGAAATAGATGTAGAATATTTCCCATTTGACGAACAGACATGTGTCCTGAAGTTCGGCAGTTGGACATATGATGGGTTCAAGGTAGGTTGAATAATAAAGACATCAAAAATAATATCAAGGATTATCAAACCTGAACACAATTTTATTGCAATAAAATTTCAAAAATTTTCAGAACTGATCATGAGAACAGTGCAACAGCTAAGGTTTAAAAATGTACACTTTTTTCATTTGTTATCTGTATTTAAGAAAGATTTTTGTTATACGTCCATGATATTGGAAACGGTGGAAGTTTTCTTCTAATATTGGTCTATAAAAGCCACGTGAACAGTGAAGCTTATATTGTGGCTTACTGCTCTCTTCGTTTTAAATACGTTAGTGTTCATTGGCATATAGTCAGCCAGTACTGCGCATTGATATTTATGGGTGCCAAATAAACCCTTTTATGGGCGCATTTGGTAAAAAAAAAATCAAGTTATTCTTTTATTAACGTTCACTCTATTAATGAATTTTCCCATAAACTTCATGAATAAAAATATGGACTCTAATTTCATGTACGAGTACATTCTGGCCACTTATTTTTTTGGGTTTATAACTCAGGAGTTGTCTACGTGATGCCTTTTTTTCATTTTTAGCCAATTTCCAATGTAAACATAATGCTGATAATTTTTGAAGAGGATGTGATTTTAAAAGTACAATTCATTCATAAAATCAGAACCTCTTGTGGCGTTATAACAATTCTGGTCGTACACTTATGGTAATATTTAAATATTTAAGGCAAAGTATTGCATTTAAAATTAAATTACTCATTCGCGCATTAAATTTAAGTTAAAACATTGACTGGCTACTATCTTATTGAATAGTTCACTTCATTCATTAAATCAGTACCTCCTAGCAGGCTTCCTGAAATAATGGTTGCGTCGTTATGATGAAATTAAAGGTTTGAACTATACGGCATTTCAAGAAAGTATGGCATTTAGAATAAAAAGTTGTTTTTCATACATTAAATTTTACTTAAAAGAATATAGTATCTTTTTGAACATTGCTTTTGAAGAATTTGACTGCTTTTGCCTGTTCAATGATCAGATTATAATTGGATTAATTTTGGTGATATACATTAAATTTTTTAAAAGAAGACTAATTTGAACATTTATATAAACCCATCGTTCCAGTACATAATATCGAAAATAATCAAATGTATTTCTCTATTATTTTATTTACGAATCACATTTATTTGTTCATATACATATCATGTATTATTGATTTTTTAAGGCAAAAGCTTTTGATAAACATTTGAAAATCGCTACATACATACACTTTGCAATACCAACAAAAAAATAAATAAGCACTGTTTTGTTTTTGCTCTGGGACATCATCAACAATAAATATTCATTTTATAACTTGGTGATTCCGTATCAAAAGCATTTAGCCTTCTTATAGTAATAATTAATTTATTAAATTATGATTTTCGTTAAGTTCTGTTATCATAATTATAATTATACAATAACAAAAAATATTAAAAGAATAATAGCAAAATATAATAATTTATAATGGCAATCTGTTTATTTTAAATATCATCTTATGAAACAAAAGGGATTAAGGGAGTAAAATGGTTTCATGCATTTTTAACATTTTACCGTAACCTCAACGAAAAATCCAGTATTTGATATATGGAAATTATCACTTTTCTAATATTTTGAACAAATTTAGTTCGCCTTATTTTCAATATATCTTATGTCAAATGTCAATTGCTGCGGGATTAGTTTCATAAAGTATATACCGACGATAAATAATGAGTTACAAGTTTTTATAACACACATCGTAAATTACCATAATTAAATATAAATTTATTGCCTAAAAATGCTACTATTATATTAAAATCAGTTGAGTTAATTTCTTAGTTTATTTCTCACATGTAGTCATATAATTTAGCATTTAAGGAAAATTAGGATAAAAGATAATAGAAAGACAGCATTTTTTTTATTTTCAATTTATTCGTGGTGGGTTTTGGGTGAAAGTAAAAAAAAATAATGATGTGGATCATAAATTGCCCTGATATGAATTCACTGAATTACTTGTGTTTACTTATACTTGCGGTCAACTTTGCAGTTTGTTTAAACTCATTTGGATACCATTATAAGTGTAAAAATTGATATATTTATTGAAGCTATTTAGTTTCGCGTCGTTAATATTTTACTGATATTAATACAAATATTATTTCTCATGAGAATGGAAGCCCGTTCGCGGAATTAAAATGCTTCAAAATCTTAAATAAGATAACAAAATCGAAACAAATGATATTCAAATTGTTGGGTTCGAATAATTTTTTTTAAACATTGTATACGAATGTGTTTCAAATCTTATTTAAAATAAATGTTAAACTTTTCATTAAATAATGCAAACTCAAACAAACTAATTACGATAATTAAAAAAGAAACTAAAACAGATAATGAAATATTTCATCGAATTCTAGTTTATTTTCACAAAAATGAAAACATGAAAAACCAAATATTTTTACAGTGCTGATGGTCATTATGAAGTAACACTTATGACAAAAGCAACAGTCTATAGTAATGGTTTGGTTATATGGCAACCTCCAGCCGTTTATAAGTCGTCCTGTTCAATCGATGTTGAATATTTTCCATATGACGTACAGACGTGCATCTTAAAACTAGGAAGTTGGACCTATGACGGTTTTAAGGTGCCTTTACCTAATATTCTATTATTTGTTCTACTTAAAAAAGTATGGAAATTTATACCACTTAAAAAACATGATACGTTTACATAAACGCAGTAAAACTTAATGACGGAATGTTAAATTAACGTTATTTTTAACTTTCGAGTAGAATTTTAGCGAAAAAAAAAAATTGACCGTGAATTCAAATTCTGTAATATAACGTGTGTTTAATATGTTTTCAAAAATGTTTACTGAGAAATTGTGACGATAAAATTACAGAATTTGAAAGAATCGATCTCGTCACATTATAGTTAATTTGAATATTCAATGAATCGAAAATATCCTTGTAACCTGCATGTTTCCATGTTTATACGTTTCAAATATTTTCAATAAATGTAAAAGGATGGCAAAATGGTTTTGAATTTTGACAAAATGAATAGTTGGGAAGATAAAAAATAATATTCCTTGTTATATTTTTGTGTTTTGTATTTTGATTTTAATTTGTAAGCCAATTTACTATACTGTTTGTTTGAAATGTAAGCTTTCGATGTCGTTACTTTATCCCGAATACAGAATTAGCAGTTTAAAAGTATTGTTTGTAGAAATTCAAAATAATAAACACAACCTTTGGAATTGGCTCCGCTTTCTTTTGGGCCGATTCTTCCCTTTCAGTTCTTTGTTTCGATTGTTCCTTTCTCTCAGATGTGAAAAGATGTCATCCACGATTTTGACTAGATGCAAAAACCAGGCGCTGAGACATCGCCAAACTTTTAAAATGTACTGTGATCTAGGGGGTAAGGATATATTTATTTAAGATTAACACGGATGTATGCATTACATCTATGGTATCAGCTCGGAGCGCAAAAGGTGACTATGCTGATGAGTTGTTATTTAAATTAATCTCTGTTAGGGTATATATAGGGTTTTCCAATAGAGACTTGACAACTTTTTTTCGGTAGTAAATTTTTATAATTTGCAGGCGTTGTTCGTTCGTGCACTTAACCATGATAAAAATGTTGAGTTCACTGAATAAATTGGCGGTGACAGTTCGATGATTAATGAAAGGATGCGTTCACAAATTAAATTCAAAGTTGTCAAGTCCCTATTGTCAAACCCCATAAAGGGTGGGGGGGGGGGGGGGGGGGGGGGGGAGAGAACATACTATTCAATTAAGTTGACATGCTGTCTCCACGTGACACCTCTGGGTAGCTATTTTGGCACCCGCCAAGAAGTAAACCAATGCATGCGGCGACATCCTGAGAAAGGTTTGCGCAAGGCTAATAACCTTGCCCGGAAAAACAAAATATTATGGACAATTTTAACAAGTCTCGGGTAAGGACTGGATACCGGTGGAGAGATTTGCTAAATAAGGCCAAGGCCGGATCCCGGTTGTAGTGCCGATGATGATGATGATGAGGGTATATAAAGCGTAACAATAATAACGTTAATTAGTCAGATGGATAATAGAAATTTGTTTGCTTACTTAGCAACAACCTTGCCCGCGCATCCATATTCGTAAAGCTCAACTGATGGTATGTTCTACTCTGAGGGAAATTTCATCAAACGTGCAGATGCCCTCCGCGCTTGACGGTAAAGGATTCAGTAATACCAAATCCTTCATATTACCAATTTTACTATTATTATCATGGACTTACTTTGGGCATGAGCATCACATTATTTGGAAATTAACTACATAGAGCCATGCCGACTGTTCGATGAATCTCGATGCCGCACGAGGAATGTCGTCGGCCGAGATCGTTGCAGATGTTCCGCCGAACGAGGAATGTCGTTGGGGAATTGCGAAGGTGAGCACGTTGCCTGAAACCAAAGTTTGTATTAAAAAAAGGGAACAGCAATACCTTTATGGTCGAAATCCGGTCCAGGATCTTCGCTGCAATCTGGTTGAAGTTCCCGCGCTGATGTATTTGTTGGACTTTGTGTTTAAGCAGGAAAGTTAACGCTTCATTCACTAAATTTGAAGTAAAGCCGATGCGACTGGCGAATGCCTTTAAATGAATAGAGATAATGTTCGACTGAGTTCTCGATGGAGAACTTTATTTATTTATTTATTTATAGGGGCCACATGGTGGCGTGCGAAACTTAATTCAATAGAAAGTACAAACCCAATTTTATGCAATTACATTGATCATGTCGAGCACCAAAACACAGTATGTGACAGTAATTATAGTTGAAAGCACCAAAAAACGTATTCAAGCACGTTAGTAGAAAACACCAAAAACAGTAAACAATGCATGACAGTTGTTTGTGCACTGTCATCGAGTTGTCGGCAGGTGTGGTGAATATTTGTCGGTGAGAGTACTAGACGATGTACTAGATTCTCCCCGAGCATATAATTGTGAATCTGCAACACCGACATTGTCAGCAACAACTGTGGCAAGGATTATCACTCTGCGAAAAATTCCATTGCATTGGTTTCTTTTCTAGCAGTTTCTGTTTTTTTTTTTTGTCACCAGCGCCCCGAATCTTCAACTTTCTTAAACAATTTACGACTATTTCACTGTGGCCGTCAGGACGCAGATTGTACAGTACTGTTGGCCGTGCACTCAAAGAGCTAAACGGACACAAATCCGCTGATCCGGACGGCATTCCCCCAATCATCTTGAATCCTCTTCACTCGCCAAACCACTTTATTTTTCTTTTTTTATTTTATTAGACTTCTCTCGGGAGAAGCGAACCTATAGCGCCGAGTGGGCGCCCGGAGATGCCATCAAATAACTGTTGCAGTTCTTTTTGAACAGTTGCTGGTTGTAACGCTCCGGGAACACTCGCGTGGGAAGGCAGTTCCACAGCTTCCCCGCTCTGTAACGAACGAGTTCTGATGCGGGGTTGTTCGCAACGTCGGGAGATGAACTGCGGAAACACTTCCATTTGTCTTACTCTACCGGCCGTTTCCCAAATAGATGGATGTAAGCGAACACTCAGCCAATTCCCAAAAAGGGTGAAAAATCACCCCTTTCTTCTTATCGACCCATAGCACTAACTTCTATTCTCTCCAAGGTAATGGAATCTCTTATCAACCGTCAACTTTCGAAATATCTGGAATCAAATGACCTCCTCAATGAGCGCCAATATGGCTTTCGTAGCAACAGGTCCACAGGAGATTTGATGGCGTACCTTACCGTGGAGCCATTCCATCCACTATCTCGGTGAAAGCAAGGTAGTCGCATTGGATATTTCAAAAGCTTTCGACAGAGTTTGGCATCCAGCCCTTTTGTCAAAATTGCATTCATATGGAGTGGACAATTCCCTGATCCAATGGATAAGAGACTTTCTGGCCGTTCGATCCAAGTGGTTCTTGATGGTGTCAAATCTGTCTCCCATCAAAATAATGCAGGTGTTCCCCAGGGTTCGGTACTCTCACCCACGCTCTTCCTCATTTTTATAAATGATCTCTTGTCAATTACTGACAACCCAATTCACTCGTTTGCTGATGATAGCACGTTGAGTTTCTCATACTCATTCGAACACTCCCGTCCAAACTCTTCGAACGTCACTACCAACCAGCAACTTATGCTTGATACATTGAATTCAGGCCTCAACAAAATATATCAGCGAGGATTATCTAACCGAGTAGAATTCAATGCTCAAAAAAACTCAGTGTTGCCTCTTGTTGTCAAAGGTGAACCCCAAAGTAAATATACTGCCTATGAACGGCACTTGCATCGACGAATTATCAATCCTCGGCACTCGAATTAATTCGACTCTTAACTGGAATGACCACATATTTGAAGCTGTGAAAAGTGCAGCCAAATGTATGGGATTCCTTAAGAGATGCAAAAGATACTTCACTCCATCCAATCTGGCCACTATTTACAAGACGTATATTCGTCCAAAAATGGAGCTCAACTCCCATATTTGGTCAGGTGCATCCAAAACTGAACTACACGTGCTCAACAGGATGCAAAAACGAGCAGTGAAATTTATTGGGTACCCAGCCGTAACTCGATCAATTCTCTTAGAACACAGGCGCTGTCTATCTCTTTTCTATAGGTATTATCACGGTCGTTGCTCAACTGAACTTGCTGAATGTGTTCCGCCCCTTCAGACATTTTCCCGCGATACCCGTCAATCTGTGAATGCGCATCAGTTCACGTTGAAAGTGGACTTTATGCGCACAAATAAACATAGAGAGCCATTCTTTAGTCGAACCACACGAATGTGGGATGTTCTGCCTGATCATGTGTTTCCTGGCCGTTGTGATGTCCAGACATTCAAGACCAATATACATCGTCACCTCCTTTCCTTATCCACTTCCTTTCCATCCGCTCGCACTGTGCTCTGACATTTAAGGGTACTTCAAAATACCCTTTTGTGCGCGCGTTAGTGAAAAAAAAAAAAAAAAAAAAAAAACATAGCGTTATGCAGCGGTCGATGATCTGTTGAGTGGCGGCACGAATGAATGCTCCGCTCAGATTTACACGGCTGAATCGCAGCAGTCTTTGCCGATCATCGCCTGCTCTTTTAGTTTATATTCGCCTAATTTAATTAACGGTGGCACCGGTGCCCGGAGCCTTGATTCCAACGTGAGTAAACAACTGGCAATTGATGAGCATATTGTAATTAAGTTTCAGGATCTTGTTGATCTTGTCGATCTTGTCACGCATCTTCTGCTTTTTGGCCATTTTCAAATCAGCGACTTTCATTAAGCAATGTACTCCGATGTGCCCAATATGATGATTTTCTTTGTTTTCATTTGTGTTTTGGCAAAAAGAATCTTTTTTTCTTTGAAGCACAGTGTTTCCTCTTTACGACTTTGTAAGAAAACTTTGCGATTGAAATTTTGTGTGTAGATCTCTGATTTTGAAAAAGAGTTCAGCACTTTGGACACGAAGTCGTGAAACGGAAACACGGTATGACGCTGTTTTAGTGTTATCATGAACAAAGGTGGCACCCATTTTCTGAGTTTTCTTTACAATTTCTGGTCATTTGGCCGACCACAGCGATATCCGCTTTGGCAGTTTATATGACTTTTTGAACTCTGCTCTCCGATATTTTATTATAGTAAACGCTGAAACAGGTTCTCTTCGAGAAAAGTGAAAATATTGTGTGATATCATCACCATCATCGGCACTACAACCGGGATCTGGTCTTGGCCTTATTCAACAAGTCTAAGGCTTGTTAAATTTTCCATAATAATTTGTTTTTCCGGGCAAGGTTATTATCTTTTAGGATGTCGCTGCACGCATTGATTCACTACTTAGCGGGTGCCAAAGTAGCTATCCAGGGGTGTCACGTGGAGACTGGATGTTAACTTGGATTGAACAGGGACAAGGATGGTCCTGGCCTTCGCCGGGTTGAAAGCAATCAGAGAATTTACCCTGTATGTTCGCTCCCATCCTCCTATTGTGTGATATAGCAAGATAAACTTTTTTATGTTAACAAATTCACTAAGAGCGGTGAGTATGGAAGGCTACCAAACAATCCGAAACATCATGGGATGTTCATACTCAAGATATATACAAGTCGTTCTTTAGGTCATAGTGATTTTTTTTCATTCATACGTCAGTGTTGGTACTTCTCTGATTATCCTCATAACACAACCTCAACGTTAAACGCCTATACGGAACGGCGCTTGATTTCTGTTATGCAATCTACTTTTTGAAAGTCATAAATTAAGACCTGCAAAGAACTACTATTAAATCCTTAAGAGGGAAAATTCAAACGCCCATCCATTTAATAAGTGTGCAAGTAGAAACTCGGCTTTTAAAATCAAATTTAACTTTTTTGGAACAAATGCTTTTATCAATCGAAGCGATATTGCTTGCTGAGAAACTCTTAACTGTTCTGGAAGCTCTTCTTTAGTTTGACATAGATTTTCATCCAGTAAAACTTGGAGTTCTTTGTTGTCAATTTTTTTTCTGCACGTGGGCGTGGAGTGTCCTTTAGGCCAAAATTTCTTTTACGAAATTTGGAAACCACTTTTTTATGGTTGAATGACTCACAAAATGTTCACTCAAAGTCAATAATCAATTCCATAGCTTGAGCAGCAATTTTTTTTTCCATTTGAAAACAGAACAGAATGTAGTACATAGATTGAAAAGTCCCGAGATTTTTAATCAAAACAAGTGTTTTTTTTTTGGGCAAAGTTATATTCGTTTCTCAACAAAGTTGCCTTCGAGACCGATACACTTGATCGCGTGGTGTACAGTCACCTTTTTTTTCTATGAATAGAAGTTATGTTTGGGCAATAAGACTTCTCCAACTGGTTAAAAATATAGCAGCGCGAATTTGAAATCTAGTTCAATATAGTACTACTTAGGCTGAAAATTCGCGGGATTTTTAATGAAAACAAGCGATTTTTAGGCAAAGTTATATTTATTCCTCAACGTAGTTGCCTTCGAGTGCGATAGAGTTTGTATAGCGATTTTCCAACATTTCGATGGTCTTTCTGTAGTACGGAACAACCTAACCTTCGAAATACGCATCGGTTTCCGCATTGACTTCTTCATTCGATCTGAATCTCTTTCCCTGGAGCCACCCCTTTAGGTTTGGGAACCGAAAATAGTCGCTGGGGGACGTCTGGGGAATACGGTTACGCTGCAACAACGCCAACCCGGCCTTTGAATCATTAATGCGCTGTTGTTTTGGTCGACGGTCAGCAAATGTGGCATTCATCGCACCGAAAGCCTTTTAATCTCCAAAAGATCGCGCAAATGTATTCTGCTATTTCTTTTGAGATGCCCATGGGCTCAGTTAACTCACGCAACTTCACTTTATGATCATTCAAAACGATTCGACGCACTTTTTTTTTTTACACAAACGCGCGCACAAAAGGGGATTTTGAGGTACCCTTAAGTGTCAGAGCACAGTGCGAGCGGAAGAAAAGAAAGTGGATAAGGAAAGGAGGTATCGATATACATTGCTCTTAAATGCCTGGACATTACAACGACGAGGAAACACATGATCGGGTAGAGTATTCCACATTCGTGTGGTTCGGCTAAAGAATGACTCTCTATGTTTGTTTGTGCGCGTGAAGTTGACTTTCAACGTGAACTGATGCGCATTCTCAGATTGACGGGTATCGCGGGAAAATGTCTAAGGAGGCGGAACGCATTCAGCAAGTTCTGTTGAGTAACGACCGTGATAATACCTACAGAAGAGAGATAGACATGATACGTTGCGCCTATGTTCTAACGACGGAATTGATCGACTCACAGCTGAGTCCCGTATAAGTTTCGCTGTTCGTTTTTGATTCCTATCGAGCACGTGTAGTGCAGTTTCGGACGCGACTGACCAAATATGGGAGTTGAACTCCATTTTGAATATACGTCTTGTAAATAGTGGGCACGTTGGATGGAAGTATCTGTTGCATCTCTTAAGGAACCCCATGCATTTGGTCGCACTTTTCGCAGCTTCAAAAATGTGGTTGGTCCAATTAAGAATCGAATTAATTCGAGTGCCGAGGATTGATAGTTCTTTGGCTTCGTCGATGCAAGTGCCGTTCATCGACAGTATATTTACTTTGGGGTTCACCTTTGACGACAAGAGGCAGCACTGAGTTTTTAAGGCATTGAACTCTACTCGGTTAGATAATCCCCATTGATATATCTTGTTGAGGTCGGAATTCAGTGTATAAGGCATAACCTGCTGATTGGTATTGACATTCGAAGAGTTTGGCCGGGAATGTACGTATCATCGGCAAACGAGTGGATTGGATTGTGGGTATTGGACAAGAGATCATTTATAAAGATGAGGAAAAGCGTGGGCAAGAGTAGAGAGCCTTGGGGAACACCTGCATTAATTTGATGGGAGGCAGATTTGACACCATCAAGAACCACTTGGATTGAACGGCCAGAAAGATAGTCTCTTATCCATTGGATCAGGGAATTGGCCATCGGTAATTTTGATTAAAGGGCTGGATTCCAAACTCTGCCGAAGGCTTTCGAGATATCCAGTGCAACAACCTTGCTTTCTCCGAAGTAGTGTATGAAATGCCTCCACTTCTCGGCAAGGTACGCGATCAAATCTCCTGTGGACCTGTGGGTATGAAAGCCACATTGGCGGCCATTGAAGACGTCGTTTGATTCCAGATATTTCGAACGTTGACGGTTAATCAATGATTCCATTATTTTCGAGAGAATAGAAGTTAGTGCTATGGTTCAATAAGAAGAAAGGGATGATTTGTCGCCCTTTTTGGGAATTGGCTAAATGTTCGCTGACTTCCATCTATTTAAGAAAGGACCAGTAGAGTAACACAAATGGAAGAGATTCCGCAGTGGTTTAGCGAGTGAAGAAGAACATTTCTTCAAGAGAATTGGGGGAAGGCCATCAGGACCAGCGGATTTGTTTGCGTTTATCTCCTTGAGTGCCCGGGCAACAGTACGCGTTCGGAAGTGAATCTGGCGCATGGTGTGCTGCTTATGGTCAAGTTGAGGCGGAACTGATGTGGTATCAGTCACCGTTGAATTGGCTGCAAAATGTGCAGCAAGTAGCTTCGCTTTCTCTATTGCACTAGTGACTGGTCTGCCATCAACTATTAGCGAAGGAATGAATGAAGAGATCGAGTTTTGAATGTTCTTCACAAATGCCCAGAAGTTTCTACTACCTGTGGAAGAGTGTAGTATTTTTTGTCTCACTCTCTGGTCATGCAAGAACTGTGCGCGTTGAATATACGCATTGCAGTCATTTCTAGCTCTCTTAAATCTTTTCCGGTTTTCTTCAGTATTCTTTGATTTATACAATCGGAAGCTTAACTCTTTAGCCTTAATGGCTTCTCTGCATCCGGAATCGCATCACATATTTTGCTTGGCTTTGATACTCTTTACCATGTGTGGAGTAAAGGTTCGCATGTCAAATAGAATCGTGTCTGTTAATGTGCCCGCTATAGAGTCAACATCGTTATTGAGGAAAAATAACGACCAATTTAACTTACCAAAAAAGTCGTTCAGACCTTCTCAGATGGCTTTCTAATAGAACCATACCATTCTTTTGGGAGTTTTCTCGTAAACGTTGCTGTTGGTGAGAGGAAATTTATCTGACACGATACAGTGGTCTGAAGTGCCCAAGGGCGAAGAAACTTCAATTGTGTATTTGTTTGGGTGTGAGGTGAGAAACAGGTCCAGTGTGTTGGCGGAATGATCCTCTATATCTGGTACTCGCGGTGGCTCACTGACGAGTTGAGTTAAGTTGTTTGACTCAGCAAAGAGCTGAACATACTAGCCCTCAGGGGTTGTGTGTCCGGAGTGGCGGAGTCAAGATCATATCGGTGGAATCAGATAGACCATCAAATTCGTTAAAGGCTGCGGTTCTATCCAGATTTGGGCTTCTGTAAAGAAAGCAGTAATGTATGATATGCCTACGAACGTGAAGGTTTAGCCACGAGAAATTAATTTCTGGATTGGAGGAGACCCCATATTGTGACAGAAGCTGATAAGCAATATCACTTCCTAAGTATGTAGCTAGACCACGATGTGGAAAGGACAAAGGCACTAGGTTATAACCGAGTATAGTAAAATCGGAAATATCTGTATTAGATATTACCTGAGTCTCGCTAAGTGCAAGGATTGCTAGTTTCTGGTTACTGACGTTGGCAGACACAGAGGAGAAGTTGCCTGTTAGGCCGCGAATGTTACACAGATCGACGTGTAATTCACGTTCCATTGAAATGGCCTGACACAGAAAACCAATACCGCCTCAGAAAAGGATGCTAGTTGGACCCGGCGATAGATAAGCGAAGGCAATCACTACAGGTGTTATGCCCTTGTAGTAGGTGCCCCACTAGATCCGTGCCAAAATCCAGGTCACATCCATTTCGTGACGAATATTACGCCACTCAAAACACCAAAAACCCCCTAAAGATCATAAATCAATCGAGAGTATCGATGGCTGAGGGACGCTGTGTGTTTGGTGGGATTGGGAAGGAATCATCTACTATAAGCTGCTCCCCCACGGCGAAACTCTTAATTCGGGCGTCTGAAGGAAGCAATTGCCGAAAAGCGGCCAGCGATGCCTGAGGGACGCAACAGAGGTGCGAAAAGGAGGAAAAATAGACACAAGGAAAGGGTGTACGTTTTCCACACAATTTTCACACCACGGCGCGAATCCCATAAATATTACTGCACTACTCTCGGACGCGTTTGTGGTGATCCGATTGTTTACTTCGGATCCCACAAAAAACTTGACGCGCGAACCGATAGTGCAATCAGGGTATCTTGTGTTTACTTAAGATAACCGAAACGGATTACACAAGCGATCCGATGGTACGGACGCGCCGGCGGTTAGTTAAATACTTACTTTACGATTTCCGCATTCGTAGCCTCTTTTGGTCTTTCAGGGCGAGGTGCGTCTTCGGTGCTTGAACGACCCATTTTAAATTCACTAAACCACCGATAAACTGTCGTTCTCGATGGAGCAGATGCGGGATAATATTTCTGCAACCATTGCAATGATTGTTCAGAAATTTTTCTGATGAAAAAACAATGTTTGATCAATATGCGATATTCTTGTTTTTCCTTTTTTTACGAAGGCGAAAGTAGCGTCACTTAAACGACTGGAGCGTGTGACAGATGAGTGAGTCCTGCTCATTTTCTAGTGGCAGCAACTATTGAAAAATCCCGAGACTTCAGCTCAGGTAGTAATGGCGTAAATGTTGCTTATCGACCTCGGACTTGTAAATGATTGAAACTTCGTCATAAAAACAGAAATGGCTAAGCTACATATATCCAAAATGGCGAGCGAATTGGATGCGTTCAAGTATGTTTTTAATGCAACCAACTTCGGAGCCGTGTTTCTGCTTGCAGTTCCTATTAGTTCACATATAAAATACGAGTATATGTTGATCACATATAAAATACGAGTATCTTTGAGATAAATTCTTCTCCTGAATTATTAATTTTGAGTTCTTACTAATACACATATTTTGTTGTAAAACTGCATGTTGAGTCTGTAATCTTGTTTCTAGCATTTTTCTCCCTCCTATAAACATTATTGCATATTTGCATTGTGTCCTAATCCATTTATTGGCATCAATAATATTTTTGAATTCTGTCCGTTTTTTTTCCTCCTTTTTTTTTTAATTGACTTACTCTTGAAGTTTGGATTATGCTTGATAATAAATACAATAAATAAATAAATACAGTAAACATCGAGCAGTTGCATTTTCTTACAAAAAATTAACAACATATCTGGTCTAAATCAAAATACACAAAACTAAAATCCTTTTCTTGTATAATTAAAGGATTCTTCTTATTCTTCCCAAAAATATAAAAATTACAATCACAAATTGTATCCTGTTCTATTTCGCATGGTGTTGATCTTGCTTTGCTAGTTCGTTGCACGCTTAACATTTTCGGAAAATTCATTGAATATTCAATAATATTTATTAAGCATATTTAATTCTATATATTTATATATAATATTAATTTAAACTTTAGCTAAATAATCGTATTCCTTTTCATGTTGCTGTATTTGCTGTTGTTAACAAAGCATACGTTAAGAAAAACAAAACACTAAACTAAAAGACGTTAATAGGACACGTTAAATTATTTTTGATTTCAAAATAGATGTAATTACATTACTGAAATTGGGTGGATGCTACAGTCTTTTATTTTATTCTTAGCTTAAACAAAAGTGAACCTGTTAAATTCATAAATAATAAAACAATATCATATCAGTAATAAAAAATCAGTGTTCATGAATGATTGGTCAAGATTTACAGCAAATGTAGTTTGCCATAAATAAATTTTCTGGACGAATAGACGTGTTAGTTTGATGCAAGGAATGGAAACGCGCTGCCTACTGATTGTCTTGCTTTAGAACAAAATTTACTGAAACACATTTGTGAACGTTTTTTATAATAACTGAAATTGTTATTATATGTATTTTTAATTTTATTAACTAGCTTTCGCTTTCGTAAAGTATTGCCTTTTATTATGGGCCACATTATCATTAATTTGGACTTTTTCTTAGGTAAAATATCCCATTCAACGGATGTGTCTTATGTAAGATGTTCTCCGTGTGTCATCTAGAGAAAAAAGTTCAAACACATATTTATAAAATGTTTCCTATTTTTTTTTTTTGCAAATTTCATAGATGTTTTGTGTAGGCGCTAGAGTACATATGCCATGTAATTGAAATACTCGTTTCAGTGATTTACATTAAATATTGTAGTTTGAACCATCTCTCACTCAGTCGGTTATGATAAATAGTCCTACACAATGAATATGTTCCATTAGTCTACGTGTGAAAAGCAATTTGAATGGCATTGAAAAAAAAAGGTCCTATCTGAAATCGGAAGTGAAAAGCGAGATCCTCTCATAATAGATTACAAATCTTATTTCAGCACTGATATAATTAAATACATGTCTTCTTATAAATGTTTAGTTTAACTGGATAAAAAAAATTGTTACTGCAACATCATGGAGGAGCTGCGTTTTATATTGACTTTTTCCCATTGTAGATTTTGTCAAGATTTCCCGAAGAATCGTTAATTGGCTTGTAGGGGTTCCACCAAACCCCACTGCCCACTTACCTGAAAAACCCCCCATATCGGCAACTCAACTCTCATTGTCTCCTGCTAAATTACTTTCCGAAGATTTGCAACTATGGATTCAATTGCAAGCACTTCTCGCGGAAATATTGCTTTGTTTGAATTTTCAAACAATCATCGACGCCAAGTTTCGCCGTCAGATCGGATTCAATAGCATAAACATATGCGAAAAAAAGAGTCCGATTCTCCCAATCGGCAGAGAGACAATATACGATCTCTATTGTACGAAATATCGCAATCCCTTTTAGCATCTAATGAGTGGCTGCTATTTAGACAGCCGACCCTCATTACGGAAAGATGCTTTAGGTCGTTTCACCATTGTTCTTTTTCCCTCGTTTCAGGCAAAACGCATCGAAGAACACGGTGATGTGTACGAACACACACATACACCACCACGTACCTGTGATCGCTTTCCATTGGTCACTGTGCAAAGGAAATTTCATTTCCTTTGCACCACACCACCACAAACTCACCCCAAACGATAAAATATCGTTGAGTCGTATCCCAACCATCGCGCGCGCAGCATCTCTTCTCTACTGCCGAGTGCACACGAGAGTGTGCACTCCACTAAGTGTGTCACCCTTAAAGTAATTTCACAATCCCTGAGTGTTAGTACGAATCGTGTGAGTCGACCGTGTAAACTAATTAAAGCGGGAATTAAAAATAACTCTTTTAAATAAAGTTCGAAAATAAACAAAGAAAGAAATTAACTACCAAGACCCTGCGTGTTTCATTTATCCTGTGTTGCTTATTTGGTGAACGCAACTCGTCGATATTTGCTCGGTACTTTCAATGACTCGAATTGTGTTTCTCCTTTCCCTCATGAGCTGTTCAGGTGTCATCGTTCGGTGTAACAATCCATGGACGTGCATGATGGCGAATTTTCGTACAACCTGTGCCAACGCCGGCACCAAGACGAAGATTTATGCCACAGGCCAATCCCTCGAAAATGAATAAATCAGTGTACCATCGGTAAAATGGAATATTTGTTACCCGTTGATGGAAGCAAATCATTAACATAACAATAAAATGGAGTTGTCGCCAATAGTAAATCCTGCGGCATTTGGGAATTGGTAGAAGGTAATTTTTCTTGTGGAATATCATAGGTTTTCAGATATTTTGAGTGTTGATTAATGACTTCGTAATCCTCGGTCGACTGGAAGTTACTGCTCTTTAAAGATAAGACGATCGAGACGGCAAGCATAGAATCCATTCAAGGATACATATCCTTCCATGTTCGAATATTTGAATAGGAAGTAATAAGTTATCATATGCAATTGAACGTGCAGTTTCAGCTACGAGGGGTTGAAACCTGGGTTGGGACAGACGCTATAATATAACAGAAGATTATAGCCACACCATTACCCAACTCACGATGTGAGTAGGTGGGATATTATAATTATTATTTGTTGACCTGTAGGAACCCAGAAGTTCATGACCTCACCGACTCGACTCCGCCATTGTTCCCTGTCCTGTGCACTCTCCTTCCACGCTTGACCAGCCGATCCGATCTCATTAAGGTCAAACCTAACATTGTCCTCCTGTGGCGGTTACGCCAAACGCCACTGTCTACTTACCCGAAGAACCCTCGATAACTACAACCCAACTCTCACTATTTCCTGCTAATGCAATTGCATTAGCACCTGTAAATGCTTTACGCGTCAAGTTTTCCTAACGTATAATCTAAAAGCTCCTGGAAGAGAATTCTTACCTTCATGCATCGATTCGCGTTCAAAATTCCCTACCAGAATTCTGTCCAGCTTATAGGATCATAAATCCAAATCTTACCGTATGCATTTTCCCTAGATGAATTCCTGTAAAGAAACAATTCGGTTCACACATAATGAACCATCATAACTAGGGAGAATAAACATTGCCTCGCCTATTCCCAGCCTCACCACGTGTACAATAAATGCCCTTACATACACATTGGCTGGCGACCTTTTCACCCAACGATAAACAATCCAACGCAGCTGCATACAATTAGCGCAATAGACGCTAAAACCAATTTCTTTAGCACGCGCCATGTGCAAACAAAAGAATGCTGTTCTTCGACAGGCATTCCGGCGATACGACAAACAATTCAAATTGTTTCAAGTATCCCAAATACATCTAGCAGCTAATGAGTTGCAACTTATTTACTCAGTTGAACTCTCTGCTCATAAATTCCTTTATGTCTTTTAATTTCCCACATCCGTCTTATGACCTTGCGGCATGAGCAAACAGAAATCCAATTAGCACCCAATGAGATCCGGCTTATTTACTTAGCCGACCTCACATCTCAGTGATGCCCATTATTCCTTTTGATTTTTCAGCTTGTTCTCGTGGCCTTGTCCCATGAAAAATCAATGTGCACACATACATGCGTACCACTATGATCTTCTCTATGAGATCCGGTTACCTACCCCCAAAGAAAGACTTCACGTTTGTCTTGGGATAAAAAATGCATCCCTAAATTAAGAGAGGCAGTACCACTGGCCGAATTTCCTTTGCCAGCGAATTCACATCGCTGAGTCGTTTATCATCCTCTGACCGAGCTGGTCTCCCTTCCTTCGCTCCCCGGTGCGCACGGGGACGCGTTCATTCGGAGTCGGAAATTTGTGTCGAGTCGTTAATAATTTCACATTCAATGTAGTAAAGTGCCTGTTGTGTCTAGTCATTAATAATTTTATGAACACTGAATTAAAGCGCCTCTGGTGACGAGTCCTCAGTAAATTGTTAATCGAAATTAAAAGATCATGTATTTCCAAACAAAAAATGGACCTCAGTAAATTGTTATTCTAAATTAAAAGATTATGTATTACCAAACAAGAATATACTGCGTAAAATAGATCACAAACAACATCAGTGTTTTATTTCTCCTCTCTCCTTTGGTGGACGGTGCGTTGTTGAGGTTCGTGTTTGTGCGTTTCGTTCGGTTGTATTCGATGGAACTTTGTTTAGCAGATTGGCGGTAGAATTCTCCCTCATGCAGGCGTCGCGGCCGCTTACTCCACACTCCCACCTCTGTCGTGGCCGTCCGACCGTTCTCTTTCCCGTTGGTCAACCGTCAAGAATTCTACGCGCGGTCCTATCGTTGCCCATTTGCGCTACATGTTCGGCCTTGTCGCAGTGTAGTTGTGGGGATTTCTCTATTCTACATGAGAACCAACCCACGATCTCAACCAAAATTTCCACTAATTTCGACCGCTTTCAGCGCGTCATACCTACCCATTTCCTTTATATGTTATTCCCCTGTAAAACATGTCAACCGGACGTATAGCTAAACTCATTATCCTTTGCAGATAATGCATAATTGAGTTTAGCTACATTCTTGTCACACGGCAACTCCATTCTTGCTAACCATGAGTTTCCCATCGGAAATCTCATAATGTCGGTTAGCAACAACAAGTCTAAGCGAACGACGCTGTTGCATCATAGCAAAATCGCTGGGGTTATTTCAACGTCTTAGAGTCTGGTTCTCACGCGGATTATTTCCCAAGCATCAGCGGCGTCCTATCGACTTTCCCTCAGATCACCTATTCGCTTGGGATCAATGATCTCTTTTTGCAGGGGAGTAACATCAGCTAGGTTTCCCTCTCATTCGTATGTCTTTCCACGGTTCAATGTGCTCCGACTACACCATAGCCGTACCACTGGGTCACACGACCAAAGCTACCCTGAGATCACAGCATATCATGTTTTCTGTTCTCTCATTCTTCATGTGCGTCAATTACATTATTAACAAAAGTTACTCACCCTTTGACGGGCGTGAAGTTGAGAGAGCAGAGGCGTGTTCTCTTTTGGTTGTCCTGTGTGTGGAATGAAATATGAAGTTCAACCCTAATTCACACCAGTCGCTATTCAATCACCATCGCGCGCAGTCACGCTGCCGCAAGAGTCGCATCTCAACCATTGAGACAGTCGCGTCACCGCTCGCCATCGTAACAAAAGCAAAAACTGCAAAATTTCGTCTCTATTGCCAAAAGTTTCTAAGTATAGAAGAAGTTTACTATTTGTCTGTGAAGCAATTGTGTATTGAAATTATAGAGTGATCATAGAATTAAAAATACCAACGAAATAAAACTAAAAGTGTTTTCCTGTCTTCCTGTGGAACAATTCTTGTGTAAGGAGTAACAGTGCTAGTGGGGAAGAAGTGAATCCTGTGGCATACGCTGGGAACTACTCTTACCCCCATATAGTCTTTTGTTAATTTCCTTCGACATTTCGTTACTGGCCGTCAGTATTGTTCCCAGTTATTTAAATTCTTTGACATTTTCAAATATCTTGCCCCCGATGTTTATGTGTGTTCTCTGAGGTCTACCTGCTTTCGCCGTGTATCGTGTATTTCGTTTTGTCTTCGTTTATTTCTAGGCCCACTTCTTCTGCCGCTTGCATGATGATTTCACTGTTTTTACTAACAGTTTCTAGATTATCGCCCAAAACGGCGATGTAATCCGCATATGCGAGCACTTGTGTGACCCCGTTCAGGGATGATCCGGCCATGTTGTCGTCTTGTAACTTTCTGATGACATACTCGAGCACAAGGTTAAAAAGACATGGTGAGAGGCCATCTCCCTGTTTTAGTCCGTCCGGGATTTCAAATTGTTCTGAGAGGTGGTTTTCTATTCTAACTCGCCCTTTGTTTTCGTTCATGCAAATTTGAATGAGGGCGGCATATTTTTTCGGGATTCCCAGCTCCACTACAATATGGTGAAGTCTTTGCCTTGCGACTGAGTCGTAGGCTTTTTTGAAGTCAACGAACAGTTGGTGAACCGTCTCTCCGTATTCCCAGTTCTTTTCCAGCAGTTGTCTTATTGTGAACATTTGGTAGCTTGTTGACCGGTTCCTACGGAACCCACATTGGTAGTCTCCCAGTATCTCTTCTGCGTACGGTGTGATTCTGGCCAGAATGACATTTGTTAATATTTTGTATGTGGTTTTGAGCAATGATATTCCTCTCTAGTTTTCGCAGTCAGATCTGTCGCCCTTCTTGAAAATGGGGACGACTATTGAGGTTTTCCATTTTTCCGGAATGACTTCCTTATCCCATATTATTTTAATCAGTTGGTAGATCTTTCGAGCAGTTGCCTCTCCTCCATGCTCCACAAGCTCTGCCGATATGCAGTCGACTCCGGGAGCTTTGTTGTTTTTGAATCGATTTAATGCGTCTACAACTTCGTTGAAAGAGGGCTCTGGGATCTGAGGCTCGGCTATATGTACGTCTGGTGCGTTTATTTGTGGTTGATGGGTGCGCACATTGAGCAGGTTTTCAAAGTACTGCTTCCATATTGTCATGATATTGTTTGTTTCTGTGACCAGACATCCGTTTGCGTCTCGAATTATTTTGACTCTCCCTCGGTAGCCATTTCGAATTGAATTTATGCCGGCATACATACCTCTGATATTCTTTGCTCTGACATTTTCTAAGATTTTTTCGATCCTAGTCTTCTCCCATTCGCGTTTTTTGTGTTTGAAAAGTCTCGTTGTGTCTTTCCGAATCGTCGCGTATCTTTCTGCGTTGACTTCATCATATATTTCTAAGTGGATCACTCTGATGCGTTTACGTTGTTCGATCTTCGCCCTGCGCTCATCGTCAAACCAAGGTTTGGACTTAATTGTTTTCTTAAATCTCTGATCGATGTCCATTTAGTGTCAACACTATTGGCTTCCTCTTCCTCACTACTCCCATTCTCTAGAATGCTAAATATATTCGTTAGTTCGTCTTGATACTCAGTCCTTTTGCGCAGGTCTTTTAGTTTATCAATGTCGAACTTTTTGCTCGTCTCCCGGGACTGCCCATGTGGGATTGCTGCCAGACGACTCCTGATTTTGCCCATCAGTAGAAGATGATCGGAGTCGCAATCTGCGCCTCCATATGATTTTACGTGAAGGATATTCGAGTGGTGTCTTTTGTCTATGAGGAAGTGGTCTATTTCGTTACGCGTTACGCCGTCGGGTGAATTCCACGTAGCTTTATGGATTTGATTGTGCTTGAACATCGTGCTTTTCTTAAATCCTAATATCTTTTGGGCTGATTGTTTGATTGTGTCTCTGATCGATGCCCATCTAGTGCCCAGATTATTGGTTTCCTCTTCCTCACTATTCCCATTCTCTGGGATGCTAAATCTATTCGTTAGTTCGTTTTGATATTCAGCACTTTTCACAGGTCTATCAATGTCGAACTTTTTGCTCGTCTCCCGTGACTGCCCATGTGGGTTTGCTGCGAGCCGACTTCTGATTTTGCACATCACTAGAAGATGATCGGAGTCGCAAACTGCTTGAGGAGCTGGGTTATAATACAGAATTGAAGTCACTATAAATACACAAAATTGTTAGTAAAATAACGTTGTGTAATGAGTATCAGTTAAATTCCAGCAAAATTTAATGGTAGAGTAAAGGATGCTCTACATAAGGTGGAGCGCTGGTTATTTGAAATATCGGCGTACCCCCCAATTAAGGCGAAATTCCGAATTAATATTTAACACGATTAAATATTTAAATAAACAAATTTTATATTGTTTTAAAAACCGCAACTTTATAAATTCGTAATCACATTTAAAGAATCTGTGATCAAAGTTATTAAAAAGGTCAGTAAACTCGCCTTTCCACTACTCATTTTTAATAGCTTTTTAAATCAATGTACAGCAATAAAACAAACGAATACACCTACTACGTATATCGCGACCTACTAAATACTCTTGGGTGAACATTTAAAAGTCTGAACTTACAGAATTTTGTTTGGTCCAGGTTATTTTATCTATTTATTTAAAGAAATTATAAATAACACATTCACACCGATAAGATACTACGAGGGTTGCCTTTTATATTTCGGGATTAGAGAACAAAAACAAATATTGATCATCGAAAATCACTTTATTGTTTTTCAAAATATTCCCCATGAAGATTTATACACTTTTGCATGCGTTTGAACCAATTGTCGAAGCACTTTTGCCACTCTGATTGAGGTATCTCCAACACATGCATTCTGAATGCAGCAACCGCTTCTTCAGGTGTCGAAATACGTTGACCTCTCAGTTTATATTTTACGTACGAGAATAAAAAGAAGTCATTCGGTGCCAAGTCAGGACTATACGGCGGATGACCCATCAAATCGATGTTTTGGGTGGTCAAAAATGCAGTTGTCGCAGCCGATGTGTGAGAGCTCGCATTGTCGTGGTGAAAAGTGATCCGTCTTCGGCGGTTGGTTTTCCTGATTTCTTGGAAGACAACTGGCAAACAAATGGTTGTATACCACTCAGAATTGACTGTTCAGCGTTGTTCTAGTGGTACGGTTGCGACATGTCCAGTTTTTCCGTAAAAACAGGCGACCATTTGCTTGGAAGTACTTCGTGCGCGAACAACTTTTGTTGGATTTGGCTCATCTTGAAACACCCAGACAGTCGACTGCTGTTTACTTTCGGGCTCATACGCGTAAATCCACGATTCATCACCTGTCACGATGTCATAGACGTGTTTCGAAGCACGGCGACCGTATTTTTTGAGCATTTCTTTCGACCAATTGACACGAGCCTTTTTTTGGCCGATTGACAAATTGTGTGGAATCCAACGCGAACAAATTTTTTTGACGGTCAAATGTTTATGCAATATTGAATGTATGCTGGTTCCACTAACGCCTAAGGTTGTCTCAATCTCACGATAGGCCACATGACGATCTTCCAATATCAGTTCGCGCACAGCATCAATGGTTTTCGGAACAACAACTGATTTTGGACGACCTTCACGAAATTAATCTTGGAGTGAACTACGACCACGATTGAATTCACCATACCATCGATAAACACTGGTCCTTGATGGAGCTTCATCGCCAAAAATTGAATTAAGTTCATCCATGCACTGTTGCTGAGTTAATCCACGCCGAAAGTTGTAAAAAATAATCGCACGAAAATGTTGACGATTTAATTCCATTTTTGGGCCGAGATGAATCTTTTAAGTTACTGTAAACAACACAAATAGCGCTCGTATGTCAAAACGTTCTGAGTGCGTATAACCTCAAAAATGTCCAACTTTACGACAGAGCTGTCAATTGCCGGATTGCAACGCTAGGGTTGCCAAATCCCGAAACATAAGAGGCAATCCTCGTATTTCTATCTTTGTTATGTTTTCTTTACTCTAAAGTGTTCGACAGAGTATTCTCAATCTCTCACGGAGTTCATGACACACTGGTTTTATGAATGAGATTCTTTTTCTCTAATCGTTCAATCCCATCAATCCTGAGTGGTGTCAAATCTTCGTTGCAATAAATGCTGCTGATCCTTAAGGCTCCATATTTTCTTAGCGATTTCTTGTGCTCACCACCTAACACTAATTTAAAAGTACTTATTTATTTATTTAGATACTTCTGTTTTAAGGGTTTTATCTCAGGTGAAGTTTTTGAAAAATCTTTTTATTTTTTATTTTATAAAAAAGAGTTCCTTTATTTTATAAAAAGAGTTCCTTTATGAATACTGTGTTAAAGGTCTATTCTATTTATTGGTCTACAGAAACCCGAAAATTCATAATCTCACTAACTCGGCAATGCCACCGTTCCCTGTTTAAGCACTTTTCCTCCATACTTCACCACCAGATTCTATTTCCTCCAGGTTACACCTGACTTTGTCCTCCTATTTTCGTCGCGGTTTGTCCATAAGTCTACTTTCCGTTGGTCTCCCGTCAAGAATTCTGTGGACGGTTTTTTCGTTGTCCATTCCCACTACATAACTGCCCCTTCTTAATCTTTGTGAACTGATTTCTTTGTTTTTTAACTACTTCGCATAAAAAAATGGGGATTTTAAAGTACCTTTAAATGTCAGAGCACGATGCGAGCGGATGAAAAGGAAATGGATAATAAAAGGAGGTACTGATGCATATTGGTCTTCAATGCCTGGACATTCCAACGACGAGGAAACACATTATCAGGTAAAGTATTCCCCATTCGTGTGGTTCGGTTATAGAATGACTCGTAATGTTTATTTCTGCGCCTAAAGTTGACTTTCAGCGTGAACTGATGCGCATTCACAGATTGACGGGTATCGCGGGAAAATGTCAGAAGGGTCGGAATACATTCAATTAGTTCAGTTGAGAAACGATCGTGGTAATGTGGCGGTTCCGCCAAACCCCACTGTTACTTACCCGAAGAACCCTCATAACTGCTACCCAACTTTCATAATTTCCTGCTAATGCAATCGCATTAGCATCTGTAAATGCTTCACGCATCAAGCTTATCAAATTTATTTATTTAAAAGCTTTTGGAAAAAAATTCTTACCTTCATTCATTCATTCGAATCCAAAAATTCCCCATAAGAATTCGATCCAAATTTATCACAGATCCCAATCATACATACGCATTACCTGGGAATTCCTGTAAAGAATTTCTCCCACAAGGGCATTCATGCAGGCATAAATGCATCTCTGCATTAGCGACCAAGAACTGAATTCTCGTTTAGTGTAAACACTCACACTAGAGTTCGACACTTGAGTCGCCATACACAATTGGCATAGATGTTATACAAACCGTCATTGTATAACCATCTAATTTGCTTGGCAATGACTTGCAACTATTGATACAACTGCAAGCACCTTCCCCCGAAATGCTCCGTTGTTTGAATCTCCAAACAATCATCGACTTCGCGCATAGCCGCCGGATTGAATTCAAAGCATCAACAATGCAAATCAATTTCTTACAACGAATTACCCGGCATATACAAATGCAAGCAAGGGATTCGTTTCGGCCACCGACCCAAGATACGATATACAATTTTCATTGTATAAAGTATCGCAACCCATTAGCACCTTTTCCCAATGCCTATTCGTCTATTTACACTAGGGTATCACTCATCTAAGACTTTTATGATGCCCTCGTCCCATCTTTTCTTTTAACACCATTTCGTCGATGCATCGTCGCCTATTTATTTAGCCGCGATGCACACCATAAACCATGATCTCCCCGATTCCTTTGTCCTTGCCGCCTGACTACTTTGTTTTTCCATTGCCTTCGCGCATGAGTAAACAACAAAGATCTAAACGATCACACACATACCACCATGATTTCCATTACGTTTCTCTGGTGGTAAGTAAAAACATATCCTTAGTGGAGAGGATATCTACCACCACACCACCAAACTCACCCCAAACGGGAGTTGAATCATGGAGTCCAATTACGTTCCCGACCGAGCAGGTCGTGTCACTCCCACTCCGCGGGGCGCACTAGGACGCGAAAGTCAACCGCGAGTCGCGTGATTAACATTTGTCACCAAGTCGTGAAAAGTAATTTTTCTTGTGCGGGCAGCATAATGCTTTTAAAGTAGAGTACATTGTTTTACATTCTTTTGTGCCTACGTGTCATCATCAGTGTAATTAAAGTCAGTTCTATAAATCAAAAACACTAAGTACATAAATCTAAATAAAACCAATATTAATAAAACAATAACCGTGTGTCTTACTTCTTGTGTTGGTGTTTCCGTTGCTTTGCGTAATCGGTTTGTGGCGGAGTTTGGCTGTTTCTGTTGAGAAGTATCCATCTTAGTGTTCGGTGGAACTTACGGAATTACTTGTTTGTGAGGGCGAAGTAGAACCCTGCGCCACTGACGGTGCCACGACTTCGCCCACCACAGTAATACCTGTAGAAAAGAGATAGGCATGATACCTTGTGCCTACGTTCTAATGACGGAATCGATCGACTCACAGCTGGGTGCACAATAAGTTTCACTGCTTGTTTTTACATTCTATCGAGCACGTGTAGTTTTGGATGCGCCTGACCAAATATGGGAGTCAAACTCCACTTTGGGACGAATATACGCCTTGTAAATAGTGGTCACGTTGGATGGAGTGAAGTGTTTATTACAAGTTTTAAGGAACCATCATCATCATCGGCACTACAACTGGTCTTGGCCTTATTTAGCAAGTCTCCCCACTGGTCCCGATTTCGACGCTTTGGGCTATGGCCGGGGTGGTCTATGCCATCCCTCCATCGCGGACAAGATCTACTGCGCTGTCCCCTTCCATACATCCTGTCACAAAGGTCTTTCCGGGCAGGATCCTCTTCGCTCATTCGAGCTAGATATCCCACCCACCGTCTACCGAACTGATTTTTCTTACAACATTAGCTTCAAGGTAGATCGCGTTCAACTCATGGTTTTAGCGTCTTCGGAATCGTTCTCCCTCACATATGGGGCCAACAATTCTCCTTAAGACCTTCTTCTCGAACGCGACTGAGACTTCAGAGTGCCTTTTATTGAGCACCCAGGTCTTGGATCCATACATAAGTACTGGTAAGACCATGGTCTTGTACAGTAGTAGCTTGGATGTTCTGGATAAATTTCGGGATTTAAAGAGCCATGATAGACCATACTCGGCTTTGTTGGATATGATCAGTTGTTCACGTATTTATTTGTCCATATTGTTATCGGCTGATACTATTGACCCAAGGTAGTTAAAGGATTGCATTACTTCAAATTCGTGCTCCACTACCCTGATACTTTGACCAACGTTAGGTCTTCTCTTCGCAGAAGTTGCCACCATGTACTTCGTTTTTCCCTCATTAATGTGCAGTGCCAGTTTTGTGCCGCCTGTACGATCTGGGTGAAGGAGTCTTGTATAGCCGAAACGGATTTACCGATGATGTCGATGTCATCTGCGTAGGCAAGAATCGGGCTGGACTAGGTGATAATAGTCCCTCCGGTTGTAACGCCAGAGTCACGGATTGCTTTCTCCAACGCCAGGTTAAAGAGGAGGCAGGCCAGACCGTCCCCTTGTCGGTTTGGACAGCAATCCCGCTATTTTTACTTTACCAGTTACGTTGGTCATGGTCAACCTACAAAGTCGTATCAATTTGTTTGGAATGCTTAACTCTCTCATGGCATTATATAGTTCTACCCTGGCTATGCTGTCCTAGGCATCCTTAAAGTCTATGAATAGATGATATAATGGAATCTCAAATTCCAGACATTTTTCGATCGCCTGCCTAAGGGTGAATATCTTCAAATATGTTGTCGCTCCTATTACGAGTCGAATTAATTCGAGTGCCGACGTTTAATAGTTCCATAGCTTCGCCGATGCAAGTGGCGTTCATCGACAGTATATTTACTTTGGGGTTCACCTTTGACGACAAGAGGCAGCACTGAGTTTTTAGGGCATTGAATTCTACTCGGTTAGATAAATCTGATGCAGATTGCTTATGCAGATTGGCCCTTCTTGCGCTACATCATCGTTATTCACGACGCTATGACGGTTCGAATCACTAAAACCTTGAACCAATGCTCAACACACCAGGCCACTGCCGCGTGTACGAATTCGATTTCTCTCAACTGATGTGAAATAGCTGAGTTTTCTGTTTAAATTGTTTAGTAGTTTTAAGTGTAGTTTAAAAATGTGAAAACTCATGTTTTGTATGTTTGTATTTTTATTGTATGTAAAATGAAAGATGTATTAATGTTTTATAGGTTAGATGTGTAAAATCAATATTTTAGGCTTTCTCGGTAGGACAAAGGTGGTGGGGGAGTTACTACGTAACATTGTTATTGCTTGGTATACGGCTGATGCCTTTGCTTATTTGATTTTCTTTCTGTATTGTTCTCCACTATTTGCTTGTGTACTGGGTGTAGAACTGTTAGAAACGCCAAAAATATATTCACCATTTGTATGCACATCGGTTAAAGTTTCAAATTGATTCAAATGACGAACAATAAAACTACCATTCCAAGTGACTTATACCCAGAGAACAACAAACTAAAAGCGATAATGTCAAGATGTTAATATTTTGAAATAAAAAGCCAAACTCGGGAAGTGATCTCGTATCATTGTCGAAGCTCTGCGAGCAAAAAACAATGGGTATATCATACGTTACGTCAGCTGAAATGAAAAGAAAACTAAACCTACGTTAATCTTGACTTCGATTGTAATCTAATTGTATCAAGCAGGAGCCACTATACATCACACATTAATTAGCTAAAATCTGGATATTATGTCAGAAATAAAGAGCTTGTTAGTGTTTAGTTATTAAATTTATTTAAAAAATAAATCATAATATTGTTTGTGTAGATTTAGGCTTTAATTTAAATGTACACGACGTTTATTATTTACATTTTGCAAAAAACAGTACGGAAATGCATTTATTAATTAATAAAAACAGCTTTACTGTTTTTAAAATAATTTCCATGATGATCACCACACTCGCATTTCCTCAAACCAAACAAATTAAAGGATCACTTCAACTCAGATAGTGCTTTTCTACTCCCATATATATAGCGTTTGCGACGATAGTAAAGAGCGTGTGATTCGAACCGACGCTATCACGGTTAGAATCACTAAAAGGTAGAACCAAAGCCCAACGCATCAGGCAACTGCCACGTGTAGGAATTCGATTTCTAAACTCAAGTACATTCGACTGATGTGGACATGCTACATTATTGCTATGGTATACGGCTTTAATGGATGTGCTTTTGATGGTGTTGCTCTTCACTATTGATCGTGTGTATCTGCTAGAAACGCCACTCACTCCCTCCCCAGTAACTTTCGTTACGATCAACTTTGAAATGCAAACGACTAAGCGAAGAACGATCGAAATAAGGTCAGAGCAGGCGAGTGAGCCGGTGCTCTGCGTAGAAGTCGTGTGATTGTACGTGGGAAAATTCTGTGTGCGTATGGGA
This sequence comes from Microdon myrmicae, assembly GCA_963931805.1. Taxonomy (NCBI): domain Eukaryota; kingdom Metazoa; phylum Arthropoda; class Insecta; order Diptera; family Syrphidae; genus Microdon; species Microdon myrmicae. Next base: position 159,906,020 of record OZ007499.1, read on the forward strand.
GTGTGTGTTATGTCGTACAGATCACGTCGGGTCACCAGTTATAGCGTTTGCGACGATAGTGAAGAACGTGTGATTCGAACCGACGTTATCACGATTAGAATCACTGAAACATAGAACCAATCTCAATGCATCAGGCCACTGCCGCGTGCACGAGTTCGATTTCTAAACTCAAGTACATTCGACTGATGTGGAAATGCTATATTATTGCTATGGTATACGGCTTTAATGGATGTGCTTTTGGTGGTGTTGTTCTTCACTATTGATTCTTAAATTCCTGACATTTTTCCATCGGCTGCCTAAGTGTGAATATCTGATCAATCGCTGATTTGCCTGGGATGAAGCCACGCTGATATTGACCAATGATGGCTTTAGCGTATAGGGCTATCCGATTCTGAAGGATAGTGGAGAGTATCTTATAGGCGATATGCAGCAATGTTATACCCCTATAGTTGTTGCACAATGTGATATCTCCCTTCTTATGGATGGGGCAAATTATACCACGACGCCAATCTTCTGGCATCTCCTCTTGCTCCCATACGTGCACCACGATTTCATGAATTGCGTGATGTAACGCTGTCCCTCCCTGTTTGATCATTGAGGTGCACTTCCCATCGCTCCAGAATGCCTTCAGGATCGGTGATCAGATTACCCTCTTTATCCTTGCAGTAAGTGCAGCGTGGTGTGTACCGCGTCATACTGCGGATTATTTGGTAGAACTTCCGCGCCTGGTGCAGAGCTCGCTCTCTACTTTTCTCTATTTCACAGACAAGGTTTTTTTCCCAGGCACTTTTCTTTTGTCTGTAAGTCTTTTTTTCAGATCTTCTGAGCTCTTTGTATTTCTCCTCACGAACCCGCCTCCTATGAGACTGCTGCATTGCCCGGTATGCAGCATTCTTACGTTCAGTCGCTAGTTTGCAGTCATCATCAAGCCAGTCGCTCCGATCTTAAGGATGTCCATTTCTCTTCTACGCCCGGCATTCTGGCCCTAGGACTTACTCTCCCTCCGTCAAGCTCTTCGAGGGCGAGTCTTAGCGCATGACTAAAGGTGTTACTGGTATTCTCATTGCGTAAGGCAGCCGTGTTGATCCGAATCTGATCCGCGGATTCAATACGTCTCCGTAAGGCAATCCGCGCTCGGAAAACCAACAAGATAGTGCTCCGAGTCAACGTTGGCATCTCATCGCATGGTAGGTTCGTACCGTCACCATCATCAACCAGGCTCGAGGAGTGGCGGCGATGTATCAACACGTGGTCAATTTGGTTGCGAGTGGCTCCATCAGGTGATACCGAGGTGGCTTTGTGGATATCTTTACGCGGACACCTGATAGTCGCAACGACCAAGTTTTTTGATGTGGCCAATTCGATGACTCGTAGTCCAGTGTCATTAGTGTTCTCATGCAAACTATGGGAACCTGCGTAGTGGCTGAAAACCGGCTCCGGACCTATTTTCTCATTCAAATCACCAAGAACGATTTTTACATCGTATCTTGGGCAGGCATTGAGCGCCCGTTCGACGTTCTCGTAGTATTCTTCTTTTTCGTCGTCAGGGGACTCCTCTCTAGGTCCGTGAACGTTTATGAGGCTTATGTTCTTAAACTTGCCTAGCACGTGAAGAGTGCATAGTCTTTCGTTTATTGCATTGAAACCGATGAGGGCAGGTTTCAGTTTTGGGCCGACTAGAAACCCTACCCCGAGCACATGGTGTTTCGGGTGACAGCTGTAAGTTTCTTTGAATAACACCACTCCCCGTCCATCTCATTTCTTGTAATGCTGTTATGTCAGCCGGACAGACCATCGGACAGCTGCTGTGCAGTTCGAGCTCTGTATAGTGAGCGGACGTTCCATAAGAAAATTCTTAAATCGTTTAGCCATTTAAGTTTCCGTGGTCGCCGTCGTGTATCCGGTCCATATCCGAGGCTTGTTAAATTATCCATAATAATTCGTTTTTACGGGCATGGTTATTAGCCTTGCGCCAACCTTTCTCAGGATATCGCTGCATGCATTGGGTCATTACTTGGTGGGTGCCAAAGTACCTATCCAGGGGTGTCACGTGGGGACTACATGTCAACTTGGATTGAACAGGGACAAGGATCGTCCTGGCCTTCGCCGGGTTGAAAGCAATCAAAGATTTTGCCCAGTGTGTTCGCTTCCGCCCCCTCGTGCAATATCAATATAACCTTAAAAGTTGAGTTGGTAAGGACCGACGACTTGTGCTATTGTTGCAGTGGGGCACAATAACAATCGCCTGGTGAAATACCATCTGTTTAATATTATATAAAGTCGTGATGTTATATTATATACTCCATTAACGTTAATTTTGGACTTGACATGTCTCATCTCATTTTAAAAAATAGAGTATTGCATTTGGTCTACCGAAGATTATTGTATTTCGAAAGTGAATGAAACTAAGGACAAATTCACTATTTCCAAAAGTAAAAAGACGCTATTTATGGTAACATCGCCTAATTAAAAGCAGTCACTTTCGAATGTACTCAAATTTTAAGATCAAAGTTACATGTCTCGAAAAAAAAAATTCCGAAATAGCTCTCATTAAATTTTTTGAAGAATAATAGTATTGTTAAAGGGAAACCCAAATCAACTATTAGGTGTCATTGTTGATAATAAGTGACACAGGCGCCGATAGAATATGCTAAAAAAAAGAGGAGAGATAAAAGGCATCTAGGGTGAAGTCCGAAAAGCAGTAAGTCACATGAATTCAGCTGCTAATTGATTTGGATTTCTACTCTAAAGAAACTAAACAACCATTCAAATTACAGCGGTTAATTAGGGGACGCACTCTAAAGAAAAGAGAACAACATCATGGTTGACTAAAGATGAAAACTCATTTAGCTGACTTAACAAATCCCCTTTTCTAAATCTATAAATTGGTAGTAAAATTAGTCTACAATATGTTCCCAAGAATTCGCCTAAAAAATTTCAATTTGTTATAGTTTTATAGCTAAGTGGGGATTACTTTTTTTTACTAATAGTCTTGACATTTCTTGGAAAAAGGAGGAGTGAATAGAGTTTATTTACGTTTTGAAAATGGCATGCATGTGTAGAACCAAAACCTCGTGAATTAGTCAGATTAACTTGTCACAGTTTTCTAGAAATAAATACCAAAGTCATTGCCTAATCGCACAGACTGGTAGTTGAACCTGAATATACTCACAATCAGTCACATATCCCACACTCTCCTTGCCGTCATGTTTAATTGAATTGTCGCCTCAATGGCTGAATTGGTAAGGTGGTTGTGTCTTGGGTTTGATTGTGTTAACCTAGGTTCAACTGACGATTCGTGCTATTGTGCAGTTCGGCACAATTACTGAGTGGTTGATAGGGTCCCAAAGTCCAGTTGCCCGGTGAAATACCACTCCACTAAGCTATAGGCTTCGTGAAATGGTTGGGAAAAATTCTTGAGCATCTTTCGGAGCTTGGCTGATGGATCCGGTCGAGAAAAATAAATCTCAGGCCGATGACTCAGCGCTGTAGGTTCGTCTTTCCTGGGAGAAGTAAAAAAAAAAAACACAAGTTCCAACCCTAACAGCGTGGACAATTAATAATTACTGTTAATTTGTCTAGGTCACTGGTGATGTAATAGTTTTTTATTGAATAAATAGTGGGATTAATAAAACTGTTATGCCTGTTATTATCACAACTACAACGAGATTGTAATGGTTTTACTTAGTATGTTTTATGTTTTCGTCATGTGAGCTTATCACGAATTTATGTGACAAATGTTGGTGTTTCATTCACAGAAAATGTTCCCGATATAGGAATTGTTACGAGAACATTAGTTTCCATTATGATTTATAGTATTCTAAATTCGATCACTTTTCGAGGTTCTATTGCTAGCTTAACAAAAAAAAAAAAACGTCTTTGTCAGGAACTTCACCTGCACTTGTAATTTGTTTATTTTTTGCATTGCTTTTTGACGATATGCTTATTATACTGATTTCTTGGTGTTAATTTTAGTTCTTACTAGATGAGAATGTGATGCTTATTCAATGTTGATTGGTACAAAATTGTATATTATGTAAGGAGTTATTATGAATTAAATTCATTAAATTTTTGTATTACAAACACTTATAAACTGCGATATCCAATCGCGATCATGTTAAAATATTCCAGTTTGCACTAAAGCTTTGGTTTTGAATTTCCTCAGTGTAATTATATAATTACTAGGTTACGCCTTCAATGTGTGCAGTTTATATTGTTGCCTGGAATTGCGAAATGACTGTATAATTGTGTGGCATGGTGATTTATAAATAAAATATTAATTAAACATGTTAATGAATTACTATATATTATGATAGTGAAATTATTTTAATAGAAGTCTTTAAAAAAGGAAGAGTCACGCGATATTGAAAAAGAAAGAATTGACAATTTTATGTAAATACTAGCTGGAGTTATGTTTTTCGTGGTCGATTCAAAAGGGTCAATTGTAAAACACATTTCATGGCAGGCCTCCTATTTTTTAGAGCATTAGGATATACTCACAGTACGACGATCTTTCGTAAAATTGACTTAAGACCGTCCGTCACAATGTCAAAAAACACTGCAAGTAATAAATTTACGCAGGTTCATTTAGCCATTGTCAGTTTTATTTGTCGTTTTTGCATGACATGTCTATGTTTATTTTGACAACAATGGCTGAGTTATGACAGTATACCAGCAAATAGAGGATTAGGGGTGATTGTTTAGCAACAAGTTCTTTATAAAGTGAGATGTTTCACCTTCGTCCTTACCTAACGGTGTAGTGTTAGGATTGTGTGTGGTTGTTTACAGCTGTGATGGGTGCTTCTGGTAAACACACCAGAAATCGAATTCTTTGAAGCGACTGCCAAATATTCAGACCCTAAGTATCGTGGCACTCACCCCTTTTTTCCTATTTCTTCTAACCCACTTATACTAATTATTTGTTTCTCGCTCTCATACCTGCCTTGTATCTTTTATACAATAATCGCTTTAATAGCTTTAATAACCCCAACAATTCACCAATCGAATTTCTTTTATCAACGTACTACATAGGCTGAAAAGTTCCGGGACTTTTAATGAAAACAAGCGTTTTTTGGACAAAGTTATATTCATTCCCCAACATAGTTGCTTTCGAGGGCGATACACTTGGTATAGCGATTTTCCAACATTTCGATGCTCTTTCTGTTGTGCGAAACGTCCACGCCTTCGAAGTACGGCTCGGTTTCTGCGATGACTTCCTTATTCGATCTGAATCTTATTCCCTGGAACCATCGCTTGAAGTTTGGGTAATAATCGCTGGGGCCCAACTCTGGAGAATACGGTGGGTGAGCAACCAATTCAAATCGGAATCTGTGCAATTTAACCATCGCCTTCAAAGACGTGAATAACGGTGCGTTATCGTGATGGTACAGAGCTTTTTCTTCGCTATATGGGGATGTTTTTTCTTTATTTCGTCGTTCAGTTTGTCCTATAACCCTGCCTAATACTCTCCTGAGACTGTTCTTTCCTTCTGCAGGTAATCTATTATTTATTGGCCTATAGGAACCCGGAAGTTCATGACCTCACTAACACGGCTGCGCCATCGTTCCCTATCCTGTGCGCTCTCCTTCCACGCTTGACCGACTGATCCGATCTCCTCAGGGTCAAACCTTACATTGTCCTCTCATCTCCGTCGCGGCCGCCCTACCGGTCTCTTTCCTGTCGGTCTTGCGTCAAGAATTCTATGCAGGGTCCCATCATTGCCCATTCTGGCCACATGTCCGGCTCATCTTAATCTTCGCGACCTGATTACTATCACTATTGTAGGTTTGGAGTATAGCTCTTCTAATTTACAATTGTGTAGTTTTCTCCTTTGTCCCATGTGCTCATCATATTTGGGACCAAGGATCGTTTTTATAGTTTCCTCTATTTTCCTGCCTTTTCATCATATTTACCACCAAAGGTACTCCTTAAAACTTTTTTCTCAAATACGCGGTATTTGTTTTCTTCTCGTTTTGTAAGAGCCCATGTTACGCATCCGTATAAAATAAACGACATGATTATGGTTCTATAAACACGGAGCTTTATATTACGTGGTAGCAGTCTGGATTTCAGTAGTTTACTGACTTCGTGCCAACTAGCCGGAGTGTAGTCTTTTGTTAATTTCCTTCTACAATTCGTTACTGGCCCTCAGTATGATTCCCAGATATTTAAACTCTTTAACTTTTTCAAATATCTTGCCCCTGACGTTATGTGTGCTCCCTGAGGTCTACCTGCTCACGCCGTAATCATATATTCTGTTTTATTTTCATTTATTTCTATGTGCGAGCACTTGTGTGACCCCGTTCAGGGATGATCCGGCCATGTTGTCGTCTTGTACCTTTCTGATGACATACTCGAGCACAAGGATAAAAAAGCATGATGAGAAGCCATCCCCTTGTTTTAGTCCCTCACGGATTTCAAATGGTTCTGAGAGGTGGTTTTCTATTCTAACTCGCCCTTTATTTTCGTTCATGCAGATTTGAATAAGGGCGGCATATTTTTTCGGTATTCCCACCCCAACTACAATATGATAAAGTGTTTGCTTTGCGACTGAGTCGTAGGCTTTTTTGAAGTCAACGAGAAGTTGGTGAACCGTTCTCCGTATTCCCACTTCTTTTCCAGCAATTGCCTTACTGTGAACATTTGGTCGCTCGTTCACCGGTTCCTATGGAATCCGCACTGGTAGTCTCCCAGTATCTCTTCTGCCTACGGTGTGATACTCGCCAGTATGACATTTCTTAGTATTTTGTATGTGGTTGGGACAATGTTATTCCTCTAGTTTTCGCAGTCCGGTCTGTCGCCTTGCTTGTAAATGGGGATGACTATTGAGGTTTTCCATTCTTCCGGAATGACTTCCTTATTCCATATTGTCTTGATCAGTTGATGGATCTATAGCGTTTGGGATGATAGTGAAGAATGTGTGTTTCGAACTGACGCTATTACAGTTACCAATGCATAACACATCAGGCTACTGGCCGTGTTTCGAATTCGATTTTTAAACTCAAATATATTCAACTGATGTGAATTGTTCTGTTATCGCTATGGTATACGGCTCTGATGCATTTTCTTATTCGATTTTCGTTCGGTGTTCTTCACTATTTGCTTGTGTATTGTGTGTGTAGTATACCCGCCTGTCACGTGGGAGATCGGGGTTCGATTCCCCGTCGGGGAGCCTCTGGCGCAAGACTAATGACCTTGCCCGGAAAAAAACAAATCATTATGGAAAATTTAACAAGCCTCAGGACTTGCTAAATAAGGCCAAGACCGGTTCCCGGTTGTAGTGCCGATGATGATGATGATGATGATTGTGTGTGTATCTGTTAGAAACACCACAGATCTTTCCAGCGGTTGGCTCTCCTCCATGCGATAATCTATGAAGACTATGCCATGTGCATCCACCGTAACCATCCCAGCCGATTCGATGTACTTTCTTCACTATTTCCGCACCCGTAGCCTCTTTTGGCCTTTCAGAGCGAGGTGCGTCTTAAGTGTTTGTACGGCCCATTTTAAATTCACTAAGCCACCGATAAACGGTTGTTCTCGAAAGAGCAGATGTTAGATAACATTTCTGCAACCATTGCAACGATTGTTCAGAAGTTTTTCTCATCAAAAAACAATGTTTGATCAATATGCGATAATCCTGTTTTTCCATTTTTTTTTTCCGAAAGCGAAAGTAGTGTCACTTAAACCGCTGTAGCTTGTAAACGAATGGACGAAATATCAGGAAACTTTATACATAAACTAGTGACAGATGGGCCCTGGAAATGAAACATGTTCATATTTTAGTGGCGCCACTTATTCAAAAATCCTGGGACTTTTCAGCCCATGTGGTAGATGTGTGACTTCATTTACCGACACAGACCTAGTGGAAGCACAGACCACGTGATTTGAAAAATATGAGATGTATTGCCAGGACTTGAATGGTTTCCGGTTGCTTATCACTTTAAATTTTTTTCATACTGTTTGTGTATTCATGCCAGAATAAAACTTAATATTAAAAATGTCTCGAAATCGAGTTACCTCATCATGGTCCTTTCACCGAATGCGAGAAATAACGGATTTGAAATAAAATACTCAAGATAAATGTTAATTTTGTATAATATTAATATATTATGTTTGATTTGTAACATGAAATTAAATGAAAAAACAAAATTTTTTGTTGATGTTATATGTATAACATTCTTCTATGTACGCGAATATGTTTGAGCATTCAGTTATTTAAACAAAAATTAATGTGTGCCATATTAAAATTAGAATTGAAATGATTGTATTGTATTGAACGAAATACATAAGTAACTTATAATTTTGAATTATCTATCGAGAAAACAAGAACAATAAAATTGCACGTGACTTAGAACTCCTAATCTGCACTTACACTAAAGTTAAATATCGACTTGAAATATTAGATTATATATATATATATATATATATATATTGCATGTTTATAATTGGCATGGTAATTCAATGAATTCCAGTAAATAACACGTACATGGATATTGATTGGGAAATTTAATTTAGTAATAGCTTTGAATGATATGAATAATATAAAAAAATGCGGGAGTTGTTTGATAAGTCGGTGCCCTTCAAATAATTTTTTTAGAACAAATCGAGTCGTTCTTTCAACAGCATAAAGTGAAATCGGTTTAATAATGATGCATTGTGATAGGCATTATCTATATAGATATTCTTGTTTCTTAGTGTATAATAATGGAACCAGGTTTTCTCCATTGCCAGACACCCTCGTAAAAATGCCCTAGCATTGCACTTAAATATACCCAAATACTGTTTTGATGCGTTTACGCTTTTCTTTTTATTGATCGACTAAATATAGACATACCGCGTCGGTACATTTTTCATAGCCAAATATTCATGTTAAATATTAAGATAACCATTAAAATTGATTAAAATGTACTTGCTAAAAAAAAAAAATTGATTGCATTGATTGGAGCGTAATATCTTATGGAAGTTACTGATTTATCAAACTGCACTCCTTATATATCAATAATAACGTCGCAAATATCTTTTTTACCAAATTTAATGTTAATCTGAGCACCAGGCTTTCAATTCACAAGTCATAAATCAACGAATGACGTCCATCAAACTCATGTTATTGTGAAGCTCTATTTTTCGAATAGATAGGTGACTTTTGTAACACTTACAATAGACTCCATTATCTCTTCTTGTGGGAAGAAGTTAGACTTTTTAAAAATAAACCTTATTACATCATGTAATTATATTATAAAATTCGTTAACATTATTTTTTACGAGTATCGAAATGTCTAATTTGTTTATCATGTTACTGGCTTAGGAAAGTATGGCTCAAAGTATTGTCTCAGACACAAATATGTATAAATACCGCTATTTATGACGGTAATAAATAATAAATTTACAAATAACATTATTTATCTGTATGAATAAATGTAAGATATTGATTTGCGATAACTATTGGAATCGCTTAGTTCAGTTTTCAACCAAATTTGTTGAAATGTTGTCATCGAATGTATGAACAGCAATTACGAGTTGTTGTCTCGCAAGTTTTTTTTTTTTGATTTACTTATTACAGTGTATAGAAAACTAAAATAAATTTATATTTAAGTTACAATGAATTTTTTTGAAGATATGATTGCAACCCTCATAGAAAAATCACACACAATTAAAGTATTGAAGCACCAAAAAAAAAAATACTTTTTATTTATTCACCGCAATAAATATTTACAGTACATGTTAGAATTTTTCAAAAAACGTACAACTAATAATAACAAACTACACACAATATTTGTATATAATGTCGTCGCCATTTGATAATGGCTGCAAGGCAAAAAAATATTTTTCGCACCAAATAGGTAATGGGGGAATTGTGTCGATGTTTAAGTTTAATCGGACTATTCAAATGCCAAAAGGATCACTAGCTGTTATATAAACGAAATATAATTTTTAGATAAATACAGATATCTTTTTGTATCTAATTTAAGTTTCAAATGTACTGATTATTTTTAGTTGTTAACAAACTTCCAAAAATGTGTTATAATTAGATTTAGGACCTTATATGAAAAGTTTATTCCAATGGAAAATAAATGCCCTTTTAAAATAATTTTCCGTAAGCAGTTTATAGCATGACATCTTCGTTTCGGAATGCAATTTTTATTCCTAGTTTTTCGAATTCATGGTACAAAGAAAATGCATTGATGTTGTTATTTGCATCTTTATCTTAAATATCGATAAGACTATATCTGCCTTTAGAAGCATGATTAATATTTTGAGTGTGCACTTCCCTTTTCTTTTTTCTTTTTTTCAAAACACCGCATCTTGGTACTCCAATTTACGAATGAACGAATCATCTCTTTGATAGCAACATTTCCAAATGAATTGTGGGAATTTAGAATTCAATGTGTTTGATGCAGACAGCGCAAAATTTTGCTCAAAATGCATGCAGCGTAAAGACATTTAATGTGGCACCAGTAAATAAAATGAATAGCAAGATAATAATGAGAATAAAAAGAATGATTGCACCTTTTTTTCAATTATGTTGGTACTTGTTAGTGTGATGCATTTAAGATGTAATTAAAAAAAAATCTTCTTTTGATTTTCCCTAAATATTCACGTAAAGATGATATGTTGATTATTTTTTACAGCACTTAACTTAAAACTTTAACCTCTAAATATAAAATATTTATAAACATAATTATAAATTTGAGTTTGTTTCACTCCTATTATGTGTTTGCTTAATAGTTTTATAATACGGGCAATTATTTAATAGACCTTTTATTAGTTTTCATTTTAAGATTATTACTTTTCTATAAGTCGATAAAGATAACTAAAAAACATATTATAAAACCACTAATTTCAACCTAAAATAAATAAAATAACTTTGCGAGGCAGATTTAGCTAACGCAAGCAATATAATTACTTAATATGGATAAACATGCAATCTTTTTATTTCAGTTTATTGTCCAGTTATCCTATTAATTTTATTTATATAGTTTTGTTATATAAATATATATATAAAAACAAATAATGCATGCTTTTCTCGCTTTCATTCTACATTTATGTGTTTATTGATTTGTGTATTTTTTTAATTACATTATTTCACGATTCTTTTAACAACCATCACGTACAGATAAATTTAAACTATAGTTAGATTTTATATGAATAACAATATTAATATACAATTTGTTTCTTTCCCTGATGCTGCATCGATGTACATATATATTACGATCGAAATTAACGTCACCTAATGAAACAGGTGGATTTACGACATATGGATGAACAGCAAGGGAGTAATATTGTAGATGTTGGTGTTGACCTTTCGGAGTTTTATATGTCAGTCGAATGGGATATATTGGAAGTTCCAGCTGTGCGGTATGTTAAAAAATATCAACATTTTTGTTTATACTCTGGTTAAATAAATTATAGAATCGTGTTCTTTAAAAAAGCCAGAATTTATGAGTTAAGTTTTTTCATTATACATTACTTGTTTTCTGAACAATTTATTGAAAAGTAATAGTTCAGTGCTTTGTTAAGCACAAAATAACATTTAATTGGAATGTTACACGTAGAAATCCGATACTTCGATGGTTACATATATGATAAACCCAATATTCCAATAATATAATATATAAAATGTGGCGCAAGGCTAATAACGTTGCTCGTAAAAATAAATTATCATGGAAAATTTAACAAGCCTCGAGACTTGCTTAATAAGGCCAAGACCGGATCCCGGCTGTAGTGCCGATGATGATGATGATATATGTTATATATATTTTATATATATTATATATATTTTATATATATTATATATATTATATATATTTTATATATATTACATATATTTTATATATATTATATATATTACGTATATTATATGTATTTTATTTGCCACAAGGCAAATAACCTTGCCCGGAGAAACAAATTATTATGGAAAATTTAACAAGTCTCGGGACCTGCTAAATAAGCCCAAGACCGGATCCCGGTTGTAGTGCTGATGATGATGATGATGATAATATATAAAATAGGGATCCTCACCGTTATATTTTCTTAGCCTTTCGTCTAATAGTTACATCTATACCGATTGCTGGGAGCATTATACTCTTGAGTTCCCAGTTGTAAGATTGGCTTTTTCTTGTAATTGCTGGTTTTGGTTTTCGTCTCTTTTTCGTCCTTCAGGTTTTATTTAATTTAATCTCATTACTATTTCAGTCCTTCAGCTTCTATTTAATTTATTTTGGTTACTATTTCCGCCCTTCAGATTCCGCACAAATTATTTAATTTAATCTCGTTACTATTTCCGACCTTCAGATTCTATTTCATTTAATCTCGATATTATTTCCGTCCTTCCGGTTTGTCGTTTTACGCTAAATTAATTTATATTTTTTCGTTTTTTACTTTTTGGCTTTAATACTCAATGCCAATTTTGTTTTTTTTTTTGTGTACAGTAGTTTTTTTTTTCTTTAGTACTTGTTTTGTTGTATTATATTGTTACGTAATTTTGATTGTACGTTTATCGACTTCCTCGGTTCGATCTCTGGATTGTGAATAACCCAACGAAACTCAAAGTTTGTTCTCTTTTTCTGAACAGATTTATTTTATTTTCACTTATTATTTTGCCACTTAATATCCAGTTTGCTTACTGAGTCGATGTATATCATTCGACGTCCAAATTCGAACTAACTGAGAGACGCCCGGCATGCTATTCACGATTATTCGAGTGTAAGTTCGTCACAATATAATATATGAAATAGCGATACTCACCGTTATATTTTCTTGTGTTGTCAGCCTTTCTTTTAATAGTTACAGCTATTCCGGTTGATGGAGGCGTTGACTCTCGAGTCCCCAGTTGTAAGATTGGCTTTGTTCTTGTAGTTGCTGGTTCTTGTTTTCGTCTCTTTTTCGTCCTTCTGGGTTTATTTAATTTAATGTCGTCACTATTTCAGTCCTTCCAGTTTGTCGTTTTACGCTAAATTAATTTATATTTTTTCGTTTTTTACTTTTGGGTTTTAATACCCAACGCTAATTTTTTTTTTTTTTTTGTGTACAGTAGTTTTTTTTTTCTAGTACTTGTTTTGTTATATTATAGTATTATTATTTAGTTGTTATACTTTTAATTTTGATATTTTCAAGCGAGAGAGAGAGAGAGGGTGGGTGGTTTTAAGTCAAACCGTTTTGAACAAAACCCTTGTTATTGTCTTATTCACATTTTGTGTGTTAACATTTTTCAACTATTTGTTTGTTGAATTTATCCCAATATCAAGACAAACAATGTTTAAAGTCTAGTTTATTGTATAATCCCTTACATCTTAATTTATTAGGCCCACGCGGGCACTCGGATAATCGTAACTTGAATGAAGTCATAAATTATTACCTTTTCTCCTTTCTCTTACACGTTTCACTTGTAATCACAGTAATCATCATCATCATCGGTACTACAACCGGGATCCGGTCTTGGCCTTATTTAGCAAGTCTCGAGGCTTGTTAAATTTTCCATAATAACTTATTTTTACGGGCAAGGTTATTAGCCTCGCGCCGAATCACAGGAATACTCAGACATTAAGCAAAGCCTTTTTATGTTTTTGAAGCAGAGTCTAACTGAAACTTAACATACATACCTTAATCTCACTAATCTAATTTACTTATTTTTTGCAAAACTTATATTTAAACGAATTATACCGTGAGCCTAGATATAAAGCCTGTCATTTATGAAATTTATTCCTTGATATTGGCAAACTAGTCTTACATACATGAGTACTGCAATTAATACATCCTTCTCGAACCAAAAGCCCTGATTCGAGGTCCTGAGATGCCCTTTGTTCTTGACAATGTCAACGATTTTCTCCTATGCTCAGCAAATAGATGTACAACCTCCTCACTAATTCAGCCACTGAGTATATGCCCTAAATTCCAAAAAGAAAGAAATTGTTTTGTTCTAATTTTTGTGTTAATTTTTTTTTATATAATACACGCCCGAGTTATTTTTGTGAGTTAATAATTCCAAAAAATAATTAAAAGATTTTCTTTTCGGAGTCTTGCTCCTTTTTTTATTATTCATTCACAAAAAAAAAAACCGATTGTCAAGCAGAACATCGTTCGATCCGCACTCTTCGGCTGGATAGGTTTAGATGAAGATTTTTGTCTACATCTGTTACTTATATACATTTCTTGTTTTTACTTAAAATCTAATATTTCTAAAGATAATAGAATCTACCTCAGGTAGTCACAAAATATCTACCTGTGTATATTGTAATAGGTAATTAAGGGAAATATAATTACACTATAACGGCATGTAGCGTATAAATGTCGGGTTTTGTTAATTGGTCTAAAATATGAGATGCGTAAGTTATTTTTGTTTTTGTTTATGATGTCTATCGGTTTCGAATGTTGTAAGGGTCATGGGTTGGGATTGTGTTAACTCGCGCTTAAATATTAATGCCCAGCTTAGTTGGAAGATGAGAGAGAGAATTGGGAAAGGGAGGGACGATGCCCATTAGTCTTAAATTATAACATGACCTGAGTACCACTCGGGTCTCCTATGCATTTTTGATCGATTTTGCATCTTAAAAAAACTTGCAATTCTGTTTCTGATGCTTACTGATCAAACAGGGAAATTAAATAATAGAAGATGTAAGTGTCATTCAAGGACAAAGAGTTTACGTTAAAGCATATATTGGATTGTAAAAGGCAGTATTGTATTTTGGATGAAATGAATTGCAGTCGATTATATCATCCCCCTTGTCATATTATGCTACTCCGCTTCTCCAGCTTCAATGAAATCGCAAAGTCAAAAACTGACATCTGACACTTCGCAAAGCGTTATTAGGACGGGGCGGATGAAATACATCAATTACTCCTGGCGTCGTGTTGACTTTCCCCAAGCAGAGTCTGAGCTTTTATCTGTATAAAGATTCATTTCCATGGTACATTAATACTTGTTAGAATTAGCCACTCTTTTATTTTGGAACCCGTCATCTTCCTTCGTTGAGTTCGAAACCAACCATCACTCCAACTCCTTTCAATATGAGACTAAGCAAAACACTTGTTTCTAACAATCTCCCCCTCGACAATAGATGTTTACTAACAACAATGCACGCACGAAGGGTATAATATACATTAAATTACACGTACAATAAATGCAAAAAGGTATTACGCAGAAAGGGCGTGAAGTACTCATTACTAGACGGAAAATAGAGACTATCAAATGTCAAAGATGTAGTCTGTGGGCCTCACCCCACCAGGCCCTGCTAGTTAATGTGACATCCCTGTTAATGTGGGCGATTCAATGAAAAAGGACATTCTTATTCTTCGGTTCACCGCCCACGCCATTTTCTTTTGTTTTCAATCGTGCTTAAATCATAACCTTGCCAATTATCTTACCGCCTCTTTGACATAGTGGAATATGCGATGTGCTTGTCGAGCTACAGTAATTAGTGGGTGTATGGGTTAGTCTATGATGTGATGATTTATGTGCTCATCAATGCACAATTTTGGTTCTAGGTAATATCGATTTCATATTTCTTCTTTGCTTGCTATAATTTTTGGAACTAAAAAAATAAAATACTTTAATATTAGATATTTAGCAGCTATATGCTGAAAAAAGCGATTGAAGGATTTGACATCACCTCTCTCCGAAGGACGTCGAATGAACAGCGCAAAGAATTAATACAATTATGGAATTATAGGATGTTTATTTAAATTAGGAGCACATGTAAAAATTATAACCACGAAAACCATTTTACAGACATTTTGAAATAGTTTTATTAGTATCGATTTTTTGTAAATTTTATAAAACTAAAAAAATAAGAGATACATTCTATAAATATTAAAATTATTTCCCTGTATTTCCTTCTTATTATTTATGGTTGCAGAAACGAAAAGTTCTACACTTGCTGTGATGAGCCCTATTTGGATATTACGTTTAATATAACAATGCGAAGGAAAACACTGTTTTATACCGTTAACATTATAATTCCTTGTATGGGCATTTCATTTCTTACTGTATTGACATTCTATTTGCCGTCAGACAGTGGCGAGAAGGTAAGTTACATTAATTTTATATAGTAGGTATTAAATTATTGTTGTTCCTGTGTCGTTGTTTTTTTTTTTTTTTTTTGGTTCAGTAGGAAGGTGGAAATCTTCAAAAGAAGACCGATCCAGGGGCATGTCGGGTTTTTACCGACTAAAATCACCTTCCGCCAGGCTCATATTCCCGTTGATCCCCGCGGATCTTTCTTTTAGATATTCCATAGCGGGGCGGAACGGAGTTTACCTGTTACTCCGATCGTCACGTCGCAACTGCTGCATCATGTCACATAAAACAGCATTTGCTACGGACCATGTCTGTTTTGAACTTAGCATGTATTCTATTACTCCTCCCGGAGTAACTGCCCGTCTCATATGTGTCTCCAAAATCGTGCGTGCGGTCCCGAATCTCACGCACTCTGTGAGTACGTATTCCGCGTTTTCTATTTTGCCTTCACAATACAAGCAGTATGGGTGATTCACATGCTTATACTTGTGCAAGTATTGCCGGAAACATCCATGTCCTGATATTAGCTGGGTCAAGTAGTAATTCAGCTCGCCATGTTTTCTTTTCATCCATGTTTCTATATCAGGTATCATGGTGCGGGTCCATCTTCCTTTGGTGGAAGAATCCCACCTTCGTTGCCATTCTCTTAGGCTTGAGAGCTCTAATTGTGACCCCATTCCCCGACGATTCTCTTGGGAGACCTTATGCAATGCAGCGTTTTCTTTAGCTGCAATGTCAAGTGGTGTCCTCCCGGCCAAAACATTTATGGCATCTTCGGATACCGTTCGAAATACACAACATACTCTTAGTGATGCCAGTCTATGCGCTGAGTTCACTCCCCTCATTTATGACTTATACTGTGCGGCTCATGTCCATATGTGAGCTGCATACATTATAGTGGAGGTGTTGACACTGGTTATGAATTTCCTTATGTGGGGCCGGGGTCCTCCAACATTGGGTAGCAGTCTCGCCAAAACTTTCCATACTCTTGCCGTTTTTTCACTCGTTTTCCTCAGGTGTTCCTTGAAGCCCATCCTGTTGTCAAGTATAACACCAAGATATTTAATATAGGGACTGGATCTGATTATTTGTCCTTCTATTTCCAAATCAACTTTCTTGCGGCTGCTTATTAAAACTGCCTCCGTCTTATGTCCAGCTAGTTTCAGTCGGGCCATATCTAGCCAGCATTTAATGCTCTGGATTGCTTGGGAGCAAATATTCTCCAGCTCATCTAGATGTTTAGCGACGGCTACTATTCCAAATCATCTGTGTACCCAATGATTCTAACCCCTTCTGGTACATTGACCCTGAGCACACCATCATACATGATATTCCATAATAGCGGACCTAATACAGATCCCTGAGGTACACCCGCTGTTATTGCAGTCTTCTATCCGAGAGATTGTTTGCTAATATACGCACCAAGTAGGGTGAGACTTGTAGATCGCTCAACGCTTCTAGAATCCGATTCCAATTCACCGAGTTAAAAGCATTTTTAACATCAAGCGTCACCACCGCGCAATATTTTTTGGTACCACTTAGCCACCGTGCTCCAGGTATTGCATTGCGAGCGATGTTGCACACCACAGATAGCGCTTTTCCGGTTGATCTACCTTTCCGGAACCCATGCTGCGATTCAGAGAGCCCTTCCAGGCGAGTGGCAATTACTCGCTCAGGCAGTTTTCCTGTTTTGTCCAGCATGCACAAGGGGCGATAAGACGACGGCTCTTCTGGATTCTTGACACCTTTTGGTATAAGCACAAGCCGCTGTTTTTTCCATCGTTTGGGAAATTGTCCTGTTTGAAGGCAGGCTGTGAAGAGACTGCTGAAGACTTCCGGCTTTTTTGTTAGAGCAGTCTTCACTTCAGTGTTAGGGATACCATCCAGTCCCGGGGTATTGTTTTTTTTTTTGATAACCCTTGCAGCCAAGAGTACTTCTTCGGTGGTCACGGGAGGTATCTCTCCTCCACTGCTCTTGCACTCTCAATACATCATCACACTGCGGGAAGAGGACAGCAACGATTCTGGCCATGTCGCTTTTCCTTTTTTGGATTTGGCTACTGTTACTCTGTAGTCTTTTCATGACTATCCTGTAAGCGCTGCCCCATGGGTTGTTATTTAATTCATCCCTTAGGGAGCAGAACGCGTCGTATTTACTTTTGTGGATCACATTCCTCAACTCTTTCCGTTTGTTGACGAATTCCGTATGCAACTGTGGGTAGGTGTTACGGTTTCTTGCTCTTTGTTGCAAGCGTCTTAACCTGTTGCACTCCGATCGCACATGGGCGATTTCTGAGTTCCACCAGTACACTGGCTTGATAGCCCCTGCTAGTTGTCTTTTTCGTGGCAAAAAAGCATCACATGCGGTAGTTAGCCACTTCATGACTTTTCCAGCCTGCCTGTTCGCACCGGCCTCTGCGTCAAACTGTGCGATTTGGTCTTCCAGTATATATTCGAGCAGTTCCGCATCGAGTTTCTTCTCTTTCCACCCATTTTTTTTGGACTTTCTTCGCCAATTTGCCAGTGATGAATCCCCTGTGCGGTAATATTTCGTACATCACGGCTTGGTGGTCACTATGGGTGTAGGTGTCCAAAACTCGCCACTCCATACTTCTTGCCAACATGGAGCTGGCAAATGTGATGTCGATTTTGGACCGGCTTCTCTCGTTTATGAAGGTGTCATCGATACCATCATTAAGTAACACCACATCTAGGACTGCAAAGGCTTCAAGTAGTGCCGGGCCTCTACTGTTGGTCCTTGTGCTTCCCCATTCTACTGCCCAAGCGTTGAAATCTCCGGCAACTATAAGAGGGCTCTTATCTCTAGCCTCTTGTGTTATTCTGTTCTAAAAGCATTTGAAATATTCTATTTCCCACCTTGGCGGAGCGGAACAACAGTAGAAATGAATTCCTCTGATCTTAGCATAGGCAATTCCTTCCAGCCGCTGGACACTTTTGCATTCCATGGGGGAATTTCCAGTTTTCCAGATGGCCGCTGTTCCGCTGCTGTCTTCCTCCCATGTAACAATACCAGTACCAGGCTTCCTGTACTGCTCATTGATGAGCACCACGTCGGCACCATATTCCTTAACCGTTTGGAAAAGGAGATCTTGTGCGGCTCCACAATGGTTTAAGTTGATTTGAATGCACTTAAACCTGTCAATTTTTATTGAGAAGATTGGACATCGCGTTTTTAAATGCTCGGCATTTGTAACTCCCTGTTGAGTGGTGGTTACCGCCTTCGCATCCTAATTCGCAAAGCATGCATTTGGGTTGTGCTTTACACCCTATTGCTTTGTGGCCTTTTTCTCCGCATTTCAAACAGTTTTCCGAACGATCTTCTTCGGATTTGCAGGATTTCGCCACATGACCGTATTGCCAACATCTGAAACATCGTGTAGGTGCGATATGTTCTTGAAGTCTGCATCTCACCCATCCAACCCGTAGGAAACCTGTAGCCAGCAACGTGCTACCCTTTTCTCTTGGTAAGCAGATCATGGCAGCCTGCGTGCCATCTGGTTTTCTTATAAGCTCTTTACCGCTTCCTTTGGGATCGCGTTCAGCGCAGGGAACTCTATAGCGATCGCTGTCAGGATTTCCTCCACAGTGGTCACCTCATCTAAATCACATTAGCATCTTCCTTTAGTACTTGTTGTACCTTTGCTTTCAGTGTCTCGGTGGTGGCCTGTTGTCGGTGTATCAAGACATATTCGTACTCATACATTCATTAGATCGAAAAACCTATTCACCCATGTTTTTTTATTTAAAAATACATACTATATATACTATACATTTGTCTTGAGTGAATATTGAATATGGTGTTATACTGCGTTATTCGTTAAATAAAGTGTCGACATTGTTAATATGATTAACTAAATGTGTATTTCTCATTTTATATAATATTTATTATATTATAATTAACTAAACCCTTGTATCCTATACCATTTAGGCGCATTGCATATTTATATCTCTAAATTACCCAAAGAATTCCTTAGTGAAGTTTAAATAGTAAAAATTAAATTCCTCCTTGATTATATTAAATTCCTTAAATGTTGTACATTTTGTGAGCATATTCTATTTAAGGCGCCCCATACTCCAGAATACGTTGGCTAGTGTACCAAAACAAACAGTGCAAAAAATATATTATATAAGTATTCGGAGCGTTTGGTGAATATTTAAAAATGTTTCAAACAGCGAATAAAATACTTTCGGATAGCTTACTACATTATAATGAATGTGCGACCACAAGTGTGGCATATTCATCATGATGATTATATTATATGTACCCTGAAGCCTTCGTATGAAACTTGTTTTTAAATTAATAATAAATAATTGTTTTCTTTCCTTACAGGTAACACTTTCAATTTCCATTTTGATTAGTCTTCACGTTTTCTTCCTACTGGTTGTCGAAATTATTCCTCCTACATCTCTAGTTGTGCCTTTACTAGGGAAATACTTAATCTTCGCTATGATATTAGTATCTATAAGGTAAAACCAAAATGAATAAAGTTAATTCCATAAAGATTAATTTACATTAAGCTGTTTAATTTTCTTATAAAGTGTGCAATAATATTAGATGCATTTCATATTATAAAATGTTATTATTTTTTTAACTGTAGAGAGTATAATTAAAATTCTTTGTTTTAAATTATTGGTTACATCGCGTTACCAAGCAGCACATGTAAAAAAACGTTTCCTCATTTTCTTTAAACACAATTTACTATATGATATCTAAATCCTATACTCGCCTGTCACGCGGGGGACCGGGGTTCGAATCCCCGTCGGGGAGCCTCTGGCGCAAGACTAATGACCTTGCCCGGAAAAAAACAAATCATTATGGAAAATTTAACAAGCCTCAGGACTTGCGATGATGATGACATTCATCCAAGTTTTCAATTCCCACTTTTTATTAAAAGCACCAAAATCGAGTAATAAAACCAATAGGAGACCTAGCAAGTTATTCAATTCTATCATTAGAACATAAATGGGGTGCTTCCTCTCAGTCTCTGTTCTACAGAAATTACCACAATTATTGCTCAAGTGACGTTAGAGGTTACATTCCACTTCCCAAAATATTTGGCTACAAAAACCGGCCTATTTTACCTAGAAATTAAATTATTCAATTAGCTTGTTATTATTATTATTATTTATTGGCCTGTACGAACCCGGAAGTTCATGACCTTACCGACTCGACTCCGCCATCGTTGCCTGTCCTGGGCACTCTCCTTCCACGCTTGACCATCCGATCCGATCTCCCCAAGGTCAAACCTAACATTGTCCTCTCATCTCCGTCGCGGGCGTCCGGCCGGCCTCTTTCCCGTTGGTCTACCGTCAAGAATTCTACGTGTCCGGCCCATCTTAATCTTCGCGACTTGATTACTCTCACTATCGTAGGTTTGCGGTATAGCTCTTCCAATTCGTGGTTGTGGAGTTTCCTCCATTTTCCTGCCTCCTCGTCATATTTGCCGCCAAAAACTTTATTCTCGAATACGCGGAATTTGTTGCCTTCTCGTTTTGTGAGAGCCCATGTTTCGCATCCGTATAGAACAATCGGCATGATTATGGTTCTATAGACACGGAGCTTTATATTATGTGATAGCAGTTTGGATTTCAGCAGTTTACTGACTGCATGCCAACTAGCATTGCCGGAGTGTAGTCTTTTGTTAATTTCCTTCGACATTTCGTTACTGGCGTCAGTATTGTTCCCAGGTATTTAAATTCTTTGAAATTTTCAAACATCTTGCCCCTGATGTTTATGTGTGTTCTCTGAGGCCCACCTGCTCTCGCCATAATCATGTATTTTGTTTTGTCTTCATTTATTTCTAGGCCCACTTCTTCTGCCGCTTGCATGATGATTTCATTGTTTTTACCTACTGTTTCTAGATTATCGCCAAAAACGGCGATGTCTTCCGCATATGCGAGCACTTGTGTGACCCCATTCAGGGATGATCCGGCCATGTTGTCGTCTTGTACCTTTTTGATGACATACTCGAGCACAAGGTTAAATAGGCATGGTGAGAGCCCATCGCCCTGTTTTAGTCCGTCCCGCATTTCAAATGGTTCTGAGAGGTGGTTTTCTATTCTAACTCGCCCTTTGTTTTCGTTCATGCAGATTTGAATGAGGGCGGCATATTTTTTCGGGATTCCCAGCTCAACTATAATATGGTAGAATTTTTGTTTTGCGACTGAGTCGTAGGCTTTCTTGAAGTCAACGAACAGTTGGTGAGCCGGCTCTCCGTATTCCCAATTCTTATCCAGTAGTTGCCTTATTGTGAACATTTGGTCGCTTGTTGACCGGTTCCTACGGAATCCGCATTGGTAGTCTCCCAATACGTCTTCTGCGTACGGTGTGATTCTCGTCAGAATGACATTGGTTAATATTTTGTATGCGGTTGGGAGCAATGATATTCCTCTCTAGTTTTCGCAGTCAGATCTGTCGCCTTTTTTGAAAATGGGAACGACTATTGAGGTTTTCCAGTCTTCCGGAGTGACTTCCTTATCCCATATTGTTTGGATGAGCTGGAGGATCTTTCGAGCGGTTGCCTCTCCTCACTCCATGCTTCACAAGCTCTGCCGGTATACAGTCGACTCCGGGAGTTTTGTTGTTTTTCAATCGATTTATTGCGTCTACAACTTCGTTGAGAGAGGGCTCTGGGATCTGAGGCTCGGCTGCATGTATGCTTGGTGCGTTTATTTGTGGTTGATGGGTGCGTAGATTGAGCAGGTTTTCAAAGTATTGCTTCCATCTTGTCGCCATATTGTTTGTATCTGTGACCAGACAGCCGTTTGCATCTCGAATTATTTTGACTATCCTTCCGTAACCATCTAATTGAATTTATGCCGGTATACATACCTCTGATGTTCTTTGCTCTAGACTTTTCTAGGATTTTTTTGATCCGAGCCTTCTCCCATTCGCGTTTGAGTCTCATTGTCTCTCTCCGCATCGTCGCGTATCTTTCTGCGTTTACTTCATCATATCTTTCTAAGTGGATTGCTCTGAGGCGTTTTCGTTCTTCGATCTTCGCCCTGCACTCATCGTCAAACCAAGGTTTGGATTTAATTGTTTTCTTAAATCCTAATACCTTTTGGGCTGTTAGCTTGATTGTGTCTCTAATCGATGTCCATTTAGTGTCCACACTTTTAGCCCCCCTTCCTCACTGCTCCCATTCTCTAGAATGCTAAATCTATTCGTTAGTTCGTCTTGATATTCAGCCCTTTTGCGCAACTCTCAGTTTATCAATGTCGAACTTTTTGCTCGTCTCCCGTGACTGCCCATGTGGGAGTGCTGCGAGTCGACTCCTGATTTTGCCCATCACTAGAAGATGATCGGAAGCGCAATCTGCTCCTCTATATGATCTTACGTCAAGGATATTCGAGTGGTGTCTTTTGTCTATGAGGAAGTGGTCTATTTGGTTACGCGTTACGCCGTCGGGTGATATCCACGTGGCTTTATGAATTTGCTTGTGCTTGAACATCCTGCTTCTCAGTAACAGATCTTTTGACGCTGCGAACGTGATAATTCGAATTCCATTATCATTTGAAACGTTGTGTGGGCTTTCTTTACCTATAGTTGGTTGGAAGATATCTTCCTTTCCAATTTTCGCATTGAAGTCCCTGAGGAGGATTTTAACATCAAATGATGAGATCCCATCAAATACTTCTTCTAGGGTCTCGTAGAACGTGTCCTTCGTTTCTTCGTCCGTAGATTCTGTTGGGGCGTGTACGTTTAGAAATACATAATTGTACCATGGGCCCTGTATTTTTAGCACCGACATTCGGTCATTAATGAATTTCACATCTTTTACATGGGGCGTAATCTTCTTGCTTATGATGAAGCCGGTTCCGAGGTTATGTGTATCGGTACCTCCACACACCAGTGTAAATCCGTTGGTTTCGATTACTTGATGTGGGAGTCGAAGCGCGACGATGTCCATTTTATATTGTTTCGCGTTTTCTACGACCGTCTGTATCGCGCCTGGTTTATATAACGTTCGAACATTCCACGTCCCGACGCGTATATCCCGCTTTTTCCGTTTTTTCCTATGTCTTCTTTTTGCCGAGTCGGTGTTTTCTTGATGATTTGTTCCCTTATGGCAGTGTTGGCTGATCACACCTACGCTTACCGGGTTTTTTGTGAGATTGCATTTTGTGTATCGATCATTCATTTCATTGGATCACTCTGCGGTTTCAAATGGTCCGCCATATCAGAGCTCCTCTTTGATATGGTAAGGTCTGCTTACTGCTCTGATACGACCCGGTGTCAGAGAGGCGCTGTTATAATACAGCCGGTATACCCCTGGCTGCAAACCATCCAATGGGCACGGTGACGCGTAACACCCTGGATTAGGGGCGGTAGATCTTTGTGTGTTATTTCTCGCCAGCCTGTCTGACATGGATGGCCCTACTGGAAGCGTATGCTTCCGTCAGCATAGCCTGAGTGATTTATCGTAGTTTAAGCCCCCGCACCAAAAAGGACATCGTATTGAGCTCATTTATTTCCAACGTAAGCAAGATATATCAAAGAAGGTTATCTAATTGAGTCGAATTGAAGGCGTTAAAAACCAATTGTTGCCTCTTGACAACGTAGAGAAATGTTAACCCATACCCAATATCTGCACTGTCGTAAACAGCAAATTTTCAATTATCGGTTCTCAAATTAGCTTGAATCTTACAATTACATATTTGATGCAGTGAAATGTTTAGGGTTTCTTAAGGTCGGAAGCAAAGAATTCATCCCATATACGTTGCCCACATTTTGCAAGAGATTCGTCCAAAACTGGAATTCAACTCTAATATTTAGTCACAGTAAAACAGCACTACAAGCACTTCATGGTACAAACATAAGCAGTGAAACTTGTAAGTGATTTAATCCCGTCGCTAAAACATAGGCGTTATCCACAGATGAACTTCATCATCATCGGCACTACAACCGGGATCCGGTCTTGGCCTTATTTAGCAAGTCTCGCCGTCGGTATCCGGTCCTTATCCGAGACTTGTTAAATTGTCCATAATAATTTGTGTTTCCGGGCAGGGACGTGGCATTTCTAACAGATACACACAATACACACGGCAGTGCGCTGATGGGTTGCGCTTTGGTTCAATTTTTGGTGATTCTAACTGTCATAGCGTCAGTTCGAATCACACGTTCTTCGCTATCATCCCAAACGCTGTAATTGGTGATCTCGACGTGATCTGTACACACAGCACACACTTTCCCATAGTAAACAGAACTTCACGACACGAAGCTGTTCGTAACAAATTTACTGAGGAGGGAGTCGGGTGGCGTTTCTAATAGATACACACACAATACACAAGCAAATAGTGAAGAACACCGAATGAAAATCGAATAAGAAAATGCATCAGAGCCGTATACCATAGCGATCACTTAAGAAAATCCACATCAGTCGAATGTACTTGAGTTTAGAAATCAAATTCGTACACACGGCGGTGGCCTGATGGGTTGCGCTTTGGTTCAATTTTTGGTGATTCTAACTGTCATAGCGTCAGCTCAAATCACACGTTCTTCACTATCATCCCAAACGCTATAGGGTTATTAGCCTTGCGCCAATACAGATAAACTTACTTATCGCAAAAACATCACAGATGATAAACTATCTTGCTTAGTTGTTAGATCTTAATGTTTGATATTACAGCATTTCGTTCATTTTGATGGATTTGGACTCGTTATGACTGGATTAGAACAGTAAAAAGGCTAATAACGGATGAGGGGTGATTATTTTGTAAGCTGGCCAATTCACTTTGTCGTATATGCACAGCAATCGCGGCAAATCATTTATAAAGACACCCCCTTTTTTGTCTTTGCTTAAATATGTTTTTCTGGGGTTGTATATAGGTTCTCTGTTTTCTTGATATCACAAACCCTTTTCCCCAGGCTAACAGATATATATAACACCAAGGAATTATGTTGCTCACCTTTTCTTTCCACCTATTATTTCTCCTACTTATTAATCATCATGTCATCGCTGTTACGGGCCGACCTTGAGTCCAGGTCCCCCCCCACATCCACTAATCCCCTTTCGTTAGTTTCCCCTCTTTCTTGCACTCAGGCAGACGGTACATTCTTTGATTTATCGGTGCTTGATCCTGTATCACCGGTAAATCAAAGAATGTACCGTCTGCCTGAGTGCAAGAAAGAGGGGAACCTAACGAAAGGGGATTAGTGGATGTTGGGGGGACCTAGACTCAAGGTCGGTCCGTAACATCGCCATCATTTCTTTACATTCACTTTCATCCATGTCCTGCATGTGCCACGTATGGAGTGCCAATGAATTCATAATATCAAATAAAATGGTGGTGTCATCTTTAAATGTTACCATATATGCAGTCAAGGAGATTTGTGCCGATGGTGGCAATGGCTACCTGTGCTACAGGGTCTTCTGTGTTAAATTGATTCACACTGGAATGTCTTTAGACTCGCTGCTGGGATGATACCCTATTTGAGGTAGTTTAACTCACTCCTCAGATTCCCTTGGGTCGATGGCTCCATCGTGACAATTATTTTTAGATATGGATGTGTATGAAGATGGATATGAGCTGCACATGAGTTCGCAGGATTAACTCAAGTTCCAAGATTGACGGCATACGAATTCGTTGAATTAGTTGTGATCTTTAGATTAGCGGTATATGATCGTGTCGATTACTGATATATGATTCCGTAGAATTAACTGCAGGTTTAGGTTAGCTATATATATATATATATATATATATATATATATATATATATATATATATATATATATATATATATATATATATATATATATATGTATATATATATATATATGTATATATATATGTATATATATATATATATGTATATATATATATATATATATATATGTATATATGTAACCGTACCCAACGGATTCTCTTCATGTACGGTCTCAGATCTTGCAGCATTACTTTTTCCATAGAACTTTACACTTACAAAAAAACAGTATTATAAACATTTAGGAAGGCTTTACGTTTTTCATTGAACTTTAATTACTAAAACAGTATTACAAACATTTTAGACGGTTTTACGTTGCGCGCCTTTATTTAAACTTTTGCCACGAGAGCGGTCGACCTTCCTCATCGACGTCTTTTTTCAACTCTTGCTTTTTTTTTGACACTCTCTCCCCATTCTCCGCTATCTCGTCATCTACCCAAAGAGAAAACCGCCGCAACTGCTCTTTCGAACATCCACATTTTAGCGACTGCAGGTATGTGCATCTGCTCGTATTGGAAGTTAGCTTAAAATGTGGACTGTAATTTTAAACTTACATACAATGTAAGTTTAAAATTACGTGTTACAACATAACCAGGTTGCTACGTAACAGATGCTTCGACATGTTTGTTGATGAAGTTACTGGTGTTTAAGGATTACCTTAAGTAATTGATGAAGTTGTGGAAAATCGGACATCTTTCCGGGGCTTGCCATTGTCTGCATCTCTAGTCCTGGTTTGCTGACTGCTCTTCCGCGCACCGGTATATTTAAACCCAACGATGCACGTTTTCATCCATTTTAGTGATTACAATATCGTTAAACCTCTTGTATAGTTATTATGTAACCATTAAATGTTCGCAAGGTGTTGCTCTATATATTGAGTTATATTGAGAGTGCGCTTTTCGATGGAGTTCGCAATTTGCTAATCAGGTTTCACTACGTAATTGTTGTCCCTTGTTTACACGGAGTTGTATGGTACTTAGCTTCAAAATGATGCGTAGTAATATCGTAACTAAGGTTATCGGCATCGACTTCACTTGACTTGCTTGTAAGGAAGTGACACTATTTTAGAGAAATTGCACAGAATCATCTGTTAATCGGCGTTCAACTGCGGTGTTTGACGATTATTTATATGCCATCATTGTCGTAATCGCACCTAGTTTTGCCCTTTTTATTGTTAATATTTCTTTTCACGAAATATTGTTTAAATCCGAGATCACAAACACGCATACTTGACTTACTTCGCAAGGATGGAATTGTTGATAGAGCATGATAGAGTCTTTAATTCCACACTCTGGATAGACGTACTCGATGATTACAATTGCTTCGGTTGCTGTTTGATATACTTTTATATATTTAACCACGAAGAATTATAACTGACGACGCGTCTAACGTCTAGTTCTACAGTGCTCTTGCTCTCAGATGCTCTCTCAAACGAGACATAAGCAGGAAAAAAATCGATTATCGAAAATTCAACCGAAAATAGACACTATGCTCAACGAACAATGATATCGATCGTCGACGCGTTCACTATCCTCAAGGAATAATAATATCGACGTCGTTCACGTCCAAGCGTCGTCGCGCCCTGGGATTCTATTTTTTCTCGACCGGATCGGTCAATCAAGCTCCGAAAGATGGTCAAGGATTTCTCCCAATCATTTCACGAAGCCTGTGGGGGGTAGAAGTCGGTGTGCCGACACGGGGACGGGTTCACTTTTATTTAAATTCGTCCTTGTTATGGTTTAACAGCGATTGACGTTTATTGGTGATGTTTATTTATTTTCACAACAGTAATGAACAATTTTGTATAAACGTAATGTTATTTTTATCTGGGGGACTTTAGAATACCGATCTTATGCACGCTACATGTTCTTTAGTCACATCGATTTTCTATTGAATTGAATTATCTGGGATAACTAGTTAATGATCCCGATTAGTGCACTATACTGAATTAATTTGTAAGCACTAGATCTTTCGTTAAAACACCAACAAGACACTACTTAATTATGCCGAAGACTCCCGGACTCGCACTCGTGGTTGAAACACGTCTCGCTGGGGTGGTGGATGGTAAACGACTCGACTCCTTGGTGGTTGGATTTTGACTTCTTTACTCAGTGATTAACCTCGAGAGACTTGTGGTGAGTCCTCTCTCAGCTAAGGGTGAGTTTTCTTTTCTCCAGAGAAACATGAAGTTTCTCTTTGTGGTGGTGTATTGGAGAGGATCTCTCCGGCTTGATCTTAGCTAGTGTGCTAATTGATCCATTCTTTACTCATGCAACGAGGTCATGGGAAAACGAAACTGTGAAAGGAGGAAAGAACAAAGGGCATTATTGAAGACCTGGTGCAGCTGCGTAAATAGTCTTCATTCAATTAGGAGAACTGGGTGCTAAAAGGAATTTAGGTACACAATGGTGATTGTACACTGTATCCTTGCTGGCGGACAGGATCGAATTCTTTGTATGCATGTTTATATGCTGGAGAATTCGATTCATGGCGGCAAGACGCTAGATGCGTAAATTGCTTTTGTCGATTGGACAAAGGGCTGCCGAGAGTGTGGATAAACCAGGGAAATGTGTGGCGTATGTGTGTGGCAGGGTACGCTGGCTGACAGGGGCGCCAATTAGTTTTTCCAATTGGTGATTATGTATGGCGTAAAGGATTCTTTCAGAGAATTTTGAATAATGCATTAAATGCATGAATGATGAGAATTCTTCACAGGGAATTTTGGGTGATGCATTATGTGTCCTTGGGAAGGAAATGTTTGCAGGTTTGTAAAGGGACTTGGGGTTGGAATTGTGGGCTGTTTTTTGCGTAAGGTTAGAGAACCCCTACAAGCCTACAGCTTAATCATCATCATCATCGACACTACAACCGGGAGCCGGTCTTGGCCTTATTTAGCAAGTCCTGAGGCTTGTTAAATTTTCCATGATTGTTTGTTTTTTCCGGGCAAGGTCATTAGTGTTGCGCCAGACTACAGCTTAATGGGGTAGCTTAATTGTATATGTTTTTCGTATTGTAATTCGCGCATATGGTCGCCGCATAAGTATTGCCATTATGTGTTTTAAAAAAAATTAAGCATTGATTTACTTGGAGGTCAATTTTGGGTGGACAGACGATCAACCTGATCATGCGTTCCTTGCATCCAGGAGAATTGTCATTCCTTTTTCAGTCGTCTTTCTCTTCTCTCGCCCCACCACCATTGACGTTAATGGTTATCCAAAATACCTTTTACGCGCGTATATTTAACAACAAAAAAAAAGTTGTTACCGATATTCAACTTTCGAATCCGTATATTGTCAGTCGTAAATTGAAAATAAAAGTGGAAAAGTCGTGATTTATTTTATTCTTACTTTACCACTAAAAATGAATACGTAGTTTTTTAAATATATTATCCATCAAACATTAAAATGTAAAGTAGTCAATTGTTATGGGAGAAAATAAAACGAAAACTAAATAGTAAACCGCTATCAGACTCAACTAATTTTATTTAAATATCAATGTGATTTATTTTTATTATTTATTTGACAGTATATGCGTCACAGTGGTTGTACTTAATGTTCATTTTCGTTCACCACAAACACATCGAATGGCTCCTTGGGTTAAAAGAGTATTTATCAATTTTCTACCAAAATTCTTGTTCATAAAACGGCCTAAATACAACTTTGAAACGAGGTAAGAAATATTTACAACTGCCTGCAATCAATCTGATTATGCATATGTCTCGATTGTTATAGCAAATTGCTACTAAAGGATACACATGCCTGTTTCTACCCATATTATTCTACGACGAACCTGGACCGTAGTCCAACAGCTTACAGTCGTACCCCATCCAAGGAAGATTTATCACCGTCTAGGTTGGCTATTCAGTAAATTAAAAAAAAAATATTATTAAAAATTTAATATATTTAGGAATATACGCAATTATATTTTTTTATTTAACAGTAGTCTTTAACAAATATTTTTAAGTTAATTTAATTCTATGTATTGCAGTTTATCGGGTACGGGACCTTTTGGAGGAAGTTGTCAAATACATGGACCGATTCCCAATCTCCCCCAATCTGGTTCTGATGAATTGACTGTTGTGCCAGATTTAGATATCGGACCACCGACAACAATGAAAAGCCCTATAATAAGCAACCCAGCGTTCTCCCACTCAAACTGTCCACCGAGAGTTCATCGAAGTTGTTTTTGTGTGCGATTCATAGCAGAACATACAAAAATGCAAGAAGATTCAACTAAGGTCAGCAAATTAATTTTACTGAATAAGTGGCATTAAGTTAGGGGAAAAGAATTTAGGTTTTCGTTGGTACAAAAATTAGCATTATTTCTTTTCATTCAAAAAGGTTTTGTCTTCAGAAATCTTTCACATTTCTTTTCAATCACTCCCTGCATTTCCCTTCTCGAATTACTATAACTTTATTGCAAAATGTCGAAGTGTTATCCTCCCTTGAGGTAATTTTATTGCCAGAAAAGGAGTGATGCAGATATGGGAACAAAAATATTCGGACGGTGGATCCATAAGTTCCTAGTCAAGATCTCTCGTTTTTTTTGTACATTATCGTATGCTATTCAATTTTCATTATCTGTTATCCTATACTTCAAAAATACGACTATCTCCGTATTAACCCTCCGTTACATGCGGCTGATCTGACAGACCAGAAAGGTATATTTTTAGTTGCCAAACTGATGTGATTGGCAGCATTGAATCAAGCCTATTAGTAGCTTCCTAGCATTCATATAGGAGTGAGCTGGTAGTGTTATGGTGTTCACCAAACTGTTCAGAGTTCTATTATATTAATTTTTGATCTATTGGATCAACATTGAGGATGCAGACGGTAGCTCTGATAGTGAATAATTGTTTTCTTTTAAGCATTTTATTGTAAGTTAGCTTTTTGTAAAATCAATTGTTTATGGTACATTTTTGTATGGATAATTATTTTTGAGTTTTTTTTTCAAGTATTTTGGCTCTTTATTATGAAAAAATATTGTAAGTTTGCTTTTGTTCAATATTAATATAAGGTACTTACTAAAAATATTATTTGGTGAATCATTTATCCTTTCAAACCCTTCAGTAGGTCGTCAGATTCTAAAAAGTTTGATTCACCTATTTTTTTTTTGTTTACATGATCTGTCAGATCACCGCGATAAATATGAAGTATTTAGGGCCGCGTGCAACGGATGGTTAATGCTGTGAATGTGATCATATCGGTTTTCGTCAACCCGACGTCGGCTAGGAGTATCCTCCGCATCGAAAGTTCCAGAACGAAAAACCATCTCCTGGCACTGGTTTGCGAGAGAGAACCTTCACCATAAACATAACAAATATTTTCATATGCCCCTGTCGCACTCCTACTTTTGTTGTAGTCGAATTTTAGAATAAAGTCACTTTTTTCGAAATATCACTCATCTTCTCTTAGTAGTAACTTTAAACACAACACATCAATCTATATCAACTGATATCTGTAAAAAAATAATGCTAGATACCAACTGTTGCAAAGTGTTTTATGGCACCTAAAAATCAAGGCAACAGAAAAATGACGAATTCTTTTTCCCCAATTTAATCGTATTACATAATGAATGCTAATTATTCAAAACAAAATTTAGGTTAAAGAAGATTGGAAATATGTTGCGATGGTACTTGATCGTTTGTTTCTCTGGATATTTACCCTGGCCGTATTGGCAGGAACAGCGGGCATTATTTTACAAGCCCCGACACTTTATGACGATCGCATCCCTATTATTGAACAGAAATCCATAGATTTTTCGGGAACTTCAGCCGGCCGTTGTCGTCCGCCTCAATAGCAGTTGAACTGGCGAAAAAAGTATTTTAATAACTCCTCTTCTGTTTAATATGTAAGTTGTTTGTTAAACAATTTTGTGGGAATTCATTTAGACCACTGAAAGAAAAATTTGAACCAAAGGTAATTTTAAGAAACAAAATTAAGTCTAATGTAAAAGAATGATAAAATACTCACATTTTTGGTTTTTTCCAAAATCAAAAAAAAAGAAAGAACAAATTTGAAACATACATTCAAACGGTTATAGAAATCATGATTTTTTATTATATTTATTTATAACTAATTTAATGCAAGCGCGTTCAAACTACGGTCTCACAATTTAGTGTAGTACTAATGGAATGAAATTGGAGTATAGACAAAAGCAGAAGACAAACAAATAAATTGATGGAAGAAGATATGAGTAAATGGAAGACGTTCTTATGATTATAAAACAACTGTCGTATATCGTACATTGAAATAGGTTATTGTTTTTTTTTTCTTTCTTCGAGTTCTACTCTAAAGCTCTAGGATACTTATGCTCCTGAAATGATTTAGATATTTTATATTATTTTAAGCTATAATTTTGAACCAAATCTGTTTTACAAATGGGGCCAACAATCCTTCAACGGATTTGCTTCTCTAGCATAGCACTGAAACTCTTTCATAAAGTTTTCGTATGCTCGTATATTATATTTGCTCGATGTCTCTGACCACAATGGTGCCACAACTAGTGGGTTATTTCGAATTCGATATTCCTTATCATGATATACTACAGATGCCATAGTTAAATATTCAGATTGTAGACTGAGATACAATGTACTAGATTCGTTTTAATGATTGCTCAGCATTTTCTATTTTATTTATAAATGTGCGCACAAAATGAGTTGATACATTAGAGTGACTACACTCAGTGCAGGCGGAAGGATCTCCCCTTCATAGGACGAGAGGCTGTCGATACACATCTGGTTTAAATTTTATATATTATAATCGCGGAGCAATAGTTAATATGGACTATATTTACCAGGTGTTCTGGCGCAAGACTAACGACCTTGCCCGGAAAAAACAAATCATTATGGAAAATTTAACAAGCCTCAGGACTCGCTAAATAAGGCCAAGACCGGTTCCCGGTTGTAGTGCCGATGATGATATTTACCAGGTGTACCGGTATGAAGTGAGCGTTTTTTTTTTTAAAGTAAAAAACATTTTATTCGAAGTATTGGCCATTGCTTTCTACACATTTCGACCACCTTTCTGGCAATTTGTGAATACCACGCCAATAAAACCGGTCGTCTTTTGAGGCAAACCATTCGGAGACTCAATTTTCGACTTTTTCGTAGGAATTGAATTGCTGCTCAGCCAATGCGTGTCCCATCGACGAAAACAAATGGTAGTCGGAAGGAGCAAAGTCTGGTGAATACGGCGGCTGGGGTAACACTTTCCAGCCGAGAGCTTTTATTGTTTCTTTGAAGAGTTTTGCTGTATAACTCGGAGCATTATCATGTAACAAAATTATCTTTCCGTGTTTTGTGGCCCATTCTGGTCGTTTTTCGATCAATACGTAGTTCAAATTGATCATTTGTTTTCGGTAGCGTTGTGCATCAACAATTTCGCCAGGTTTTAGAAGTTCCTGATACACCGCCCCCTTTCTGGCCCCACCAAACACAGAGCATTGTCTTTTTTCCGAACCGATCAGGGTTTGCAGTCGATGTTGACGCTTCTCCTGGATGTATCCATGCGTTTTATACGTTTAGGATTTTTAAAATAAATCCATTTTTCATCACCAGTTACAATTCGATACAATACTGACTTCCTTTCGCGTCGTAGAAGCAAAGTTTCACATGTGGTGTTTCGCTTTTCCATCTGCCTGTCATTCAATTCATGTGGCACCCAGTTTCCACACTTTTGGATCTTTCCCATAGCTTTTAAACGATCAGAAATTGTTTGTTGTGCAACATTTAACATTTGTGCCATTTGTTTTTGACTTAAAGTGTCATCTTGATCCAATATTGCTTGCAATTCGGCGTCTTCAAACTTTTTTGGTGGTCTTCCACGTTCTTCATTTCGCACATCAAAATCGTTATCTCTGAACCGCTTAAACCATCTTTTGCATGTTGCTTCTGATAGAGCATTATCACCATAAGCCTCGACAAACATTCGATGCGACTGCAGCACTTTTCTTCAAATGAAAACAAAAAATTAATGCTTTCCGCAAATCATCATTTTCTGGTACAAAATTCGATATTTTTAACAGGATTAAAAAAATGATGTTGTCCGTACAATGACTTGATGCATACTAGATATGTTTGACAGGTGTCATAGCAACCAATTAAAAAAAAAATTGATACATTTGTATCTTGACGCTCACTTCAGACCGGTACACCTGGTATAGCGTTTTCGATGATAGTGAAGACTGTGTGATTCGAACCGACGCTATCACGGTTAGAATCGCTAAAAGATAGAACCAAAGCTCAACGCATCAAGCCACTGCCAGTGTACGAATTCGATTTCTAAACTCAAGTACATTCGACTGATGTGAACATGTTATATTATTGCTATGGTATACGGCTTCAATGATGTGCTTTGATTGTTATCTTGTCTTTTAGGTGTTGTTGTTCTTCACTAGTCATGTGTGTACCTGCTGGAAACGCCACATATTGACCATTCCACCTTACACGTGCGGCTGAACGACAATGCTTTGTTGACGACTTTTATGGGTGAATACTTGGATAGGAGGGTTGCAATAATGATGGTGGTAATATTGGAGTCATGTTAGATACATTCTAATGACTGAAATGAATATGTAGCTTCTAAGCCACTTTTCAGGGAGACATTATAGCGTTTGGAATGATAGTGAAGAACTGACGCTATGACAGTTAGAATCACCAAAAATTGAACCAAAGCGTAACACAACAGGCTACTGGCCGTGTTTTAAATTCGATTTTTAAACGCAACTATATTCCACTGATGTGAATTGTTATGTTATCGCTATGGTATACGGCTCTGATGTATTTTCTTATTCGATTTTCGTTCGGTGTTCTTCACTATTTGCTTGCGTATGTGTGTATATCTGTTGAGACGCTACAACATGTTATTATACCGACCTATTGGTGAAGAAGATCTTCGAGGAGATCATATATTACAAGATATTTCGGGAGCTGCCAATTTATAAATAACTCGATAATCTTCGATAGCATAAAACATTTGTCTTCTTTTGGGAATAGATATATTCATAGCATTCCATCTATTTGGAAATTGTCAAGGTGAGTAAGACAAATAGAAAATCTATTGCAGTGGTTTAGCGAATAAAGACAAAACACATCTTCCAAATTGCCTACTAGTAGGTAAATTTATGTACATTCAGTTTTTTGAGTTCTCGGAAAACTATACGAAATGGAAAGTGAGTTTGATTCGCGGAATGCTCCTTGGATATCCAAGTGTGGGAGAAGATGATGCGATTCGCTTTCTCTATTATTGTATCGGACGGATTGTCATTAACTATGAGTTCGGGCTCCTCGATAGTATAGTGGTTAGTATACCCGCCTGTCACCTGGGAGACCGGGGTTCGATTCCCCGTCGGGGAGCCCCTGGCGCAAGACTAATGACCTTGCCCAGAAAAAATAAATCATTATGGAAAATTTAACAAGCCTCAGGACTTGCTAAATAAGGCCAAGACCGGTTCCCGGTTGTAGTGCCGATGATGATGATGAGTTCGATGTTCTTGACAAATGCTTAGAAATTCATACCGTTTGTGAGACAGTGTAATATTTCTTGGCTTACTTTCTGGTCGTGATGCGCATTATGGTAAATATACCCACTGCAGTCTTTCATTTTGTTTCTTTTTTTTAATAAAATGTACTCCATAAAGGAGCAATTAATACCTTTATAGTTAATACAAGGCGGGAGAGGATAATGAAGACAAAATTATTCGAAAAAAGTATAGAAAGAAAGGAGTGTGTGAATATGAATATACATTAGCCGTTACGATGCGTTTAGACACATACATGGGATACTGTTATGTTCACCAGAAAAGGCTGTCGCAACTACCAACAACCACATGTAACGCCAGCAAAGAAAAGATTAAAGTAAGAATTTCACACAACCTTTTATAAGCAAGTTAATTAATGCTAATTTATGGGTGATGCTTAAACATCAAATAAAATTGACTGGCCAAGCAAAAACCCTGTAATAAGTTTTTCGATTTCCATTCATTTATAGAACGTTTAACATTTCTCCCTCAGCCAAATCGGTCAATTCTAAGATCCTACCACACAGTTCAAGACCTTATAAAATATCTGGAAGAATTCATTGGTCCAATGAAACCTGAAAGTACTCCGTCTTATACAACCCGAACAGAAATCCTTTGATCTAATATCTCTTTTATACTTGGAATCGAAGCTCATAGTCGACTAATATTCGATGCATTTCAATCTGTAGGAAACGAAATATTACACGCTAACAGGAATTGTGTCGGTCGAAGCTTTTATATCATATTATGGAAAATTGTACACTCTTGAAAAAGTCATTTCCCTTGCCCCATATTGTTCATATTGGAGTTTTTTCATTATCTATAATGTCAGTTAAGACGAATTAAGTTGACAGCGTCGAGATCTAATGAGCGTAAAGGCCAGGGAACCTTCATTATGTATTTACTACGTGTGTTGATTCAAATTTTGAGCTATTTTATCTTTTTTTCGCTAGCCGTAAAGCTGAACGCTTAGTGGTAAAGCCTATGAAATTGATTGTCATTATTTAACTGGAATATATTTGTTCTCGTGATTAGTTAGAGTTAAAAAGAAATCCGATTAAACCGTCTTTCACATCGCTAAGTAAAGTAAAGAACAGTCTGCTCTAAAACGTGTTTTTACGACGAATTTTATCTTCATTAAGCAGTACAAGGCATTTAGAAGTAACCTTTACCTCTACGTTCTTCTAAATGAATTCCTTAAGTGATAAAATATAGAGCATCCAAGAACTGCTTATTAAAACCACATCAGACAAATACCAGTTGCGATTGTTGTAACCAGATATATGTTGTCTCAATCTAATCAAACCTTTAAAATTAACGAAGAAAATAAGTAAACAAACAGGAAATGGTCCACCCAGATGTTTAGAATGGTAAATGGTTTTCGTTGTCTATGTATATAGAAATTGTTTTTAATCAAGATCAATGTTAAAGGGAATGAGGCATGTTGGAACTTTAATAGAACACCCGATATGGAACCAGTCATTTACCTGTTAAACAGGAAATGCTCATCGCTTGATTTTAAAACGTTTTTCATTCATCACACATTTTAAGAGTATATCTTTAAAGGGAAAATACATTGTAAAACGTGAAGTATATATTTGAGTTTTCTATTTTATAAAACATTGTTTAATGTATATAACAATAAAAAGGTATAAGTATTAAAAACTGCCAACTGTTACAATATGATGTATGTGTAAGACAAAAAGCCAACACTATATTTATTTAAAATTTTTCAAAAATATATTAAAAGCGAAGGTATTATTTTGAGAAAGTCAGTGTGAAACAACACCAAAAAAATTTAAGAACAATTAATGTTATATAGTAAGAAGAAAACAAAGCCAAAACAAATATTTGTGAAATAAAAAGTTAACATTTTTTTAGAATATAAGAATACTGTAATACAATATTAAAGTAGATATTAGACGACATGTTGAGTGGTTTTTAGTGGACTATATGAATACGAAACTGAGAAAACTGAACATTCAATTTTCGAAATATACAAGTCATACTCCCCTGTGAAATGTAAATAAGCGAAAACGAATTACGTGACATTTATAATCAAGAAATACAAAGACCCCAAAGAGATCACGGTTTGAAAAACCGAAATTATTTTCTCTATTTTGATTTCATAAATAAAGATATAATAAATATTTAATTTTTAAATTTCATTAAAGAATTTATAATTCTCATTTATCGGTATGAGAGCCTCTTGTTTCAGAAGAATTTATATAGGTTTACAGCCGATATAACAAAAGTAATCGTAAACAACAATAATTGGGACATGGTTGTTTCCTTTAAAATAAATGAAAATAAGTAAAAAGATAATTTCAAGTGGTGAATTTCTACTTTTTTGCGAATTGTTTGTAACGATGGTAAGTTGCACATATAGGGTAATTTTGGACAGCATTTTCTGAAGAAATACCAATGAAATGATTGCTGCGTTCACTGTTTGACATTTATTATCTAAACTATCATGAATTACATAACATCCAGAAAAATCCGACGCATGAGCAACGCTACCGGAGTATTCAGATTTACTTTGATTCATCGAATCTCACAACTCGGGCTCCGGAGCAGTTGGTGACTGACCCCCTAACCCAGCGATCAGCCATGAAGTTCAAATTTCGCTTAACGGAATTGTTAATAAGTAAAATTGCTATTCATAAATTGAAAAAAAATTCTATATTACTCCATCATCATCATCATCGGCACTACAACCGGGAGCAGGTCTTGGCCTTATTTCGCAAGTCCTGAGGCTTGTTAAATTTTCCATAATGATTTGTTTTTTCCGGGCAAGGTCATTAGTCTTGGGCCAGAGGTTCCCCGACGGGGAATCGATTTCCGGTCACCCGCATGACCGGAGCCCTACATAACATCCAAAAAAATCCGCCTGCATCTGGGTCATTTTTTTAATTTTTTTTTATTACACTTCTCTCGGGAAAAGCGAAGCTATGGCGGCGAGTGGGCGCCCCGAGATGGTATTAAATAGCTGTTGCAGTTCTTTTTGAACAGTTGCAGATTGTAACGCTCCGGGAACACTCGCTCTGTTACGGAACGGGTTCTGATGCAGCGATATTCGCGCCGTTGGGAGATGAACCGAAAACTGGTGCGATCCGTCGGATTGTCTTGTGGAGCGCATATAAGCCGAATTGCGTGGTACAATACCACGAATCTCCGAAGAACAGTACCCATGATAACATCTGTAAAACAGACAGAGGTCGGCTACTCGCCTTCGATGCGATAGCGATTGTAGTCCCGACGTCAGCGCCGAGTCCCCGATCAGTCGGATCGCTCGTCTCTGTATGCTCTCAAGTAGGTCGAGGGTATGTTTAGGAGTGGAGCTCCAAACAGGAGAGCCAATATTCGAGCGCGGGTCTAATTTGGGATTTATATAGGAGAAGAAGTTGGGCCGGAGTAAAATATTTCTTGGCTCTAAAAATATAGCTCAGTTTTCCTGAGGTTGACCTGCCGATGCTCGACACGTGTTTATGCCATGATACATTCCCACAGACCGTGACGCTGAGCAATTTCAAACTTTCCCCAGCTTCAAGCGCCCGGTCATTCATCATCAGCTGTGGAACCGATGATCCACTTTTCTTTGTGAATGTTGTATATTGTGTCTTCGCTGCATTGAAGTCGACGAGATTGGCACTTTCCCACTGCAGGACCTTATCTAGATGCTGATTCAGAGAGCCAATCTGTCTACATCTCAGCTGGTGCGACGTAGATGCACCAATCGGCCGAACACTCGAAAACGAGGAAACAAGCGTACTTTTATCCGCAAACTGAACATTTGGTTATCCGTTGTCTCCAACAAATCATTTATATCATATGGAACCTTGGGGCACCCCCAAATTAACAGGATACAGATCCGAACACTCGCCGTCCACAACAACCCGGATCGATCGATCTTCAAAGAAGCTCTTCGTCCAGTCGCAAAGCTATTGGGAAAGTCCATATGAACGAAGTTTGCTCAGCAATGCCCCGTGCCAGACGCGATCAAAAGCCTTGGAGATATCCGATGCGACCGCCCTTGACCCATCATGCCGCTCAATCGCAGATGTGCATAAATCGGTAATAAGTGTCAAAAGGTCTCACGGAATCCGGAACGCCTGCCACGGAATCCGTATTGACGATCATTCAGAAGTCCGTTGCACTCCAAATACTTAACTAACTCTGTATTGATGACTTTTTGCATCACCTTAGATAAAATAGACAGTAATGCTATCGGATGGTAATTTTGTTGGAGACACTTTTTTTCCGTCTCGCGGATTGGCTGAACTTGAGCGATTTTCCAGCAGGCAGGAAAGGTCCTCCGTGCATAAGATAAGCGGGATAGTCTGCCGAAAACCGGCGATAGTTCTGGAGCACAGTTCTTAAGGACTATTGCTGGTATTCCGTCCGGGCTGGCTGCCATCCTACAATCCAGTTCACGTAGAATGCGTTGAATAGTGCGCGGATGAAATCTCACATCCCGGGAGATCGTACCGACGCGATCACAGGTGGCTCCAAAAGGCCGGGATCGAGGTTTGAATTCGCGGAAAATAAATTCGCGAACACATTAGCTTTATCCTTTTCGTGACTAACGTCCCGCTGTCTGTCACCAACGAAGGGAGAGAGGAGGATGCGAAGTTACTGCTGACAGCCCTTGCCGTTGACCAGAAGGAGCGCGAACCAGTCGGGCACCGAAGAAGTTTATTGATCACTCTGTCGTTGTGAGCTCTCTTCGCAGTATCAATGGCCTGGTTGCACGCGTTTCTGATTCTAACAAAATTCGTTCTGTTAACATCTCTATTTTTGCCGCTGTAATCCGCTCACATTTTTTGTGGAACCACGTTTTATCAGACGAACTCTGTTTGATGGAATGTGGAATATACATCTCCATCCTCAGAAGAATAATCTCTGATACCGACTCCGCGCAACCGCTAACATCGGAGTCTCCGAAGCACACCCCCGACCATGGAAAGGATGCGAAGAAATCCCGCAAATCGTCCCAGTTAGCAGCCCCATACTTCCATACATGGCGAAGCTGCCTAGGCCGGTTATTCGCATGATATGCAAGTGCTTGCGCGACAGACACCAAGCAGTGATCCCAGTTTCCCAGTGGCGCAGAAACCTCCACGGTATAAATAGTCGGATCGGATGTCAAAAACAGATCCAGGGTGTTTGCATAATCGCCTCGGGCATCCGGCACTCGCGTTGGCTCCGCCACGAGTTGAGTCAAGTTGTGGCTTACAGCAAACATCTCCGCCAGCCTCCCAGCCTCGTCGGTTCTGTTAGAATGTAACAACCAGTCGGAATTGTGCACATTAAAATCGCCAAGGACAATAATTTCAGAACCTGGGTGGTTGATCTGTATCCAGTCGACGGTATATGAAAGATGTTCGAAAAATGTCGCCGGTCGATCGTCATTCGGGGAGCGGTAAAGACAACAAAGAAATTTAACGGAATTCGTTAGCACGACCCTCAACCATATGATGTCAATATTATTGGGTTCCAACGCCTCCATCTTCTGGCAAGCTAGATCGGACCGCGCGAAAACGTAGACTCGGCTCTTAAAACGGAATCTGGAATATAAGTCGTATCCTGAGCAACGAAGATATGTTGAATCAGTTGACGAATCGAACTGGGTCTCAGTTAGGGCAAGTATATCAGGTTTCGTTGTTTGCAAATGTTGATGGACGGCGTTTACAATCGAATTGGTCAAACCGATGCCCCTGATGTTACAAAATGCCGTCACCAGTCGAGCGTGGGCAGAGCCCCGAGAGCGAGCCCGGTTATGTGATGACGAACCTCTTAAAGTTCGGTTATTTATCATGATATCTGCAGGATGTTCCCCCTGACATAGTTCCCCCGGAAATCCGAATGAGAGACTAGTTTACCTCCGGAATTCTTGATATCAGAAGGTACCGTCATGACTTATCTCCGTGTCGGGTCGGGCCAGCAGCCACACATCCGAAACACCGTCGAAGATTTCTCTCGAAGCGTGACGGTGTGGTATCTCACCTTGGGACCGACTACCACCTAACCAACCTTTTCTCGAACCGCTCCATCAGCCAAACTCCGAAAGACAGCCAGGGATTTCTCCCGACCATTTCACGGAGCCTAAGGCTTGATGGGGTGGTATTTCACCGGGCGACAGGGCGTCGGGACCCCGGCTACCACTTGGCCTCTAGTCGGCTTTTACGACAAGCTGGCCCAGCTTTGAGTATATTCTAACGCCCTGGCGTGTCATACGATCAGCAGTCCTCGAAAAAGTGATCCAAAATTAGGCGTCAATAACAGTCGCGGCAGCCGAATGCCCGAAATAATAGAATAAGGTAAAGATACCCACCGCGACTGCTCTTTGCTCACTCTATTTTTTAAATTGGAGATGTGCAGAGCCATTCTGTCATAAAGGTAATCTTTTTCGAATCGACTGTTAGGAGTATTGATGAGATAGGTTTTTGATTTTTGATTTCATAATTCTAGTGAGTTGTGTATAATATTGGCCAGCACCTCTTGTATTACGTTGCATTGACGTCAAAATGACCTTGCCCAATTGTCGGAAAGAATCCGATCTGCTCGCATCTCATCTGGAGCGACATTAATGCCTTAACTGGACGATAATTTGAAAAAGAATAAATCAGGGCACTAGTCTCTGATCACAGAAGGACGCGAAAAAATTTCGGGTGATAACTTTGTATTTCCCCACTTGACCATACAACTCAGACTGGTTAATCGAAGCAATAGCTTCCCAAAAGATAGACAATGGTCCGAATTTCCCAATGTCGTTTTTACAAAGCATATGCTTGACTGGAATGACAGAAACAGATTCAGTATTCGCAAAATCACCCTTGACATTCGGCATTCGTGTAAGCTCCTCCACTACTATTACTATTTATTGGCCTGTAGGAGCCCGAAAGTTCATGACCTCACTGACTCGACTCTGCCATTGTTCCCTGCCCCTGCGCTCTCCTCCACTAGTTTAGTTAAATAATGATTAAAAGCAAACTTTTAATACAGCCTCGTCCATTTTATTAGAATGCACTAACCAGTGAAGTTATGTACAATAACCTTAAAAATTGATATGTTTTTGGCTTTTGTATCTAGTATATGGTGTGTGAATGATGCCTGATGAGTTTCTTTATACGATCAAATGATCAAGGAGGCGAAAGAGACAAAAAAGTAAGCCTCGTACAACGATTTCCATATAAATGACGTCCATGTTGATGGGTTTTAACACTTTCTTTTTGGGTAGCTAGATGACGACGAAAACTCCACTTTTAAAATCGAATCTCAATATGAACCTTATCTGGTGCAACGAGAATATGTCGACAGGGTTAACGAGACAATGAGGGCTTCGGTTAGTCGAGCACTTGTAAATGTTGATGAATGGCGTTTACATTCATATTAGTGAAACCGAGCCCTCTGATTTTACAAAATGCCGGTACCAGCTGAATGTGCACGCGATTCGTGAGCCGATCAGATTCCGCGACGACAAGTTGTTTATAATTTGATTCTATACTAAATTACTGATGAATAAATAAATTACTGATATGATCAGCCGTTCGCGTATTTCTTCTTCCATATTGTTATGGGCTGATACTATTGACCCAAGGTAGTTAAAGGATTGCACCACTTCAAATTCGTACTCCACTACCCTGATAGTTTGACCAACGTTAGGTCTTCTCTTCGCAGAAGTTGCCACCATGTACTTAGTTGTCCCCTCATTAATGTGCAGTCCCTGTTTTTGTGGCCCCTGCTCGATCTGGGTGAAGGAATCCTGTACAGCCGATTCGGATCTACCGATGATGTCGATGTTATCTGCGTAGGCAAGTATCGGGCTGGACTTGGTGACAATAGGCCCTCCGGTTGTAACGCCAGACTCAAAGATTGCTTTCTCCAACGCCAGGTTGAAGAGGAGGCAGGCCAGACCGTCCCCTTGTCGGAGTCCAGTAAAGATGTTTGTTGGTTTGGACCGCAATCCCGCTCTTTTTACTTGACTAGTTACGTTGGTCATGGTCAACCTACAAAGTCGTATCAATTTGTTAAGAATTCCAAACTCTCTCATGGTATTATATAGTTCTGCCCTGGTTATGCTGTCGTAGGCGGCTTTAAAGCGTATAAATAGATGATATAATGGAATCTTAAATTCCAAACATTTTTCCATCTGATCAATCGCTGATTTGCCTGGGATGAAGCAACACTGATATTGACCAATGATGACTTTAGCGTATGGGGCTATCCGATCTTGTA
Source organism: Microdon myrmicae (assembly GCA_963931805.1). Taxonomy (NCBI): domain Eukaryota; kingdom Metazoa; phylum Arthropoda; class Insecta; order Diptera; family Syrphidae; genus Microdon; species Microdon myrmicae. The sequence goes on from OZ007499.1 coordinate 159,950,521, forward strand.
GGATAGCGGAGAGTATCTTATAGGCGGTACTCAACAATGTTATACCCTTATAGTTCCTGCACAGTGTAATATCTCCCTTCTTATGTATGGGGCAAATTATTCCACGACCCCAATCTTCCGCCATCTCCTCTTGCTCCCATACGTGCACCACGATCTCATGAATTGCGTGATGTAACGCTGTCCCTCATTGTTTGATCAGCTCAGCTGGTATGCCATCAGCTCCGGTGGCTTTATTTGATTTGAGTTGTATTATGGCTTTTAGTGTTTCCTCAATGCTTGGTAACGGCAACATTGGGGCTTGATTTGGCATTGGTGGAGCCTCCAATTCTTCTTTTTTTTTTATTAGATTTCCCCCGGGGGGGGGCTATAGCGCCGAGTGGACGCCCCGAGATGCCATCAAAAAACGGTTGTAGTTCTTTGTGAACAGTTGCAGGTTGTAACGCTCCGGGAACACTCGCGTGGGAAGGGATTTCCACAGCTTCCCGCTCTGTAACGGAACGAGTTCTGATGCAGGGAAGTTCGCGCCCTCGGGAGATGAACCACAAACGGGTGCGATCCGTCGGATTGTCTTCTGGAGCGCATATAAGCTGAATTGTGCGGAACAATACCAAGAATCTCCGAAGAACAGTTCCTTCTGTGAGCTGACCATTTAGCAATTCATTGAAGTGCACTTCCCAGCGCTCCAGAATGCCTTCAGGATCGGTGATCAGATTACCCTCATTATCCCTGCAGTAAGTGCAGCGTGCTGTGTACAGCGTCATACTGCGGATTATTTGGTAGAGCTTCCGCGCCTGGTGCGGACCTCCCTCTCTACTTTTCTCTATTATACAGACAAGTTTTTTTTTCCCAGGCACTTTTATTTTGTCTGTGAAGTTTTTTTTTCAGATATTCTGAGCTCTTTGTATATCTGCTCGCGTATCCGCGTCCTATGAGACTGCTGCAATGCCCGGTATGCAGCATTCTTACGTTCAGACGCTAGTTTGCACTCATCATCAAACCAGTCGCTCCGATCTCTACGACTACTGCCTAAGATGGAGTTGGTAGTACTAATGACAGTATTCTTAAGGCGTGTCTATTTCTCTTCTACGCCCGGCATTCTGGCCCCAGAACTTACTCTGCCTCCGTCGAGCTCTTCGAAAGCGAGTCTAAGCGCATGACCAAATGTGTTGCTGGTGTTCTCAATGCGTAAGGCATCCGTGTTGATTCGAACCCGATCCGCGGATGCAATACGTCCCCGTAAGGCAATCCGCGCTTGGAAAACTATACCAACAAGATAGTGATCCGAGTCGAAGTTGGCACCTCGGTACGTTCGTACCGTCATCAGGCTCGAGGAGTGGCGGCGATATATCAACGAGTGGCTCCATCAGGTGATACCGAGGTGGCTTTGTGGATATCTTTACGCGGACACCTGGTAGTCGCAACGACCAAGTTTTTTGATGTGGCCAATTCGATGACTCGTAGTCCATTGTCATTAGTGTTCTCATGCAAATTATGGGAAGCTGCGTAGTGCGTGAAAACTGGCTCCCGACCTATTTTCGCATTCAAATCACCAAGAACGATTTTCACATCGTATAATAAGATAAGTTACCTACGTTTTTTTGGAATCAAATATTTGTCTCTTGTTTTACATTTAGGTGAATATACAAATCATACAAGCATTTTAAACTGAACTTTATTTATCAGCTCTAGTTTAAATCGACGCTGTTTTAAAGTAATCGTATTAAAAATCTGCCGATGTGGCATGCACTGATTCTAACGTATCTCCACTTCAATATTCAACCTGTTTAATAAACTGAATAAGTGAGAAAATATCATGTCGCCACAGATTTATATCGGCTAGATCAATCAATCTAGGTGACAATGTCAGTCCGAAACGCCATTGGGGATTACATTTCAATCTGGTAGGTGGCACAGGCAACGTACAAGGTCTGCGTAACCACAACAATGAGCAGCGGTAGACAAAGCATTTTATGTGATAGCACGGACAATGCCTTTCATTTATGTCGAATGCTACTGCTTGTAAGCAACGACAAGAAAAAACAGATAATGTTTTCGAAATAAAATTTAAGTAACAAAGAGTTTTATTTGAGCTGTGCTTAATCTGTAATTTAATCTGTTCTAATTTATTGGAAGCGAATTCCATCAAACTATATCAATCTTCACAGCAAAGAGTTCGTTTAAAGTGAAGAGAAAATCTGGATTCATTCATAGTTGCTTAGGGTCGCTAAATATTTTTTTTCAGGTATAGTTAATAAAATCGGTATTGGTTTATTAGCCATAATAATATGAGGATGAAGCTTTCTTTCCACATCTTGAGAAAGAAGTATTATCCCAATATCCTTTCTTCTATATAAGGACCAAAACTGCTTTGCCAATACATGGGCCCCTACATCTGAAAATAGCAAAGAATTTGATTGTTTTTCGATTCATTAAAAATACCATTTACTTTCAGGCGCTATATAAAAATTGGTATTCCCTTTATGCAAGCAGTTCTGTCCCAATGACGCCAAAAGAAAACCCAGCGCAGTTTCCTATTTTGTGAATATAATGACAGATAAATCGACTTTTTTCGATGTTAAACTTCACATACTTCATCTGCAATTAATCCAAAATGCATCCGAGAGGAAATTTGTGCCATATTTAACTTTAAAAAAATTTTAAAATAATAATTTTTGAAAAAAAGCTTGGCCCAAAAACCTTATTACTACTGCTCTTCCGAAGTTTAAAATGTCATATAAATCACATATTTTGTCAAATCAATTTCAAAACAGTATTTTCGTAGAAGTTCCTTGGAAATAGATTCAATGAAGAACGAAAGTATGGGCCAGGATATGAATAAATACAACAGAGCAATGCGTATATAAGAATGCACCGCCATGCGAATTACTCGAATCAACCAAATATTCTCATAAAAATAACTTTATTTGTTAAGAAGGGTATATTAAAAATCAAAAAGCAAATTTTATGGGTTTGTTACTCTACATATTCGTTTTATTAGCACTAACTCCGGCATCGTTGTGGTTGTCAAAAACAAGGTAATTAATGCATAAACTCCTCGAACAATCTTGTGGGGAAGGAGAGTATGTTGCACCGGCGTAGGGCGCTGATTCACTTCCTTCCTCCATCGATCAAAAGTTCAGCCGCAGCAATTGTGTCCACCAGAAAAGCAATCACACCAAGGATAAAACGGACGCACTGGGAAAAAAGCACAAACGAAACTCCGAAACAAAACGTCGACAAAAGTAACAATGAAACACTGGTTTAGTTATTCGAAGTTAGTTCTTTAATTTTATTGTTTGTCCTTTAATTGATGCTGTTACACATTATTAAATATGGTTTTACACATAACTACTGATGGGATAGTTCCTTTTATTGGAAACGCACACACAGCTCATTGCAATGTTCAAATACAGGCGCACGACTTAGAACACGATAGACTTCAACATAACACTACTGACTCGTACTGCACCTCACGGACGCACTCGGCTACACTCGAGGATGTTACTTTGCGACTCTGGAATTTACGCCTCCCCGGCGCGTCACGGGGAGCGGAAGACGCACCGACCGGATCGGTAGTTGGAATACGACTTAATGATTCAACCCTCGTTTGGGGTGAGTTTGGTGGTGTGGTGGTAGATATCCTCTCCACTAAGGATATGTTGTTACTTACCACCAGAGAAACGTAAAGTCTCTCTTGGCGGAATAGAAAACCAGATCTCGTAATAAAGATCATGGTGGTACACATGTATGTGTGTACATTGGTTTATTCATGGGACAAAGCCATGAGAACGAAACTGAAACAAAGAAGAAGTGACCTAAGGCATCGGTCTGTAATAAGGGTCAGCTAAATAAATAAGCTGGAACTCATTAAATGAGAAATGCATTTGGGATACCACAAACGATATGGATTGTTTATCGTATCGCTAGAATGCCTGCGGAAGAACAGCGTTCTTTTGTTTGCACATGGTGGGAGTTAGTAATAATGGGGGGTTCCTTGGGTAAGTTTAAAAGAACCCACACTTAACCCCCCCCCCCCCCCCCCCCCCCCCCACTCAATGACGTAGTCACGGAATAAGTAGGGGAGAGAGGCGGAGCTGGTGCGGGAAGATTGGAATTTGCCTGGCAACCGAAGGTACCGAATAGTTTTGGTTTAATGCTCCTGTATAATGGAAAGAATTCTTGTAGGGAATTTGTATGCGCAGAGATGCATGAATGGTAAGAATTTTCTACAGGGACTTTTAGTTAAATAAATTTGATGTTTGAAGCGTGAAGCATTTAAGGTGCTAATGCGATTGCATTAGCGAACTTGTAAGATTGGGTCGAAGTTATGGGGGTTCTTCAGGTATGTGGACCGTGGGGTTTGGCGGAATCGCCACAATCTACCTACTGTTTTTATATGCAAGTATCTCACAAAGTGTCTATAAAGTTCATGTCAGGGCAGTTTTCTGACTAGTCAAGAATTTTGTTTTCAAATTTTCTTAGGAAAGAAAAATCGATATTCTTCAATTTGTGTATTCCTGAAATTTATTCCTATTGAAATCTTGATTAGTGGATTCGGCCTAATTGCATCTAAACTGATGCAAAGTTACGATTCGGTCGATTGAAAAACAGAAAAAAAAATCAGCATATTGTCGGAGTAGCCGTGCAGGCGTTAACATCGGAGTATTAAAAACAAATCGCTGACAACAGAGATAATAGAAGGAATCCCGCAAGCCGTCCTGGGTGTTAGCTCCATATTTGGCATGGATGTTCGTTGCACAGCTTACGTGGAAAATTAAGACATACTCGCCCACGCACAGCCGTGGTCTGTTGCATCGGTGCTTTGGTTGTAATATTTTCAACATATGGTTCGAATCACGTTCTTCACTGCTCCGCAAAATGCTATACGAACTGCTAATTAGTTCAGGTGGTGTACTAAAGGTATTTTATCAACCGGAGAAATTCTTGGAAACATTGGCAGGGTTATTTTAGAAAAAAGAATAGATAGACATATATTTGGGCCTTGAGTCTCCTGTCTCCTCCATACGGTGCGCAGGGGTTCGATATACGGTGCTGGCCGGGTGTGCTCGTCTCCCCTCGGCGGCGGGTGATATCGAAGTGAGGGTGTATTCGCGTCAATTATCCTCACATGTGGCGTGTGTTACTTGAAATTAGCGGGAAATACCCGAGTCGGTTGCCATTCTACGTGTGAGCGAGATCCAGGGTGAGGGTGATCGAGAGTATGCTTGACTTAATTATTCGAAAGACGTTCTCGGCGTGAGTCTTTGCTCTTGGAGACTGCATCGAGATGGTGGTTTGTGCTGATTCGCCACATATATAGCGTTTGCGACGATAATGAAGAGCACGTGTGGTTTGGGCCGACGCTATAACGGTTAGAATCAGTGAAAAATGGAGCCAAGGCTCAAGGCATCGGGAAACTGCCGCATGTACAAATTCGATTTCGAAAAGCATGTATACTCAACTGATGTGGAAGTGCTATGTGATTGCTATGGTATACAGTCTTACCGGATGTGTTTTGATTTTTCGACTTGTCTTTTCGGTGGTTTGTTCATCACAATTAATCGTGTGTATATGCTAGAAACGACACATATATTTGGCGTGTCAGCAAAAACCACAACCTCCACACAGCTGCAAGCAACAATTAATTCACATTAAAACAATTAATTCACAGAGGTTAGGTCTTTATTTGTGCACTCTATTCATTACACGTGATATACAGCTTCTTATTTTTATTTTTATTTTCTCACACGGAACAGGAGGTTAACAAATTGCTACTATTTAGCACACTCGATATATTCAGGCCAACTCGAAAATATATTTAAACATCCCGCTCTGTACCGTGGGCAAGAGAAAGCGGTATTACGTGGGTCTCGCTCACACGTAGAACGGGGGCCGACGCCGGATTTTTCCCGCCAATTTCGTGCGATACACACCATGTGTGTGGATAATTGGTGGGGATATGACGATACTTGCAGATCATTCGCCGCCGAGGCAAAACGCCTTTGGGAGCGTCGATCGCAACCGCCAGCAGCCTTCCTCGACGCCAACGCCAAAGACATCGACGCTCAAGACCGTTCGGGGATCAGGACTTAACATGATCGGTGAGATATTAGAAGTAGTGAACATTTTTTAAAAACAAATGTTTGATATGTCCAGAAAATAAGGAAGCTCACAGGGCGTTTGGTTTTGAAAGGTCATTCTCTGTAATCATGTAAATGCACGTTATTTTTAATTGGAGTTTGGCAACACCAAATATTAGAAAGCTGATTAATAGATGTCTACGCACTATCCGTATTTTAGTACTATGTATCGGAGTCGGATAAATTTAAGTATGACAATGGGTCACAGGAGTGTTTAGGCAATTGTTTTTTTTTTACACTAACGCGTCCAAAAAGGGGATTTTGAAGTACCCTTAAGCGTCAGAGCATAGTGTGAGTGGAAGGAGAGGAAGTGGATAAGGAAAGAAGGTCGTTGCCAATTGAGCGGCCAACACTTAGTTGGATTTCTGCCGACCGAGGAATGTCGTCGGGGAAGATTTCTTACACCGTTCAAGGTGGTGTCTCCTGTCGTGCAGCGATATGTCCGTACCTATAATCAATGGATTGAAATACCTTTTATGTGAAAGGATTACCTCTTTGCCCAAAAATAACTCAACTTCCAATATCAACTCGAGATATATTTACTTGTCGTTACCAATTTGCTTTATTCACTCTGATTACTTTTGTTTTTATTGATTATAAGGGATTGGACCAGAAATTGCAATCTGTGTCGCCTGACTTGCAAAAGAATCGAGTTTGTTTTTATTTTTCTTGACAACCAAAATTGAATATGCCAGCTAGTTGCTGACATTTGTTATTTGGTTGCTATGGTTTCGTTCACTTGCGAATTCGCTGCTTGATCCAGTGAATCCGCAATAGAGGTATCGATATACATTGGTCTTAAATGCCTGGACATTACAACGACGAGGAAACACATGGTCAAGTAGAGCATTCCACATTCGGGTGGGCCGACTAAAGAATTATTCTATGTTTATCTGTGCGCCTGAAGTTCACTTTCAATGTGAACTGATGCGGCATTACAGATTGTCGGGTATCGTGGGACAATGTCTGAAGAGGCGGAACACATTCAGCAAGAACAGCTACCGTGATAATATCTATAGAAAAGAGGCAGGCATGATACGTTGCGTCTATGCTCTAACGACGGAATTGATCTACTTATAGCTGGGTCCCCAATAAGTTTCACCGCTGGTTTTCGCATCCTACCGAGCACGTATAGTGCAGTTTTGGATGCGCCTAACCAAATATCGGAGTCAAACTCCATTTCGGGACGAATGTACCCCTTGTAAGTGGCCAGGTTGGATGGAGTCAGGTATTTTTTGCATCTCTTAAGGAACCCCATACATTTGGCCGCACTTTTCGCAGCTTTAAATATATGGTAATCCTAGTGAAGAGTTATGTGGTGATTCTAATAGTTCCTTGACTTCGTCGGTGCAAGTGCCCTTCATCAACAGTCTATTTACTTTGGGGTTCGCCTTTGAATACAATAAACAGCACTGAGTTTTTAAGGCATTGAATTCCACTCGGTTAGATAATCCCCATTGATATCTCTTGTCGAAATTAAATGTATTAAAAATAACCTGCTCATTGGTAATGACGTTCGAAGAGAATGTTCGTATGAGCAATAGACAAGAGATTATTTATAAAGATGAGGAAGAGAGTGGGTGAGAGTGCAGAACCTTGGGGAACACCTGCATTAATTTGATGGGAGGCAAATTTGACACCATCAAGGACTACTTGGATTAAACGGCCAGAATGATAGTCTCTTATCCATTCGATCAGGGAATTGTCTACTCCATATGAATATAATTTTAATAAAAGGGCTCGATTTTTTTTTATTTTACTAGTAACTAGTCAAGTAAAAATAGCGGGATTGCTGTCCAAACCAATTAACGTCTTTAATGGACTCCGACAGGGGGACGCTCTGGCCTGCCTCATCTTCAACCTGGCGTTGGAGAAAGCAATCCGTGACTCTGGCGTTACAACAAGAAGGACCATTGCCACCAAGTCCAGCCCGATACTTGCCTACGCAGATGACATCGACATCATCGGTAGATCCGATTCGGTTGTACAGGACTCCTTCGCCCAGATCTAACAGGCGGTACGAAAACCGGGATTAGTAATTAATGAGGGAAAACTAAGTACATGGTGGCAACATCTGCGAAGAAAAGACTTAACGTTGGTCAAACTATCAGGGTAGCGGAGCACGAATTTGAAGTAGTGCAATCCTTTAACTACCTTCGGTCAATAGTATCAGCCGATAACAATATGAACGAAGAAATACGCGAACAGCTGATCAAATCCAACAAAGCTACTATGGTCTATCAAGGCTCTTTAAACCCCGAAATTTATCCAGAACATTCAAGCTACTACTGTACAACACCATGTTCTTACCAGTACTCGTGTATGGATCCAAGACCTGGCTGCTCAATAAAAGGCACTCTGAACTCTTAGCCGCGTTCGAGAGGAAGGTCTTAAGGAGAATTGGTGGCCCCGTATGTGAAGGAGGACGATTCCGGAGACACTACAACCATGATTTGTACGCGATCTACCTAGAAGCAAATATTGTAAGAAAAATCAATCTCGGTAGACTCCGGTGGGCTGGACACCTAGTTCGATTGAGCGAAGAGGAGCCTGCTCGAAAAATCCTTTGTGGCGGGCTGTATGGAAGGAGACAGCGCGGAAGACCTTGTCTGCGATGGAGGGATGTAGTAGACATGGATGACATCAGCTTGAAATCAGGACCGGTGGAGAGGCTTGCTAAATAAGGCTAAGACTGAATCCCGGTTGTAGTGGCGATGATGATGATGACATATTTGAAGCTACGAAAAGAATTGGGTTCGTTAGCTAAATGTATGGGGTTCTTTGAAAGATGTAAAAAACACCTCACTCCATCCATCCTGGCCACTATTTACAAGCCGTATGATGATGATGATATAAGCCCATTAAGCCTACAGCTTAATGGAGTGGTATTACGCCAAGCGGGTGGGCTTTGGGGCCAATGCCTACCACTCAGTAAGACACATTCCGCTTAATTTTGGACAATGAAACGCAAGACACAACTTTTTGAAATTTCCAGTGCAACAACCTTGCTTTCACCGGAGTGGTGGATGGAATGGCTCAAATTTTCGGTAAGATACGTCTTAAATCTGCTGTGTGGACCTGTTGCTACGAAGGCCATATCGGTGGTCATGAAGGAGGTCGTATGATTCCACATGCTGCGTATTCGTAACTGAATGTACTGGAGGAATCTAGTACGTTCACCATCTGCCTGCCAAATGACAACTGTCACCCAACTGACTACGCGTCATCGAAGAAAAAAGACGCCACCCAAGCGTCGCCGTATTTGACTAAGCGCAGCGATCGCTTGATTCAGTCTGCCACCAAACGCCAACGGGTGCGCAGCGCCGCGAAGATAAAAGACCACGAGACCACAACCGTTTTCTCCTGTTTCTAATGACTTCTTTATAATAACTTGACCCAAATCAATTTACACCAATACATGTGCTGTGCAATACGAAATAAAGAACCAACTTTACGAGTGTACCATCCCTCTGTTGTTCATTCTCTGTTCGTTTCACAAACATTAGCGCCCCATCCTCTCAATGCACCCTTTGTGTTGTGCAGCCAAACTCAACGGCCCTTGCTATTGGAAGCAGATCATCGTTCTTAGACGCTGCTTGATCACCGCCTTTTCTCCATCTCTCGCGGACGCTTTTCCCACGGACGCACCACAAAGAAGAGGGCAAGTAGTTCCATCCACTACCTTGCCGAACATAGTAATTGAAGTTTCTACACAGCACACATATTTCGAAAGTTGACGGTTAATAAATGATTCCATTACCTTCGAGAGAATAGAAGTTTATGATATGGGTCGATAAGAAGAAAGCGACGATATGTCGCCCTTTTTGGGAATTGGCTAAATGTTTGCTGACTTCCATCTATTTGGGAAACGAGCAGTAGAAGAAGACAAATGGGAGAGTTTCAGGGAGTGAAGAAGAGCATCTCTTCAAGAGATTTGGGGGAATGCCAGCCGGACCAGCGGATTTGTTTGCGTTCAGCTCCTTGAGTGCCCCGCGTTCCAAAGTGAATCCGGCTCGTGTTGAGCTGCTTATGCTCAAGTTGAGGTGGAACTGATGTGGTATCAGGCAGTGATGGGTTGGCTGCAAAATATGCAGCAAGTAGATTCGCCTTCTTTATTGCGCTGGTGACTGCTCTGTCATCGACTATAAATGAAGGAATGGATGAGGAAACCAAGTTTTGGATGGTTTTTACGAATACCCAGAAGTTTTTAGTACCTGTAGGAGAATGGTATTTTTTGTCTCACTCTTTGGTTATGCAAGAACTTTGTGCGTTGAATATGCGCATTGCAGCCATTTCTAGCTATCCTGAATCTCTTCCGATTTCCCTCAGTATTGTTCAATTTATATAACTGGAAGCTCAACTCTTTAGCCTTAATGGCTTCTCTGCGCTCGGAATCGAACCACATATTTTGCTTGGCTTTGATACTGTTTACTCTGTGTGGAATAAAGGTTCGCATACCAAGTAGAATAGTGGCTGTCAATGTCTCCGCTATAGAGTCAGCGTCGTTATTGCGGAAAAATAACGACCAATTTAACTTCCCAAAAAATTTGTTCAGAAATTCCTAGTTGGCTTTCTCATAGAACCATACTGTTCTTTTGGGAGTTTTCTCGTTAGCGTTTCTGTTGGTTAGAGCAAATTTAGCTGACACGACACAGTGGTCTGAAGTGTCAAAAGGCGAAGAAATTTCGATTGTGTATTTCTTTGGATGGGAGGTGAGAAATAGGTCAAGTATGTTGGCGGAACGACTATTGTTGCGGATTGGCAGTTGGATGTGCTGGAGAAATCTAGTACATTCGCAGTATACCAGTTGCGCGAGTTAACAGTCATTGTTAAGAACCATAGTTAACAAATCATATTAGTCATAACCAACATGGCTATACATATTTCAAATAGCTATCATATCATATTATGACCCATATTCAAATACCGCAGCAGAACAATATCATAATCTCATAGGAAAATTCCCAAGAACATCAACCGATGATCTCATCATTAGCATCATATACAAATCAATCAGAACAAAGGAAAACCATTGCTGATAAGACCCACAGATGCTTCATGGGAAAACTACCAGAGACAGCACCAACGAAATAAGGAGATAAGAATATCAATATAAATAGAGAATACTGAACCAGCAGCATCATTCCCGATTATTCCGCATTAGGATAACATACTTTAAGAAACGTGTTAACTAGTGTGTAAGATTTAAGAAAAATAAAAATATATTTTTTTAGAAATCTTAAGTCGTGGAATCATAATTCGCGGCAGCTGCCACGGACCAGCTGGCGATTGTCACCAACGATGAATCGGCGGTTATTCGGCGTCGCTACTCAATCTCAGTCTGCAATCAACTCTCGTCACGTGCACATACTCTGCAACCAACCTTCATTGCGCCCACACCATCGGAGCTAACATCACAGGTATCAGTTAATCGCAATAAAACAAAGTGTATACGAGTTAAATAATAAGAGAACTAAAGGTTAATCTCAAGGATCAGACTTTGGTTTTTGTGCTTCCTCTTTGCCTCTTCATCGGGTTCCTTTCGTAGCTCGCATTACCGACATCCTACCTCCGATACGCGTTGTGTTGTGCTACCAAACGAGCAACGGATCTCCAACAAGGGAACAGTGAACAATCACAAACATCCCTGCACAACCATCTATATCTGGTACCCGCGGCTCAATGACGAATTGAGTCAATTATTTGAATCAGCAAAGAGCTGGGCATACTGACCTTCAGCTGTTGTGCGTCCGGAGTAGCGAAGCCACTGAGAGTTATGCACATTGAAATCACCCACAATAATGATTTCAGTGTGCCGATATAGGGTCAAGATCCTTTCCAATGAAATCAGATAGAGGGTCAAATTCGTTAAGGGATGCATTTCTATCGAAGTTTGGGCTTCTATAAAGAAAGCAGTAACGTACGAACGAGAATTAAATTCTGGGTTGGAGCAGAGTCCATACTGTGGCAGAAGCTAATATGCAATATCACTTCGTAAGTATGTGGCTAGACCACGATGTGGAAAGAACAAAGGCACTAAGTTATAACCGGTTATAGTAAAATAAGAAATAATTGTATCAGTTATTACTTGGGTCCCGCGAAGTGCAAGGATTATTGGTTTCTGGTTAGACGTGGGCAGATACAGAAGAGAAATACCATATTATGCCGCGAATGTTGCAAAGATCGGTGCGAAATTCCCGTTCCATTGAAATGACTTGACACAGAAAACCAATACCTCCTGAGAAAAGGATGCGTTATGTCCTTGTAGTAAGTGACCCACTATATCCATGCCGAAATCCAGGTCACATATTTTCCATAACGAATATTACGCCACTCATACACCGAACTCAAAAAATTATAAATCAATCGGAATATCGATGCCTCAGAAGCGCAACAGGGGTGTGAAAAGAGGAAAAACAAGAACAGAAAAGGCTAGGAAACTTTCCCGCAGTGCACTTCATTCGCTTGTATATTTTCACACTTTCTGCTCAGTCGAAGACCGGTTTGTTTATTTCGGATTCCACAAATAGCTTGGTACTGCACTCGGACACGTGTGTGGAGATCCGTTTGTTTACTTTGAATCCCACAGAAGACTTGAGGTGCGAACCGGTAGTGCAATGAGGTATCTTGTCTTTACGTAAGATATCCAAAACGGATTCCACAATTGATTTGATGGTACGGATCACGAGGCAGAAGCACACGTGCTGATGATGATCCGTCGGCGGTTAGGCTTCGATTTCGGTACTCATAGGTGGACATGTAACACTTTTAGATATACGCTTTTTACACAATATATATTGTTACTATATGTTATATGTTTTTGTTGAGGGTACTCGCATGGAAATCGTTTGTAGTCTGTACCTGCAGCGTATGGAGTTCGTGGAGACGATGTAGAGCGGCAGCCTGTTGCGGTCCTTGTGCGGCCTGCATCTATGGAAGGTATCCTCGAGAAAATTGCTGCTTACCGGACACTAATTCGGTTTTGAATTAAAACACATGTGGTAATTTGTTCGTTTTTACTTTTACTCTTAAACCCCTTTTTTTTATAGTTCAATTCTTTAAATGTAACACAAAGGTTTGGTTAGTTTAACACTTAGTTTTCTGTTTTCTTTTACTTTTAAATCCTTTTATATTTTATAGTTCAATTCTTTAAAGGTAACCCAAATGTTTGGTTAGTTTAACACTTAGTTTTTTTCTTTTACTTTTAAATCCTTTTTAATTTTATAGTTCAATTCTCTAAACACAAGGGTTTAGTTAATTTTTCAGTTACTTTTGGCGCACAACCACAGACTCCTACTCACTCTGATCGACAACTACTGACTTTTATCTAAAAACTCAACTCCAACTAAAACCTCTGACCCAACCAACAGGTACTTTCCTTTTTGATCACCCAATTGAGGTCAGCAAACTCTTGCGAGTTTACTCGACGGTTAATGAACTAGGAGAATAAGAAAACGCAACGACGAGCATGACGATTATAGGGTTTCTTGGCTTTCGCTTGCAACGGAAGCGAAAGCGAAAGCGGATCCAATTAGGTGTCGGCATGACCCCGTTTCATGTTTGGTTTGCTGATCCAAAACGCACGTCTAGAGGGGAAACGGCGTCGGTTGAAAAGTATTCTTTTCGTACTTTTCACCAGACGCCGAGGTTTTTGTCCGCAGCGAATGGCCGTGTCTAGCGAGGTCAACGACCGCTGTTGATGCTTGGGATATTATCGGCGTGTGGGTATAGATAGGCAAAAGGAGCGCGACAACTTAAGCTGTTGCTTTATGTTGTTACGTGCGACTTCCACCACCCCCATCATTTAGTTGATTTTAGATAATTTGGCTTTAATATAATTTGATGGTATGGTGGTGCGAAAAGCGCACGATCCACATGTGAGTGTGCGGACATGCCCCTGTTCGAGTGTGGATCGTGTGCCAGTTCGAACCCTGTTTTCGGAGTGGATGTCGATGGAGAGGGAGAGAGGGAAACAACAGGAGTTTTTGCAATTCCGTTTGTTTTGTTTTTGCCTGCTCGGTACTATTTTTGAGTGCTGTTAGATGGAGTGCAGTTTTGGAGAAGTGAAAAAAGCAAGAAGGAGAAAAGTGTTCCCGTTTTTTTGTTCTTTGTTCTTTTTTTTGAGAAGAAATAATTGTAAAAAGGATAAAATGTTAGACTCGGAATAAAAAATATAAAACACTAAAAAATGTTCGTAAAAGTAAAGTTTTTGTAATGTAATATAAAAATTAAAGCGCAAGTGCTTAAAGATTGGACTGGCCAGTCGCAGCCATTTCGCAGGCATAAAACGTAGAGGAAAGAAGAAACAGATTAAATTCCCTACAAAATCACCATCTGGCTGTGGCCGCCCTGTTCGTGGTAAGGAAGAAGAACCAGGATTGAATCGGATGAAAGCTGCTGCACGGACCTCCAACTCTCCCCGGCAAAATAGCAGAAAACGGCGGAAAAACCAGGTAACCAATTTTATATTCCACTATCCAAATTTTGTGTGGCTTTATATGCCCCAACTGGCGCTGCGGACAGGATTCGAGGAAGCCCGAGGTTGAAAACTCGTATGTGCTCGAAAAGCCCGAATCCTGAAGGAACCTGGGACACATCAGAATCTGGCCTATTAAATTTTGGAACGTTTCAAAATTATGCACATTGTTGCTAACAACCACAGGAACGGTGGTCGAATAGCGGAATAATTTTGCACGGGCGCAGTGGATGATTTTTTTTGTTGGTGCTTTTCATCGTTTGCAGCTGTGAATTGTGATGCTGTGGCTGCAGAGCAACCATTAATTAGATGAAAAATTTACACAAAACTGAAATTATTCGTATGTTAGATGTCAATTTCAAAGACTTGAATTTAAAACTTATAAACGTACCATATTTCAATTACGAAGTCCTAAACTTAGAAATATATACTTAATATGTTACTGTCACCAGGTCGAAATTTTGAGCGATCCTAAATGCTTTAGTGAATCTAATTTGGTCAAAAAAAAAATTTTTTTTTGTTGTATTATTGAAAAACTTTGGGCTCCCCGATAGTATAGTGGTTAGTATACCCGCCTGTCACCCGGGAGACCGGGGTTCGATTCCCCGTCAGGGAGCCTCTGGCGCAAGACTAATGACCTTGCCCAGAAAAAATAAATCATTATGGAAAATTTAATAAGCCTTAGGACTTGCTAAATAAGGCCAAGACCGGTCCCCGGTTCTAGTGCCGATAATGATGATGATGAAAAACTTTATATTTTGAATTTCTGAGTTTACTTGAATACTCCGTTTTGTTAAGCTAAATGTACTCGATGTAATATTCTTGTTTTTGTTTCGAAATTTGTATATCCTGATTGATTGTGAATTGGGTTAAAGTTTTTGATCATTTATTTCATTTATATGTTAATTTGGAATTCCAAGATTTTAAATTATTAGCCACACTTTTGTACAGGTACTCTCTCCTTCTGCTTTTCTTCCCTTTTCAGCTTCGCGGTGGATTTTGTTTGTTTTTTTTTTTGCTGCGTTGCAGAATTACCTAAAGGTGTATATTGTTTTTATGCGTGTTAAGTGTGTCGATGACATCATAGTCAAAGATGATGTACAAGAGATCATTGACACATCTAAACCTAAAAACGCCATCCGATTTCAAACTCAGATGACCCCACAAAACGATAATGCAAGTAAGTCCATATTCCGACGCAATTGGCAAATCGTGTAAAAACGATTAGTTTTGTTTTCCATAGCAATGGACTGCATATGCCAAAACGATTGCCCATTAATGCAAAAGCAATCAATTGCATATTCCGGAACAATTAACAAATCACGGAAAGGCAATTGATTGCATACAAAGCATAAACGAAATTAATTGGGTCAGTTCGCAACAGGAAAGCTTGAACCCGAGTTCAAGTCAATGAGGAAGTATTGACGGGTTCAGCGAAAACACAGTGGTCGCGAACTGAGGGCAATAAGCGGAAATGAGGGCAATTAAAACTGAATTGCACTGTCATAATTGGGGGGTATTGATCCCGAGGTGCGGTGAAACGTTTAATAAGTAATTAGGAGGCAGTTAATGAGAGATCATGGAGATAGAAACAATAAGAAAATTTAATCGGAAGAATCGGGTGTTGGCTACTAAAGAAGAAGTTAAAGTATAAGGATAATATTACAATAATGCACTGAAGAAGAAGTTAAAGTATAAGATAATATTACAATAACGTAAAGAAGAAGTGCTTCAACGTAACAGTTTAATACCAATTGTGACTGAAGTAAAAGGAGTTAATGTAGAGGTATAATATTGCAATAGTGTAAAGAAAAGAAAGTGCTGTAGCTTTATACTTAAGTACCATTTGTGACTGTAGAAGTAGAAGCTTACATAGCGACGAAATTATAATTGTGTAGAGAGAAAAAGTGCTGTAACTCTATGGTTAAGTACCATTTGTGATTGAAAAAGAAGAAATTAATGTATAGAGACAATATTACTACAGTGTACCAAAAAAGTGCTGTAACTTTATAGTTAATAACCAACAGGAACTGAAGAAAAGGAATTAATGTATAGATATAATATTTCAATAGTGTAAAGAAAAGAAAGTGCTGTAACTTTATAGTGGAATACTAATTGTGACAATAAAGTAGAAATTAATGCAAAGCGACATTATTACAATGGTGTAAGGACAAAATACTGTAATTTTAGAAATTTATGTTCACTGTCTTATCTACTCGTTTGGTATCCTGATGGTTATTTCGACATAGACATCTAAAAACCATAACTAGCGCGACGAGATGCGCGTTTGAGATGTTTTTTCTTCTCTTTTTCTTTCCTTCCCCCTTTCTCTTTCTCTCCATTCTCGGGCGGTGTTTTGGTCGCTTGTGTTGTGCCGTCTTTCGTTCGTTCGTGGTGAGGGAGCGTGTTTATTATTGTGTTTCGCATCCTTGCTGTTGGTTAGTTCTGTCGACGGCGGAGATACTCTCTCTTCTCGGGATCCCGGGTGTTGTTTGGTATCGAGAAATTTTGAGTTTGGTTAGACGGCCTGTAAATGCAGACGAGGCAGCGGCAAAGAGAAGGCCGAGAGGGCACCCCTGCCCGAGCGTGGCCCGAGGCACTTCCCGAGCCGCCGGTTGACGAGGTGGATCCGGGGGCCTTCCACGATTCGAGAGACGAGTTCCGAGACGAACCCTCACCGACACGAGCCCCCCCCCCCCCCCCCCCCGCCGTGGACAAACGTTGCTATCGTGAGCATGGAGGACGCGCCAATGCCCTCTTATTTTAAATTGGGTCCGCAGCCTTATCCTGCACGGACAATGCTAGGCGCGGACAGGGTCTATGACCTTGTATCGAAAACGGTCCCCATGTTCTCGGGACAGGAGGGTCCGGATACAGCTGAGAAACTTTCCTTGTTTCTCAAAGGCTGCAGAAGGACCCTAGGTTGTTTGGCGGTGGAAGAGGAACACAGTTTCCTCAGGTGGCTGCCCTCCAGGCTGTGCGGCGAGGCCTACCGGATATTAGATGAGCGACCACCCGCGACCTTCTACGAGGCGCAACAGCGACTCAAGGAGGCCCTCGAGCCCAAAGTGTCGCACGAAGAGTTGTGTACACAACTCTCGAAAATGCGACAACTTCCCGACGAAGATACCACGAGTTTCGCTTCTAGAGTGAAGCGAGCAGTGGCACGGTGTGAGGAGGCCGCTGAACGATGGTACGGTCGCCAGGGTAGGTCGATTTTCGTCAGCCAGCTGGAGAGAATGGCTAAACCAGTGCTGGTCAAGGGGGTGGGGGAGGATGGTCTAAGGCACTTCCTCCTCACGTTGGGTGATGTCTCGTTTCGTGGTATGGTGGACCACCTGACCAGGTTTGAGCACACGAGAGGGGAGATGTTCCGGCAGGATGGGGACCCGTTTGTAGATGCGCGGCCCGGAATCGCCGATCGGACGTCGGAATCGTTGAGTATAGGACCGGGCAACTCCTCAACCTTTATAGAGAACCCTTCCTCCACTTTTAGGGAGCACCCCGCGGCGCCGGCGCCGGTTTTATCGAATCTTGATCCCCGGGCGGTGTCATTCGTGTTGCCTGCCGAAGAGCGATCCAGTCGTCGGCGGGAGAACAGTTTTATTCGGGAGCGGTCGTACGGGCCTCTTAGTTATCGAAGGGATGCTGGTGCCTATGCTCCGGCCTCCTCTGGCGAGGGAGCGTGGTCAAATACCGTGCCTCCCTCGACCCGGAGTGGAGAGTCGCAGAGCTTGGCTCAGGGGGCGTATGTGCCTCAGGATCGATCGGGTCGGGACAATCCGTTCCGGGATCCAGTTGGTCGATCGGCGCACCCCCTGGAATCCCAGACAATGTGCAATTTTTGCAAGCTGAGAGGTCATGTGTACGACGAATGTCTGCAAAGACGAAATACTCCTTTCTGTCGCGAATGCTGGCGGTATGGCCACGATATAGTGGACTGCCCGGATCGTCCGACAAGGACGCGCGAACCCCAGACTCCATACAGGGGTAGAGGACAGCAGGGCGGATTCGCGCGGCATGGACCGCCCCATCAGCGACCGCAGTTTCAGAGGAGAGCCCTGCCGGAGCAGCAGCCCCCGTCTATGGGTGGCGGCCCGGCGACGTCGGGCCCCAGACTATTCAGCGTCCGGGGCTGCTGCGAGTTTTGTGGCCGTCAAGATCATGACTTGCGCGGGTGCGAATATAGACAAAGGCGGGAACAGCAACAGGGTTCCCAGCTTTCTCCCCGCAAGCGGCACGCCGGAGCAGCACCTGCTGCGAGCCAAGAGCAGGGCACCCAGGTGGAGACTGGGGGGAGCGCGAAAAATAGGCGCGGAAAGAGTCGGAGACAGCGCCTACGCAATCGAGAAGGGGGGGGGGGGGGGTAGTCGGGCGGTGGCTTCGGACTCCCGGGAGGTGAGTGGAGATAGTAGGCGACGGTCGTCCGTGTCGAGCGGTGGCGGTAAACGACCCGTCTTCATGGACTCGAAGTCCTCGAAAACGGATGCGAGGCATGACGCCGCATCAGGCAGCGCGGGGAGCCGGGAATGGCGACCCCGGCGCATTGGTCCCAAAGTAGGCCATAAAACTAGCTCCAGTTCCGCTAGTTCGGAGTCCAGTGGGACTCTCGAGCGGGACAATCCTGAACGGAGGAGCGGATTATTGTGCGAGTTTTGCGGTCGGCATACTCACAAGGCGGAGTGTCGACATAAGGCAAAATGGGAGAGTTCGGGAAACTCCCAAAGGTCGGGTCGGCAAGATCCAACCCGACCGCACTAGAAACACAATCCAGCTCCAGCTGTTCTCAGTTTTCGCCAACTCAGGTCCCGATTGTCACTCTTCCTTTGAACATTGGCCGTAGGAACACTACGCGCCTAATCGTGAACACAGGCGCTGAGATCAGCCTGTTGAAGCTGAAGGCACTTCATCCTAGATATGGCATGGATGTGCATAAATCTACAACGCTCCAAGCGCTGTTTGTCAAATGCACGTCGAGGGGATGCTGCACTGGGAGTTTCAAGTTGCACCATGAGATTACCTGCAGTTTCCAAATAGTGGACTCCTTGCCGGGTTTGGAGGAAGACGGATTGTTGGGGTACGACTTCCTGTCTCGGAATTGTAAGGTAGACGGGCCGGGTGGTTGTTTGGTTTTTCCCCGAACGACCGTAAATCCCGTGCCATTCTCCATTCAATTTACCAGCTATGGAACGGGAAGGGTTGAACATGTGGCAGCCGAACGGGGAGACATGCCAAAGGGACCTGTTAAGGTCGATACTGCGGCAGGTACCCGCCCGGAGACCCTACCCATACAGGGGACGGCTGCAAAAATATGTTCAACCACGTGCTACCCACGTGGTCATCCGGATAAACCCCGAACAGTGGACGTTGATAACATAGCTATAGACAACATTTTTATAAAAAACAAATAAGGAAAGGTTAAGCCTTCCTGAATCTTGGAGCCCCTGATCCTAGCTGGCCAGACTCTGGTTTATCTCCGGAATCTTCGTCCTTGTAAAGGACCTTCGTCGGGGGATACCAAATTGAGAGTCTGACGAAAAAGTCTTTAGGGCCAGGCCTAATGCTGCAGGTGCATTCGTAGCGCAGACTGCAAAGACAAACCCCAGTGCTGGGGGTTAGATCATGAATATGAAGTTGCGAAAGCGCACTACGAGGGTTGCCTCTTATGTTTCGGGATTTGGCAACCCTAGTGTTGCAATCCGGCAATTGACAGCTCTGTCGTAAAGTTGGACATTTTTGAGGTTATATGCACTCAGAACGTTTTGACATACGAGCGCTATTTGTGTTGTTTACAGTAACTTAAAAGATTCATCTCGGCCCAAAAATGGAATTAAATCGTCAACATTTTCGTGCGATTATTTTTTACAACTTTCGGCGTGGATTAACTCAGCAACAGTGCATGGATGAGCTTAATTCAATTTTGGGCGATGAAGCTCCATCAAGGACCAGTGTTTATCGATGGTATGGTGAATTCAATCGTGGTCGTAGTTCACTCCAAGATGAATTTCGTGAAGGTCGTCCAAAATCAGTTGTTGTTCCGAAAACCATTGATGCTGTGCGCGAACTGATATTGGAAGATCGTCATGTGACCTATCGTGAGATTGAGACAACCTTAGGCGTTAGTGGGACCAGCATACATTCAATATTGCATAAACATTTGACTGTCAAAAAAATTTGTTCGCGTTGGATTCCACACAATTTGTCAATCGCCCAAAAAAAGGCTCGTGTCAATTGGTCGAAAGAAATGCTCAAAAAATACGGTCGCGGTGCTTCGAAACATGTCTATGACATCGTGACAGGTGATGAATCGTGGATTTACGCGTATGAGCCCGAAAGTAAACAGCAGTCGACTGTCTGGGTGTTTCAAGATGAGCTAAATCCAACAAAAGTTGTTCGCGCACGAAGCACTTCCAACCAAATGGTCGCCTGTTTTTTCGGAAAAACTGGACATGTCGCAACCGTGCCACTAGAACAACGCATAACAGTCAATTCTGAGTGGTACACAACCATTTGTTTGCCAGTTGTCTTCCAAGAAATCAGGAAGACCAACCGCCGAAGACGGATCACTCTTCACCACGACAATGCGAGCTCTCACACATCGGCTGCGACAACTGCATTTTTGAGCACCCAAAACATCGATTTGATGGGTCATCCGCCGTATAGTCCTGACTTGGCACCGAATGACTTCTTTTTATTCCCGTACGTAAAAAACAAACTGAGAGATCAACGTTTTTCGACACCTGAAGAAGCGGTTGCTGCATTCAGAATGCATGTGTTGGAGATACCTCAATCAGAGTGGCAAAAGTGCTTCGACAATTGGTTCAAACGCATGCAAAAGTGTATAGATCTTCATGGGGAATATTTTGAAAAACAATAAAGTGATTTTCGATGATCAATATTTGTTTTTGTTCTCTAATCCCGAAATATAAAAGGCAAACCTCGTATAATGTCGGGTGATGGTAGGTTTTGCCGTCGGAACGGGGCAACCCCCGATCTGCCAACCCATGGACCGGGGCAAGTAAAGGAGTTGAAAAAATTGGAGGGAAAACATATAGGAGCGGGACGATTTCGCCGGCTGGGTGACATTTTGGAGGTTGGACGAGAGGGGATCACCTCGCCTTAGCGTGCGACTTCCACCACCCCCATCTTTTAGTTGATTTTAGATAATTTGGTTTTAATATAATTTGATGGTAAGGTGGTGCGAAAAGCGCACGATCCACATGTGAGTGTGCGGACATGCCCCTGTTCGAGTGTGGATCGTGTGCCAGTTCGAACCCTGTTTTCGGAGTGGATGTCGATGGAGAGGGAGAGAGGGAAACAACAGGAGTTTTTGCAATTCCGTTTGTTTTGTTTTTGCCTGCTCGGTACTATTTTTGAGTGCTGTAGATGGAGTGCAGTTTTGGAGAAGTGAAAAAAGCAAGAAGGAGAAAAGTGTTCCCGTTTTTTTGTTCTTTGTTCTTTTTTTTGAGAAGAAATAATTGTAAAAAGGATAAAATGTTAGACTCGGAATAAAAAATATAAAACACTAAAAAGTGTTCGTAAAAGTAAAGTTTTTGTAATTTAATATAAAAATTAAAGCGCAAGTGCTTAAAGATTGGACTGGCCAGTCGCAGCCATTTCGCAGGCATAAAACGTAGAGGTAAGAAGAAACAGATTAAATTCCCTACAAAATCACCATCTGGCTGTGGCCGCCCTGTTCGTGGTAAGGAAGAAGAACCAGGATTGAATCGGATGAAAGCTGCTGCACGGACCTCCAACTCTCCGCGACAAAATAGCAGAAAACGGCGGAAAAACCAGGTAACCAATTTTATATTCCACTATCCAAATTTTGTGTGGCTTTATATGCCACAATGTAACAACAGCGTGGCTTACCCAAGCTTTGCGGTTGCTAATCGGGCATGACATTCTTGACTTACCATAGGAAATCTCATGGGATATATCCAAGAATGTTATCCCTCCATGCCAGCACATAATGCGAATTCTGTAACAGACATATATTTGTTATAATGCTTTTGGTACCACTCACGGAAAACATATTGGAGTTAAAACTGATTATCGTATACTTTTTTTCTTTTAAAACTGGCGTTTAGTCGGAAATTAAAAGTTTGACTCCCACGTGAAGGGTGCTCCGATATACTCGTGCCTGTTTTATCTACAAATTCATTGTCCGAAATCCCAAATTGACCGGCGGTTCAAATATGTTTTACTTCTAGTACTAAATCCGATAGGAGGCTTCTACTGTAAATGGGGCAAAGGAAGTTATGGTACTTGCCAAAGCAGCTTCTTCCCTGTTTATCATATTACATGCTTAATAACGATTAGTATTGCAATTTCTTTTGAAGAAAATATGGTTATTATAAAGAAAGTGAGAGTAAAACTGTCCATCTAAATTGATTTGTTATTTAATTTGACTTTATATTCACACATTATACTGTTTACGCTGTGCTTTTGCAGTATTTATTTTTTGTTTTTTTTCTTCCGACTCCGTTTGAGAGAAGTTTTACGTTTTTTCGAAGGACGTTTTTTCGATTTTCCCCGGGATGAATCACTACTAGAGTCGCTCGAAGATTCAGATTGGTCGTTGCTAGATGAATTTGATTTCATCTTTTTTCTTTTCCGCTTTTCTTTAAATTCCTTTTTGTAGTCACGGTCACGTAACCCGCGTTCTTCTGATTTTGACTTCGAACCGTTGCTAACCGTTACACCGTCCTCTCGCTTAATTTGATCGGCTGATATTTGAGGCTTTGGAGCACAACCCTCCATGTAGAGCATTCTAGTTTCGTTGTCGGTTAGATGGTTCTCTTTAGGAGGTTTATATTCCGAAACATGGTCAACTCTCACTGTTCTATTAAGAATCTATTGAGACAATAAGCCTTGAATAAGGAGAATGAATATACTTCTAGATCAAGTATACCTTTATGCCGTTTAAATTGTCGACAGACAATATTGTGGAGCGTTGATCCTCGTAGCATATAAAAGCGAATCCTTTTGATTTTCCTGTGATTTTGTCCCGAACCAAATTTATATTAACTATTTCACCATATTGAGAAAATACAGCTATCACATCTCCTTCGGAAAGTTCAAAAGGCAAACCACCAACAAAGATCCACGCTGAATTTTTATACATATCATGCCAAGAGGAATTACCACCGTTCTTTAAGTCTGCTTCACTTAATTTCAGCACATTCTTCATATTCCTTTAAATGTGTTAATATTGTAAAAGATACTTCGTTGAATCATAACACAAATTACTTACGTTAGAGGATTCATTTTGAATTATTTGTTTGTGGGCTAAAGGAACCAAATACAGGATGAAATTGAGTTAAATTTGATTAAAGTGTCAACAATAATTGAAACTGACGCACTATGTGTTGTCATCACAACTGTCACTTAGGTAGACAAACCAAATGCAGTTTGAGATGTACAGAGAATTTTCTTAAATTCAGTTTAAATTATTTTATTGCAATTTGTGTGGGTTAAAGAAGTTTTTGTTTTCTTTTTCAATGTTTCTATTATGAAGTATTTCGTAAACGCGGACTTACTCACTAATGATTCACTATGGTCTATTGTGATGAGCATTTCATATTTGAGGGGTTACAACCGTATTGAAAAAATAAAACAAAAGCGAAAGTCGAACACAGCGTCACTCTTGCCATGTGGTTGCGTTACCACGAAGAGAATCATCTAAATCTACGAGAATTCTAGACTAGTAATCAGGTTATATAAAAGGGGGAGATTCGTGTATACGATGGGCAATACTTCGAAAGATGTATTTGTAACCATTTTTCACAATAAAGTTGCATTTTCATAAAAAAAAACAGCGAGAACTTAGTTAGCACCCAATATTATACATCACGTTCGCGCTTGACACGGTACGATTTGTCACTTCTCTCCAAAAATTTCTTTAAAGACACCATCTTATTAGGACATGACTTCTTTCAACTGTCAATTCCTTCCAAAAATTTTTCCCATTTCCACATTCGAGCAAAACTCACTCTCATGATATTGATCGTTGACCACAGACTTGATTGTGTGCGCGAGTTATGATTTCCGCGAGCTTTTTCTCCGCACTAGAGCACCCGCAGCAATAAAAGACACAAATTTATAATAGTTACTTTTCTTTTCTTTATTATCTCTTCCTCTTTTCTTTTTTTGGTCTTTACACTACATCTTAACTCTATTTAACAGCACTTCTCTTTATTTATAGTTCACAGCGGTTCTTAGCACTAGTTACATATATTTGATGTTTCTTTTGTTCTTATCACTTATTCACTTCAATTACTATTATTACTATTACTTAGGCACTTCTTAACCACCCCTTATCAAAAGTAACTTTTTCAAACTCAACGGCACAACAAAACTTTTCACCTAACCGATATATTAATTCGGACCGCTCACCAAACACCTTTTCATCAATTATCCTAAATCTTCACTGCCTTCTATTCTGTTTGTACCCCTTCTCGTTACCTCGGGGTCAACACCTCCCGGTGAGGATAATGCAATTTCGATCCCCATCGACCCAATTTCCTATTTGCAATTGCATTGAAATGCGACGTCAGCCGATATACCTCCATCGGTTTGCGTCACAGTTCAACATGCGCAATTGCAAAGTGACCTAATCAATTTTAATGTGCAATTACACAATTTCTGTTTCAACGATTGTGGCGAAATGCGGGGCAATTAATTGCATTATCGCTCTGGGGGTTATACGGGTTCAGAATCGGTTGGCGTTTTTTGATTTAAGTGCATCAATGTCATGTACAACATCTGTATCTAGGTCGTCATTGATACACTTAACACGCATTTTCGTTCGAATAGCTGTCGAAGAAATAGGATCAAGTCGTTTTCCCTCCCTTTTGCGATGTTCATCGTGTGATGTATGGCCTTGAGAGCGTTTCTTCGCACGTACCGTTTTGTTTTATATTAAGTGGCGAAGACTCGTATCATCTTTCGGTGGAACATAAAGTACAAATTTGCTCCTTTCATTGTACTTTACGGAATTTTGTCGATCATGGTATTATAGACATATTTTTCTTTTTAAAAACAATTTTTTTTTTCCTTTTTAAGATTTTTTTCCAAGCAATTTTAGCGATATACAAGATTTGGATGAATTGAAAAAGTTCTAGTTAAGAAAATGGTATGGAGATTCCCCTCTAGACACGATATTCTTCCGACGAGACTATTGGAAATCTTTGCAATGACGGTAAAAGCAAGTTCGATTCATTCAAAACTTCTTTTTTCTTTTACTGTATTTCCTTGTTGAGCCTTTTTTACTTTGTTTTTTCACAGACTTTTGATTGATCCGATCCTTCAAATTTTCTCTTTCCATTTCCCTTAATTATTGGAAAGTTATAAAGAAATATACAAAGAAATTCATTATAAACCTTTGAATAGCACTTACTGCGAGAGCTACCTTACCGATGTCTCTGGACCTTTCGAATTGAACACTATAGTATTAATCGAAATACTTATAAAAGTCCAACTAATACAGCACTCTGGTATTCTTTTATTCCAAGGTCTTAATTTTAAAGTACTTTATAGAATATAATTCTTCAATACAAATCAAATCACTGACTACACAACTCACTTGTCACTATTAACGTCAAATTTACGACTGTCAGTGCTATTCACTTCGCACTTTTAGCAATAAAGTGGTGCTCTTCTAATATTGATTACTGGCATTAGTCAGCTGACCTAGTGAAAATTCCTTTCGCATTGCAAACATTGTCATAATTTTTGGGAAAAAAAGTTTCAAGTAAAATGTCTCTACATTCGGCAATTAAAGGAAAATTAATATCCGTAATTGGCGATGAAGTACGAACAACAGGATAACAAAATCCGAATGATTAGTAAAAACAGTTTTCGTTACAGGATACATGTGTGGGATTCTTATTAGGGGGTGTTGGAGAAATCAATAAGAACCGCCATCCAAATTTTATGGTCGTTGATAAAAGTTGGTTATTAGACACCACCGTGGTAAATTTTAGAAAGTAATGGATGTTTTTTCAGACACCCCTGTAAGTGAAATTGAAGATTGCTTCAAAAGATTCCTTAAGCGGGACGATGTCGATATTATTCTAATTAATCAGAACTTCGCTGAATTAATTCGTCACGTGATTGATGCTCATACTTCTCCCATTCCGGCAGTTCTAGAAATCCCCTCGAAAGATCATCCATATGATGCTAGCAAAGACTCTATTTTGAGACGTGCCCGGGTAAGTTAATCATGTTTGAATTTCATGAGATTTGCTATTAATTTCGATTCGGTTCCAGGGAATGTTTAATCCTGAAGACTTGGTTCGTTAATGCATGGGATTTCCTCAGTATTATCATCGAGTATTCCTTTTTGATATCGTTATGTATGTAACTTTAAAAAAAATATCGTTGAATTTGTTGTTTTGAGCGTATTAAATAAAATGCAATATAATATGTAGACCATGTTTTGAGTGACCAATTAAAATAGGAGAAACGTTAATCCGATATTTTAGATAATTACATTATATTTGATTGTTGTACCAGCAAGATGAATTGATCTGTATCATCTGTTATCAAATTCACAACAAGCCGTTTTCCATACTCAGCTCAACTACAATATGGTAGAGTGTTTGCCTTGCGACTGAGTCGTAGGCTTTTTTTAAGTCAACGAACAGTTGGTGAACCGTCTCTCCGTATTCTCACTTCTTTTCCAGCAGTTGCCTTATTGTGAACATTTGGTCGCTCGTTGACCGGTTCCTATGGAATCCGCATTGGTAGTCTCCCAATACGTCTTCCGCGTACGGTGCGATTCTCGCCAGTATGGCATTTTTTGGTATTTTGTATGTGGTCGGGAGCAATGATATTCCTCTGTAATTTTCGCAGTCAGATCTGTCACCTTTGTTGAAAATTGGGACGACTATTGAGGTTTTCCATTCTTCCGAAATGACTTCCTTATCCCATATTGTTTTAATCAGTTGGTGGATCTTTCGAGCGGTTGCCTCTTCTCCATGCTTCACAAGCTCTGCCGGTATGCAGTCGACTCCGGGAGACTTGTTGTTTTTCAATCGATTTATTGCGTCTACAACTTCGTCGAAAGAGGGCACTGAGATCTGAGGCTCGGCTGTATGTACGTCTGGTGGGTTTATTTGTGGTTGATGGGTACGCACATTGAGCAGGTTTTCAAAGTACTGCTTCCATCTTGTCAGGATATTGTTTGTTTCTATCACCATACAGCCGTTTGTGTCTCGGATTATTTTGACTCTCCCTCGGTAGCCATTTCTAATAGAATTTATGCCGGCGTACATGTCTCTGATGTTCTTTGCTCTGGCATTTTCTAAGACTTTTTCGATCCGAGTCTTCTCCCATTCGCGTTTTTTGCGTTTGAAAAGTCTAGTTGTCTCTTTCCGAATTGTCGCGTATCTTTCTGTGTTGACTTTGTCATATCTTGCTAAGTGGATTGCTCTGAGGCGTTTACGTTCTTCGATCTTCGCTCTGCGCTCATCGTCAAACCAAGGTTTGGACTTAATTGTTTTTTTAAATCCTAATACCTTTTAGGCAGTTTGATTGTGTCTCTGATCGATGTCCATTTAGTGTCCACGCTATTGGCTTCCTCTTCCTCACAACTCCCATTCTCTAGGATGCTAAATCTATTCGTTAGTTCGTCTTAATATTCGGCCCTTTTGTGCAGGTCTTTTAGTTTATCAATGTCGAACTTTTTGCTCCTCTCCCGTGATTGCCCGTGTGGGTTTGATGCGAACCGACTCCTAGTTTTGCCCATCACTAGAAGATGATCGGAGCCGCAATCTGCTCCTCTATATAATCTTACGTCAAGGATATTCAAGTGGTATCTTTTGTCTATGAGGAAGTGGTCTATTTGGTTACGCGTTATACCGTCGGGTGATATCCATGTGGCTTTATGGATTTACTTGTGCTTTTCACTAGCAGATCTTTTGACGCTGCAAACGTGATAGTTCGAATTCGTGTAGGCTTTCTTTATCTATAGTTGGTTGGAAGATATTTTCCTTTCCAATTTTTGCATTGAGGTTCCCGGGCATGATTTTAACATCGAATGAAGAGATCCCATCAAATACTTCCTCTAGGGTCTCGTAAAACGTGTCCTTCGTTTTTTCGTCGGTCGATTCTGTTGGGGCGTGTACGTTTATAAATACATAATTGTACCATGGGCGCTGTATTATTAGCACCGACATTCCGTCATTAATAAATGGCACATCTTTTACATGGGGCGTAATCTTTTTGCTTATGATGAAGCCGGTTCCGAGGTTATGTGTATCGGTACCTCCACACACCAGTGTAAACCCGTTGGTTACGATTACTTGATGTGGGAGTTGGAATTCCTGAATCGCGACGATGTCCATTTTATATTGTTTCGCGTTATCTACGACCCTCTGTATAGCGCCTGATTTATATAATGTTGGAACAGTCCACGTGCCGACGCGTATATCCCGATTTTTCCGTTCTTCCCCACGTCTTTTTTTTGCCGAGTCGGTGTTTTCTTGATGATTTGTTCCCTTATGGTAGTGTCGGCTGATCACACCTACGCCTACCGGGTTTTTCGTGGGATTGTTTTATTTTATCATTCGTTTTTGGGCCCACGAGTCTTGGGGTTTCAAATAGTCCGCCATATCAGAGCCCCTCTTTGATATGGTAAGGTCTGCTTACTGCTCTGATTCCAACCTGTGTCAGAGAGGCCCCGTTATAATACAGCTGGTATACCCCTGGTTGCAAACCATCCAATGGGCACGGTGACGCGTAATACTCTGGCTTAGGGGTGGATCCTTGTGTGCTACTCCTCGCTAGGCTGGCCCTACTGGAAGCATATGCTTCCGTCAGGATAGCCTGGGTGGTTCATTGTAGTTCAAGCCCCCGCACCACGTCAAGGTTTTTACCAAGCGGCGGCCTTTCTTCTCATTAACGTGGTATAATTTTAAAAAGTAGATATTTTTTCCGTAATTTCACTCAGTTTTATTTTGCAATAACTTTTAACATAACGCACTAATCTCAATAAAACTGTTAGCTGATGTCTATCAAAATAGAAGAATAATTTCTAGATGCAGCTAACCGTTTCAAAGTTCATTTTAAAACCAATTAAACAGAATGAATCTGAATACCCATTACCTAACCTAATAATTAAAAAATATTTGAAACAATCTCAAAACAAAATACGATGTAAATCTACTGGCACGTATGTCTTAAGCTAATATATAAATAAAAAATGGATTGGATTGGCTATTGTAAAATGGGTTTTTTTTTTGTTTTTTTTTTCGTTCACCAACTATCCTTCAAATGGTACGGATCGTCCTTTTTTTCGTTCAATTTTCATTCCAATTGTCTTTACCTATTACGCGACCAAGCAGGTATACCAAATATCTGAACAATACAATAATTTTTTTAGCGCCGTGTTTAGTATTGTAAACAGTGTCAGAGACAGTGACTAGAAAAAGACCAGTGAACAATAATGGTGGTAAAATACCTTAAGCTAATATATAAATAAAATATGGGTTGGAGTGGCTATAGTAAATGTTTTTTTTTTTTTTTTTTTCGTTCACCAACTAACCTTCAAATGGTACGGATCGTCCTTTCTTTCGTTCATTTTATATTCTAATTGTCTTTACGCATTACGCGACCAAGCAGGTATACCAAATATCTAAACAATAGAACACATTTTTTATAGCGCCGTGTTTTGTATTGTAAACAGTGTCAGTGACAGTGACTAGAAAAAGACCAGTGAACAATAATTGTGGTACAATACTTGCGGGCCAAATATGAGTGGTGACATATTTCGGGATCTTGCCGAAAACCTGAATTTCGAAATATGTAAAAAGAAAATAAAAGGCACCCTTCCGAGAACCGAGGAGAATTTTCCAAATTTGCCAACAATATCAGTAAAATAAATCCGAAATTCTTAATTATCACTACCAAAGCAAGTATTAAACCTATCTTGTTGCTTAAAATCCATTCATATCCAAACAAGTCATAGAGGCTATTTGCCGAGAATACGAACAAATTACAAGCTTACGCGACGGAAACTTATTAGTGAGAGTTAACTCGACAAAAATCTGGAAACGGTTTCTAAAGGCAACAAATTCAGGCGATATGTGCCCTGTTATTGTAAAGCTTCACGATGAATTGAACGAGTTCAGGGGTATAGTTTACGCTCCCTTTCTGATAAATGATCCTGAATCCGAAATAATCTAGGCAATACGAACGCAAATAACGCAACTGTAACTATTCACAAAAAGAAATGAAAATAAATTCCAACGACCATCGGGCCTAATGCTATTTACTTTCGACCTCTGCCAGCCATCGAAATCTGTAGTTTGCACAAAGCAAAGTTACTAAATACATCCCCAATCCTACGAGAAGTCGCAACTGCCAACGACTCGGCCATACCACAAAACCACAACGGGTAAGAAATGCAACCTCCAACCAAATATACCTGTAGATTGCAGCCGCACTATGTGCGATAACTTCTCGCTCCCCCATTTTGCTGCAGCCAATGTCTGTCCCTCGTATATTCAAGCCAACGAAATACCAGCGATAAAAACCACCAATAAATGTTCAATGCGTCAAGCCAAACGAATTTCCAAAGAACAAAATGTCTTCAAACGTGATCAACTTTCAGGAAAGGATATATTTCGTTTGTACACGAAAAATACAGGCTATTCGTTTATGAATAATCGCAATTTACAGTCAAAATATTCACATATATATTTTCCAACCCTCTTAATCCCCTTTTCTCACAACACATCACTGACACTGGTGGCCCTAATGGAAGGGTATGCTTCCGTTAGCATAGCCTGAGTGATTCATTGTAGCTTAAGCACCACGTCAAGGTTTCTACCAAGCGGGGGGATTTTCTAGTTATACCATTGTTAAATTTACGTTGATACAAATCTGAAAAATAGGGTGATTCATTTGGATGTACGTTTTCCAGTAGGGATTGTATGAGAGAACAAAGTGTCTTAGTATCATAGCACCTTTGTTCAGCAATGATTAACGTTTCATTATGGGAGAGCTTACGTTTGGCAAAGACTCTACTGTATTACGAAACCAAGCGCTCTACTAAGATTGTGTTTCATGGCCTTAGAGCAACTAACTTATGGTCAATGTATCCAACCTAACAAATGCACAATTCAGTATATCAGTTTAAAACCCATTTTATACTAATGGATAATATGCTACTAAATAGCCCACATATAGTGTAGAAAATATAGCATTGGAAGCGGTCTCCAGCAAATACCCTCGAAACGCTCGAACGGGTCATCGAAGATTGGAATCTCAGAATGAAACACGTTAGACACAAATATCGACAATATTGGAAAGAATTCTTCTTTTTTTTTAGATAAATATGGAGACCAGTTTTATGCTAAAAAATATTAGCCGATCAAATTGCTTTCCTGTTTTTGTTGAAACAAGAACCTATAAATAAATTCAGGGCTTAAGCTATCTATAGAAAAAATGTTTTTTTTTTTTTTAAATATAAGTCAAAGAAACAATATTTTATTTATGCTAAAACAATTTAGATTATTTCATTATTGCGTAAACGGTCACAGGTTAAACTTGAAACATCTATTGTGCTGCAAATGCGCCCTTCATGATTTTATGTAATGTACCTAATATTTAGTGTGTGCGGCGTTTTTTGAGCTTTATATAGTCTCCAGTTTCACATGATTTATCTTTTGCTACATTAGTTTGAGAGCGTGTCAGTGGTCTGGCATCAGGGTGCTGAATAATATTATTCATAGTGTTCGAAGTTTCATTTATTTTGTTAACATCCTGGCTGCAATTATTACTTTCGGTAGTAGGAAACATTTGTGACGATCGTCTTAAAGCAGTATTATCTGATTTATTGCTAGTTAGACTAAATAAATTGCATCGCTTAGAGTGGATTGTGAGCGATCGACTAGTTTTGAAAATTTTCCGACAATTCTGGCATTTCATAGAAGTAACCGCCACTAAAGGCTCTTCATCCGAATCTAAATCCGAATTAGTCTCTTGTTCTTCATTATATGTAGATTCGGGAGAAGGTGCTGTGATTATTTCTTTTCTCTTTTCTGTTAAATGTGGAGATGGAGGTTCACCACTTCTGTTCGGTACATGGGTATTACGTCGCGTATTTATACCCCGACGTTTACGTTTAAATATTTCATCTAACTCTGGCATCTCAGTTTCAGAATAAAGCTTTTCGTTGTTATTATTATTAATGATATTGTATTGTATACTTTCGTTGTGTTCTGCAATTTTAATATCATTTTCTTTGCAGTCTTTGGGAATTGGAATTTCAAAGCTAAATTTATCAGCATCTGGGATAATGCATAATTTTTGCTTACGACGATCTAGATTTTTACTCGACCTATGTTCGCGACTAATGGAACTCGATGCGGTATTCGGAAAACTGCAAGTAGAAAAATCAGTGTTAGTGCGGTTTGACATTAGTTTTCTCGTACGTAGTGGACGCATAACAACTATCTCAGTGGGGTCTGCATAGCATTTCTCAGGAAACACATTCGACCAACTGAAATGTGGCGCCTGATGTAAACGAGGTGGATTTTGTATATGGGGTATAGATTGTCCAGGAAGCACAAGAAGTTTTGATTGGCTTGGCTGCTCTTGATAAAGTGGGATAATATTGTTATTCGCAATCTCACACGATGGAATAAGTGAAGGTATCTCCATGCGACGTGCAACGTTTATATTATGATTATTTAATATTTGTAAAGGGGCACATAAAGACGGTGGTAAAGCTTCGGAACTTTCTAAATTGAAATTCATACCAATAATGGGGATATCGGAAGTAAACTCTTGTAACATCGGCTGTGAGGTATTTTGAAGTGAATTAATTGTAACAATTGTATTTACTTTGTCGTTGGAATTCGATTGTGGCGGGGATGGTAACATTTGCTCGGACCACTGATATAACTCGGTTGTGTTTGTATATTCACAATCGGGTATTAAATCGGTTTGGGAAATGTTAATATCCGGTATGTCGTAAAGCGACGGCGACAGTAGTAAATGCGAAGGTGAGTTGTTCCAGCTTCCTTGTTCAGAATTATCTATTTTATTTATTTCGTATATACCCTCTAGTACTTCATTCGGTTCTAAAGTGTGACCTTCTCTTAAAACATTATGGAATGGAGTCACGCAACCCCTGCAATTATAATGAAGTTAACATAAATTGTTTGTTTTCTACACAATTGAAACAACAAGATATAATATAAACTTATTACAACGACCTTAATTCCTGGGTAGACTCTTCAAAAATATTCTCGAGCGTTCCAACTACATTTTGATCAGCACCCATGTTTGTTAGTTTGGTTTTATATTCGTTTCCAAGTTCGTCGCTGATTTCTATATTACTCGTAACACTAAATGAAAGTTAGTTAGGAAATTGAATGCTTGGAATGTATATAAAATCACTACTCATACGTGTGCAATGATGCAATAACATCATCAATCGGGACAATATCTACGTTATTTGTAGTCATTTCTAAAATACCCAATAGATGTTTTTTGCTGACAAATTTAAATTTGAATTTTCCAGTCCCCTCTTCCGGTTTAATAATGCCGTTAATTTCAAATACGTGTTATTCTAACGTTTTAACCCTATTTATTTCGGAAACTAATCACATATGAAATTAAATATTGCGTTCAAACAGAGAAAAAATTCTTGATATCTTAGTCTATACTTATTGTCTAAATCGAACACAAATTTGACAAATACAATTCAATAACTTACATATTTTATTTCTTTTCTCTGTTCATCAACAAATGTCAACATATCTAAAAAACAAATTCAAAACAATTTATGCTATGTCAAAATGACATTGGATGGTTGTCATTTAACTCAAAGCCGAGCGCAATAAAATGAATGTAAAAACTTTTCAGGTGTCAAATTAGATTTAATATTTTTATGAACTATCCCTAGTAATATTAA
This sequence comes from Microdon myrmicae, assembly GCA_963931805.1. Classification (NCBI taxonomy): domain Eukaryota; kingdom Metazoa; phylum Arthropoda; class Insecta; order Diptera; family Syrphidae; genus Microdon; species Microdon myrmicae. The sequence goes on from OZ007499.1 coordinate 159,985,067, forward strand.
TATGAATTTTTTGAAACTATATTATAATGGGTTTATTAATAAACAGCTGAGGAATTTGAATATAATTTACATCACAAGATTGTATTCTATAAGAAGGCTGGAAGACCCATACAAAGTACTACCGGAACACGTGAAATCAAAAATTCTGTATAGTTCAGTTCTTGAATTAAAAAGTACTATGTTAGGTTACAAAAAAACGAAGATTCTACACAATAAACAACAAAAGGAGAAGGAACGCGAAAAAATTAAGAACATTCCTGTGCGATCGTTTCCCGTAATACTAGAAAATCCCGAATTAAGCACCGAAAGGGATACCGATGAAAGTAAAGAAAGCGTGTGTTTTACACCAAAGGAGACTCAGTGTACGATTCCCAATCATTGGATGGACGATTATGAATTCTTTGAAGGCCAGTTGCAAAGCTCTGATAGTGATATATTGTATGGAACTGAAGGTAGTGCATATAGCAACGTCATCTTTATGTAATTGTCCTGTACTGGTTGCTTGCAGATTCAACAGTGGCTCCTTCGAAAGTGCCTTGCAGTGGCTGTGGAGCCCGTTTGCATTGCGTTCACCACGAGCTCCCAGGTTATATACCTAAGGAAATTTTTGGAAAACGTAGAGATGATGAGCTCAAGGTTCGCATACAATCGAAGAGTGATATATCTCTCATACATATTCTCATTTTCGTTCCCAGCAAATTGTTTGCCAAAGATGCCATTTCTTGAAAAACTATAATATTCCGCTCAATGTTAAAGTTACTCCTGACATGTATGTGGAGACGTTATCCACTATTAAAGACAAATTTGCCTTAGCGATTGTCATTGTCGACTTATTGGATTTTCCCTGTTCAATTTGGCCAGATATACGAGAGATTTTAGGTAATAAAAGGCCGATATTTATAGTAGGGAACAAAGTTGATTTATTACCGAAAGATTCGAAGAATTACTTGAACCATATAAAATATTGTCTTAAAGAAGAGTTTATAAAATGCGGTAAGAAAAACTTGTTCTTTTTGCTGATCAACCTTTAATATACGTTTTAATATTCTAAAGGTTTTCAAGCAATGAATATAATAAATGTAAGTTTAATATCGGCGAAAACAGGGTATGGCATAGAAGAACTAATTACTCAATTGCAAAAAAATTGGGCACATAAAGGAGATGTGTACCTTATTGGATGCACAAATGTTGGAAAAAGTTCCCTTTTTAATATTTTGTCAACTTCAGACTATTGCAAGGTAACACTAATAAAATGAAGGGCATAAACTTTTGAAAATCAACCAATTTATTTCAGGCCGACGCAATTGATCTGGTGAAAAAGGCGACCGCATGCCCGTGGCCTGGAACAACATTGCAAATGCTTAAGTTTCCCATTCAAAGACCTTCAGGTGATTCAATATTTCGACATTCAGGGTCAATATAAAAGATTTTTTATTAGATTTTAAGGTATTTCATCGATGCCGGCGTCTGATTTCCGAGCGAGCAGAACGTCAGGCCGAGTTGAAACTGCACCGAATTCAAGCCAAAGAAGATGGGAGTATTCAAGCTGCAACTCCGGTCGGCCACATAGGTAACACTTTACTACTATAATTATTTTATTGAACAGTAGAGGCATTTAATACTTAAAAACGAACTTAGTCGCTAAATTGGTAAGGTGGTTACTACATGCATACGCGGTTCGGAAATAAAAATACCATTTATTTCGACATACGTTATAGTTAGTTTAGTGTAGTGGGGCAACCACCCCATTTATTGGCTTAATTCCAGCAACATAATTACGTACATCTAAAGCATATCTAAATTACAAACTGGAGAGCTTCAGAACTACCTTAACTAGGCTTAACTTAAAGTAACCAGGACAAAATAAGTAGGTGAGAGATGGTGCGAGGGGTGGGGGCAGGTTATAGTAGAGTGTAGAAGCGCCGCTTAAGATTGGTGGTGAGAAGAGTTTAGGAAGCGGTGCTTGAGAGTATGGGTAGAGAGGTCGAAGTCGAACAAGGTGGAATTGGAGTTGACATTTCTCAGCATCCGCGAAAGGGGTTCTTTCAGACCATAAGAGGATTGTTATAATTTATTATAATAACAATTTGAAATTAATGTATTTAATATAGTTTAATTTAAATATGTTTAATTTCATTTATTTTTGTGTAAGTTAATTGGGAATTAATTGAAGGTGGCGAAAAATTGTCAGGTTCCAAGAACCCCGACCCCAGAGTAAAAGCTGACAAACCAAAGAAAGCTAACAAAGAAGAAGCAGTGGTGGAATACTCACTGCCAAACGCTTCGGAGGTAGAAATTTTTCTGAACAAACCGGCGATAATACCGACACGTTCACGAAAAATGCTGAGACTCCCCATGGAAAACCAGGAAGAGGTAGTGCTAGTACTTAAAGCAATACAATCAGGGATTTTCACATTCAATTGTATTGTAGGGAAAGCGAAGAGTGCCCAAGTAGAGGTTCTCAATATCACAAGCTACCTCCAAACCATAGACCGGATTATGGTGGAAGTACATTCAATAAAGGAATATTCCATCTTTCCGCGGGAAAATGAGGACAACCGTTCTATGGGATACAATTCGGATAAACAATCTTCGGAAGGGGAACATCTTCAGTATATCCGACATCTATTCCCAGAGGAGGAATCGCCAAAAGTTCCAAGGTTGACACAATTACACGAGGAACTCCACCTAGGGAAAAACCTAAGTCCTCAAGAGTGTCAATCCATAGTGGAAATATGTGAGGAGTTTAACGACATTTTCCACCTCAAAGGTGACCTCCTAACGTATACCAGTTCCATAACGCATGAGATACCGGTGATACAGGATCAAGCACCGATAAATCAAAGAATGTACCGCCTGCCTGAGTGCAAGAAAGAGGTGATAAATGAGCAAGTACGGGATATGCTGGAGAATGCTATCATTCAACCAAGCAAAAGTCCGTGGAACTCACCACTCCTGGTAGTTCCTAAGAAAGCGGGCCCCGACGGAAAAGCCCGATGGAGAGTTGTGGTCGCTTTCAGGAAACTGAACGACAAAACCATCGGTGACGTGTACACTCTCCCTCGAATAGAGGACATTTTAGACCAGCTCGGTCACTCACGGTATTTTTCCACGCTCGATTTAGTCAGCGGCTACCACCAAGTCTTAGTGGATCAGAAGGATCGAAGTAAGACAGCGTTCAGCACAAATTACGCGCACTATGACTTCAAACGTATGCCATTTGGGCTGAAGGGAGCACCAGCTACGTTTCAGAGGCTCATGAACCATGTCCTAACCGCGTTGCAAGGGACCGAATGCTCTGTTTATCTGGACGATGTTGTCATATATGGGAAAAACCTAGAACACCATAATGAAAAACTCCGGAAAGTATTCGATCAAATGAGTTACCACAACCTTAAGCTGCAACCGGAGAAATGCAAGTCCCTCCAGAAGGAAGTAGTATACCTGGGACATGTTTTTCCGAAAAAGGGGCAATGCTAAATCCGGACACGACAGCTAGTGTCAGTGATTTCCCCATTCCCAAAACGGTAAAGCACGTCCAATCGTTTCTAAGCTTGGTGAACTACTACCGAAAATTTGTTCAAAATTATTCGAAGATAGTACGCCCCTTAACAAATTTGTTAAGGAAGGACGTCAAATTCACCTGGTCAGAGAAATGCCAACAAGCATTTGATAACATAAAGGAGTTATTGGTCTCGCCGCCACTATTAATATACCCAGATTTTACCAAACCCTTTAATCTGACCACGGATGCAAGTAATGAAGCACTGGGTGCCGTACTGTCGCGTATGCCAGTCGAACCTTGAATAAGGTGGAAAAGAACTACTCTACGATCGAGAAAGAGTTACTAGCCATTGTTTGGCCGCTGTTATTTACAAGGGAGAAAATTCAACATATACACGGACCACAAACCGTTAAAGGGAGTATTCAACGTGAAAGACCCCACGTCATGTTTACTAAGGTTCCATCGGAAACTACTGGAGTTCGACTACCAAATTGAGTATAAACCCGGTAAATACAACACTAAAGCGGATGGATACCTTGAGTCGTATCCCGCAAATTTGTGATGAGGCTCCCACACTACCAAGGTGCAATGTACTAACACGCGCCCAAGCTAAAAAGTTAAGGGCAAGCGAAGGAACTCAGGATAGTCCAAAGGACGACAAGTCCTCTCTTAACGAGAATCCCATTCCAGCATGCACGGAAAAAGGAATGGAGATAACCAATCCTGAAGACATCTAGTTCCTACTCCGGGAATACCATGATCCTCCACCGGGTGGACACTAAGGAGTCAGTAAAACGTATCACAAAATACGTAGACATTTTTGGTGGAAGAACATGATGCGCGACATTAAACAATACATCAAAGTATGTAAAGCATGTCAAACCATTAAATCTTCAGCGAACATACGTTTGCCCATGCCTTTTATATTTCGGGATTAGAGAACAAAAACAAATATTGATCATCGAAAATCACTTTATTGTTTTTCAAAATATTCCCCATGAAGATCTATACACTTTTGCATGCGTTTGAACCAATTGTCGAAGCACTTTTGCCACTCTGATTGAGGTATCTCCAACACATGCATTCTGAATGCAGCAACCGTTTCTTCAGGTGTCGAAAAACGTTGACCTCTCAGTTTGTTTTTTACGTACGGGAATAAAAAGAAGTCATTCGGTGCCAAGTCAGGACTATACGGCGGATGACCCATCAAATCGATGTTTTGGGTGCTCAAAAATGCAGTTGTCGCAGCCGATGTGTGAGAGCTCGCATTGTCGTGGTGAAGAGTGATCCGTCTTCGGCGGTTGGTTTTCCTGATTTCTCGGAAGACAACTGGCAAACAAATGGTTGTGTACCACTCAGAATTGACTGTTCTGCGTTGTTCTAGTGGTACGGTTGCGACATGTCCAGTTTTTCCGAAAAAACAGGCGACCATTTGGTTGGAAGTGCTTCGTGCGCGAACAACTTTTGTTGGATTTAGCTCATCTTGAAACACCCAGACAGTCGACTGCTGTTTACTTTCGGGCTCATACGCGTAAATCCATGATTCATCACCTGTCATGATGTCATAGACGTGTTTCGAAGCAGCGCGACCGTATTTTTTGAGCATTTCTTTCGACCAATTGACACGAGCCTTTTTTTGGGCGATTGACAAATTGTGTGGGATTCAACGCGAACAAATTTTTTTGACAGTCAAATGTTTATGCAATATTGAATGTATGCTGGTCCCACTAACGCCTAAGGTTGTCCCAATCTCACGATAGGTCACATGGCGATCTTCCAATATCAGTTCGCGTACAGCATCAATGGTTTTCGGAACAGCAACTGATTTTGGACGACCTTCACGAAATTCATCTTGGAGTGAACTACGACCACGATTGAATTCACCATACCATCGATAAACACTGGTCCTTGATGGAGCATCATCGCCAAAAATTGAATTAAGTTCATCCATGCACTGTTGCTGAGTTAATCCACGCCGAAAGTTGTAAAAAATAATCGCACGAAAATGTTGACGATTTAATTCCATTTTTGGCCCGAGATGAATCTTTTAAGTTACTGTAAACAACACAAATAGCGCTCGTATTTCAAAACGTTCTGAGTGCGTATAACCTCAAAAATGTCCAACTTTACGACAGAGCTGTCAATTGCCGGATTGCAACACTAGGGTTGCCAAATCCCGAAACATAAGAGGCAACCCTCGTAACCGACATTGCAAAGAGGCCTTTCGACAAAGTATACTTTGATATAGTAGGTCCTCTTGATCGCACTCCAACCGGCAATAAATATATACTTACACTCCAAGACAACTTGTCTAAGTATATAGATTGCTATGCTCTCCCAGATGCGGAGGCAGAAACGGTGGCCACAGTCTTTTTCGACCAAATAATTGCTTTGTATGGTGTTCCGAAGCAATTGGTCACCGATCAGGGAAGCAATTTCCTAAGCAGTTTGTTTAAAAGCGCATGCAAACTGCTCCGTATTAAAAATTACAGACCTCAGCGTACCACCCACAACCGAATGGACCCTTAGAACGAGCCCATCGTCCACTCGTAGATTACCTGCGAAGTATTGTGGATGGAAATTCCCAATCATGGGACCATTACCCGAGAACGGCAACATGCGTATACAACACCAATGTTCACGAAGATACTAAACTTACGCCAATGGACTGTCTATTTGGGTTCATCCCGGGGATACCGTCGAGCATAAAGCAACCTCCGAAACCGGTATACAACCATGATAGTTACCATAAGCTATTGAAGTACAAGCTTCAACATACGTACGAAATAGCAAGGCGGAACCTGTTAACTTCCAAGAGGAAGTCGAAAGAGTACTACGACCGTAAGACACACCTGTTCTCCTTCCTCTTCTAGGAATGAAGCTATCGTTATTTAAGGGGGAACGGTATTGTTACGGACCTAGCGTCCAGGTCCTCCCTAACATCCACCAATCCCCTTTCGTATGTTTCCCCTCTCTACCTCTAAAAGGAAAACAAATCACCAAGTAGCTAATTTGCATAAACTACTTTGTACTTGGTATAATAATAAAACGGCGTTGGCGACGGATAAAAAATAAACGTCAACGGCAAATGAAATGGAGATTCCCCGTACATCTTCGCTAGACGACAGTCGGCAGTCGAGATTCATTACTCTAACGTGTATGTGAGCAGTAGTAAATTAAAATTAAAGAAGGACACGTTATCAATATAAGCCACATACAGGAAGAATTATCTGAAGAAATAATAATTGAAAAAGCAGATACAATCCGCAACGGACTGAAGCTGAACGGGGGAGCACGACGCTCTACGCCCCCTGCAACTTGAAAGCAGCAGCATCAGCCGCAACACACCGCGACCACTCAACGGTCGACTAAACCTAACTAAGTCAATTAATTCCCAATTAACTTACACAAAAATAAATGAAATTAAACATATTTAAATTAAACTATATTAAATACATTAATTTCAAATTGTTATTATAATAAATGATAACAGGATCACGCGTATTTCGAGGGCTTGTGTTTAGAGGAATTAAGTTAAGGAGGTAGGCACAGTCGACCGAGCCGGAGAGGACCCGATGAATGAATATTACCTCAGTCACGACCCTGCGCTCCTCAAGGGTTCTGAGGTTGAGTAATTTGAGGCGGTTAGTGTACGGGGGAAGGATTAAGGGGTTTTCCCATCCCAGCCCTCGGAGAGCGAATCGAAGAAAGCGACGTTCAATACTTTCGATTCCACAGATATGGATCTTGTGATAAGGAGACCATACCTGGCTAGCATATTCAAGCAGTGGACGGATAAGGATAAGGTAAAGCGGTCGAGTAACGTAAGGCTCGGAGAATTCCTTAGACAATCGTTTCACAAATCCGAGGGTAGAATAGCTTTCCGGATCGTCTCATGTAAGAGGAAGTTAAGTTCCCTGTCCCAAAGGATCCCAATATCTCGAAAACATTAGAAATGGTCAGGGGTTGGTTATGAAGGGTATAGGAACGTGAGGATGAGTGAATACGCTTACGGGAAAAGATTATAGATTGGCATTTGGCGTTGTTAAGTGCAAAGCAATTTTTGTCACACCAAGTCCAGAAGCTGTCAAGGTCAGATTGCAGCGGTGCAGAATCAAGTGGACTCAGTGATCTTATATAACTTGGGATCATCGGCGTATAGCGACAAGCTGGAATTCTTAATAACCATATCGATGTCATTAGTGGCCAGGATAAATAGGAGAGGATCCAGGTGGGTACCTTGAGGGAGCCCAGAGGTGGCAAGGAAGGGATTGGCTATCATGAACCTGAACCGAACGGAATAAAGTCTATCGTTTAGATAGGAACAAATCCACATTAGCAATCCAGGTTCGAAGCCGAGGGCGGATAATTTGAAGAGGATTCGATTGTGGGAGATTTTGTCGAATGCTTTATTGAGGTCGGTCGAGACCATATCGACTTCGTAACCGTGCTCTAGTGCTGAGAGCGTAAAGGAAGTGCACTTAACGAGGTTGGTTGTAGTTGATCGGCCATTAAAAAAAACATGTTGCCCTGATGATATAAAAAATTTGCAGCGAAAATTAAGAGATTCGTATAGAATGCTTTCGAGAATCTTAGGTAAGTGGGACAGTTTGGCGATGGGGCAGTAGATCGCGGCATCTTGTGGATGGGGGTGATGAAGGAGGTTTTCCAAATGTGGGGGAATACGCCTTGAGAGTGAGAGGTTAAAGATCAGTGAGAGGGGAGCAGAGAGAATGCATGAGCATGGCAGGAGTTCCATTCGGAAGGTCTAGGTTCCACATATAAAAGAAAACCATTGATTTTAAATAGTTGCAAAATTGCGCATACTATAATACTTCAAGGGCTCCTCGATAGTATAGTGGTTAGTATCCCCGCCTGTTGAGCGGGGGACCGGGGTTCGATTCCCCGTCGGGGAGCCTCTGGCGCAAGACTAATGATCTTGCCCGAAAAAACAAATTATCGTGGAAAATTTAACAAGCCTCAGGACTTGATAAATAAGGCCAAGACCGGTTCCCGGTTGTAGTGCCGATGATGATGATGATAGTTCTTCAATAACGATACGTATTTATTTTTTAATTTAGAATACTATTGGCCAATGATATTCATGTTGCGAGATAAAGTATCAACTATTCCGTTTTTTTTTTTACATTAACGTGCGCACAAAAGAGGATTTTGGAGTACCCTTAAGTGTCAGGGCACAATGCGAGCGGAAGGAGAGAAAGTGGATAGGGAAAGGAAGTATTGATGCATATTGGTCTAAAATGCCTGGACATTACGACGAGGAAACACATGATCAGGTAGAGCATTCCACATTCGTGTGGTTCAGCTAATGAATGACTATGTTTATTTGTGCGCCTTAAGTTGACTTTCAAAATGTCTGAATAGGCGGAACACATTCAGCAAGTTCAGTTGAACAACGATCGTGATAATACCTATAGAAAACAAAAAACACATAATCGACTTACAGCTGGCTCCCCAATAAGTTTCACTGCTCGTTTTCGCATCCTGTCGGCCACGTGTAGTGCTGTTTTGGATGCGCCTTACCAAATATGGGAATCGAACTCCTTTTCGGGACGAATATACGCCTTGTAAATAGTGGCCAGATTAGATGGAGTCAAGTATTTTTGGCATATCTTAAGGAAGCCCATACATTTGCCCACACTTTTCGCAGCTTCAAATATGTAAACGCTCTAATTAAGACTCGAATTAATTCGAGTGCCGAAGATTAATAGTTCCTTGGCTTCATCGATGCAAGTGCCGTTTATCGAAAATATATTTACTTTGGAGTTCACCTTTGACGACAATAAACAGCACTGCGTTTTTAAGGCATTGAATTCCGCTCGGTTAGATAATCCCCATTGATATATCTTGTTAAGGTCGGAATTCAATGTATTAAACATAACCATTGGTAATGACGTTCGAAGAGTTTGGTCAGGAATGCTCGTATGAGTATGAGAAACTCAATGTGCTATCATCAGCAAACGAGTGAATTGGGTCGTGGGTAATGAACAAAAGATCATTTATAAAGATGAGGAAGAGAGTGCGTGAGAGTACAGAACCCAGATTTGACAGCACCAAGAACCACTTGAATTGAACGACCACAAAGATAGTCTCTTATCCATTGAATCAGGGAATTGTCCACTCCATATGAATGTAATTTTGATAAAAGGGGTGGATACTAAACTCCGCCGAAGGCTTTCGAGATATCTAGTGCAACAACCTTGTTTTCTCCGAAGTAGTGGATGGAATGGCTCCACTTTTCGATAAGGTACGCCATCAAATCTCTTGTGGACCTGTTGGTACCATAGCCATATTGGCGGCCATTGAGAAGGTCATTTGATGCCAGGTGTATCGAAAGTTGACGGTTAATCAGTGATTCCATTATTGTCGAGAGAATAGAAGTTAGTGCTATGGGTCAATAAGAAGAGAGGGATGATTTGTCGCCTTTTTTGGGAATTGGCTGAATGTTCGGTGTCTTCCATCTATTTGGGTGACGACCATTAGAATAAGACATATGAAAGAGTTTCCCCAGTAGTTTAGCGAATGGAGACGAACATATCTTCAATAGAATTGGGGGAATGCCATCCGGACCAGCGGATTTGTTTGCGTTCAGCGTTTTGAATGTACAGGCAACACCTTCGGAAGTGAATCTGGCTCATGGTGTGCTGCTTATGCTCAACTTGAGCTGGAGCTGACATGATATCAGGCAGCGTTGAGTTGGCTGCACAATGTGCAACACGTGGATTCGCTTTTTTTATTGCACCGGTGATTGGTCTGTCATCGACTATTAGAGAAGGAATGGATGAGACCGAGTTTTGAACGTTTTTTCACGAATGCTCTGAAGTTTCTACTACATGTGGGAGAGTGTGTTATTTTCTGTCTCACGCTCTGGTTATGTAAGAACTTTGCGCGTTGAATATGTGAATTGTAGTCATTTCTAGCTCTCCTGAATCTTTTCCGGTTTTCCGCAGTATTGTTTGATTTATTCAACAGGAAGCTGAACTCTTTAGTCTTAATAGCTTTTCTGTACCCGGAATCGAACCACATATTTCTCTTGCGTTTGATATTCTACTCTGTGTGGAATAAAGATTCGCATGCCAACCAGAATCGTGTCTGTCAATGTGTCCGCTATAGAGTCAGCATCGTTATTGAGGAAAAATAACGACCAATTTAACTTCCCAAAAAAATCGTTCAGAAATTCCTAGTTGGCTTTCTCGTGGTACCATATTGTTCTTTTGGGAGTTTTCTCGTTAGCGTTGCTGTTGGTTAGAGGAAATTTAGCTGACACGACACACTGGTCTGAAGTACCCAAAGGTGAAGAAACTTCAATTGTGTTTGTTCGGATGAGAGGTGGGAAATAAGTCTAGTGTGTTGGGAGAATGACCATCTATATCTGGTACTCGTGTTGTCCCATTGACGAGTTGAGTTAAATTATTTGAATTAGCAAAGAGCTGGGCATACTGACCTGTGGGAGTTGCGTGTCCAGAGTGGCAAAGCCACTGGGAGTTATGCACAATGAAGTCGCCCACAATAACGATTTCAGTTTGCGGATATAGGGTCGAGATCCTATCGATAGAATCAGATGGAGCATCAAATCCGTTAAAGAAGGCGTTTCTATCCAAGTTTGGGGTTCTATAAACAAAGCAGTAATGTATGATATGCTTACGAACGTAAAATGTTAGCCACGAGAAATTTAAAAAAATATATATAGAGCTTCAGAATGTATATAAAAGTAAGCCAGCTTGGAGTGTGGTGTAAAGCTCGAATCAATTATCATAGAACACAGAGTTGAAAGTGTAAGGTGGGTGTCATATTCGTTGCAGAGGATTTAATTGGGCAATTGTAGTAAGAGCAGGACACCTATAATGGACACCTTCGCTAATTCGTTGTGGATTCCAATTTGATATTGGCAATTTGTGCGGAAACATCGCAATAACAAAAGGATTCTGAGTCGATTCAACTATTCTGCTGCGTCTGCCTAAATATGCAAACATAGACTAGGAACTCTCTACTGAGTACAGCTTACATGTATAACCATAGCTCAGCAATTCTTGCACTAAACGAAATTTAGGTAACCACTGACTCGGGTATTTAATATTTCAACATTTCTGGTGCCTCTGTTCTTCCACATCGCGATTTAACCACATACATATGAATCAAATTACCTATTAGTTTCTGCCACAAAGTGGTTCCAATCCGGAATAAATATTAACCTTCGTAAGCTCATAATTCATTATTGCCTCCTGAACACAAGAACGAACTCCAATAGAGAAGTAGCCTTTTATAAATGTGATGCTCTATCCGACCAAATTGATACGATCTTGACCCAAGCCTGCACATTGAAAACGTTACTAATAACACATGTGCTTCTATTTGGTATTTGAAATTATATTCCATGCGGTAAATTCCGCGTATTCGAGAATAAAGTCCTAAGGGGTATCTTTGGCGGCAAATACGACGAGGAGGCAGGACAATGCAGGAAACTCGACAACCACGAATTGGAAGAGCTATCTCGCAAACCTACAATAGTGGGAGTAATCAAGTCGCGAATATTAAGATGGGCCGGACACGTGGGGCGAATGGGCAACGATAGGACCGTGCATAGAATTCTTGACGGTAAGCCAACGGGAAAGAGACCGACAGGGCGGCCGCGACGGAGATGGGAGGACAATGTTAGGTTGGACCTCGAGGAGATCGGATCGGATGGTCGAACGTGGAAGGAGAACGCACGGGACAGGGAACAATGCCGGAGTCGAGTTGGTGAGGTCATGAACTTTCGGGTTCCTACAGGCCAATAAATAGATTCCATACAGTAAAGAGTTAAACACAAGGCAAAGATATAGTTGAATTTCCGCTGGAGGAAGCTAAGTTCCCAGTAGTATAAAGGTAAGTAGAAAAAAACCAGATGCGACGTGATATATTAAAATTCTATCCACGAGAATCGATTTTCAAGGCCCCGAGTACGGGACACCTTCCAGGCCTACAAATTTCATCAATCTACGAAACCAGAACTGTGATACTTGGTTTTTGTGATTGAAGCCGTGTGACCCGAAACTGTGATTTAGATGACGATGCTAGATTTATGACGCCCGAAAATGCATATTTTATTTGAAATACTGAAACCCAAAGCGAAGTGCATCTCGAAAATAGAAAATAAAATTGATTGCCTTAGAATCAGTCTATGAGACTTGAAATACTCAGTCATATGTTATATTTGTACAACCTATGAATCCCATAGTGCAAATTAATCCACCGTCGGCAGTATCTGCATATGCCACTGGCAAAGAGGTGAACCAACGAAGTACCGAAGGGTGTACGTTAAGTTTGTCTGCTATTTCCAATATGGCGAAACCCTATTTTTCCTTTAATAGATTTGAGTAGCCCGGATGAAGAAAGCTTCTTCGATGTGATTTAGCATGCTAGTACTTCGAGTAATCTGGGAACGATACTGACGGCCAGTAACGAAATGTCGAAGGAAATTAACAAAAGACTGCATTCCGGCAACGCTAGTTGGCACGCAGTCAGTAAACTGCTGTAACGTAACATAGAGCTCCGTGTCTATAGAACCATACTCATGCCGATTGCTCTATATGGATGCGAAGCACGGGCTCTCACCAAACGGAAAGAAAACAAATTTCGCGTATTCGAGAATAAAGTTCTGACGAGGAAGCAGGACTTTGGTGGATTTTCGTGTCTTTACGTCGCAAGAAGCGTTCCGCCGAACACTGTCCAATGCTTAACACCAACAAAACACCAAAGAATTTCAGCACACAATTGAAACACTGTTAAGTTGTTTTCTGAAGCGTTTATTTATAATTTTTTTCTTTGCTTTATTATATAAACTTTAATTTCGGTGAAACGATTACACGGATTTAAACAAACATAAATCATCCTTTAAACCGAAAAGCATTCAACATTTTACTACACGGAGTTTACATCAGTGGTCTGTCTTTCTTTTACGACTTCGGCACTATTTCTCCTTCAGACTTTGTAACTAAATTTCTTTTTTATAATTGCACACGCGTGGACCGAGCTCCTTGTTGGGTTTCTCTATGTCGACCTCCTCGGTGGGGTTCTCTCTGGCTGCTCGATATAGACTTTTCGGTTCGACTATCTTTCCTAGACCCCTTGTCTCTATCCTAAAAATCCCATTCTAAATTCTCAACCCGCATCTGCAAAGGAAAATTTCCCCATCCAATCTGCTAACAGACTTTCAAATCGTATCTGTTAACAGCATAAAATTTCCCTTTGCATCTCAAAAGGAGAATTTCCCATAGGATCTGGAAAGGAGAAATTTTACCTAATCATCATCATTATCACCATTCGTTGCTGGTGGTCGGAATCATGTTTCTTTGTTTCAAGATCGGATGCCGCCGCTTATTCTCCGATCTTTCCGTAGTTTATTTGCACTACAAATCTGGCACGCGGACAAAGGATCGCATGTACTTCGGATGGGTGCATGGAATATGGGATATGTTTAGGTTAGCCACCTGGCTTAAGCTAACAATGCTCTTGTGTGTTTCCACTGGGTAATAAAAGGAACCGTGGGATTGGTATCGTTCCTTTGTTAGGCTTTTCGAATCATAAACATCTAGCGAGCAATATACGTTAAGATGTTTATGATTGCATGACCATTGGACGGCAGCTAAACGATATGCCTTGTTTGCATAAGTGTGCCTTTGCATTAGGCCATGCCAGGGATTTAAGTGCTAATTGCGTTTAGCTACCAGCGTATGCATCCGTTGTTCGGTGTATTTACTGACAATGGTATTTCTTTGGAAACATCGCTGTGCTGTTTAGTATGCGAGATTGGTGACCTGTATGCGATGCTTGCTCCATTTGACGCATTGCTTAGATGCGATGCTTTAGCTGCCCTTTTGAATTGATTTTGCATACGATGTATGGATGCGTTGAACTCGATATTGGAAGTTTTTGAACGTTAACTTCCTTGGTTTTTGATATCGGGTTCAACGTCGTTGCAATTTCATATAACCTTTGTTACAGGTATGATTAAGGACTTTGGGACACGTGTCTGTGGGCACGTGTAATGGATAAAGATAAGTATGTTCCTTGGCGGAAAGGATAACTCACCTGTAAGGAGTTGTATGGTTCGTAGAACCGCTACAGGACAATGGAGGAAACTCCACAACTACGAATTGGAAGAGCTATACCGCAAACCTACAATAGTGAGAGTAATCAGGTCGCGAAGATTAAGATGGGCCGGACATGTGGCGCGAATGGGCAACGATAGGACCGATAGAATTCTTGACGGTAGACCGACGAAAAAAAACCGACAGGACGGCCGCAACGGAGATGGGAGGACAATGTAAGGTTTGACCTTGGGGAGATAGGATCAGATGGTCAAGCGTGGAAGGAGAGTGCACAGGACAGGCAACGAAAGCGGAGCCGAGTCGGTGAGGTCATGAACTTCCGGGTTCCTACAGGCCAACAAATAGTAGTACTTCGAGTAAACAGGTGTCGATGGGGCAATATTAAATATTTTTGGTACATAAACAGTTGGTGAACACATCCAAGCAAAGTTCGTAGATTTCTGAAACTTTGATCAGTATAAACGAATATCTACCAAAAGGAAAAAACATTAAACAAGATCGGTGTACATCAATGCATCTAATCCTTTTCCTCTTCTATCCAAACTGTAAAAAAGAGTAAACCCATACACGAGACTGTATATTTTTCGTTAGAGTAATTTGTGGATTTTTAGGCAGAAATTGCGGAACTAGACTCGAACTGTTGATGTTTGTGCAATAGTTACCGGAAGGGAAACGTTTAACGTGTTAAAATAAATTAATATACATTTTTTTGTTTTTCATTTGTTATCAATGTATAACATATTTATATATTTTTTACTTCGGTTGTTAATCTTTAGGTCGTACTGTCATTCATAGGAAGGAATGTGGTGATGCGTTTTCCATGACGAAAAGTTTACAAACCTTTACAGTACTAGACGAATCAAAAAAGGAGTTTAGAAATTGCTATTGGTGCTTCGATACTCCGGGAGTCATGCAGTTTGACCAGGTTCGATATCAATTATACAAGTACTCGACTATTTTATTACTTTTTAAATTTCTTAGATATACAATCTTCTGACTGCAGACGAATTGGCAGAAATGGCCCCCACTAAAATGATATCACCGCGATGTTTTTGTATTAAGCCTGGTATGACACTTTTTCTGGCAGGAATTGCGCGACTGGATTTCGTTGAGGGGGATTTTGATTCTCTTAAGTATGCTTGAAAGAATGGCATTACAAGACGGCTAGTTAAAATTCGTTACAGGTTACCCGTTTATTCGTCCCACGCTCTACCTGTAGTTATCTCATTAACAAAAGACGCAGACGATGTTTATGATTATTTGTTGGGTAACGATATATTTGGAATACCAACTGGAGATATGGAACGCTTAAAAAAATGGCCTGGATTAACACAGTCAAAAGAAATCGCCATTACTGGTCAATCTGATTCAGCCGCAACTTGTGGTAAGTTACCGACTTTACTTTAAATGAATGTTTTTAAAGTGAATAAAATACCACGTGTACCAATCACAGATATACTACTATCATCAAGTGGCTGGGCTGCGATTAAGATACCACAGGATCACCAGGCTATGTTTCGAGTGTGGACCCCGGAGCGGCGAGGAGTTTTTGTCAGAAATCCTTCACTTATTCCATTCGGCGAAAAATTATGTGGAAAACGTATTCGAGGATCACTTGCATATAGAATAGGAAAGCCCTTTATTAGAGATTAATCATATAATGAAATTGCTGTAATATAAAATGAGATACATGAAATACACATTAGTTTTATTTGTGTTCCCCAACTTTGTTAAACAGCCTATTCTTCGCTATTTGAGCCATTAGACCGTGAATTAACTCGATAGATGCCCGACTGCAGTCTCTTGTTGCTTTCGAAAGTTTGTCTTCGGTACGTTTTTCATTGATGTCGCCTCCTACAATATAATTCTTTAAATAAATTTATTTGCATGTGTATATAGTGATTAAATAACACCTGAAACAACAAATGGGCCTCTGCCTAAGCTGGCTTCACTTTGCTCGAGTTTTTCGGATAAATCAAAAATCTGTCCAGTTGTGTAATCCGTATTCGAAAGGAAGCCCGAGCTACCTAAAGTATTTACCCAATATTTGTTCCACAAAGAATCCAACAATTTCCTATCCAAAGCTGATTTGAAGTAGCTTACTTCCAATGCATAGTACTGCTTACAGTGAACTCCGAAGTCTTCGATTTTATTAAGGGGGATGGTTTGATATTCTGAAGGCTCTTCATTTGGTGGTTTATAGCCTTTCGGGAATGTCCTAAATGCCCCCAAGCAAACTTTTCCCGCTGAGACTGTTCGAACAGGGTCGACAACAATAGCGACAAAGGGTTCTTGGAAGTTTTGGTTAAGCATTTGCGTCGATACATCAATTCCGGATAACCAGCACCCGTAGCCTGGGTGACTATGGTACCATCCAATTGCATTTTCGAGGCGGCTGACTTCTTTTGCTGAATCAATATATGCAGACATATATTCATATGCCTGCGACTGTGCATTTACACGCGTTTCGGTTCCTTCAACCGGCAAAGCAAATGCATCCATTACAATCTGTGGAATACATGTAGTATATTAATGCACAATTAAGAAAATAATACATCCATACCATTGTATTATCTTCTACTTTGCCCAACAAAAGACCCATCACCTCCAAAGTACCTCCCGAGCGTGCATGCATAACCATTTTCAATAATGAAAGAGCAGAAATCTTTATATCCTTAAAATAATGCGGGTCTTTTTCCCATGGTTTGGCATCTAGGATTTGCCGTTGTTGATCAGAATCATAACGAAATATTTCGTCACAGGAAGGTATAGTTTTAACGTTATTTTCTAGCTCCCAACTTTTAAGGGCCATTTCAGTAGGGGCTGCCATGATCGAGATATTTCAATATTTTATCCTCCCAATTAAATACTCACAACACTTGGAAAATCTAGCGAAAAATAACTGTCAAATTTATTCTCAGCACACCTGTCACTAGGGTGCTAGTCAAACACATTCTAAAGTCACAATGAAAGCTTGCTGAACGCAGTCAGTAATTAACACACATTACTCTTGCTTTTTCTTATGTTATTAGTAATAAAAAAAATTAAGTATATGGGACTTCCGGAGTAAAAATATTTATATAAAGATATTATTGCTTTATTAAATAGAAACGGGGTAATATTTTGTTAATTCATTGTAAAGTAAACTTTGTAGTCACATTATTTTAATGTATAGATACGTTTTAAATATCCAACTCTGTAGTATACTGTTTGGCATTCTTATAAGCCTGGCAATTATTACAAATGTACAATTGAGCACAAATTAGATCTCGCGAAGAAAGGTGAATCAGTTATTCTACACAATGTCTGCTTCAGGATAGGACTCTTCCTGAAGTACCGGCTGGTGTTTTTGACCGCAATATTATTTCAACATACATTAACAGATAACGAACCTAGTAAAAGCGGTTATGATTTCAACTTTATACCAAATGATAAACAACACAAGCTCACTCGCCCGGACTGCAACTTGACGATAAAGAAGATAACTACTCATGATAGCTGGCTTTTAGAGATCTCGACTGAAACTTCACGTATTATGAAAATACTTATTAAATTGTAGAAAATCGCCGATCGTTCTTCATCTCATCCGGGGCGGTCAAATGTTCGACGGATATAGGTTTGTTACAAATGAAACTACTATTGGTCTATCATTTGCAACATTGGCACATTAATAAAACGAAGAATCCAAAACAGTTGTTTGAACGAGTCAATTCTTGTCGTCAACCCAGATAATATTACTGTTTCGAAAAACCTTTGTAAACGATCGAGAGATAAATTCTAACTTTAACAGATCTCTTAAAAAAAAAACGATTTAAAAGATTTTTTTTTGTCTCAAGAATATAAAAATATTCTTGGCATTATAACAGCATAGATGTTTACGTTATTATCAAAACGACTTCTTTCAAAATTACGGTCATCACCCAAAGCGCTCTATGCACCTTCAATCTTGAAGTATTTCTTTATGGGCTGTCACATATTCGCCATACAAAAAAAAAGCGATCAATTTTGTGCTCCTGTGGACGAGCGGGCAAGGCACAACATACATATTCGGATACTTTAAGACCTATATGGTATACCTATACCTATATGGGGGGCCGTGTAGGATTCTTTTTTTAAATATACTTATTTCAAGAGAGGCGAACCTATAGCGCCGACACAGTGCTCTGCGATGCCTCCAAATAACTGTTGCAGTTCTTCTTGAACAGTTACAGGTTGTTGGAGTTATAAATGACCCGGGCTCGTTGATCCTCAATAAATAACAGTCTAGAGTAAGCAGTGAATTGAAATGTTAATTTAATTTGCGAAAAGAAAATTTGTCGATTGACACGGAGTAGATATGGTAAAATTGGATTAAAAATTCAAGGCACGTTTTTCTATAACTTTTACTTGCTCTTGCGTTTGAATCAGGCAGTTGATTGGCAGATGGGATCAGTGCCAACTTCAAGTCCAAGAACTGTGTGAAGTTCGCACAGGCTGACGGTTATGTTGGGCAAGACCAGCTGTCAATTGATCAATTCTCAACACTCCTCCTTGATCAATTTACGGTGGGGCGTCTCAAAGACTCTCCTGTTCAGTGGCTTGGTTAGAATGTCTGCAATCTGCCTGCTGCTCTCGACGTGTCGCAGTGTCACGGTCTTGTCGACGTGTTGTTGGGTGTACTTTCGTGGCATCTCAATATGCTTCTTTCCCTTGCTTGTCTTTCCCTCGTGTGCATTCTGCAGCATGTGTATAGCTGACATGTTGTCGACGTGCAAGGTGATTGCCTGGTTGATTTTCAGGATACCCAGTTCCAGCGCGATTCGCTTGATCCAGCACACATCGTCGATTACTGACACTGCTGCTCGGTACTCGGCTTCTGCGGTTGAGGTCGCTACCAGATGCTGCTTTTGTGAGTACCAGATCACTGGTCCTCCCCTTATCACTAACACTCCGCTTGTCAACTGTCCTGTCTCCGAGTCTCCTCCATAGTCTGAGTCGGTGTAGGCTATGAGTGTCTGGTCTCCTCCAAAATGAATTCCGGCTGTGGTTGTCCCTCTCAGGTACTGGAACACACGTTTCACCATCGCCTGATGGCTCCTCATTGGCTTGTTGCAAAATCGACTCAGGTAGTTCACGGCGAAGCTGATGTCTGGCCTGGTGATTGTAGCTAGGTACAATAAGCTCCCTATCGCCTCCCGATAGTTGTTGTTCGCCGGAAGTGGCTCATCGTTCTTGAAGTCTGTCTTCTTGGTGATCATTCCTTGCTCAATTGGTGTGGACGCTGGGTTGCATCGTTCGAGTTTCATTTTCTTCAGTATTTTCTGTGTAGCTGGGCTGGTTCACGAAGATACCTTCTTGATCAATCTTGCTGTATGTGATCTCAATCCCTTGCTTATCTCATTCAGAAGCTTGTATATCTGATCTTCATCTTTTCCAGCTACCAATCCATCATCCACGAAGAATGAGAGCATAATGCTCCTGTCCTTGTTGTAGTAGATACATGGGTCGTCATCTGTACTTGTCAGGCCTATCTTCCTTTCAAGGTGTGCGGTGACCCTCTCGTTCCACATCCTTGGAGCCTGTTTGAGCCCGTAAAGACTCTTGTCCAACTTGCAGATTTTCCTTGATCCGTCGTCGAACCCTTCAGGCTGGTTCATGTAGACTTTCCGTTCCAGGTTCCCGTACAGGAATGCCGTTTTAACATCGAATGACACCAGCTTCATTTTCTCTGACGCGGCGTGACTTAGAAGCAGGCGAATGGTCTGGCCTTGAGTCTCCCGTCTGCCTTCTCTCGAAGTACCCAACGACAAGTGATCGGCTTCACTCCTTCGGGACAGTCCATCAGCCTCTAGGTTTTCATTTCCATGAGAGAATCGTACTCGTCCTGCATCGCTCGTCTCCACTTCTCATCCTTGAGTGCTTCGCTCCCGGGATATCTGCTGTTTCACCGATCATGGCTGCTCTTGTGCTGTTGCCTCGGTTTGACATGTTGGCAACGTAGTCCCTGTACCTTGGCGGTGGTTGCAGGTTCCGACGATCTTGCAAGATTCTTCCTTCTGGCTGCTCTGCTGGCGGCGTTGTCTCTTGTTCGTTGTCGCTTGGCTCTTCGATACTTTCGTGGGTCTCTTCTGCGTGTTCATATTCTGTCTCGCTGTTACTTTCATCTTTCTTTTCGAGATTGTCCTCAGGTTCTCGTGCCTGAGGTTCAGTGCCTTGTCTCAGTATCATTTTCTCCTCGTCGAAGATTACGTTGTCGGAGCTGATGATGTCTTTCCTATCTTTCAGATAAACCCTGTAGCAGGGTGAATCGATATCATACCCAACCAAGATTCCTTCCTCTGACTTCTTGTCAATTTTGCCTTTCTTCTTTCCTTGTATTAGTACATAGCATTCACATCCAAATGGTCGCAGCTTTTCAATCTTTATTGTTCTTCCGAATCAGAGTTCCACTGGTCTTTTCCCTGGCACATTGCTGGTTCCAGTCTGGTTGATCGTTAAGATCACATGGTTCATTGCTTCGGCCCACAGTCTTTCGTCCAAGTTCTTGGTATGTATTACTGTCCTGACTGCCTCGACAATTGTCCTCATTTCTCTCTCAACCTTTCCGTTTTGTTCTGGCGTGTGCACATTCGTAAATGTGTGAAGTATTCCCAGCTTGTCCAACATCTGTTTGGTTTTTGCATTTTTCAGTTCCGTGCCGTTGTCAGATCTCAAATACTTGACTCTCCTCCCAAGCTGATTTTCCACGAGTCTCAAGTAGCTCTCTATCTTCTCAGGTGCTTCTCCTTTCGTCTTCATGAAATAGCAGCTCCGGTAGTGGGCGAAGTCGTCCTTGAGCATAAGCCAGTACTTGGCTCCTCCTAACGACGGAATGTTCATTTCTCCAGTGTCGATGTGTACAAGATCTAGCGGTTGCTGGGCTGTCTTTGGGTTGATTCTGTGTGGGGCTCGGTGATTCTTGCCGTGTGAGCATCCCTTGCACACATAGTGCTTCCAGTCATCAATGTGTTTGATTCCCTTGCGTTTCAGTATATCCCTCACATACTTTACATTTTGATGGGCGAGTCTCTCGTGCCAAGTTTTGATTGACATTGTCATCAGACTTGTATCTTCTTCTGACCTGAGCATCATTTTGTAGAGGTTTCCTTTGCGCTTGGCAATTGCCACAACTTCTCTGCCATCCTGACTGTAAAACGTTGACTGCTTTCCATTTACCTTCTGAAGATGACCCTTGTCCAGCATCTGACTTACTGAGAAGAAATTGAAGTTGAGTTTTGGAACGTAAATAACATCCTCAAGTACCACTGGATACCATTTCCGACCGTCAAAAGCCTCCATCTCGATGTTTCCGACTGTAACGCCATCCAACCTGGTTGAGTCTCCGATCACTATTGAGATTGGTTCGTCCAGCTCGACCAGCTGTGCAAACCATTCTCTATGAGACGTCATGTGTTGACTAGCTCCGCAGTCTTGATACCATGAAGTTGCCCCGTCCTTCGGGATGCCTCTGTCCACTGTTGAAAAGGCTGTGGTCAGGAACGCCCTTGGTGGCCTTCCGCTTGTAAACTTGCTTGACTCTTCCTTGGAAGTGCATTCTTTGGCGAAATGTCCTTTCTGCTTACATATGTTACATGAGTATTTCTTCTTACAGTAGGCAATGTATTTTTCGCACGGTTTGCCTGTGCACTGCTTGATCATGTGACCTTTTTCTCCACACTTGTAGCATACGAGCGTTGTCTTGTCCTGGTTGCCCTTTGACGACTGCCTTGGCTTCTCACGTCTTGCCAGGAGGGCGTTGTTGGCGTTTCCCTCTGGGTTTGTCGTCTTCTTCAGTCGCTCGTCCTCAAGTCTCAGACGTTCGATGAGAGTTTCCACATTATTGGTTGCTCCGGTCACATTGTCCCAAGAAGTCCTGAAGTGCGCTAGTTTTGGCGGTAGCACACTCATGATCCTTGTCATGATCCAACTTTCTCTCATAGGATCATTTTCGGTTGACACTTCTTCAGCCAGATCCAAGATCTCCAAACAATGTTCCACTGCTGGCTTGCTATCATCGTATTCAAAGGTAAAGAATTTGATTCGGGACATTTCTAAAGTTACATCAGTCTTTGTGCCGTATAAGCTGGTTAATTTGTCTGTCATAGCTTTGGTAGTCTTGCAGTTGGCAATTTTGTTTGCGATCTTGCTGCTTACATTTAGGCCTATCAGCGTTTGAGCTTCGACATCCTTCTTGATCCAAGCTGAGATGGTTTCAGATGACGCAGCGCCTGTCGATCTGAGCTTGTCTCCTGTTACGATTTCATACAGGTCCTTATTCTTCAGTGCTAGGTTCAGCTTGAATCGCCATGAGATGAAGTTGACGTTGCTTTGGCTGTCTTCGCTTAGCATTTCCAACTGGGATTTGACGGAGTCTATTTTGTTGAGAGGCTGCAATTCGACTGACTTGACTTACGTATGTGTTACTCACGGTTAATTTGCTATGCGATGGCTGCTCCGATGTTTGACGATTTGTGGATCACGTTGTCCTTGCCAGTTCTCCCGCTCTGGGTGGCTTTGGTCAATTTTGCTTTCACTTTCGTTGATGATGACCGACGAAACCCTTTTACTGCTGTCCTGGGCCCATAACCTGTTGGAGTTATAAATGACTCGGGCTCGTTGATCCTCAATAAATAACAGTCTAGAGTTAGCAGTGAATTGAAATGTTAATTTAATTTGCGAAAAGAAAATTTGTCGATTGACACGGAATACACATGATAAAATTGGATCAAAAATTCAAGGCACGTTTTTCTATAACTTTTACTTGCTCTTGCGTTTGAATCAGGCAGTTGATTGACAGATGGGATCAGTGCCAACTTCTAGTCCAAGAACTGTGTGAAGTTCGCACAGGCTGACGGTTGTGTTGGGCAAGATCAGCTGTCAATTGATCAATTCTCAACACAGGTTGTAACGCTCTGGAAACACTCACGTGAGGAATTTCACAGCTTTCCCGCTGTGTAACAGGTTCTAATGCTGGGATGTTCTCGCCATCGAGGGATGAACCACAAATTGGTCGATCCTTCGGATTGTCTCGTGGAGCGCATATAAACCGAATTGGGCGGAATAATACCACGAATATCCGAAGAATAGTACTCGTGATAATATCTGTAAACCAGACAGAGCTCAGCTACGCGCCTTCGATGTAATAGTGATTGTAGTGCCGACGTTAACGCGGTGTCCCCGATTAAGCGGATCGCTCATCTCTGTATGCTCTCAAGTAGGTTGGGGGTATGTTGCGGACTCCACGTCGAAGGCCTTACCCAAAATCCTCAAATACCTCCAAATTTCCCTTCCCTACCTCTCAATTTATAATTGCGCGCCAAGCAGCAAATTTGCATAAACTACTAAATTTATATAAAAACAACTCGGCAATAATAAAAAATAAAGGCGTTGGCGCCGGAATAAAGCATCAAAAGCGGAAAAATATAATTAAGGCGGTACTCTGGTGTAGAGGGCCAAATTTTAACGAACGAAAAATATTTTTTATTATCGGATTTTTGCCCAATATTTATTTATAACATAACAAAATAAAAAAAAAATGTAAACAAAAATGTCGAAATATTCCAAAATTCCAGGTTGGTGAAGGCTAATAACCATGCCGTAAAAATGAATTATTATGGCAACTTTAACAAGCCTCGGATATGGACCGGATACACGACGACGACACGGAAACGAAAATGCTAAACGATTTAAGATTTTTTTCATGGAACGTCCGCTCACTATACAGAGCTCGAACTGCACAGCAGCTAGCCGATGCCCTGTCCGAATATAAGGCTGACATAACAGCATTACAAGAAATAAGATGGACGGGGAGTGGTGTTATTCAAAGAAACCCATATGACATTTATTACAGCTGTCATGCTAAACACCATGTGCTCGGGGTAGGCTTTCTAGTCAGTCAAAAACAGAAGCCTGCCATTATCGACTTTAATGCAATAAATGAAAGGCTATGCACTCGTCGCGTGCGAGGCAAGTTTAAGAACATAAGCCTCATAAACGTTCACGGACCTACAGAGGAGTCCCCTGGCGACGAAAAAGAAGAATACTACGAGAACGTCGAACGGGCCCTCAATGCCTGCACAAGATATGATGTGAAAATCGTTCTTGGTGATTTGAATGCGAAATTAGGTCGGGAGCCGATTTTCAGGCACTACGCAGGTTTCCATAGCTTGCATAAGAACACTAATGACAATGGACTATGAGTCATCGAACTGGCAGCATCAAAAAACAGGGTCGTTGTGAGTACCAGGTTCCCGCGTAAAAATATCCACAAAGCCACCTGGGTATCGCCTGATGGAGCTGTGGGTATTCTATATGTGCGTCAACACGGACGCTGATTCAATAGAACTTCCACAATTCCAAAACTGACGTTTACTGAAAATTCTTCACGACCGGCGCTAAACCCCAAGCGAAGAGAAAGAAAACGCTCGAATCTTCGTTTCACAATTTTATTACATAATATTTGATACACTTTGCCGACACGTAGACTGAGATGAATTTGACAGTCCAGATTTATGATATTAACTACGACTTAACGTACGTGATCACTGAATTATATTCGCTAGTCCGGATTGATTGTTTAAACATATAATACCGAATACGACTTAACACAAGTGCATTCTCACTACTCCGACACGCAACGACCTCGGCTCGTCTGTCTAATTAGGCGGATAAGATTTGACTCTCCAGGTGTTGGACGACATTGACCCAGCCTCGGTGATTGCGATGAGTTTCCACGCACATCATCGCAGGGGAAACTATCATTCCTTCGCCCCAACGACCAATGAAAAACGATCTGCATTCCAGTGGAAGGTTCTCAGGGACGTCGTCCAGATGAGATGAATGTCTTTACCTTGGAACAAAGGCAACGACATGCGTTGGGTGAAGGAAAGGAAAAAGGAAAAAGGAACAACACATATATGCCATAGGTCAAATATGTTGATCGATGGATGGACCGGGCATATTGCCGCCGTCCGATAGGGATAGGTTTCATGATTGTCGTTAAGTCAATAGAGTCTTTGCCGACGCTGACTAGGCACAGGGTAGATGGGATAGTGTTTACTTAAAAAGTAACGAGGGACATGGTTATGAGGGCAATGTTTTTTTTATCCCATTGCCGACGCGTATAGCGTTATTTGATAGTTCCTTGCATGTACCATATTGTCGGTCGTTGGGTCGAGTGCATGTTTACTCAAAACAACACTCGATCGATAGTAGGTAGGTAGCTATGGCTACTCTGGGATTTGTCTATCTAAAGGTCGACCGGTGACAAGGGTGAACATGTCATGCAGCATGTGAGGAAATGCTCCTCGTCCCTGCATATTGACATGTTCCATGTTTATGCCGGTTATCTGAAAGAACAACCAAATTGCATTTCACGTCATATACGCATCAATTATAATGTAGGCAGATTGCCCACTTCCCATCGACCGATTTCTCGGATGTGTTGTTTGTGTTAAAACAACACTAGAAATTCCTATAGGCGGCCAACAATGGTTGCGCTGTAGGTTGTTGATTATACAATCGACCGATGGTTCAGCGGTGATGGGAATAAACATGTCATGCACATGTAAGAGGAAATGCTTCTTCGCATAGAGCGTTGGCCTGTGCATGAATCGATGCTGGTTACCTGATGAGGTAGCCGAATTAGCTTTCGGAGTTTATGATGCGTTGGATGCTGGTGAAAGTTTGATGTCATGGCAAGATGGTAATATTGTCCTGAACTTATTTTTCAGGAATGCTTAAATAGGTGCAGGAACTTGTAATTGGTTGGGTAAAGCGATGGATGGTTTTTCGGGCGCCATGAAGAACCCCACAGAGCCACTCGCAACCAAATTGACCACGTGTTGATAGATCGCCGCCACTCCTCGAGCCTGATGACGGTACGAACCTACCGAGATGCCAACGTCGACTCGGATCACTATCTTGTTGGTACAGTTTTCCGAGCGCAGATTGCCTTACGGAGACGTAGTGCATCCGCGGATAAAGTTCGAATCAACACGCAATGAGAATACCAGTAACACCTTTGGTCATGCGCTTAGACTCGCCCTCGAAGAGCTCGACGAAGGGAGAGTAAGTCCTGAGGCCACAATGTCGGGCGTAGGAGAGAAATGGACATGCCTTAAGAATACTGTCATTAGTATTGCCAACTCCATCTTAGGCAATAGTCGTAGAGATTGGAGCGAGTGGTTTGATGATGAGTACAAATTAGCGACTGAACGTAAGAATGCTGCATACCGGGCAATGCAGCAATCTCATAGCGACGCGGGTACGTGAGGTGAAATACAAAGAGCTCAGAAGATCAGAAAACAGACTTCACAAACAAAAGGAGTGCCTGGGAAAAAACCTTGTCTGTGACATAGAGAAAAGTAGAGAGCGAGGTCCGCACCAGGCGCGGAAGTTCTATCACATAATCCGCAATATTACGCGGTACACACGACGCTGCACTTACTGCAAGGATAAAGAGGGTAATCTGATCACCGATCCTGAAGGCATTCTGGAGCGATGGGAAATGCACTTCAATGAATTGCTAAATGGTCAGCTGACAGAAGAATTTGAGGCTCCACCAATGCAAGATCAAGACCAAATGCTGCCGCCACCAAGCATTAAGGAAACATTAAAAGCCATAAGACTGCTCAAATCAAATAAAGCCCCGGAGCTGATGGCATACCAGCTGAGCTGATCAAACAAGGAGGGACAGCGTTACATCACGCAATTCATAAGATCGTGGTGCACGTATGGGAGCGAGAGGAGATGCCGGAAGATTGGCGTCGTGGTATAATTTGCCCCATACATAAGAAGGGAGATATCACAGTGTGCAGCAACTATAGGGAAATAACATTGCTGAGTACCGCCTATAAGATACTCTCGACTATCCTACAAGATCTGATAGCCCCATACGCTAAAGCCATCATTGGTCAATATCAATGTGGCTTCATCCCAGGCAAACCAGCGATTGATCAGATATCCACCCTTAGGCAGGCGATGGAAAAATGTCTGGAATTTAAGATTCCATTATATCATCTATTTATAGACTTTAAGGCCGCCTACGACAGTATTCCAAACAAATTGATACGACTTTGTAGGTTGACCATGACCAACGTAACTAGTCAAGTAAAAATAGCGGGATTGCTGTCCAAACCAATAAACATCTTTAATGGACTCCGACAAGGGGACGGCCTGGCCTGCCTCCTCTAACCTGGCGTTGAAGAAAGCAATCCGTGACTCTGGCGTTACAACTAGAGGGACTATTATCACCAAGTCCAGCCAGATACCTGCCTACGCAGATGACATCGACATAATCCGTAGAACCGAATCGACTGTACAGGATTCCTTCATCCAGATCGAGCAGGCGGCGCAAAAACTGGGACTGCACATTAATGAGGGGAAAATTAAGTACATGGTGGCAACTTCTGCGAAGAGAAGACCTACCGTTGGTCAAACTATCAGGGTAGTGGAGCACGAATTTGGAGTAGTGCAATCCTTTAACTACTTTGGGTCAATAGTATCAGCCGATAACAATATGGAAGAAGAAATGCGCGAACGGCTGATCAAATCAGACAAAGCCTACTATGGTCTATCAAGGCTCTTTAAATCCCGAAATTTATCCAGAACATCCAAGCTACTACTGTACAAGACGATGGTCGTACCAGTACTCATGTATGGATCCGAGACCTAGGTGCTTAATAAAAGGCACTCTGAACTCTTAACCGCGTTCAAGAGGATGGTCTTAAAGAGAATTGTTGGCCCCGTATGTGAGGGAGGACGATTCCGGAGACGCCACAACCATGAGTTGTACGCATTCTATCTTGAAGCTAACGTTATAAGAAAAATCAAGCTCGGTATACTCCGGTGGGTGAGACAGAATCCTCTACGGTATAAATACTCGGTTCGGATGTCAAAACAGATCCAGGGTGTTCGCATAATCGCCTCGGGCATCCGGAACTCGCGTTGGCTCCCCCACAAGTTGAGTCAAGTTGTGGCCTACAGCAAACATCTCCGCCAGCCTCCCGGCCTCGTCGGTTCTGTTAGAATGTAACAACCAGTTGGAAGTGTGCACATTAAAATCGCCAAGGACAACAATTTCAGAAGCTGGGTGGTTGATCTGTATCCAGTCGTCGGTATATGAAAGATGTTCGAAAAATGTCGCCGGTCGATCGTCATTCGGGGAGCGGTAAAGACAACAAAGAAATCTAACGGAGTTCCTCAGCACGACCCTCAACCATATGATGTCCATATTATTGGGTTCCAACGGCTCCATCCTCTGGCAAGCCAGATTGGACCGCGCGAAAACGCAGACTCCGCCATTAAAACGGAATCTCGAATGCAAGCCGTATCCTGAGCAACGCAGATATGTCGAATCCGTTGACGAATCGACCTGGGTCTCAGTTAGGGCAAGGATAACAGGTTTCGTTGTTTGCAAATATTGGTGGACGGCGTTTACATTGATATTGGTGAAACCGATGCCCCTGATGTTACAAAATGCCGCCACCAGTCGAGCGTGGGCCGAGGCTCGAGAGCGAGCACGGTTATGCGACGACGAACCTCTCAATGTTCCATTATTTATCATGATATCTGCATGATGTTCCCCCTGACATAGTCCCCCCCCCCCCGGGGAGATCCGAATGCGAGACTAGTTTACCTCCGGAATTCTTTATATCAGAGGGCACCATCATGACTTATCCCCGTGTCAGTCCGGGCCATCAGCCACACATCCGAAGCACCGTCGAAGATTTCTCTCGACGATATCGCGGTATATACAGCGTGACGGGTTGGTATCTCACCTTGGGATCGACTACCACCTAAACCAACTTTTTTTTTGGAACCGGTCCATCAGCCAAGCTCCGAAAGATGGCCAGGGATTTCTCCCGACCATTTCACGGAGCCTAAAGCTTGATGGGGTGGTGTAGCGGTTCCGCCAAACCCTACGGTCTACTTACCTGAAAAGCCCCCATAACTACTACCCAACTCCTTTAAGTTTGCTAATGCAACAGTATTAGTACCTAAAAATGCTGCACGCATTTAAGAGATCAAATCTATGATCTTTAAGTCCCTGTAAAGAAAACTTACCTTCATGCATTCTCTTCGCATACCATTGCACCTTAAGATTTCTTTATTAACTTACCAGGAATTTCCAATCAATTTCGGCATCTACGTCGCCAGTCAAATTCCTGTAAACAAAATAATTCGGATTGCATTCAATGTAACCGTCATGACAGGGACCATAAATATCGCCCCGTCTATTTTCTCAGCCGCGTCATATACCTTTTCATACACATTGCCTGGCAACCTTTTTGGTTTGTCTTATCAATAAACAACCCAAGCAGCTGCATATAATTAGCGCAATAGACGCCGAAACCAAATTCTCCAGCATTTCCTAATGCAAATATGAACCCGGTTTCTAGCCAGAGATGCCATAAAAATCCAATTTGCTTTAGCACCTTTTTCTCCTAACGTCGAAAATGGCGACGAGGCATCGTGTAAACAATGACCCGCATTACCAACGGCGCATTTGGTCATTTTTCCCTATTGTCTTTGCCGCCTGCCTGTTTCGTCGTTCCACTGCACGTGTGAATCGCATCTATCTGAACGGTCCCACACATACCACCATGACCTTTATTACGAGATCTGGTTTTCTTGTTCCCACAAGAGAGACTCTACGTTAAACTTGTGGGAAATAAAACATATCCTTGGCAAGGATATATTCACACCCTTAAGAGAAGAGTTTTTCTCTCTCTTCCTTTTTTTCTTAGCGAAATCATCTCTGCATGAGATGACGATCGCGGAGTCAAATTCCATCCTTCGACCCGAGCAGTTCGTGTCTCCATCGCTACCCTGGTGCGCACAGGGGAGCGATAATCGCGAGAATCGCCAGTCGCGTTGGTCGTTCACCAAGTAGTCAAGACATAGTGTAATGAGAAGTATAGAAATAATGGACGGAAGTCGGTTAAAATTTATTGTATTAAATCATTTACAAGGAATAAGGCTTATTACGTGTGTATTAAAATACCCTGTCAACTTCTCCGTTCATTAATAAAACTAGAATTAAATAAAATAAAAGCAGTTCAACTAAATATTAATCCGGAGTGTTTCATTATTTTTGTGCCGCAGCTTCCGAGTGTTTTATCTCCTTTCCCTGGTGATCGTACTTTTCATCCTTCTCGGCTGTGGACGAACGTGGCGGCGTTTCGTTCATTTATAGCTGATGACTTTCGGTTCGGTGTTTTGCGCGGCTAACAATTGATGATGGAGGAGGAAGATAATCAGCGCCGTACGCCGGTGCACTACTTCCTCCCCACAGTGGTATTTCACCGGGCGACAGGGCGTTGGGACCCCGGATACCACACGGCCCTTAGTCGCCTTTTACGACAAGCCGGCCTAGCTGTGAGTATATTCGAACGCCCTACTCACAGGGCTATTTGCAACGATAGTGAAGAACGTGTGATTCGAACTGACGCTATGACGGTTGGAATCACTCAAAATTGAACCAATGCTCAATACACTAGGCCACTGCGGCGTGTACGAATTCGATTTCTAAACTCAAGTAAGTACCTCAAGGTTCTATATTGAACTCTACTTGATTTTAATGATTTGCTATTATCAATGGATTCCGTTTTGTCGACGATAGCACACTATTTATAAATTTCGAACAATCGGACGGTTAATGCATCAACGTTGCACCAGCTAAGGTGTAGTCTGATCTACTCCATAAATATAAATTCAGGTAAAATCTGCACAGGATCTAACAAAGGGGGATTAATGCAACGAAAATGCAATATACGAAATTTAGAAGAAAGAAAGGATCATCGATGCCATAGCTTATGATGAATGCCCAGTTCAATAAATCTAAGGAAAGTATGAATTTGGCCGGTGTTAACTTCTGTGGGAACGTAGCGTGATTGAACATATGTTAAATATAGCAAGGTCTGCCTCAACGAAATGGAGTTAAACGATTAGAGCTAAACGATATTTTATTTCAGCTTTGGTTTTAAACTTTTCTAGCGTGGTTTCGAATCATGTTCTTCACTAACATCTCAAAATGTTGTGACACTGTTCCAAGGAAATCGTTTTATTTGCGTCACACAATTGAATGCGATCGATCCCATGAATTCAGAACTGAAACGTGGTGGAATTCCCTCCCCCACTACAACTTGCAACAGCTAAAAACCACTCCAACTCATCTCAAGGCGTTGATTCAGTGCAGCAAAGTATTTAAAAAATAGAAAGTGAAGATATCTTTAAGCTTTTAGGTTGCATTTATTATGTATGAAAATACAAAAGTAATAAACTAGTATTGATTTGACAATAACTTACAAATGCGTATGTTTCTTAGTGAATCATATTTCAACGAAATACTATGAGAAGATATAATTTAATGTTTTCAGTCTTCATA
Organism: Microdon myrmicae; assembly: GCA_963931805.1. Classification (NCBI taxonomy): domain Eukaryota; kingdom Metazoa; phylum Arthropoda; class Insecta; order Diptera; family Syrphidae; genus Microdon; species Microdon myrmicae. The sequence continues at coordinate 160,017,090 of OZ007499.1, forward strand.
AACGCCTGGATTGAAGAAAAGGAGTTTTGTGAAGCCGTGATTGGAATGCGCTGGCATTTGTAAATATCCATCAATTGTTCGCAGGTTCTTTACTTTATTCGCGATTAACTTTAGCATGTCATCAAAGTGAGTGTCATGGGCGTGTTTGGCCAACACTCGACAAAATGTTTGTATATACCATGACCCTTTCTCTGGATCACGCACCGTTTCAAATCCTTAAAAGTAATTATCCGTGAATATTAAAACCAGATATTCTAGAAAGTCTAATACCTCTCACAGACGCATAGCATACTATCATGTCAGATCTAGATGGGACGTTGATATGACGGCTCTTCAAACCGTAAGGAATACCATCCACTTCAAGATTATTGGCAGTGGCAGAAGTAGTTATAGTACTAGTGTTTGGATTAACGCCTTTATCTAAAACGATCCCACTAAAAGCATAATTAATTAGTTTTATATCCGCAAATAGGAAAGTATCGTTCATTACTTACCGACAAAACGGGAATATAAGTACCTTTGGCTTATTTAATAGATAAGGACATTGTTCATTCGACAGCAAGTCTTCAATTTCAATCACTTTTACAATGGACCCATCATGAAATTCAACCCGGTCATGCATATCTTCGCTAAGCATTTCACCATGCGACATTAGAGCCATTACAAAACACTCCGTTCTCGCTAAATACTCGGAATTGCGTAGTTCCTCGAACACAGTAAAGAATTGTTCTCTTGTTAAATTCCTATAGGCGAAACAGGTGAAGCCAAATTCCCTAAACAAGTATAGCAGATGATCTTCATCCAGTTCCGCACCATTGCGAGGGTCGTTCTTACTTTTAAATTCAATAATGTCGACCATGAAGAACACACCGCGGTTTCTTGATTTCATGGGGTAAATTGGCAATTTTGAATCGGTTTGAATACATTTGGACGGTATAACTTCCAAGGGATTTTTCAAATGAATCTCTTTTGTGTACGGCGTCAGAGTCATTTTAGAATCGACTTTGTCTTTCGATGGATAGCATCCTTCCGGAGGAGTGTGCCTGAGATTTGATATGGCTGGGTACGAATTGATTGTTGAAGGGTTATGCATCGAAATGTATTGTGAATCTTTTGTCTTCAAACTATGAAGTATTGATGCTGCTTTTGTATATTGTAGATTAATTAAAACTTGTAGTAGAGTATTATAAGCCGTTGGTCCTCGCCTTGTTATTTTTATAAAAAGTTCCCTGTGTTTAGCAGATTCATCAGCTTCACACATATTCTACAAGTAAATATTGAGTAAAGGTATTGAACGGGATAAGGTGAATACTTACATCTATACGAGACCTCATTACTTTTGATATCAGTTTTATACTTTCGCACACAGTGATTAGTTCCGTATACTTCGTGTTTTCAATGAGTTCATTGACATTTTTTTTAATGTGCTCCCTTTGTATATCCTCCATTTTGCGGTTGGTTCTAGAAGTAATAGATACATTGTGTTGAAAATGATCATATGAGCCAGTATCGTTTGTAATTAATTTACGCTGTTCGTCTTTACTTCTAGGTACACTTAAATTAATGGTCTTTTTTTATATTATGTACATTATTCACCCACCTCAGCGGCTCAGGATATGGGAATTCTTCGAATAGAAGAAATTAATCATGATCTATAACTTCGAAAAGTTCAAAAATTGTAATTGTGGAGAAATGAGACCTGAATTGTGCAAACTCATAACATTGCAGTTGCTTTTACGGTCAGTACTGAGGTTCCTTGCAGATTGGCGGCATTGTTTTACACAAAACTAAGGACTAAAATTATATTGAGAGATCTCAATAAGTAAAAGAGATCTGCTATTAAATTTTATCCACTCACGCGGTCTTTTAGGCAGTTTGTAAGATACGGGAAATTCACTTTTTTCTTCACTTGGATTTTTCATAATTCAAATACTTCTTGTATGCAATTGAGACGTGACTTGGAATATATTAATTGTATTATATAACATTTTAAATTCTTCCACACCATGGCGGCGGGGTTCGTCATCTTGGGATTTTTGGCGTAATTATGCTAATGGGAGTTTAATACTGTATTATTATTATTATTTCTTTTTTTTTGAGTCAGCATAAAATAGAATGCTTGGCACAAGAAAATACTTTAGAGTGAAGTCCCAAAGCAGACCTAACGAAACTAGGAAATAGTGTGTATGTGGAAGTTATTGGGTCTATTCTGGTGTCGAGTTGTTCAGTATAGTGCAACATATCTGGTTTCTACTTGATAAAGCCTCATGCCTTCAGGCGGCACTTTGCGTTCCTGCATCTGAATACACAGAAGACATGGGTCATAATATAGTAAATATTATCACAGCGAAGACCTATATAACAAGGATAGATGTATTTTAATTAATTTACTGACGAATGTTGTTCTTTAAGTAAGCCAGGGTTTGGAAATCGCTGTTATAAATAAGGCATCTGAGAAAACCCCATAAAGTTGTAGGGAGTGGCGACCGTGGTGAACATTGCAGAACTCTCCTAAAGGAGAGTTATACTTATAATGAAGTATAGTTTGATGACGAATGTGTGTTCCCTCTTCGAGCACTTTCCACGCAATGACAACTTTATGCACCACACTAGCGAATCCGTCCATCCGTACTATCCGAGGAACAACGTACGCTACAGAGCGCCCAATTCAAATACCGTTAATTTCTTCCGGGTTGATTTTGGAAAAATGGTTACTATGCTATGAATCATTTATGGAATGCTATCATATTAAACATTTTCCTAAATATGGACATAAGAATGTTACATCTTATAATCTGACATCAAAACAAGATAAGATTATAGAACTTCGTTCAATAAATGCCTTTGTTATTTTAGATTCTCAAAACGTCCTCAACCATGAATCTAATACTCCTTGACCTTGTTAAAACAATATCGTCCAGTCGATGTCATCCAACGAATTTTGAACAAAACAAAATTTGGAATTTGATTTCTATTCATCCTCGCAGAGGAAACAAAATGATGTTTTGGACAAAATATTTTTCCTTTATCTAGAAAATGATTCATTTATGAGAGGATAACTTACCTTTAGATGTTGGTGGCAAATAAGTGCAATCAATCAAGAATGCTTTGAAATAAATCGTATACAGAAATTCGTATACACATTTTAGGTGATTAAATGTCCTTATATGCACTTATATTTATATCGGGCTTTGTTAATCAACACACCAAACCACAAAGTTCTACACTCCTCACAAATTCTTGAGCGATTTATACAAAGGCAACAGAATACTAATTTGACAATCGACAGTTGACACTTGTGTGAAGAGTGACGAGCGTTACAGATCCAGTGCTCGTACGATGTTCCATGTTACTTATAGTTATAATTATCGGTTTTCTAAATTATACATGAACAGGCGCAAATTTCATGTAACTTAAACAACAGGCAGAAAATGTTTATGTTCATCAGGTGTATTTTGGGTTATTATTAAATTATTTTTGAAGTAAATTAATTTGATATTTATAATTACCAATGCAGTGTATTAAAATAAGACATGAAATAGAAGGGAAAAAGTTATATCGGGCTTTCCAATAGGGACTTGACAACTTTGAATTTAATTTGTGAACGCACCCTTTCACTAATCATCGAACTGTCACTGTCAATTTATTCAGTAAACTCATCATGGTTAAATGTGGCGTTTCTACCAGATATACACACGACAAGTGAAGTACAACACCATCAAAAGCACATCCATTAAAGCCGTATACCATAGCAATAATATAGAATTTCACATCAGTCGAATGTACTTGAGTATAGAAATCGAATTCGTACACGCGGGAGTAGCCTGATGCGTTGAGCTTTGGTTCTATATTTTAGTGATTCTAACCGTGCTAGCGTCGGTTCGAATCACACGCTCTTCACTATCGTCGCAAACGCTATATAAGTACATGAACGAACCACGGCTGCAAATTATAAAAATTTACTACCGAAAAAAAGTTGTCAAGTCCCTATAGGTAAACCCTATATTTGCACAATAAAATCTTAGATAATCAATGAAAAAGGTACTCACAGCTATATATCTTCTCTTTTTTCCTGGTTTATTATATATATATTCTATCCACTGTTCCAGTTGCTTGAAGACCCAGTTGAACGGCACTAATTTTCGTTTCGGTTGGTTTATTAACTACGCGACTTTACACAACGCGCGACGACACTATCTGTTTTGTTATTATACGTTTGTTCTCGTTTAGGTTTTAGCTACGACTGTTTTTTTATTTTACAATTTTTTTTTCTTCTCCTTATGTTTTCGACGCCTCCTTGTTTATTTCTCTTTTTTTTATCCAGCAGTTTTCTGTTTATTATTAGTCGCCTCCTTGGTTTTATAATTTGTTGTTGTTATTTTCAGGAGAGAGAGAGAGAGATCGGGTTTGGGTATCTAACAATATCACCCCCACAAAACTATATGTTAGCCCCCTCTAATGGCCATTCAGATGTGCACGAGATTAGCTCGGAGAGCCAAGTGATAAATAACTCATTTCTGCGGGGTCGGGTTCACTCGCGAGTCCCTGTCAACTATCAGTTGATTGCGTCATTTTGTAATAATACGACGACGACAACGGAAACGAAGACGGCTAAACGATTTAAGAATTTTTTCATGGAACGTCCGCTCACTATACAGAGCTCGAGCTGAACAGCAGCTAGCCGTTGCCATGTCCGAATATAAGGCTGACATAACAGCATTACAAGAAATAAGATGGTCGGGGATTGGTGTTATTCAACGAAATGAGTATGACATTTATTACGGCTGTCATGCTCAACATACTGTGCTCGGGGTAGGTTTTCTACTTTTACTTAGTCAAAAACTGAAGCCTGCCATCATCGGCATTAATGCAGGAAACACATGGCTATGTAATCTTTGCGTGCGACGCAAGTTTAAGAACATAAGCCTCATAAACGTTCACGGACCTACAGATGAGTCAACTGACGACGAAAAGGAAGAATACTACGAGAACGTCGAACGGGCCCGCAATGCCTGTCCAAGATACGTTGTGAAAATCGTTCTTGGTGATTTGAATGCAAAAATAGGTTGGGAGAGTAACTCCAGGGGGCAGAATGCCGGGCGTAGAAGAGAAATGGATACACCTTAAGAATACTCTAATTAGTACTGCCAACTCCATCTTAGGCAGTAGTCGTAGCGATCGGAATGACTGCTTTGATGATGAGTGCAAACTAGCGACTGAACGTAAGAATGCTGCATACCGGGCAATGTAGCAATCTCATAGCGACGCGGGTACGTGAGGAGAAATACAAAAGGCTCAGAAGATCTGAAAAAAGGCCTCACAGACAAAAAAAAAAAATGCCTGGGAAAAAAACCTTGTCTGTGAAATAGAGAAGCGGGGTACGCACCGGGCGCGGAAGTTCTACCAAATAATCCGCAATATGATGCGGTACACACCACGCTGCACTTACTGCAAGGGTAAAGAGGGTAATCTGATCACCGATCCTGAAGGTATTCTGGAGTGATGGGAAGTGCACCTCAATGAATTGATAAATGGTCAGCTCACAGAAGAATTTGGGGCTCCACCAATGCAAAATCAAGACCAAATGCTGCCGCCACCAAGCATTGAGGAAACATTAAAAGCCATAAGACAGCTCAAATCAAATAAAGCCCCGGGAGCTGATGGCATATCAGCTGAGCTGATCAAATAAGGAGGGACAGCGTTACATCATTACGCAATTCATAAGATCGTGGTGCACGTATGGGAGCAAGAGGAGATGCCGTAAAATTGACGTCGTGGTATAATTTGCCCCATACATAAGAAGGGAGATATCACACTGTGCAGCAACTATAGGGAAATAACATTGCTGAGTACCGCCTATAAGATACGCTCCATTATCCTACAAGATCGGATAGCCCCATACGCTAAAGTCATCATTGGTCAATATCAGTGTTGCTTCATCCCAGGCAAATCAGCGATTGATCAGATATTCACCCTTAGGCAGGCGATGAAAAAAGGTCTGGAATTTAAGATTCCATTATATCATCTATTTATAGACTTTAAGGCCGCCTACGACAGCATAACCAGGGTAGAACTACATAATGCCATGAGAGAGTTCGCCATTCCAAACAAATTGATACGACTTTGTAGGTTGACCATGACCAACGTAACTAGTCAAGTAAAAATATCGGGATTGCTGTCCAAACCAATAAACATCTTTAATAGACTCCGACAAGGGGACGGTCTGGCCTGTCTCCTCTTCAACGCGGGGTTGGAGAAAGCAATCCGTGACTCTGGCGTTACAACTAGAGGGACTATTATTAGCAAGTCCAGCCAGATACTTGCCTACGCAGATGACATCGAAGTCATCGGTAGAACCGAATCGGCTGTACAGGATTCCTTCACCCAGATCGAGCGGGCGGCAGAAAAAGTGGGACTGCACATTAATGAGGGGAAAACTAAGTACATGGTTGCAACTTCTGCAAAGAGAAGCCCTAACGTTGGTCAAACTATCAGGGTAGTGGAGCACGAATTTGAAGTAGTGCAATCCTTTAACTACCTTGGGTCAATAGTATTAGCCGATAACAATATGGAAGAAGAAATACGCGAACGGCTGATCAAATCGAACAAAGCCTACTATGGTCTATCAAGGCTCTTTAAATCCCGAAATTTATCCAGAACATCCAAGCTACTACTGTACAAGAGCATGGTCGTACCAGTACTCATGTATGAATCCGAGACCTAGGTGCTCAATAAAAGGCACTCTGAACTCTTAACCGCGTTCAAGAGGAAGGTCTTAAGGAGAATTGTTGGCCCCGTATGTGAGGGAGGACGATTCCAGAGACGCTACAACCATGATTTGTACGCAATCTACCTTGAAGCTAATGTTGTAAGAAAAATTAAGCTCGGTAGACTCCGGTGGGCGGGACACTTAGCTCGAATGAGCGAAGAGGCCCCTGCCCGGAAAGTCCTTTGCGGCAGGATGTATGGAAGGAGACAGCGCCGCTGACCTTGTCTGCGATGGAAAGATGGCGTAGACCGGGTTGCGCAGAGCCTGGGAGTGCCAAAATGGATGACATCGGCTCGAAATCGGGACCGGTGGAGAGATTTGCCAAATAAGGCCAAGACCGGATCCCGGTTGTAGTGCCGATGATTATGATGAAGATCATATAGAGCAGTGGATTGCGACTCCGATCATCTTTTAGTGATGGGCAAAACTAGGAGTCGGTTCGAATCAAACCCACACGGGCAATCACGGGAGAGGAGCAAAAAGTTCGACATTGATAAACTAAAAGATCTGCACAAAAGGGCTGAATATCAAGACGAACTAACGAATAGATTTAGCATCCTAGAGAATGGGAGCAGTGAGGAAGAGGGAGCCAATAATGTGGACACTAAATGGGCATCGACCAGAGACACAATCAAACAAACAGCCCAAAATGTATTAGTATTTAAGAAAACAATTAAGTCCAAAGCTTGGTTTGACGATGAGTGTAGGGCGAAGATTGAACAACGTAAACGCTTCAGAGTGATCCGCTTAGAAAAATATGATGAAGTCAACGCAGAAAGATACGCGACAATTCGGAAAGAGACAATGAAACTTTTCAAACGCAAAAAACGCGAATGGAAAAAGACTCGGATTAAAAAATATCCTACAAAATGTCAGAGCAAAGAACATTAGAGGAATGTATGCTGGCATAAACTCAATTAGAAATGGCTACCGAGGGAGAGCCAAAATAATTCGAGACATAAACGGCTGTCGGGTCAAAGAAACAAATAATATCATCACAAGATGGAAGCAGCACTTTGAAAAACTGCTCAATGTGCGCACCCATCAACCACAAATAAACGCACCAGGCGTACATACAGCCGAGCCCCATATCCCGGAGCTTTCTTTCAACGAAGTTGTAGATGCGATGAATCGACTAAAAAACAACAAGGCTCCGGAGTCGATATTTCGTCCGTTCGTTTACAAGTTACTGTAGTTTGAGTGACACTGTTTTCGCCTTCGAAAGAAACGTGGAAAAACAGGAATATCGCATCTTGAACAAACATTGTTTTTTGATGAGGAAAACGTCTGAACAATCATTGCAACGGTTGCAGAAATGTTATCCCACACCTGCTCCTTCGAGAATAAGAGGTTATCGGTGATTTAGTGAATTTAAAATGGGTCGTACAAGCATCGAAAACTTACCTCGCTCAGGAAAGCTAAAAGAGGCTACGAATGCGGAAATCGTAAAGAAAGTGCATCGAATCGGGTGGGATGGTTATGGTGGATGCACATGGCATAGTCTTCATATATTACTGGTAAAGCTTATGAAGCATGAAGGAGAGGCAACCGCTCAAAAGATCCAGCAACTGATTAAAACAATATGGGATAAAAAAGTTACTCTAGAAGAATGGAAAATCTCAATAGTCATCACCATTTTCAAAAAAGGCGAAAGATCTGACTGCGAAAATACAGAGGAATATCATTGCTTCCAACCACATACAAAATACTAACCAATGTCATACTGACGGGAATCACGCCGTACGCAGAAAAAATACTGGGAGACTACCAGTACGGATTCCGTTGGATCCAGTCAACGAGCGACCAAATGTTTACAGTAAGGCAACTGCTAGAAAAAAGTGGGAATATGGAGAGACGGTTCACCAACTGCTCGTTGACTTCAGAAAAGCCTAAGACTCAGTCGCAAGGCAAAGGCTTTACCATATTTTAGTTGACCTGGGAATCCCGAAAAAATACGCTGGCCTCATTCCAATCTGCATGAACGAAAACAAAGGACGAGATAGAATAGAAAACCACCTTTTAGAACCATTTTAAATCAGGGACGGACTAAAACAGGGGGGTGGTCCCTCACCATGTCTTTTTTACGTAGTGCTCGAGTATGTTGTGGCGGTTCCGCCAAACCCCACGGTCCACTTACCTGAAAAATATCCGCAACTCAACTCCTATTGTCCCCCGCCAATGCAATCGCTTGGGCACCCGGAAATATTTCCTTTTCCAAGGACAATTAATGCATACAAGCATAACCTAAAATTCCTAAAAAGATTTTTTTTCTACAAGGACATTCATACATGTACCAATGCGTCTTTGCATAAGCGACCAAAAACCGAATTTCCAATTAGTGTAGATTTTCACACTAACGTTCGACACTTGCGCCGCTATAGATACCATGTTCCATTGACACAGATGGTATATACAAACCGTCATTGTATAACCATCTAATCTGCCTTGCAATGAATTGCAACTATCGATACAGCTGCAAGCTCTTTACCCAGAATTGCTTCTTTTGTTTGAATCTCCAAACAAGCATCTCCTTCGCGCGTAGCCGCCGGATTGAATTCAAAGCCTAAATATAATATAGAATCCGTTTCCCACAAACGAATTTCCCTGCATATACAAATGCAAGCAACCTTTCCCAATGGCTATTCGTATATTTACACAAGGGCATCATTCATCTAAGACTTTTATGATGCCCTCGTCTCATCTTTTCTTTTACCACATTTCTTCGCTGTATCGTCGTCTATTTATTTAGACGCGATGCACTCCATAGACAACGATCTTTTCGATCCTTTTGTCTTTACCGCCTGTTTGCTTCGTTTACCCATTACCCTCGAACACGTGTACACCACACAGATCTGAACGATCGCACACATACCACCATAACCTTCATTATAAGATCTGGTTTCCTATTCCACCAAGAGAGATTTTACGTTTCTCTGATGGTAGGTAAAAACGATTTCCTTAGTGGAGAGGATATCTACCACGGCACCACAAACTCACCCCATAAGCGAATCATCTCTGCACAAGAAGGTTATCGCTGAGTCTGATTCCTTTACGAGACCGAGTCAGTCGGGTCTCCACTACGCTACCCTAGCGCTCGGTACGCGTAAATACGATGGACCACCTTTTTGCCACCGAGGGGTGCGATCGGAGTTCGCACCCCTGTGAGTCGTGTGTGTGCAAAATGGCAAACGCCAATATCCTCCGTCCGGTCTGTTGGCTGTGACATTTAAAATCGTGTTATTTTGGTGATAAGTTTGTGTTAATATTGGTTGGCATCACGTTTGATATTGTTAACTAAAGTAGAGTTTCTAGATTATCGCTGTTTTGGGCGATAATCTAGAAACTCTAAGTAAAAACAGGGAAATCATCATGCAAGCGGCAGAAGAGGTGGGCCTAGAAATAAATGAAAATATATTACGGCGAGAGTATGTGGACCTCAGGGAACATATATAAACGTCAGAGGAAAGATGTTTGAAAAAGTTAAAGAATTTAAATATCTGGGAACGATACTGACGGCCAGTAAAGAAATGTCGAAGGAAATTAACAAAAGACTACTACGGCAACGCTATCACGTAATATAAAGCTCCGGGTCTATAGAACCATCTTCATGCCGATTGTTCTATATGGATGTGAAACATGGGCTCTTACAAAACGGGAAGAAAACTAATTCCGCGTATTCGAGAATATAGTTTTAAAGGGTATCTTCGGCGGTAAATATGACGAGGAGGCAGGACAATGGAGGAAACTCCACAACCACGAATGGGAAGAGCTATACCGCAAACCTACAATAGTGAGAGTAATCAGCTCGCGAAGATTAAGATGAGCCGGATATGTGGCGCAAATGGGCAACGATAGGACCGTGCATAGAATTATTGACGGTAGACCAACGGGAAAGAGACCGACAGGACATCCGCGACGGAGATGGGAGGACAATGTTAGGTTTGACCTTGAGGAGATCGGATCGTTTGATCAAGTGTGGAAGGAGAGCGCACAGGACAGGGAACGATGGCGGAGTTGAGTCGGCGAGGTGATGAGCTTCCAGATTCCTATAGGCCAATAAATAGTAATAGACACGTCAACCGATGTGACATAATTTCGATATGGCCTATATACAAAATTCGTTTTTTAGGATGGCGGGGTATTTTAGAACCAAACAACTTAGACGTCGTTTGGCTTTAAATCGTTTCCCGACATTTATCAAGGTATTTTTTAGTGCTTACCGTTCCCCAAATGAAGTTCGATCAGAGACATTATTCGAACATCTTCCACGCAGTTCGAATACAAATCAATCACCCACTATCCGACGTTATTGTTGTTGGCGACTTTGATGTATATAACTTTGCTCTTAGCTCAACTAACTTTAGGATTAGCTCAAACATTCGAATACAACTGCCCACGCTAACTGAGGTGTTTACTATCGGTCGAAATATGTCTCAGTTAGGTAGTAGAAGAACCTACCCGAATGAACCAACGTAGAGAATACTAATCTTACAAAACTTAAATTTCACGTATGGCGGCGTTTTGACAGAAATTAAGAGTGAACGCTCTTAATAAATTTTTAAACATAGATAAAATTGGTCGTTATGTCATACAAGGCCTAGTCCAACCAATATCAAAGTAAGGAAACATTTTAGTCTTGGATGTCTGTTCGTTCGTTTGCAATAGTAAAATATTAGCTGGCAGTACGAGTTATTAAGACGAACATTGCGTTGCTCGGGCGAATAATATAACCACATTCAAGCAAAACAATCATGTAAAATTTCGGAAAAGTGTGCAAATATGTCAGAAAAGTTATGTCGGCAATATATCTGATAGGATATTCTCTGCATAAACTAATTGTTTTGTGTAATCATTTTACATCTCACAGAAAATGAAAACTGATAGCGCTGTATCTGTGGCCGGAGATGCTATTTTTTCTCCACTGGTTATATCATCCAATATCCAAAATCTGACCAAGAATTTCTTTCAATCAATATACGATTCTTATAGACGAATAAGATAATATTTCACCTGGCGGGTAGGCTTTGGGATCCAATGTACCACTCAGTATTTGTACCGAACCGCAACAACGGCAAGCCCCTCAGTTAAACCTACATATGCATAACAAAATGCTGACACAAACTCTTTACTAACTTGTGGCAAGTGTATACCTTATGAATCAATAACAAAATTAAATTTACATTTAAAAACGATGATTATGTTTAATAGCTGTTGATATCAGAAAGCCGGACGATTAAAAGATTTAAATGCCTGTGCATTTTTTAGACTTCGGTTTAATGAGTAATTTTTACATTGACACACATGTACAATATTATAATACATCTAAATGTAGTTGCAGTCAAACTAAAGGGAGATCAGTTTAATTCATGAATTCTATTAAATGACTTCATAGCATTTATCAGTACATACTTCTTGAGTCACTCAAGCAGTGATTACTCTTGCTCTTAATCTCATTTTAATTTAGTCTTCATCAAACATTAATCGGTTTACAGTGGCATTGTAAGAAAATTCCGAGTGTGCTTAGTTTTTACAAAACCACTATTTTAGCGTGTATGTTTCGATAGTTTGTGAAAGATTTTCAGTAGTTAAAATGAACTGTTTCTACTTGCGAATATTTTTTAATTTAATGGGTTTAGTTTTTATCCAACTAAGTATTGTTAAATTTGTTCACAATGTGGACTATAAAAACGAAATTTTTGATGTAGCACCATACCCATTTAGCAGCTACAAGTTGAATCGCCCCTTATACAAAGAATTTTCATCAAGAAAAGTAGAAAACTCAGTACTAAAAGCGAAAGAATTTAATATAAAAAAGATTTTTCGATATAGTGTTGAGATGTTAAAACAGAAAAGTAAAAAGATTGATCTCGTGTTTCTCATCGACTCCAGTTCGAGTGTGGGAAAAGCGAATTTTATCAGTGAAATTAATTTTGTCAGGAAACTATTGACCCATTTCGAAATAAGTTTCAACAGTACTCGTATTGCACTGATAACATATAGTTCGCATAATAGAGTGGTAAGAACAATTGTTGTTACACATAATTTAATTACTTAGTGTTAATCTTTTATATACAAGCTAACATTGAAAAAAGTCCATTAGAAAACAACTCGTCGGTGTAGTTTATTAATATCAAAGTATAAAACCGTTTACACTGGGTTTTCAGTGAAATTATTACACTGTAAATTTTGATCCATTTTCGAAGTTATAAAGGAACTCTATTTTGTTTTCTATGTTAATACACTTAAGAGAATATGGATACGCGTGTGATATCAACAACAGCAATGTGGGCAAGGAAGGGAGCCTGGAAATTTCATACTGAGTGAATGAATTTTAAAGCGTGTTACCTCTGTAAGCCTACAGCTCCACAGAAAGTAGAATGCAATGGCAAACAGCGATATAAAATAGTAATTAAACGCCTTCAGTAAAGAGGTGAAAATCTCATACAGATTTTTAAAAACAAATTATCACAAAACAAAAATTAAATGTTATAAATTTAGTAAAAAGTGAATTGGTCAACCTCTTGAAGAAATGATGATATATATAAGTATCTTGCAATGCAGGACACTACAATTAGATCAATATTGAATTTTTTTTTAAGAGGTGTAAGACTTTAAAATGAAAGAAAACACACAGAAATCATGTCATGAACATGTTACTAATTCGAGATCGTAATTTTGAGAGTGTCTTATTATCTACCATATGTCCACCGGAGGCCCCGTTGTGCATTTCTGTTAGTACATCCTTCAGTTTTGATGGTGGGACTAGAATCTGCATTCGTTGGGATTTTCCATCCGTGGCTTCCTATTTACGCTTTAGAATTCCATCTTCCACAAGCAAGGAATTCCATTGTGCCCAATATGCTTTAAATGTTCCACTCTTATCGGAAATATTATTCCAAGTTGGCCGCTCGTTCTATTCTTTGTGTTCCAGGATTAGTGACATATCTTCATCCTGAAGTTGCGCTGCGCGTATAGCATCACTCGTCCACCCATCTAGTACTCCTACTTGTACATTTCGAAGGTCGTACGCCTCTTGCTTTTCTTCCGCTCTATGACAATGTTTACAATCTGGCTTACATGGTCTTCTTGATAGGGCATCACCGTTATTATGCACCTTCCCTTGGCGGTGAGAAGTTTGGAAATCGTACGCTTGAGGTATTTGTCCTTCCGGATTCTTAAAATTTAACAACCAGTTCAGGGCGGAGTGATCCGTTCGAAGGTGGATTCGACGTCCGTAGAGGTACTTATGGAAATTCTTAATGGCTTCTACGACAGCCAGCAGTTCCTTTCTTGTTACGCAGTAGTTTCTCTCTGGCTTAGATAGAACTCGACTAAAATATGCGACAACTCTCTCTTTAACATCGGCTTCCTGTGACAATATTGCTCCGATTCCTGTGTTACTTCCATCAGTATCCAATATAAATGGGCGATCCGATCTTGGGAATGCCAATGTTGGAAGTCTTACATAACTCGGCCTTCAATGTGTTGAAAGCTGCCTCACACTTTTCTGTCCAATTGAATTTATTGTCTTTACCCGTTAGTTCATCTAGGGTTTAGCCACATTGGCGAAACCTTTAATAAACCGTCGGTAATATGTGGCTAATCCCATAAACCTTCTTAACTGTTGCTTATCATCTGGAGTAGGTTACTCTTGGACAGGTGCTATCTTATCAGGATCCGTTTGAACTCCTACAGATGAAACGATGTGTCCCAGGAATTTGACTCTCCTTTGGAAGAGTTCACATTTCTTCGAATTGAGCTTTAAGTCGGCCTGTCTTAGTCGTTCGAAGACGGAGCGCAGATTATTCAAGTGTTCTGGTAAATTCCTTCCAACAACGATGATATCCTCCAAGTACGCAAGACACGTCTTCCATGTAAGTCCCCGTAGAACACTTTCCATCAATCATTCAAACGTTGCTGGAGCATTACACAATCCAAAAGGCATCAGCTTGAATTGATAAAGCCCGTTCCCGGTAATAAACGCTGTCTTCTCCTTGTCCTCCTCCTTCACTTCCACTTGCCAGTAACCGCTTTTTAGGTCCAATGTTGAAAGCCACTGACCTCCAGAACGGGTATCTAGTGTGTCGTCGATTCGGGAAAGTGGTTAACTGTCTTTCTTCGTAACGTCGTTTAACCGGCTGTGGTCGACACAATATCTAGTTGTCCCATCCTTCTTCTTGACGAGCACTACCGGCGAAGCCCATGGGCTCAATGATTTCTCGATGACTCCTTGCTCTTCCATCTCTCGAATCATGTTGCCTACTTCTGATTGTTTGGCCAACGGTAGTCGACGAGGTGGTTGCCTTATAGATCTTGACTTACCCGTGTCAATGCGATGTTTAACTATACCGGTGCGTCCGAATTTATCATTTTCTGTCACAAAAATTTCAGAAAAATAGTTTAGGAGTGATTTAACGCTTGCCTCTTCTCTATCTGTTAATCCGATTTTCTGGGACATCAGAGGATGCACCAGAGGGCTGTTGAATTGAATGGTCATCTCCCCTCTTCTGAATCAAGCTTATCATTGACACGGGTGCACATTCTGCGATTACCTTTCCTTTTCTTATCGCGATCGGCTCCTTGGACGCATTTAGTACTCTGACGGGTACGATGTGCTTCTTCGCATCGATAAGGGCTTTCCCAACAAGGATGTTCCCCTTACGCTGATTATGTACAGCTTCGGTGATGTAAAATCGATTGTCACCGGAATCACTCTCGAGACTGGTCCAAATTACCGAGTCTGAACGAGGTAGGATCTCATCCTCCTCACGCGCATAACATTGCAGTCTTCGCAATTGTTTGTCCTGCAATGTAATAGCAACCTCCAAGTTACCGATTCGCAGTGTTCTTTGACCAATATCTAGAACAACTTGGTGCTCCTTCATGAAGTCCATTCCAAGAATGCATTCGTCCGTAATATCGGCAACCAAAAATTTGTGGGAGATGGAAATATTGCCCAGCACTATTATGCTCTCGACTTCTCCGTAGACTGTAGAACATTCGCCTGTGGCAGTCTTCAAAGTGTATCTTCTATTTTTATTAAGGGCAATTTTGCCCACGACATCCGGCCGAATTATGGATCTCGTCGCACCCGTGTCGATTGTCACTGTTGTTGTCCTTGCATTAACACTCGTAGTTATAACCAAACTTTGGTTATCCCGTTGGAGTTGTAATACAGTTACGATGCTGGGGCTGCACATTCCACCAGGCGACTTTCGCCCCGTTGTTACGTGCGGCTTCCGCCATCTCCATCGTTTGTTTTGTTTTAAAATATAATATAATAGTAGATGGTAAGGTAGTGAAAAAACACACGATACACATGTTGAATGTACGAACCTGCTTTTGTTCGATTGTGGATCGTGTGGAAGCTGGATTCCTTTTCGGAGTGGGTGGAGATTGAGAGAGAAAAAGGGTTAAGTGTACTTAGCTGAGCAAAGAACAGCAATATTTTGACCCGTTTTTAATCGTAGAGGTAAAATGAGATGATGAGGTAGTGGTTCGTGTGACAGTTGGAGGGAAAAGCAGAGTCGAGTGTCCCGGTTATTGACTTTTAAAATTAAATTAAGAAAAAAAAAGTAATTGATTCGTATTTAGTGGAATAATAATACGGCTTTGTTTGTCTTGAATGAATAAAACTTTATAACGATTTTGATGGGAATTATTCAGTGTTTTCCTCGAAGTACTTCTAAGTTCTGGTCCGGCAGTGTGTATCTAAATAACGCTGAGTGTCAGGCTTAGTGTCGGAAGATATCAATTTCATAATTCAGTTTCATCTATCGCCTTACACAAGTGCGGGAAGATCCTATAATGGAATCAAGACATAAAAAAAGGACATACGGAAGCTTCCGGCTCACAAAACTCATGCACTGTGTTTTTCTCGTCATTGGGTGTGCACCGTCGTCTTGCGCTCTCTCCCATGTGCCCTTGAAGATTATACAGGATAAACGAGGAACAAAAGAAATTTTCTTCATTTCCCAATCAGTCCGGGACCAGAGAGCTAAGAAAGTTGCTGAAATAATCACCTTAACGACAGGTAACCCATTATATATATCTAAATTTCTGTGGCGGAATACGTTACACCGTAAAGTCTGCCCTTACAAGTTTCCTGAGCTATTGACCTCAGGTTGGTCCGTTGAAAGTCTCCTCTTATGATTAGCACATGAACAACAATTCTCACTTGATGTTTCATTCATTCGTCGACGTTTCTTACAGTATACAGAGATGTGGCCGAATTCGCCGCATGTCCAACACTTCATATCAGGTCTCGGGATTCTCCATTGTACATGCCCGATTCTTTGGCGTATACTGGTAATTGAGTGCGAAATTGGGAGAACTAGGTCGAACGTAATACGTACTGTAACGACAGCAGAATCAAAGAATAAATCAAATGATGGACAAGAGATCGCCAATAAAAATAAAAAAAGAGGAATACCAACATTAATCCCATTAGTTAATCCCAGCATCGTCGGACGTAAAGTCCGGTAATTTCACGCTACGTTTGCGTGGACGTTGATACGTATAGGAGGAATTTTCGGCTTCCCGCAGGCAGTTGATGCCTGTGGGGGATTTTTGGGCTTCAGGTGCTTCATCGGATAAAGCTTGCGACCTGGTTGTCGGCATCGTTGCGCTTTTTGTTCAAATTCGGGCTCACGGTTCGGGTTGGTTTTTCATGGAGAACGTTTACAATCATGGAACGTGGCGAAACGACCTGCTGGTTCCAGAGATATGACAGGGAAAAGGGGCCTAGCACAAGGAGATACTGTCTGATTTCCAAAGGTATTTTTAGCACCGACATTTGGTCATTAAAAAATTTCACATTTTTTAAATGGGGCGTAATCTTCTCGTTTATGATGAAACCGGTTCCGGGGTTATGTGTATCGATACTGTGGGTGTTCACTACACCACATGGAGAACCAACCCACAATTTTAACCAACCTTGGCCGCTAACAGCGCGTCACTTTAACCCAACTCTCCATGCAAAATCCGCAATAGCATACATTCCAAACCTTCAAATAAACACACTCCAAAACCCACAACAGAATACAATTCAATAGAATATATTCTAAATCATCCCCGAATACATGTTCCCAAAATTGGTGTGGTCAATTCTTTATCTAAACCATATTCCCCCCTTGCGACCAAGCGATCTTAATTTCCCCGAAATTCATGTGCTGTAATTAAACGCATATTCAAACGTACAACGAACATTAACTATCACCAGCAACTATACCGAGCCGCATACGTTTCCCCGAAATTACTTCGGCTAATATCTTATCTAAATGATATTCGTAGTTTGCACCCAAGCAATTCCAATTTTCCCCGAAAACCATTTCGGTTAATTTCCTTCTTAAATCGTACTTCTCGTCCGCGACCAAGCGACGGCTAATTTCCCACGAAACAATCACAACGATCAAGACCCTTGATCATACTTGGCTATGCCAATTTCCCGGTATACACAACCAACAAATCCAACTCAGCTTATACGGCGAGGATTCGCTGGAACTGAATTCTTATGCAAGCATCTCGAAATTCCTCGTAAGTGGCAGTGAGTTTATGACTCCACTGCCATGACGCGATGAACTTTTGCTTTCATTAGTCAGTCGAGATCCAACCACCGCTGCGTGCACACACGCCAGAATCGGTTCACCCATATAGTCGCTACCCATCCGAGTCGCTACAAAGTGGAGATTCAACCGCCACTGGGGGCACAGTCAGTCGAGCTTCAACCGCCAAGCCACACACACCGAGTCAGTCGTTGTCCAACCGCCATCAAGTGCGCTTCCCCTTATTACCACCCGTCAGTCAGTCGTGATTCATCCGCCGAGCGGTGCACACTAGCCCGATAATCGATTCCCAAACGGTGCACACGTTTCCAAGTCAAAGTCCGTTCCCGAGGTCTCCACACACGTCACCAGAGTCGAGCCTATCATAATCGAAATTTTTGTCATTCGGGTCGATTGTTGCCTAACCAAGTGAAATTCAAATGCTTGTGCTGTGCTACGTAATTATATGCATTCGGTTCAAAGTAAACGAAAGACAGTTTCCTTTCAGTCAGTTGTGCAAGTAAATTACGGAAACTAAAAACTTTGTGAACGCAGTGGGAGCACTAACTATCAAACGAACGTATTGTATACTGTTGTCGAAGTGCTCGTGATTAAATTTGTAAATTCATTGAGAACAATATTGTAACAATAAAAAGAAAACCGATCACCAACGAAGTAAATTGTGTTTGATTTTACCATTTTGAGAACAACCTATGTGCAGAAAATCGTCGGCGGGACCTCAGTGAATCTGGTGCCGTACGCCGGCACACAATACTCGTCCCCCACAATACCTCCACACGTCCGTGTAAACCCGTTGGTTACGATTACTTAATCTGGGAGTCGGACTTCCTGAAGCGCGACGATGTCCATTTTATATTGTTTTGCGTTTTGTACCACCGCCTGTATCGCGCCTGGTTTATATAATGTTCGCACATTCCACGTCCCGACGCGTATATCCCGCTTTTTTCGTTTTTCTCTACGTCTTCTTTTTGCCGAATCGGTGTTTTCTTGATGATTTGTTCCCTTATGGTAGTGTCGGCTCATCACACCTACGCCTACCGGGTTTTTCGTGAGATTGGTTTTTGTATATTGATTATTCATTTTTGTCCCCACGAGTCTTGGGGTTTCAAATAGTCCGCTATATCAGAGCCCCTCTTCGTTATGGTAAGCTCTGCTTACTGCTCTGATTCGACCCGGTGTCAGAGAGGCGTCGTTATAATACAGCCGATATACTCCTTACTGCAAACCATCCAATCGGCACGGTGACGCGTAACAAGCTGGATTTTGGGGGGTAGATTTTTGTGTGTTACTCCACGCTAGCCTGTCTGACATGGGTGACGCTACTGGAAGGGTATGCTTCCGTCAGCATAGCCTGAGTGATTCATTGTAGTTTAAGCCCCCGCGCCACGTCAAGGTTTCTTCCAAGCGGGAGGATAAATCGTCTCTATGTAAGAGTAATTTAACAGCTTTAAAGAGAACACTGTTCAGCTTCGTCTATTCATCGGCCACTGACACTTCTGATTGATTGGGGTGTCATCAACGATAAATGGGCAGCGGCTATAGAGACGCGAGTGTGAAAACATCAAATATATATATTATATATTAGAAAAAAAAAATTCTGCTTTTGAGCCTTCGAAACCCAACTAATAATTCGTTTAACTATCATGTGCTTTAACCCCCAATCGGACTAATTTCTGCCATCAAACCCGATGAAGTGACATGATCGTTAAAAATTGTGTAACAATTAAGAGATGATGACGATAATTTTGAGGACTTTAACAAACCGCCCCTTAGAGAAGTTATTGAAAGATAGTATTTCATTGGGAAAAGAGTATCATTGAATTATGCTTTAACTCTTCTCAGATCGCTGTTTCCTTTCGCTCTCGTGTTTATAAGTGTTTAATGTATATTTGTATTTTTAAGATCCGTCATATTGATCAGATATCCATACCAAGCGAGGACTATGACCAATGTAGCGCTGTAATGGATGATATTCCCAATATTAAATTCATCGGTGGAGGTACCTACACATATGGAGCTTTAAAAGAAGCAAAGGTATACAAGTAAATAATCTTGAACATAATTAAATAAATTTAATCTATTGCAGGAAATTTTTACTACTGCCAGAAAAGATAGCAGAAAATATATATTCCTTGTGACTGATGGATTTTCTAACGGAAAAGATCCGCTGTCTATAGCAGAAGAGTTAAAGTCCAATAATGTTACCATTTTCACAGTTGGTATAAAATCTGGCAATTTTATGGAGTTGTTCAATATTTCAAGCGATCCGAAAGAAACACATAGTTTCTTTTTAGAAAGTTTTACTGAATTTGATAGATTAGCTCGAAATGCATTGTTACAAGGTAAGGCTTATTCATGAATAACATAACTACATAATAAGTAAGTGAACAAGCTTTTGATTTTCTCCGTAGATCATAAGATCGGTTACAGCATAAAGCTTGATAATATTCATCGATGTGATACCTTGTGTAAGCAGGGCGATGGCACAAATAAAACACAAGACGGGTAAATTGCTTTAAGAAAATTGAGTTGTATGGAGTTATATTTGGTGTCAATTTAAGATGTTGCAACGCTTTGGCTCACTGCGAATGTCGTATTCCTTCTGGACATTACTCATGCAGATGCCCAGACGGTTACCTGGGAGAAGGTATCGGAAATGATTGCCATCGTAAGTAGCTTGATTTGTTTTTAACTTTATTGCAAATCTTTTTATTTTAGCTTGTGTCCCCAACACATATTGGGTCAATTCGGACAGGTGTTTGTCTTGTCCCGATATAAACCAAATTACGTCTGTCATGCCAGCTCTAACTATCAATGACTGCGTATGTAAGCCAGGATTTAAACGCACACCAGATAATAGATGCGAAGGTAGAGAGTTTCTATGTTGGAATGGTACTAAGTGAATTTCACATTTCTTTTTTAATTTTGGAAAAGGTATTATTTGCCCTCAGTTGCACCCCCCAGAAAATGGATACTTTGTAACAGAAGAAATGACCTGCGCGAATGTTCTTAATGCCGCTTGTGGTGTGCGATGCAAGTCGGGCTACCACTTATTAGGTATAAATTGCTGAAGTATTATTTTTGCCAATACGTAACATCTGTGATCTACAGGTAGCAGTCTTCGGCTTTGTCAGGAAAATGGAACTTGGTCAGGGACTCATGCGCAATGTGTATGTAAGTTGTTCGCATGGCTGATGACTGTTCGTATTAAAAATATTTTATAATCGTAGTGAAAACATGCCCCAGTCTCTCAGTACCACTGAACACTATGATATCTTGCCAAAATCACGACTTGGAATTGAAATCTTATGATTATTTGCCACAGAATAAAAGCTTTATAGAATCTGCTGATAATAATTCTGTTCGCGCAACTGAACCAATGCCAATTGATACTGAGTGCACATATCGATGTCAGCCAGGCTTTTATTTGGTTGGATCAAGGAATAGAAACTGCTTACCAATATCAAAATGGGACGGTCGGCAAACAACTTGTAAGAGTAAGTTTTCACAATTAATATTATTATACATTTTTTCTTTTGAAGCTCTTTAAAATCAACTTCGTTTAGAAGAATTTAACTAAGTAAATTAATGAATTATCCTTATGCGTTGTAAATATTTATGTGACCACGACCTTTTCTATTAATTCTTCTCTTTTCGTTAAATCAATGGCAGCACAAGTAGAACAGTAGGAGCGAACATAGAGGGCAAAGTCACTGATTGCTTTCAACTTCCAAAGCCCAGGACGATCTTTGTCCCTGTTCAATCCAAGTTGACATGCAGTCTCCACGTGACACCCCTGGATAGCTACTTTGGCACCCGCCAAGTAGTGAACCAATGCATGCAGCGACATTCTGAGAAAGGCTGGCGCAAGGCTAATAATCTTGCCCGAAAAAACAAACTATTATGGCAAATTTATCAAGCCTCGGATATGGACCGGATGCACGAAGTCGACTAAATGATATGGCCAAATGATATGAAAATGTTCTCATGGAACGTCCGCTCAGTATACAGAGCTCGAGCTGCACAGCAGCTACCCGATGCCCTCTCCGAATATAAGGCTGACATAACAGCATTACAAGAAATAATATGGACGGGGAGTGGTGTTATTCAAAGAAATTAGTATGACATTTATTACAGCTGTCATGCAAACACCATGAGCCCAAAACTGAAGTCTGCCATCATCGGCTTTAATGCAGGAAACAAATGGCTATGCATTCTTCGCGTGCGAGGCGAGTTGAAGAACATAAGCCTCATAAACGTTCACGAACCTACAGAAGAGTCCCTTGACGACGAAAAAGAAGAATTCTACGAGAACGTCGAACGGGCCCTCAATGTCTGCCCAAGATACGATGTGAAAATCGTTCTTGGTAATCTGAATGAGAAAATAGGTCGGGAGCTGGTTTTCAAGCACTACGCAGGTATGAGAACACTAATGACCATGGAATACGAGTCACCAAACTGGCAGCATCAAAAATCTTGGTCGTGGCAAGTACCAGGTTTCCGCGTAAAGATATCCACAAAGCCACATCGGTATCATCTGATGGCGCCTACTCGCAACCAAATTGACCACGTGCTGATAGATTGCCGCCACACCACGAGCCTGATAACGGTACGAATGTACCGAGGTGCCAACTTCGACTCGGTTCACTATCTTGTTGGTACAGTTTTCCGAGCGCGGATTGCCTTACGGAGACGTATTGCATCCGTGGATCAGGTTCGAACCAACACGGCTGACTTACGCAATGAGAATACCAGTAACACCTTTGGTCATGCGTTAAGACTCGCCCTCGAAGAGCTCGACGGAGGGAGAGTAAGTCCTGGGGCCAGAAAACCGGCCGTAGAAGAGAAATGGACACGCCTTAAGAATACTGTAATTAGTACTGCCAACTCCTTCTTAGGCAATAGTCGTAGAGATCGGAGCGACTGTTTTTTATGATGAGCGCAAACAAGCGACTGAACATAATGCTGCATACCGGGCAATGTAGCAGTCTCATACGACGCGGGTACGCGAGGAGAAATACAAAGAGCTAAGAAGATCTGAAAAAGATTCCACAGACAAAAGAAAACCTGGGAAAAAAACCTTGTCTGTGAAATAGAGAAAAGTAGAGAGCGAGGTCCGCACCAGAAGTGGAAGTTCTACCAAATAATCCGCAGTATGACGCGGTACACACCACGCTGCACTTACTGCAAGGATAAAAAGGATAATCTGATCACGATCCTAATGGCATTCTGGAGCGATGGGAAGTGCACTTCAATGAATTGCCAAATGCTCAACTCACAGAAGAATTGGAGACTCCACCAATGCAAAATCAAGACCAAATGCTGCCGCCACCAAACATTGAGGAAACATTAAAAGCCATAAGACAGTTCAAATCAAATAAAGCCCCCGGAGTTGATGGCATACCAACTGAGCTGATCAAACAAGGAGGGACGGCGTTACATCACGCAATTCATGAGTTTGTGGTGCACGTGTGGGAGCAAGAGGAGGTGGCGGAAGATTGGCGTCGCGGAATAATTGGCCCCATATATAAGAAGAGAGATATCACACTGTGCAGCAACTGTAGGGGTATAACATTGCTGAGCACCGCCTATAAGATACTCTCCACTATCCTACAAGATCGGATAGCCCCATACGCTAAAGTCATCATTGGTCAATATCAGTGTTGCTTCATCCCAGGCAAATCAGCGGTTGATCAGATATTCACACTTACGCAGGCGATGGAAAAATGTCTGGAATTTAAGATTCCATTATATCATCTATTTATAGACTTTAAGGCCGCCTACGACAGCATAACCAGGGTAGAACTGTATAATGCCATGAGAGAGTTCGGCATTCCAAACAAATTGATACGACTTTGTAAGTTGACCATGACCAACGTAACTAGTCAAGTAAAAATAGCGGGGTTGCTGTCCAAACCAATAAACATCTTTAATGGACTCCGACAAGGGGGCGGTCGGGCCTGCCTCCTCTTCAACGCGGCGTTGAAGAAAGCAATCCGTGACTCTGGCGTCACAACTAGAGGGACTATTTTTAGCAAGTCCAGCCAGATACCTGCCTACGCAGATGACATCGACATCATCGGTAGAACCGAATCGGCTGTACAGGATTCCTTCACCCAGATCGAGCAGGCGGCAGAAAAGATGGATTGTACATTAATGAAGGGAAAAACGAAGTACATGGTGGCAACTTCTACGAAGAGAGGTCCTAACGTTGGTCAAACTATCAGGGTAGCGGAGCACGAATTTGAAGTTGTGAGGGCTCTTTAAATCCCGAAATTTATACAGAACATCCAAGCTACTACTGTACAAGACCATGGTCTTACCAGTAACTCATGTATGGATCCGAGACCTGGGTGCTCAATAAAAGGCACTCTGAACTCTTAGCTGTGTTTGGGAGGAAGGTCTTAAGGAGAATTATTGGTCCCGTGTGTGAGGGAAGACGATTCCGGAGTCTGTGGTGGAGGGATGGTGTAGACCAGGACGCCCAGAGCCTGGGAGTACTAAACTGGATGACATCGGCTCGAAATCGGGACCGGTGGAGAGACTTGCTAATAAGGCCAAGACCGGATCCTGATTGTAGTTCCGATAATGATGATTTATTCATCACAATTATGTGTGAAGCTGGTTGTTAACATCATGATGTGATTACACAGGATATTGGACAAATGCGGTTGATGACATGAGTTCAACTTTGTCAATTTATTTTGTTTCATTCCTTCCATGAAGAGCACATTGTGAAGAAAGGTGTCGTACTGGATATTTCGAAAATGTCCAACCGAATTTATCACGAATTTAATTGGGTATGGTGTTGAAAATATATTGATTCAATGGATAAGAGAGTCTTTCTGTTCATTCAATACAAGTTACTTCACGCCTATTTCATAGCTTATATTTACTATCTTTCTGGCCGTTTAATCCAAGCTATTTCTTGTCCTTTCCATCGCTTATTTTAATTGGTTCTGTTATCAATGTGGCCGGCAAAACGGATGTACCTGCTCTATTTATGAAAATTCACCCACTAAATCCCTGGAGAAACTCTTCTATTTATCCTCTACGAATTTAAAACTGATTCCCATAATTGGCAACCTTTCGTCTCTATCTTTCTATTATAGCGTTTGCTTATATGTTTACGTATTCTATCAATGATTATTGATTCACTTCATGGACTACTTTGTTAGTATCATCATCATCGGCACTACAACCGGGAAGTGGTCTTGGCCTTATTTAGCAAGTCCTGAGGCTTGTTAAATTTTCCATAATCATTTATTTTTTCTGGGCAAGGTCATTAGTCTTGCGCCAGAGGCTCTCCGGCGGGGTATCGAACCCCGGTCTCCCGGGTGACAGGCGGGTATACTAATCACTATACTATCGAGGAGCACTTTGTTAGTATCGCACATTATATATCCAAAGCATCCGACAAAGCTTAGTGTAAGGGAACAAAACCATAGTTCTCAAAAGAGCCATCCTTCTTCGGAAGCGTTTTTTTCTGTTCTTCGAAGAGCTGTGTCGTAGGCTGTGAAACTTATTCTATAAATGGGTCAACACAAAACAGCTAAATTAATACAAAAGCCACACACTAGTCTAAACAAAAGCCATTCATTAGTTGCTGCGAATCGACGTAAAGTAAACAAAGCATTCACATCGAATGCTTTACTTAAAGATCCAAATCTCTGATAGCCGGGAGAGGAGTTTTTGCCCTCCGGTGATAAAGGGGTGAAATGCTCACACTTTGGGTTCATGATTAGTTGCTCCTGAATGAGAAGAGGAACAGTATGGATTAAACCCCAGTTCGGGTTAATTGTCCGAACATAGTGGACAGTTGATTTTCAAATATTAAGAGCCTGTCATAAAAGAACTGGATCTGTGTGGTGAGAATGTCTGTTCTTGGGCGTTTTTTGGTTCTTCCAATGATTCGGTTGATATAATTTGAAAATGATGGTGATGATACAATTCAGTCCCTTGAAATTAATAGGAAACGAGCCAAAACTTTAGTCAAATGGTGCGTTACATGTTACAGTGGAACATTTTCGGCTAATTTTTTGAATTCCACAAATTGCAACAATTAATTTGCGGACAATTGGTTCCACGACTCCAATATAACTGTATGACGAGAAACGGAATATCAACTATTTAGATCCGAAATGTTAACAAAAGTGCCCTCCTCCATGGTTCAGTTTAAATGCTATCTCCTTCGGGTGTTCCAGCATTGCTTTTGATGGAATAATCTCACAACCGGTGAAGAAGCCTGATTTGATACCGTCCCGATGAAGCTAACTTCAAACATTACACATCGACCAAGAAGTGTTGTCCTATTAGCATGGTGCTGAATAGTTATGAATAACGATTTCATGTGCACAGCTCAATGGTTGTAATACGACTGTCTGAATGAATGCAAGAATCCATTCGAGGTGTCGTGGCAGTAGAGTCATTGCTAAGTAAACTCACTGCCACTTACTAGGAACATGGGGAAGGGTTGCTATGCGTACATAGAAACTTTTGTTTCGGGAAATTTCTGCCGTACAGGCTGGATTTACTTCCTCTGTTGCTGTGTATATGGGGAAATTGGTCTCGGAGGCATGACCAAGTATGGGCATGGGTTGTCGGTTAGACAAAGGAGCATGGGTCTTGGTCGTTGCGATGGTTGTTTCGTGGAAATGCAACGCATCGTACTGGTGACTTGCCAGTAAGGAGAATTGGTATTATTTCAGATAGTTTAAGTAGGATGGGAGCCGAAATGGCTTTCGGGGAAACTGATGCTGCTTGGTTGCAAGCGAGAATATAGTTTAAGTAGGAAATTAACCGAAGTGGTTTTTGGGAAAAATGCGTGCGGTTTGATGTAGACGAGGGAGATGATTTGAAATGTATTCTGTTGCAAGATTTGGGGTATGTATGCTATTGCAGATTTGGTAATGGATGCTGTTACAGGTTGGGAAATGTATTCTTGCAAGTTGAATGGGTTGTTGGGCTATGGTGACGCGCTGTTAGCGGCCGAAATTAGGTAGGGATTGTGAGTTGGTTCTCCGTGTGGTATAGAGAATCCCCACAGGCACTAGTAATTATCTCTGAACATATAGCATCCCGCCGTATTGTGGAATTTATTCTATAGGGTGGGCCATACATGTTTGCACATTTGAAATATGAATAGAAATAAAACTGCTGTTGTAAAGCTGTGCGCGATTCGTTGGCCGCCGATGGACGGTCACAACGAACAATGGCTGTCGAACTCGTTCGGCACAAAAGGGGAGAGAAAAGCGCGGCCACGGTATACGATAACGTGACAGTTTTACGATTCAGTGTTTTACCTTTCAACAATAACGCACAACAATTCAATTTACTTTACATGAGATTGAGTTAGTTTATTTGACATTTTAAGTTTGGTTAACAACAGCGATAATGAATAACTTGTTGTTCCGTTGGACTGGTGCTGATGATGCTTGCTCCGATGTAACTGCGATGGAGGTTGGTTGCAGACTATGTGCACGTGACTTGAGTTGATTGCAGACTGGTTAGAAAACCGTTGGTCACATGTGAATCAATGTGACAGCTGGATGGCGTCCCTAAGCAAGTGACGCATTGTCAGCTGGTGGTTGACAGGCGTGGTGAGTATAGTGTTCGGGGAGTGTACTAGACGATGAACGTACTAGATTCTCACTGCTGTATTTAATTGCGAATCCGCAACACTACAAATGTTATTTTGTTGATCATTTATTTAACGTAATAAACGTTTATTGAAATTTATTTTTTTTAAATGGCATCGTTCCCGCCACTCGCTCACGCGCCTTCGTCTAACTGTTTTTAAGAAATCAAGTGTTGCCATTTGCAAAAATGTATGGCCCACCCTACTATGAAGTTGGAAAATCTTTTATTAAATGCGAAAGCCCACATTTCTGGGAGTTTATTTTAGGTAGTACTTAATGGTGTTAAATCATAATCTTATGGGATTAATGTTGGTATTCCTCTTTTTTTTACGTTTATTAGCGATCTCTTGTCCATAATTTGAATTCCAATTTATTCTTTTGGTTCTGCTGTTGTTACAGTATGTATTACGTTCGACCTAGTTCTCCCAATTTCGCACTCAATTACCAGTATACGATGAACTTCGATTTCAACAAAATATACCAATGGGTATGATCTAACCAAATGAAATTTAACTCCTCAATAACATAATGCTGCCTTCTCTCATCAAAAATAAATGTCCTTCGTAAACCTATTTAATATTAATGGGTTTTGTAGTACGGACCCCAAGAATTCTATCTCCAAGACTTGAATTCAATTACGGAGCATCATGTGTTTAATAAAGAAAAGGCCGAATGGGCAAAGCAGGAGACTCAATTCAATCATACGAAGACAGACGGAACGAATCCAGCACGTAACTTTTTTTTACAAATATTACCACAAACATTACTCAAATGAACTCAGAATTTACTATCGCCGTCTGCAAGTAGATTGTACACTGGTTTACATTAAAACTATATTTTGGACGAACTGATACGTACAGAAAGTAATAATAATATCGTAACTTATTTAACAAATAATACGACATTTAACATAGGTTCTTGTTGACATTTCCCTAGAATAAAATTTAAAAAAATATATTAAGTATATTACACTTCATTAAGTAGGTAATTATTAAGATCATGAATAAAAAAAAATAATAATAACGATAAACTAAGTGTTGCGTGCCAGAATGGCTTTATACACAAAACAGGCAAAGATGTAGAGGTTTTCTTTTTTCTTAGATCATTTAGATTAAGATTATTGTAATAAAGTTTCAATGCAATAAATAATCATTTCGAAACAAAAGTAAAATACCTCAAGTAAGTAGATATTTGTGACTGCTGATAATCATTTAATGTGAAGCAATATTTTGAGCTAAAATATTTAGTTGATAATAGAAACAGACACTTACTAAAACTTAAAGTTTGTCCATTATAAAATTCACTGATTCATTTCTACTTCTAGATGTTCTTTGTCCTCCTTTGCCAAAGCCAAAGTATGGAGAATATAATCGCTCTGAGTGCACTAAAAAGAAACAACACTACGGTTCTACTTGTATCTTGGCATGCCCAGAAGGATTCACTCTTAAAGGACCTAAGGAAAAACAGTGTTTGGGAAAGAAAAAGGGTTTCTGGGCTCCGAAGAATCAAATTTCCAAATGTATTGGTAAGTCCGCCACATTGTAATTGACTAAGATTTACTATATATTAATAATACTACTCCAACAGATGTTACTCCCCCTAAACTAAAGTGTCCAAGTAGTTATTCAGTCGAATTGCCGGACGAGAGTGATTCAGTAGTCTTACACACACTACCCCTTCCTTTAGAAATGCTAGGTCTGCAATACATAGTGTTTTAGCCACAGATTTACTTATGTTTAATGATTTGATTTCAGATTCGTCGTCTTCAACTGTCACAATCTGGACGAAACCATCGGTCGACGACTCCATTGGAGTGCGGTTAAAAACTGGTCAACATGTTTTCTCCTATTTCGCAACCGATAAGTTTAACAATAAAGCGAATTGCAGTTTTCAGATAACAGTAATTGATAAAACGCCACCCATCATTGAAAACTGCGTTGATCCTGACGATTTTTGGCTATCCAAAGATAATGAAAATCTTATTGTTTGGGATGAGCCTACATTTGTGGACAATTCCAATGATACTGTTGCGGTTCGGATATTGTCCCCAGCAGATCCTCGTGAAATCTCGCCCGTTGCTTCAGGAGATTACTCCGTTTTATACATTGGTGTGGATAACTCCAGCAATTATAATGAATGTTTGCTGAATATTACCGTTAAAGGTGCACATAAATTGGGCCGTTCAAATGGAATATGATACGAAGCATCAACTATTGTATTTCAGATTTAAATTGTCGACCGTTGCAGGCCCCAACAAACGGCTTGTCATATTGTGCCTCAAATGTATCTCATACATGGTGTGAAATCACTTGTAATTCTGGTTATGCTATCGATGATAAAACGTCTGGGCAATACTCAGACAACCTGCGATTTACTTGCAACCACGATCATCCTGATTGGGGTGATAACGCTGTGCCCGTTTGTACAAGTAAGAACTTTCTAATTATATTTGATATATTTATATAAATTAATTGTTTCTTAGAATGGCATTTACCTGATAATGTTGGACAGTACTTCATTATCGATGTTGAGTCGGACAATTATTTGTGCCCTGATGAAAATTCCCAAAGCAATGTGAGTCCTACCGAACTTATCCCGCACGATCGCTCAAAACACAGTTGTTTTGTTTGGTCATTGTCAGTCCTGTTTATTGTTTACACATGACACGTTTATATTCATTTTGGTTCCCTTGAACTTGTAGTGGCTGGGCTATGACAGTAAACGGGCAAACAACGAATTATTGGTGATTGCCTAGTGTAGGTCTTTTTGTCTTGCGACAATTTCAGTTTGAAAAACTGTATGAGGGATTCACCATCGATTTTTTTAGGGTTGTCTATCGGAATTTTTTTTATGAACATGCCTAAAACTTGTTTCCTCGCGAATGCCCAATAGAATGAGAACAGTATGTAATCTCCCTATCTCCACTATTTTTTTTTCATTTCTTCAACATTTTTTAGTTTCGTTTTTTTTTTTCTTAGATTCTAAATTATCATTATCATCATCGGCGCTACAACCGAGATCCGGTGCTGGCCTTATCGCGTTTGCGACTATAGTGAAGAACGTGTGATTCCAACTGACGCTCTGACAGTTAGAATCACTAAAAATGTAACCAATGCTCAACACATCAGGCCACTGCCGCATGTACGAATTCGATTTCTAAACTCAAGTACACTTAACTGATGTGGAATTGTTATGTTATCGCTAGGGTATACGGCTCTGATGCTTTGCTTATTCTAATTTCCGTTCTGTGCTCTTCACTATTTGCTTGCATATTATGTGTATCTGTTAGAAACGCCACACCCTTATTTAACAAATCTCTCCACCGGTCCCGATTTCGAACCGATGTCATCCAGTTTGGCACTCCCAGGCACCGGGGTTCCTGGGCTACGCCATCCCTCCAGCGCAGACAAGGTCTGCCGCGCTGTCTCCTTCCATACATCCTGCCACAAAGGACTTTCCGGACAGGCTCCTCTTTGCTCATTCGAGCTAGGTGTCCCGCCCACCGGAGTCTACCGAGCTTGATTTTTCTTACAACATTAGCTTCAAGGTAGATTGCGTACAACTCATGGTTGTACCATCTCCGGAATCGTCCTCCCTCACATACGGGACCAATAACTCTCCTTTAGACCTTCCTCTCGAACACAGCTAAGAGCTCAGAGTGCCTTTTATTGAGCACCCAGGTCTCGGATCCATATACATGAGTAAGACCATGGTCTTGTACAGTAGTAGCGTGGATGTTCTGCATGAATTTCGGGATTTAAAGAGCCTTGATAGACCATAGTAGGCTTTGTCTGATTTGATCAGCCATTCGCGTATTTCTTCTTCCATATTGTTATCGGCTGCTACTACTGACCCAAGGTAGTTAAAGGACTACACTACTTCAAATTCGTGCTCCGCTACACTGATAGTTTGACCAACGTTAGGTCTTCTCTTCGCAGAAGTTGCCACCATGTACTTAGTTTTCCCTTCATTAATGTGTAGTTCCAGTTTTTGTGCCGCCTGCTCGATCTGGGTGAAGGAGTCCGGTACAGCCGATTCGGTTCTATCGATAATGTCATCTGCGAACACCCTGGATCTGTTTTGACATCCGAACCGAGTATTTATACCGTAGAGGATTCTGTCTCACCCACCGGAGTATACCGAGCTTGATTTTTCTTATAACGTTAGCTTCAAGATAGAATGCGTACAACTCATGGTTGTAGCGTCTCCGGAATCGTCCTCCCTCACATACGGGGCCAACAATTCTCTTTAAGACCATCCTCTTGAACGCGGTTAAGAGTTCAGAGTGCCTTTTATTAAGCACCTAGGTCTCGGATCCATACATGAGTACTGGTACGACCATCGTCTTGTACAGTAGTAGCTTGGATGTTCTGGATAAATTTCGGGATTTAAGGAGCCTTGACAGACGATAGTAGGCTTTGTTGGATTCGATCAGCCGTTCGCGCATTTCTTCTTCCATATTGTTATCGGCTGATACTATTGACCCAAGGTAGTTAAAGGATTGCACTACTTCAAATTCGTGCTCCACTACCCTGATAGTTTGACCAACGTTAGGGCTTCTCTTTGCAGAAGTTGCCACCATGTACTTAGTTTTCCCCTCATTAATGTGCAGTCCCACTTTTTCTGCCGCCTGCTCGATCTGGGTGAAGGAATCCTGTACAGCCGATTCGGTTCTACCGATGATGTCGATGTCATCTGCGTAGGCAGGTATCTGGCTGGACTTGGTGATAATAATCTCTCTAGTTGTGACGCCAGAGTCACGGATTGCTTTCTCCAACGCCAAGTTGAAGAGGAGACAGGCCAGACCGTCCCCTTGTCGGAGTCCATTAAAGATTGGTTTGGGCAGCAACCCCGCTATTTTTACTTGACTAGTTACGTTGGTCATGGTCAACCTACAAAGTCGTATCAATTTGTTTGGAATGCCGAACTCTCTCATAGCATTATATAGTTCTACCCTGGTTATGCTGTCGTAGGCGGCCTTAAAGTCTATAATTAGATGATATAATGGAATCTTAAATTCCAGACATTTTTCCATCGCCTGCGTAAGTGTGAATATCTGATCAATCGCTGATTTGCCTGGGATGAAGCAACACTGATATTGACCAATGATGACTTTAGCGTATGGGGCTATCCGATTTGTAGGATAGTGGAGAGTATCTTATAGGCGGTACTCAGCAATGTTATACCCCTATAGTTGCTGCACAGTGTGATATCTCCCTTCTTATGTATGGGGCAAATTATACCGCGATGCCAATCTTCCGCCATCTCCTCTTGCTCCCACACGTGCACCACAAACTCATGAATTGCGTGATGTAACGCTGTCCCTCTTTGTTTGATCAGCTCAGCTGATATGCCATCAGCTCCCGGGGCTTTATTTGATTTGAGCTGTCTTATGGCTTTTAATGTTTCCTCAATGTTTGGTGGCGGCAGCATTTGGTCTTGATTTTGCATTGGTGGAGTCTCCAATTCTTCTGTGAGCTGACCATTTATCAATTCATTGAGGTGCACTTCCCATCGCTCCAGAATGCCTTCAGGGTCGGTGATCAAATTACCTTCTTTATCCTTGCAGTAAGTGAAGCGTGGTGTGTACCGCGTCATACTGCGGATTATTTGGTAGAACTTCCGCGTCTGGTGCGGACTTCGCTCTCTACTTTTTTCCATTTCACAGACAAGGTTTTTTTCCCAGGCACTTTTCTTTTGTCTGTGAAGCCTTTTTTCAGATCTTCTGAGCTCTTTGTATTTCTCCTCGCGTACCCGCATCCTATGAGACTGTTGCATTGTCCGGTAGTTCCGATCTCTTCGACTACTGCCTAAGATGGAGTTGGCAGTACTAACGACAGTATTCTTATGGCGTGTCCATTTCTCTTCTACGCCCGGCATTCTGGCCCCAGGACCTACTCTCCCTCCATCGAGCTCTTCGAGGGCGAGTCTTAGCGCACGACCAAAGGTGTTATTGGTATTCTCATTTCGTAAGTCAGCCGTGTTGATTCGAACCCGATCCGCGGATGCAATACGTCTCCGTAAGGCAATCCGCGCTCGGAAAACTGTACCAACAAGATAGTGATCCGAGTCGACGTTGGCACCTCGGTACGTTCGTACCGTCATCAGGCTCGAGGAGTGACGGCGATCTATCAACACGTGGACAATTTCGTTGCGAGTGACTCTATCAGGTGATACCCAGGTGGCTTTGTGGATATGTTTACACGGAAACCTGGTTCTTGCAACGACCAAGTTTTTTGATGCTGCCAGTTTGGTGACTCGTATTCCATGGTCATTAGTGTTCTCATGCAAACTATGGGAACCTGCATAGTGCTTGAAAACCGTCTCCCGACCTATTTTCGCATTCAAATTACCAAGAACGATTTTCACATCGTAGCTTGGGCAGGCATTGAGGGCCCGTTCCACGTTCTCCTAGTATTCTTCTTTTTCGTCGCCAGGGGACTCCACTGTAGGTTCCTGAACATTTATGAGGCTTATGTTCTTAAACTTGCCTCGCACGCGAGGAGTGCATAGCCTTTCGTTTATTGCATTAAAGCCGATGATGGCAGGCTTCAATTTTTGGCTGAGTAGAAAACCTAGCCCGAGCACATGGTGTTTGCATGACAGCTGTAATAAATGTCATACTAATTTCTTTGAATAACACCACTCCCCGTCCATCTTATTTCTTGTAATGCTGTTATGTCAGCCTTATATTCGGACAGGGCATCGGCTAGCTGTTGTGCAGCTCGAGCTCTGTATAGTGAGCGGACGTTCCATGAGAAAATTCTTAAATCGTTTAGCCATTTTCGTTTCTGTGGTCGTCGTCGTGTATCCGGTCCATATCCGATGCTTGTTAAATTTGCCATACTAATTCATTTTTACGGGCATGGTTATTAGCCTTGCGCCAACACTTCTCAGGATATTCTAAATTCTAGGGTAGACAAATATGCTTAAATTCTAGCTTAATTATCTTATATTGTAACCTACTGGTCCTACGCAGACGCTCTAAGCAAAACTTTACAATTGCCTTTCAACGACAGGACTTTGTTTATTTTAAAAACAAAGAAAAGCACTTCAATTTTTTCCTTTCTTCTTCTATCCTTTTGTCGCGATTTTGCTATAGCTAGTTTCGCCACTAATCCACTTATTTCTTCTTCTTCGTCCTCAGATTCAGAAGAAGTGAGACAAACGAATGTGTTAGGAAAATTCCCGCTGTAGTTGAAGGTGGAGGGGAATGCTTGTTCTAATATAAGTTCTTTAAGCTTTGTTGCGAGTCATTATTGTTACTTATTTCGCTCTTTGATTTTTTTTGCCGATTTTAATTTCGGTTTGATGCACGAAGAGCGTTTTAATAGACATATTTTGCCTTTTAATATTCTACTCTTTGTTTTGATTCCTTCTTGTTTGTTCATGTCGGTGCAAGCGGTACACACGCTTTAACACCACAAGCGCTAACGCTAACGTTCCTATTTCACTTAGCGCGCGCAATTTCCTTTATTCGACGCTCCATCGAATATTCGCACAACACTATTTGGTTGTCTGGACTTTGTATGTTCACTGCTATTGTCACTTTTTACAAAACAAAACACGGCGCAACAATCAAAATATATCGTCTTGTTCAGGTATATGATCTACCTGACTTCACTTTTAAAGCCGTTCCGTTGAAAGATTCACTATGGTTTGTCGATTGTCGACACCTCTACACCTGATGGTGGTCAATTTGGTACTGTTTATCTCCACTATCCTTCGTCTTACGTGTTTTGGTATAATGCAAGTGTGTACATTATAAAAAAAATTACATCTATACATTGTTTCGTTCACAATAGTTCACAAATACCTTGTCGGATAAGATAAAAGATTACCTCTGCAGTGGATCATTGAATTGTGATTTAATTACCGAAGTTCCTGAGTGCATTGAGAGTCGCGACGATGAAGCCGTTGTTCTTGGCAATCGCGAAAAATATCAGATATCAAAACGAGACGTAAGTGCGTCAGTCCAAAAGAAGACAAAAAATCGATCGAGAATGAATATGAGGATTCGATTATTCACGAAAATTGGAAAACACATGGGATTATGGCAAAAAAATGCAACACTCTTTGAGAATATTCAGCAAATGAAGCACCAAATTAAATCTTTTAACACCAGTGCTACATTACAACAAGCTCTGAAGGATCTCAAAATCGATGTGAGGAAAGTTAAAATTGAAGACTTCGTGCGTTGTCCAAATGGTAGCATATTGAAAAATAATATTTGCTGTAAGATATTGGTTGTGATACGCTCCGTCGAGTGCGTCCTTATTGTACATTTTCTTTTTGTTTTTAGTTCAATGTCCTCCAGGGACTTATCAAGATGTTGTAGTAAACCGTTGTAAGCTATGTCCTCTTGGAACATATAACTTCGGTTATGGACAAATTACTTGCACACAATGCCCTCCAAATCAGAATACAAAACGAAGTGGTAGAATTCTGCAAGAGGATTGCCTATGTAAGTGATTCCTAAAATGAGACACCTATTGAAAATATATTTTGTACAAATTTATTTTACAGCTGAGTGCCCTCCAGGGACAAGGGCAAGAAAACGTCGGATTCGAAACAGAGGTCGTTCTATGGTCACTAATAAAAACACACTTATGCCATTTTGTAAAAAATGTGCTATTGGAGAATATCAACCTTATTATAATAAAACTGAGTGTCTAAAGTGTCCTGATGGTTTTATCTCACCGCGCGGTTCAGCTTCGATAGCCGACTGTAAACAGCAACAACCCCATATTTGCGTTTTCAAGCCAAATATTTGTGGGTCGTTTGGCGAGTGTATTCCGGAGACTGGAGGGTATGATGTGTTTAGTTGTATTTGCCGGAATGGATATATTGGCACTTATTGTGAACACAAAATAGATTTATGTTCAACAACACATTGCTACAATGGTGGTAGTTGCACTTTGGCAA
Organism: Microdon myrmicae; assembly: GCA_963931805.1. Classification (NCBI taxonomy): domain Eukaryota; kingdom Metazoa; phylum Arthropoda; class Insecta; order Diptera; family Syrphidae; genus Microdon; species Microdon myrmicae. The sequence continues at coordinate 160,053,986 of OZ007499.1, forward strand.
GTAACGGAAGTGTCACCTCTTGCCAGTGTTCGCCAGATTTTGATGGTAATTATTGTGAGGAGTTTAGAGATTCATGTCATAACATTAAATGTGAAAATGGTGGACACTGCGTGGAGGTAGATTGGAAAGCAATTTGCGATTGCCCTTTGGGATTTGAAGGATCATTCTGCGAAAGAACAGTGAATTTTTGTGAAAGCAATCCGTGTGAAACTGGGATTTGCTATAATGAAAGCAGTGGCTATTATTGTCAATGTCCTCCAGGTATAATGGGAAGACGATGCCATTTAAAGCCGTGCGACAATATGCCTTGTCATAAGAATGCTATATGTGTAAATTTGATGGATTTTCCTGCAACCAAAGGGAGCTATGAATGTAAATGTCCCGTAGGACTGAAGGGGTTTGATTGTAGTCAAATTATCGATCCCTGTGAAGATAATCCATGTAAGAATGGCGGTCATTGTCAGCCACGTACATTACGGGAATCTTCCAAGAATGTATCTCCTCAATTTGTAAATAATGGTTCTCGTTTTATGGATTTTAAGTGCATCTGTCCTCCATACTTTTACGGAAATATTTGTCAGACATTCACTAAGCCTGATTACATATTAAGGTTTCGAAAACCTACCATCCTTAATTATGTAGAACTTAAGGGACCAGAATATGTGCTAAAAGAAGTAAGTTACCCAATGCTTGACAGCCTTACTAATTTCTGAACTAACACTCTTTGATTTTAGCTATCATTTTGTACTTGGATGAGGTCAAATAACAGTTTAACCTATGGAACGATTTTTTCGTATGCAACTAAAGAGTCTGATAATGCATTTACTCTCACTGACTACTCGGGGTAAATAAAAATCCATTAAGTAGCGAAATAATGCAAATGTATTTTTATAACATTACAGGTTTGTTCTGTATGTGAATGGTCAATCATCAATTTCCCACGTGGCTGTTAATGATGGGTTGTGGCACTTTTTGTGTGTATCCTGGACCTCGGAGAATGGATACTTTGAATTGCATTTGGATGGACAACTTGAGCATGTCGGCACGAATTTAAGTTCTAGCAAATACGTGGACAGTAATGGAATCTTAATCATTGGCCAAGAACAGGTAAAACAACTTAGACAACAAACTATTTGCAGGTCTAATAGTGTATCTACGAGTATTAGGATGAGCTTGGTGCGAGTTTTAGTGAATCGGAATCATTCGTTGGTGAAATAACTTATCTGGATATTTGGAATACATTCATTTCTACCGATCAAATTCAATATTTTTATACAAGCTGCGATCCTTATCGGGGATCACTTTATTCATGGACCGACTTTAAAGAAAACATACGTGGTGATATTGATATACTACCTTCTACATTTTGTCGGAAATGCTCCAATAATTTGCATCTTGCTAATGGTTTAGCACATTACAATGACAATAGGGCATTTTTACGTTGTCATCAAGGATATACTTTTCGGGGATCCTCACCGGTACGATATTGCATGAAAACTTCATTGTGGTCGGACTCGAATTCGTATTGTGAAAGTGAGTATATGGGAAACGTGTGAATTTCTTAAAATATAATTTATATCTTCTAAGAGGTTGACTGTGGAAACTTAAAGTCAATTGAAAATGGTAGAATTGAATACTCCTCAAGAACTACGTTCCATAGCATTGCTGAGTATGTTTGCAATAATGGATACACAATTGATGGCAATAATAAACGTGTTTGTTTATCCAACGGCATTTGGTCGGGATCAGATGCTATATGTAGAAGTAAGTATTCGTTTTTTGGAAGCAGTTTCAAACTAGTATAATTATTTTAGCCCCTATAACAATTAATTAAGTAATCTTATGAGTTCGCCCTCTTAAATGGATTCTAGGCAGAAGTGGAGGCATACATTTGTATAGCTTTTTTTTTTAATGCATGTTGAATTATATTCGTAGTACCAAAAATGTATACGTCTTTCTATTTTGTAAAATAATTTAAATAACAAAAAAAAAAAAAAAAAAACAATTCCGTCCGGAGATAAGAAAATCTTCTCTGAGCGACAACAAATTTTTGTATACGCCACTGAAGTTATAAAATCTTTCTGAGGACTGATCACAGAATCTTTGTTATGACCAATGGCTTGAATTTTATAATACCCAGGTTCCGTGCAGTGCAGAGGTATAAATGCATCAAATGAAATACGTGTGTCGTTTACCAACGACAAAGGCTTACTTCCAGTCGATGAGGATTATTACCCAGTGGGGGTCTATGCAGAAATAGCGTGCCTTTCTTCGACGAAGTATTACACTTTGACATGTCTTGACACTGGTATGAATTACCTGTATATATTTCTAGAATATCTTTATAAATTATAATTTTTAGGAAAATGGGATGTACCATATTTCACTTGTGATGCAATAGAAACCGAGTTAACTGTTGCTAAAACCGCGACCACCCCAAATGTAGCTGGAAATTCTGTAATAGATGCTGCCAGCACACAAGGCTACGTGATATCTGACGACATTCCGGTTACTGAACGCCCTGGATCGACATTTCATCAAACTACTGAGAAGACCGATATGATCGACGGACCAACAGAACTGCCCTTGGCGCATCGACCGTTCTCAACTACTAACCCATCAGAACTCACGTCCCCCGACAAATCGTCTTTAGCTTTTCGAGTTGATTTTAATACAAATCAGGGATTTATATCTTTATTTTATGAGTTCTTGTATCAAGGATGTGCGGATGATACGTCTTTTGTAAAAATTCTATGTGAACTTAAACAGGGAGCTATTACCTTCTCCGATTTACAGAACTTTGATCAAACTATTGTGGAAAAGTTCCCCGACACTGATACTAAACTTTTAACGTTATTAGAAGAGCATTTTATCATCTCAAATCAAACATCGAACATCCAGTTCGAAGATTTCTTTTATAGAACTTTATATGGATCTAACTATTTGAATGCCACTCGAATGAATGCTGAATTAGAGGATACTCTGCGATATACACTTTGCATATTTATTGATAGTTTATCCTGGAATGCGGATCAAGATCAATTGGCGTATGTAGAGCATGAAACCCTAATGGAAATTCGTATAAAAAAATTAAAAACCTTACTCCGTAACCTACTAGAAGCAATGTACGCGGATTTCAAAAGCCGGTTTCCTTCTTTTAAGAATATTCCTTTAAAAACCAACTGGATATATAAAAGTAACGACTACAGTGATCCATATAGCTGTAATTGGAGTGAGATACCAAAGTTGACACAGCATAGCTTTGTTAAGCAGAGTTTAAAGACTGACGTTGTTGCCGTAGGTACTATGATTGAATATGGATGTAACTCTAATTACGAGATAATCGGAGATCCCTGGATATCAATTTGTAAATCGGATGGTCAATGGAGCGAAATAGGTTTCCATTGTGAGAGTAAGTCGTCATACTAAGTGTATTTCTAGTTAACAATTCACATTAACCTACAGCATGATTTAAAAAAAATGTTTATATAGTTTTCTCTGATACAGATAAGCTTAAGTTTTTCTAGATTTTGCAATTCATGTATAAAAACGTTATATGATATATAATTTATGTTTCATAACGCTGGTCACTTACATATGCCTTTCTTATAAAATATTATTAAATATGTTAACGAACCTTACAAAAAGTGAAGTGCATTCATAATAAAACATCAGAATCCCTAAAACGTTTACTAAACATTTGTTGAAAATAATATGTTTAACAGTTGATGGAGCATTAATTACAAGTGAATATGATACGATGGCTTTTTACGGAAATCTGAAAGCAACGGACGGACGGCTTTCATCGGCTGTTCTTCACTCAGCTGACTATCGATTTGATTCCGGGGTGAAACTGTGATTCCATATTTCATCTATTGACACATATGTAATGGTTTCTTTTTCACTCACTGTAAATATCGGATTATGATCGTTGAGAGGCGCCAGAATGAATATCGTAATGACGTATTGGAGTGCATGCCATACAGAATGGTTGCATTGCATTTATGACGATATAGAAGACGAGGAGATAAACTGAACATAAATATGGATTTCATGCGTTGTCGCGTGATGCTGTCGTGGGAACGAAACCTAGCGTTGGTGAGGTAATGAGGCGACATGTAGTGCGATCACTACACTTCATTGGGTTCAAATTCACAGGATTGGCGAAGATGAAAACAATACTGCAATTTGATACGGAGTGAATTCTTTAATTGATTAAAAAGTATTATGTTTATTTAAATATAATGGATTAAAATTAATGTAGATATTTGAGAATATATTTATTTTGATTATAATGATTTAAACATTCACTGCATTTTGGACGGCGACCTTATCATCCATTATAATTTTAGTAGCACTTGCGTTTGGTTGATTACAACTAAGTAATTGCTTTGTTGATGAACTGGAAGAATAACTGTCGCTAGAGCTCCGGGTTGATGCGGATGTTACTCCAATTGGACTATCCAACATATCTTTAAATAAACATATTCATGGTAGAATTATAGTGTGAAATTAAGTTTAAAATTTATAAATTCTATTACAAACGGTTCACTCACTCAGATGAATACCTTTTGTAATGGTTCATTACCTGGCAGAGAACTGACATTATCCTTTAGCACACTAAGTGGAGCAGAAGAAATATTTCCAACTGATGTCGATTTTTGGTGCAAAGACTTTTTTGGAAGACCGTACTTCAAGTTCGTGGCTCCACCGTCTAAAGTTGTGTCTTTTTGCGATGAGGATTCGATGCGCTTTATTGGCTTTTTAAGATTTGCAAAAAATGAATAAAAGAAAAGTTTTTTTTTTTTTTTTTGATGTTGCATCTAGCTTTTATTATAGATAGGAATTTAAACATGATAATAGAACAGAAAAGGGAATATTCTGTACATAACTAAAAATAAAAGTAACAAAAACAATATATGTATTTACAAACTAAGTTAATTTTAGTCGATACCAACATTGAACAAAAAAAAAAATCATTAAGCCAATTAATAATTAAAAAATTAAAAACGTAATTGAGGGGGTATTTATCGTTAATAAGTGCAAATTAACATATTAATTAAAATAACTAATGTGACTGTAAACGTGTATTAATTAGAGCAGCTCACTTTACGTTATAATATATTTTAGTCAAATGTTTAGTGATTTCCATACTGAATTCAATCTTTAAGATAATAAACTCTAATTCATATCTTATAATCAATTTCCATAACCGAAGTTAGGGAAACACATGCGAAAGTGAACCACCCAGTGGTATTCAAGATACATTTTCTATTCATCAGTATTAGGATAAATGGTACAAAAACACATAATTTGTTTCACCACTAAACATTAACTTGTATGGTTGGTGAATTTATATACATTGTTATAGCTTAAAAAATTGGTGAAAATTAATTGTATAAATAAAAAAAAGTTGTATTAAACGAAATGTAAAAAACATATTGTTATCAGACCCATATTTTTCCCGGAAAAAGCGGACTTAGTATAGTTGTGTGTGGATCTTCAGATGTGTAACAATCCGAATCTTCAGCGCCAGCCATTACATTCCCTTCACCATCAGCTGATAGCGCAGGACGATTCTTTTTCTACAAGCATACATAACAAATTGTACTTATAGCGACTATTGGGTAGATTAAATGCTGGTTGGTTCCAATATTAATTTTGTCACTATATATTAAATTCATTTTAAAAGTAAGCAAGTATTTTAATGATGAAGTATAAATGCAAATACAAAGAGAAATATATTGTTATTTAAAAAAAAAATTGTATATATATATATATATATATATATATATATATATATATATATATATATATATATTGTGACGCATATAACAATCAGTACTAGAATATTCTAGAAAACCCGAAACAAAGTACTAGAACATTCTAGAAAGTATTGGAAAACTGCAGACTGAACAGTAGAAAATTTGAGGCTATAGAACGGACGGAAACGAAACGCCGAATCAGAATGAGGAAACGGTATAAATACGTCGCACGCAGATCGAAGAAGTAAGAAGAAGTAAGCAGTAAAAGACGCGATAAGTACGGAAGCGATAAGTCAAGAAATCGTTAAGTGTACGGTAAAAGTAACGGTTGTTATTAACGGACTAATAAAGTGTTACATTAATTCAAAATCGATTTAACGGCTCTTATTTATTAAAAATAATTAATCCAGCGAACCCTAAGCTCGCTACAATATATTATCTACAAACATACAGTTTGAGAAAAGAAACATTTTATTTGTTTATTTATTATTAACAAGTAATTTAAAATTACATATCAATAAATTAACATAATGAGCCCAGCAGCTGAGAGTCATGTCTCAATTCTTTTAATTTATAATTTAATTTTTACGCTATTTATAAACTTATCTATGTTTTCAATAGTGTCGGGGGTAGGGTCTTCAAGAATTTCATAGACATCTATGTTACGAAATAGATGGTCTTTTATAAGTTTCAGGTGAGGACGGTATAGCGTTTGCGACGATAGTGAAGAATTACGGCGAGATTGTAGCGTTTAGCAAGGATAGTAGCGAAGGTAGTTTGAACACACGATGAGACGGGTGAGAAGCGAAGCATTGAAGCATCAGACTAACGGCGGCGTGTACAAATTCGATCGTTATTCTCAATGCACTCAACTGATGTGGAATTGCTATGTTCTTGCGCTAGGGTGTACGGCTCTGATGTTATGCTTATTCGATTTACTTTCGGTGTTGTTTTTCACTATTTGTGTGTTGCTGCACATTTTGCAGCCAACTCAACGCTGCTTGATACCACATCAGTTCCACCTCAACTTGAGCATAAGCAGCACACCATGAGCCAGATTCGCTTCCGAACGCGTACTGTTGCCCGCGCACTCAAAAAACTAAACGCACACAAATCCGCTGGCCCGGACGGCATTCCCCCAATCCTCTTGAGGAGATGCTCCTCTTCACTCGCTAAACACCTGCGGAAACTCTTCCAATTGTTTTATTCTACTGGTCGTTTCCCAAATAGATGGAAGTCAGCGAACATTCAACCAATTCCCAAAAAGGGTGACAGATCATCCCTTTCTTCTTATCGACCCATAGCACTAACTTCTATTCTCTCTAAGGTAATGGAATCTCTTATCAACCGCCAACTTTTGAAATATCTGGAATCAAATGACCTCCTCAATGACCACCAATATGGCTTTCGTTGCAACAGGTCCACAGATCTGATGGCGCACCTTACCGAAAAGTGGAGCCATTCCATCCACTACCTCGGTAAAAACACAGTAGTCGCATTGGATATTTCAAAAGCCTTCGACAGAGTTTGGCATCCTGCCCTTTTGTCAAAATTCATATGGAGTGGACAATTCCCTGATCCAATGTATAATAGACTATCTTTCTGGCCGTTCAATCCAAGTGGTTCTTGATGGTGTCAAATCTGTCTCCCATCAAATTAATGCAGGTGTTCCCCAGGGTTCGGTACTCTCACCCACTCTCTTCCTGATCTTTATAAATGATCTCTTGTCAATTACTCACAACCCAATTCACTCGTTTGCTGATGATAGCACGTTGAGTTTCTCATACTCATTCGAACACTCCCGTCCAAACTCTCCGAACGTCACTACCAACCAGCAACTTATGCTTGATACATTGAATTCAGACCTCAACAAAATATATCAGTGAGGATTATCTAACCGAGTAGAATTCAATGCCCAAAAAACTCAGTGTTGCCTCTTGTTGTCAAAGGTGAACCCCAAAGTAAATATACTGTCTATGAACGGCACTTGCATCGACGAAGCCAAGGAATTATCAATCCTCGGCACTCGAATTAATTCGACTCTTAACTGGAATGACCACATGTTTGAAGCTGTGAAAAGTGCAGCCAAATGTATGGGATTCCTTAAGAGATGCAAAAGATACTTCACTCCATCCAACCTGGCTACTATTTACAAGGCGTATAATTCGTCCAAAAATGGAGTTCAACTCCCATATTTGGTCAGGCGCATCCAAAACTGCACTACACGTGCTCGACAGGATGCAAAAACGAGCAGTGAAACTTATTGGGGACCCAGCCGTAAGTAGTTCAATTCTGCCCTTAGAACACAGGCGCAACGTATCGTGCCTATCTCTTTTCTATAGGTATTACCACGGTCGTTGCTCAACTGAACTTGCTGAATATGTTCCGCCCCTTCAGACATTTTCTCGCGATACCCGTCAATCTGTGAATACGCATCAGTTCACATTGAAAGTGGACTTTAGGCGTACAAATAAACATAGATTCATTCTTTAGCCGAACCACACGAATGTGGAATGTTCTGCCTGATCGTGTGTTGCCTGGCCGTTGTGATGTTCAGACATTCAAGACCAATATACATCGACACCTACTTTCCTTATCCACTTCCTCTCCATCCGCTCGCACTGTGCTCTGACATTTAAGGGTACTTCAAAGTCCCCTTTTGTGTGCACGTTAGTGTAAAAAAAAAGAAAAGAAAAAAAGTCTTTTAGTATGTGAATGTCTGTAGGTATTGTGTTGCATTTTTAGCAGAGGTTTTTAGCTGCAATTTTTGGTGATTCTAACTGTCATAGCGTCAGTTCGAATCACACGTTCTTCACTATCAATCCCAAACGCTATAATAGCGACTGTAGTACCGACGTCAGCGCCGTGGCGGATCGTTCGTCTCTGTATTGTCTCAAGTAGTAGCAGAGCTCCAAACATGAGAGCAATATTCGAGCGCTGGTCTAATTTGGGATTTATACAGGAGAAAATGTGGGCCGGAGTAAAATATTTCTTGGCTCTAAAAAGATACTCATTTTTTCAGAGGCGGTGATGTTCGACATGTGTTTATGACACGATACATTCCCACAGACCCTGACGCCGAGCAATTTCATGCTTATCCCAGATTCGAGGCCGTGGCCATTCATCATCAGCTGTGGAACCGATGATCCAGTTTTCATTGTGAATGTTGTATATTGTGTCTTCATCGTATTAAACGGTAATTTCTTTTTATACATTTATACATTTATATAACTATACTATCAGCATGTTCAATATAGGCACTCGTGTGATCTACACACTTTTGCCTCCGCTTTGGAAGCTATAATATCCCTTGTTCGTAGAAAGATTTAGGACGAGTTGTTAGCCAATTGCTAATTGGACGATTGAACGACGAACGGGCCCTCAATGCCTGCCCAAGATACGATGTGAAAATCGTTCTTGGTGATTTGAATGCGAAAATAGGTCGGGAGCCGGTTTTCATGCACTACGCAGGATCCCATAGTTTGTATGAGAACACTAATGACCATTGACTACGAGTCATCGAACTGGCAGCATCAAAAAGCGTGGTCGTTGCAAGTACCAGGTTTCCGCGTAAAGATATCCACAAAGCCACATCGGTATCACCTGATGGAGCCACTCGCAACCAAATTGACCACGTGTTGATAGATCGCCGCCACTCCTTCAGCCTGATGACGGTACGAACGTACCGAGGTGCCAACGTCGACTCGGATCACTATCTTGTTGGTACAGTTTTCCGAGCGTGGATCGCCTTACGGAAAAGTATTGCATCCGTGCATCAGGTTCGAATCAACACGGCTGCCTTGCGCAATGAGAATACCAGTAACACCTTTGGCCATGCGTTAAGACTCGCCCTCGAAGAGCTCAATGGAGGGAGAGTAGGTCCTGGGGCCAGAAAGCCGGGCGTAGAAGAGAAATGGACACGCCTTAAGAATACTGTAATTAGTACTGCCAACTCCATCTTAGGCAATAGTCGTAGAGATCGGAGCGACTGTTTTTAATGATGAGTGCAAACAAGCGACTGAACATAATGCTGCATACCGGGCAGTGTAGCAGTCTCATATGACGCGGGTACGCGAGGAGAAATACAAAGAGCTAAGAAGATCTGAAAAAGATTCCGCAGACAAAAGAAAACCTGGGAAAAAAACCTTGTCTGTGAAATAGAGAAAAGTAGAGAGCGAGGTCCGCACCAGACGTGGAAGTTCTACCAAATAATCCGCAGTATGACGCGGTACACACCACGCTGCACTTACTGCAAGGATAAAGAGGGTAATCTGATCACCGATCCTAAAGGCATTCTGGAGCGATGGGCAATGCACTTCAATGAATTGATAAATGGTCAGTTCACAAAAGAATTGGAGACTCCACCAATGCAAAATCAAGACCAAATGCTGCCGCCACCAAACATTGAGGAAACATTAAAAGCCATAAGACAGTTCAAATCAAATAAAGCCCCCGGAGTTGATGGCATACCAGCTGAGCTGATCAAACAAGGAGGGACGGCGTTACAACACGCAATTCATAAGTTCGTGGTGCACGTATGGGAGCAAGAGGAGATGGCGGATGAATCAAATATAAACGGTAATTTCAGTTTTTTGCTTAGCAATAAGATGCGAGCTAGATAATCTTGTGCGTGGCTGTTTTTTGATTTATGAAGAGTCGCAGAACCAGCCTGGCTAGCGTTCGCGCTCGACTTTGTATTCAGTACAATTATGTGCAAGCAAGAGGTACATACGTCTGTTGCGCAACGGAGTATTATGAAATTGACCCAGAGGAAATTATTCTCGATTGAAGGCACAGTTTGGTGATGATACACTGTATCAGAATCATGTCTATACGTGGGTAATTTAAAACTGGGCGAAAACGTATCGAAAACGAAAGTCATGATCGACGACCACGGATAAAGCATACAGATGACAACATCCTTGCCGTTCGAGTGCTTCTTGAACATGATCGCTGCTTAACTGTTGGTGAAATCTCATCAGAAGTGGGTTTCAACTATGGCAAAAGCCGCATATCGAAACAAAAGACGAACTATGCCCATTCGAGATGTCATCTTTCTTCAAGACAACAACACGTCCTTGACAACGGATGGAAGAAATGGGCTGGGAAACCCCCAAACACCCTCCTTATAACCCCCCCTGTGACTATTTTTTGTTCGCACCTTGGAAGGAATCACTTGGAGGAATAAAATTCGAAAGCAATGAAGGAGTCGAGAAGCACGTGCGCAATGGGCTAACATCATCATCATCGGCACTACAACCGGGATCCGGTCTTGGCCTTATTTAACAAATCTCTCCACCGGTCCCGATTTCGAGCCGGTGTCATCTAGTTTGGCACTCCCAGGCTCTGGGCGTCCTGGTCTACGCCATCCTTCCATCGCAGACAAGGTCTGCCGCGTTGTCTCCTTCCATACATTCTGCCACAAAGCCCTTTCCGGGCAGGCTCCTCTTCGCTCATTCGAGCTAAGTGTCCCGCCTCCCGGAGTTTACCGAGCTTGATTTTTCTTACAACATTAGTCTCAAGGTAGAGTGCGTACAACTCATGGTTGTAGCGTCTCCGGAATCGTCCTCCCTCACATACGGGGCCAACAATTCTCTCTAAGACCTTCCTCTTGAACGCGGTTAAGAGTTGATTGCACTACTTCAAATTCTTGCTCTACTACCCTGCTAGTTTGACCAATGCTGGGTCTTCTCTTCGCAGAAGCTGCCACCATGTACTTGGTTTTCCCTTCATTAATGTGCAGTTCCAGTTTTTGTGCCGCCTGCTCAATCTGGGTGAAGGAGTCCTGTACAGCCGATTCGGTTCTACCGATGATATCATCTGCGTAGGCAAGTATCTGGCTGGACTTAGTCCCTCTAGCTGTGACGCCAGAGCCACTGATTGCTTTTTCCAACCCCAAATTGAAGAGGAGGCAGGCCAGACCGTCCCCTTGTCGGAGTCCATTAAATATGTTTATTGATTTGGACAGCAATCCCGCTATTTTTACTTGACTAATTACGTTGGTCATGGTCAACCTACAAAGTCGTATCAATTTGCTTGGAATGCCGAACTCTCTCATGGCATTATATAGTTCTACCCTGGTTATGCTGTCGTAGGCGGCCTTAAAGTCTATAAATAGATGATATAATGGTATCTTAAATTCCAGACATTTTTCCATCGCCTGCGTAAGTGTGAATATCGGATCAACCGCTGATTTGCCTGGGATGAAGCAACACTGATATTGACTTTAGCGTATGGGGCTATCCGATCTTGTAGGATAGTGGAGAGTATCCTATAGCCGGTACTCAGAAATGTTATACCCCTACAGTTGCTGCACAGTGTGATATCTCCCTTCTTATGTATGGGGCAAATTATTCCGCGACGCCGATAAAACTGAACCCTCTGTTACCCATTGAGTCCAAATAGTCATTTATGTGAAGCAAAAACTAGGTCGGAGCCAGAATAGAACATTGACGCACCACCCCGGAATTAACAGGGTACAGATCCAAAGACTGTTGACAATACAAAACACGGTGCTAAAAAAATTATTTTATTGTTCAGATATTTGGTACATCTGCTTGGTCGCGTAATGGGTAAAGAAAATTAGAATGTAAAATGAACGAAAGAAAGGACGATCCGTACCATTTGAAGATTAGCTGGTGAACGAGGAAAAAAAAACATATTTACAATAGCCACTCCAACCCATTTTTTAATTGTGTATGAGCTTAAGACATACGTGCCAGTAGATTTACATCGTAGTTTGTTTTGTGATTGTTTCAAATATTTTTTAATTATTGGGTTGGGTAATGTGTATTCAGATTCATTTTGTTTAATTAATTTTATGGAGTTTGCATTTCTTACCCGTTGTGGTTTTGTGGTATGACCGAGTCGTTGGCAGTTGCGACTTCTCGTAGGATTGGGGATGTATTTGGTAACCTTTGCTTTGTACAAACTACAGATTTCGATGGCTGGTCGAGGTCGAAAGTAAATAGCATTAGGCCCGATGGTCGTTGGAATTTATTTTCATTTCTTTTTGTGAATATTTACAGTTGCGTTATTTGCGTTTGTATTTCCTAGATTATTTCGGATTCATGATAGTTTATCAAAAAGGGAGCGTTAAATATACCCTTGGATTCGTTCAATTCATCGTGAAGCTTCACAATAACAGGGAACATATCGCCTGAATTAGTTGCCTTTAGAAACCGTTTCCAGATTTTTGTCGAGTTAACTCTCACTAATAAGTTTCCGTCGCGTAAGATTGTAATTTGTTCGTATTCTCGGCAAATATCTTCTATGACTTGTATGGTTACGAATGGATTAAGCAACAAGATAGGTTTGACACTTGCTTTGGCAGTGATAATTAAGAATTTCGGATTTTTTTACTGATGTTATTGGCAAATTTGGAAGATTCTCCTCGGTTCTCGGAAGGGTTCCTTTTATTTTCTTTTTACATATTTCGAAATCCAGGTTTTCGGCAAGATCCTGAAATATGTCACCACTCATATTTGGGGCGCAGGTATTTTACCACCATTATTGTTCACTGGTCTTTTTCTAGTCACTGTCTCTGACACTGTTTACAATACTAAACACGGCGCTAAAAAAATTATTGTATTGTTCAGATATTTGGTATACCTGTGGGGGTTCCACCAAACCCCACGGCCCACTTACCTGAAAAACTCCCCATATCCGCAACTCAACTCCCATTAAATCCCGCCAATGCGATTGCATTGGCACCTGAAAATATTTCCTTCTCCAAGGACATTAATGCATACAAGCATTATAAAGAATCCCTAAAAAGAATTGCGTCTACAAGGGCATTCATATATTACAAAGCATCTCTGCATTAGCGACCCGAAAACCGAATTTCCAATTAGTGTAGATATTCACACTATAATTCGATCCAGCCGTCGCCATAGATGCCATGCATAATTGACGCAGATGGTATACACAACCGTCATTGTGTACCCATCTAAATTGTTTTCCGAAGACGTGCAACTATGGATTCAATTGCAAGCACTTCACCAGGAAACATTGCTTTGTTTGAATTTTCAAATAATCACCGACGCCAAGTTTCGCCGTCAAATCTGATGCAATAGCATAAATATATGCAAAACAAAAGAATCCGATTCTCCCAGTCGCAGGTAATCATGTATACGATCATTTAGCATCTAATGAGTGGCTGCTATTTAGACAGCCGACCCTCATTACCGAAAGATGCTGTAGGTCGTTTCACCATTGTTCCTTTTTTCCTCGTTTCAGGCAAAACGCATCGATCAACACGGTGATGTGTACCAACACACACATACACCACCGCGTACGTGAGATCGCTTTCCATTGGTCACTGGTCAAAGGAAATTTCTTTTCCTTTTCACCACACCACCAAAAACTCACCCAAACGATAAAATATCGTTGAGTCGTATTTTAACCGCCGATCCGGACGGTTCTTCTTCCGCACCCCGTTTCGCGCCACGGGGATGCGTAAACCCGAGTCGAGTAATAATCATTTGTCTTTTTAATTTACCGTTTACAACTTAGTTCGATAAAGTGTACCCCCAAACAAACGGTTTCTAGTAGGGTGTCGTTATTCCGTTTCCCGAGGCATTGTGTTGTGAGTTATTCGCGTATTAATACATGTACATCCTTCTCAAATAATCCGGTAAAGAACAAAATAAATATACACGTTTCTTTTAGCAATAAAATAAAATCAATGAAAATAAAAATCATTTAGTGTTTCTATTCTGCTTGTGGTGATCGTTCGCTCCGTATTTTGAAACTTGAGCATTTTTGGCGGTGTTTGCTCAGAGTTGTGTCCAGTGAACAGTTTGTGGGGACGAGGTAGAACTCTCGCCCGTGAGGCGTTACGACTTCGCACCCCCACATACCTGCTTGGTCGCGTAATAGGTAAAGACAATTGGAATGAAAAATGAACGAAAGAAAGGACGATCCGTACCATTTGAAGGTTAGTTGGTGAACGAAAAAAAAAAAAAAAAAAAAAAAAAAAAACGTATTTTACAATAGCCAATCCAACCCATTTTTTATTTATATATTAGCTTAAGACATACGTGCCAGTCGATTTACATCGTGTTTTGCTTTGAGATTGTTTCAAACATTTTTTTATTATTAGGTTGGGTAATGTGTATTCAGATTCATTCTGTTTAATTGGTTTTAAAATGAACTTTGAAACGGTTAGCTGCATCTAGAAATTATTCTTCTATTTTGATAGACATCAGCTAACAGTTTTATTGAGATTGGTGCGTTGTGTTAAAAGTTATTGCAAAATATAACAGTGAAATTACGGAAGAAATATCTACTTTTTAAAATTATACCACGTTAATAAGAAGAAAGGCCGCCGCTTGGTAGAAACCTTGACGTGGTGCGGGGGCTTGAACTACAATGAATCACTCAGGCTATGCTGACGGAAGCATATGCTTCCAGTAGGGCCACCCATGTCAGCCAGCCTAGCGAGGAGTAGCACACAAAGATCCACCCATAATCCAGAGTATTACGCGTCACCGTGCCCATTGGATGGTTTGCAACCAGGGGTATACCCGCTGTATTATAAAGGGGGCTCTCTGACACCGGCTCGAATCAGAGCAGTAAGCAGACCTTACCATATCAAAGAGGGGCTCTGATATGGCGGACTATTTGAAACCCCAAGACTCGTGGGAACGAAAATGAATGATAAAAAAAAAACAATCCCACGAAAAACCCGGTAGGCGTAGGTGTGATCAGCCGAGACTACCATAAGGGAACAAATCATCAAGAAAACACCGACTCGGCAAAAAGAAGACGTGGGGAAAAACGGAAAAATCGGGATATACACGTCGGCACGTGGACTGTTCCAACATTATATAAATCAGGCGCTATACAGACGGTCGTAGATAACGCGAAACAATATAAAATGGACATCGTCGCGATTCAGGAAGTCCAACTCCCACATCAAGTAATCGTAACCAACGGGTTTACACTGGCGTGTGGAGGTACCGATACACATAACCTCGGAACCGGCTTCATCATAAGCAAAAAGATTACGCCCCATGTAAAAGATGTGCAATTTATTAATGACGGAATGTCGGTGCTAATAATACAGCGCCCATGGTACAATTATGTATTTATAAACGTACACGCCCCAACAGAATCGACCGACGAAAAAACGAAGGACACGTTTTACGAGACCCTAGAGGAAGTATTTGATGGGATCTCATCATTCGATGTTAAAATCCTCCTCGGGGACCTCAATGCGAAAATTGGAAAAAAACCAACTATAGATAAAGAAAGCCTACACGACGTTTCAAATGATAATGGAATTCGAATTATCACGTTCGCAGCGTCAAAAGATCTGGTAGTGAAAATCACGATGTTCAAGCACAAGTAAATCCATAAAGCCACATGGATATCACCCGACGGTACAACGCGTAACCAAATAGACCACTTCCTCATAGAGAAAAGACACCGCTTGAATATCCTTGACGCGAAATCATATAGAGGAGCAGATTGCGACTCCGATCATCTTCTAGTGATGGGTAAAATTAGGAGTCGACTCACAGCAAACCCACATGAGCAGTCATGGGAGACGAGCAAAAAGTTAGACATTGATAAACTAAAAGATCTGCACAAAAGGGATGAATATTAAGACGAACTAACGAATAGATTTGGCATCCTAGAGAATGGGAGTAGTGAGGAAGAGGAAACCAATAATCTGGGCACTAAATGGGCATTGATCAGAGACACAATCAAACAAACAGCCCAAAAGGTATTAAGATTTAAGAAAACAATTAAGTCCAAACCTTGGTTTGACGATGAGTACAGGGCGAAGATCGAACAACGTAAAAGCCTCAGAGTGATCCGTCTAGAAAGGTATGATGAAGTCAACGCAGAAAGATACGCGACAATTCGGAAAGAGACAATGAAACTTTTCAAACGCAAAAAACGCGAATGGAAAAAGACTCGGATCTAAAGAATCCTAGAACATGTCAGAGCAAAGAACATCAAAGCTATGTATGCTGGAATAAACTCAATTAGAAATGACTACCGAGGGAGAAGCAAAATAATTCGAGACATAAACGGCTGTCGGGTCAAAGAAACAAATAATATCATCACAAGATGGAAGCAGCACTTTGAAAAACTGCTCAATGTGTGCACCCATCAACCACAAATAAACGCACCAGACGTACACACAGCCGAGCCTCAGATCCCAGAGCCACCTTTCAACGAAGTTGTAGATGCAATAAATCCATTGAAAAACAACAAGGTTCCCGGAGTCGACTGCATACCGGCAGAGCTTATGAAGCATGGAGGAGAGGCAACCGCTCGAAACATCCACCAACTGATTAAACCAATACGGGATAAGGAAGTCACTCCGGAATAATGGAAAACCTCAATAGTCGTCCACATTTTCAAAAAAGGCGACAGATCTGACTGCGAAAACTACAGAGGAATATCATTGCTCCCAACCACATACAAAATACTAACAAATGTCATTCTGGCGAGAATCACACCGTACGCGACCAAATGTTCACAGTAAGGCAACTGCTGGAAAAGAAGTGGGAATACGGAGAGACGGTTCACCAGCTGTTCGTTGACTTCAAAAAAGCCTACGACTCAGTCGCAAGGCAAGCACTCTACCATATTGTAGTTGACCTGGGAATCCCGAAAAAATGTGCTGTCCTCATTCCAATCTGCATGAACGAAAACAAAGGGCGAGTTAGAACAGAAAATCAACTCTAAGAACCATTTGAAATTCGGGACGAACTAAAAGAGGAGGTGGTCTCTCACCATGTCTTTTTAACCTTGTGCTCGAGTATGTCATCAGAAAGGTACAACATGACAAGATGGCCGGATCATCCTTGATATGCGGATGACATCGCCGTTCTGGGCGATAATCTAGAAACTGTAAGTGAAAACTGTGAAATCATCATGCAAGTGGCAGAAGCCTAGAAATAAATGAAGACAAAACAAAATATATGATTACGGCGAGAGCAGGTGGACCTCAGGGAACACATATAAACCTCAGGGGTAAGATATTTGCAAAAGTTAAAGAATTTAAATATCTGGGAACAACACTGGCGGCCAGTAATGAAATGTCGGAGGAAATTAACAAAAGTCTACATTCCGTCAGTCAGTAAACTGCTATGACGTAATATAAGTACCATAATCATGCCGATTGTTCTATACGGATGCGAAACATGGGCTCTCCAAAACTGGAAGAAAACAAATTCCGCGTATTCGAGAATGAAGTTTTAAGGGGTATCTTTGGCGGTAGATATGATGACGAGGCAGGACAATGGAGGAAACTCTACAACCACGAACTAGAAGAGTTATACTGCAAACCTACAATAGTGAGATTAAGATGGATCGGACATGTGGCGCGAATGGGCAACGATAGGACCGTGCGTTGAAATCTTGACGGTAGACCAACGGTAAAGAGACCAACAGGGCGGCCCCGACGGAGATGGGAGGACGTTAGGTTTGATCTTGAGGAGATCAGATCGGATGATCAAGCGTGGAAGGAGAGTGCACAGGATAGGGAACTATGGCGGAGTCGAGTCGGCGAGGTCGTGAATTTCCGGGTTCCTACAGGCCAATAAATAATAATAATAATAATAAAAAAAAAAAAAATAATAATAATAATAATGAGAAGAAAGGAGTGAAGTTGTATGAAAAGATGTTTATGGTGGAGGTACTGTGGCAACTCTTCGAGTTTCTCAATAAGTTCAGGGAACTACTGATCCCTTCACACAACTAAGGTACCATTTCCCCCACGTGTCCCATCATGCAGTCGTGACACATCTTAGTTACGTATAATACAAGGGTCATACAACCGATTTTCTGTTGATACAAAATCATGGGTAATCACCGTAGGCTAAAAATGATAGCTGAAATATTATCGCCAGATGCCTTTTCGGATGTTATACAACATTTGATTCGGCGCACGGCTAATAACCTTGCCCGTAAAAATAAATTATTATGGAAAATTTAACAAGCCTCGAGACTTGCTAAATAAGGCCAAGAGCGGATCCCGATTGTAGTGCCGATGGTGATGGTGATACAAGATTTGAAGTGTATGCGAAATTTAATTATCTGAATACACTAGATTTGATAATTCCTAGTAATATATTGGCGGAAGTTAATTAAGACGGGATCGCACTGTCATAGACTGGAAATCAATATTGTATCGGCGTCTGGATATATTTTAAGAAATATGTGGAGGCTTCTATAGCCAGAGCTAACATTAACACCAGAGTAACGGTTATATAGTTACAGTGTGGTTTAATGTATGTCCAAATTTAATGGAAAAGAGTCTGGTGTTCAAAAGTCAATGTTTCAGAATTTGTCGCTAATTAATTCGAATTCCGGAATTTGATTATGCAAAGTACTACTCTATTGAGATGATGTGATAGTGTAGCGTTTTGCGGCGCCAGTGAACTATGTAATTCGAGTCAACGTAATGACGGTTAGGATTACAACAAAACTAAGAGACAAAGTCTTAATGTCAGACCACTCCTGCGAGATGAAGTGTGATATTTTCCTCGATTACTAACATACTACAGTGCGTTTGCTATGGTGTGTGACTCTGATGACTTGATTTTTCTTTTACTTCTATTTTTCACTATAGTTTGTGTGTTCGTATGTAACGTGCCTGTTGAAACCGCCATAGCAGTACTGCGTTTACGAAGTGTTGCAACTAAAAAACGGGACTGGCATCTATTGGGGTTGTGTGTTAAAGTTCTCTAGGGAATTCTGTGGCATGATTTCTATAAGGTCAGAATATGTATAGCGGTCGCATTTGTCTAATCAGTGTGGTCTTCAGTATACAGCGGTGTTATTATTTTGGGTGGAGTCCTTCTACTAGCTCGAGAGTTTCGCGTCGACCAGTACAACAAACATATCTCGCGATAAATGGCCTAATCCAAACATTTATCTAACCACGAGAAAGTCAGACTATTGAACAAACCTTTTTTGGATTTCCATTTACTTCCAGATAACTTAGCTTATGTGCTTTTCCTATACCGTGACATATCCACAGATATGAGAGGGGTTTTTGCTTATGTTTGTAGGATGTAATAGATCTTGTTCCAACTCAGAATTTAGCGTTTTGTGAATGCATGCATAGCTTGGCATTCTCTCTTGGTTTATTTAAGGATGCTTTAACGTACATAAAACACATCGTTAAATAATCCAATTCTGTCGATACACTCTTCTTGCTTAACCTGCACGTGCACAATTTTAAGTAGCTTCTCAATTTTGAATATTCAACACTCGAAGGATGGCATGTTCAAACCTTTCCCGAGCTAAATAACTTTGCTTAGCTTAAAAAATTTTGTATAACGATGAAGAAGTTTTGGCGGTCGTTTTACCAGCATAAACTGTTCTTCATATTATACGTTAAAAATTCTATAATGTAGGTGTCATCACTTTTAGGCCCTTCAAACCACGCTGTTGTGTAAGTTAGCTTTCAGTTAACCAAGGCCAAAATCGACAGGATCCCTCTGCGAGAAAGCTATACGGGTGATCGTAATTGTTCTCGTGGAAATATATTAACGTATTTTTCTGTTCATTCATGGGCGATGAATATGTGACTAATACTTTTATATGTAATACTGATGACGATGTAATATTCATATTGGACGGGCAGCAGAGTTCGTGACCACGCAAGAATATGTTTCAATTAGGTTGTGGATTTACCGACACCCATGGTTTGGAGCAGTTTGACACAAAACAGGCTTACTTTTGATACATCCTATGATCGATCTATATACTATCACGCAGCCACAGAAAATGCATTGTAAAATTAGTTATCAGCTGACAAACATTCAATTGCGACTTACATAGAGTGAATTTTATGACATCGAGTGTTAAAAAATTGGACCTGGTTGGAATGAATATCAAATTGTTAACAGTACTTACTTTTGTTCCGGCATTAGACTTTATACCTCCTTCAGGGTCGATGCCATCGGTCGATTCTTCAACGTTTTCAATGTGGAGGACAACATTTTTGTTTCCATTAATTCCTTTTATGCCAGGTGCGAGCAGTGGGGAAAGATTTTCATTGTCGCTATCATCGTCGTTGTTATCACCCACAGCTACGGCCACATCCAACTTTCTGTCCTTTTTCTTGATGCTGTGTCTTTCATGTACAATATGTAAATTATCTCGACTTATTTGTCGGCAAGGCGGATTCTTTTCCTTGCTATTAAGGTTGTTCCGATATGAATTCGCAGTATTCTTATCAGTAGATTCTACGGTCTCCATGGGCGGAGCAGAAGCCATTACGGAATTAGAATCGCTGTTTAAAACAGATAAACGGATCTGTAAAAGAAGAGTCAATTGCTGCTAAAAAAGTATAGATGATGAATGCGATTTAATTTTTACATCAGCAGCATTATCGTTATTTTTCTTGTTTTTTGATCGACGCTGGCTTCCGCTTTTGGGACTGTGCTTACTGCTAGTTTTATCTACTAGACGGTTAAGATTTTCGGCTGCTTGCATACAATCCGTCATGTCACTACCGTCATTCGACATCGTTCGTCCACTGCTTTGCGGAGGTCCATTAAGAGCTTCAATTAATGATACTGGTATATAGCCGGTTGGCAGGTGTTCACAGTTAGTCTGAAAAATTTTAAATACGATTTATTCGTGTGTTTTAATATGAATACAAAACCAACGCCTTACATCTGGTGAGTTTTGTGGTGCGATCAAATTGGAACCGGAGCCTTTTTGGACAGCTCTTATTTGAAGCAGTGCCCTAAAAGGAGCTCTACATATTGGGCAATTATTAGCCTGGTATCGAAGTGAATCGGCGCAGGAATTGCACAAACACAAATGACGACAGGGTAAAATTAATGTATCACGTATATCACTCATGCAGATTACGCATTCACTGCCATTGTCCTCAGTATCATCATCCATGGTTGGCTTATTGAGCGATTTATTTTCTATTCCATAAATTTCTTGTAGAAGATAGCATAACCCATCAACAAAAATTTTTTGCTTTAAAGCTCGTAGGGCATATGTATTATCCGAATGATGGTCTATAACACAAATAGTGGTGTGGGATTGACGACAATCTAGAAGAGGTATCCAACTGAATTAGAAATAGGCATCGATTTGTTGTATTTTCTATTAAAACACTATTACAATAGTTATTATAATACACCACAACCCTTTTCTTCACATTTCGTCAATTCATTCAAATTCCCAGTAGTTCGCTTTAACAATACCCCTTTCCCTTTTGAAGTCATTTTATCTGTCTCTTCGAAAGTGTGTGAATTGGTAATTTTTTTTTTTTTACTTTAACAATTCATAATTCGTAAATCAAAATAAAGAGTTGTGCTAATTTATCTATTCGTGCAGTTATACAAAATAGACAGTCGAAACCAGATATACCGAAGGTCTTTAGTAAATTAGTGACTACGTAATTTTCGACAGCATGGAATAGAATAGAAGTTTGTGTTATCTGGGGATAGGAAGATTGGGGTAATGGATCCTTTTTTGAAACTGATTGGATAATCGTGTACTTCTATTTTTTTAAGAATTCACCAGTTGAATAGGACTGCTAAATGGACAATGACTAAAAAAAAAGCCTAACAAGTAGTAAATTCTTAACGGTAGGATTTTTGGTAGCGTGCTCGCGCACCTGGACCGCCGAATTTCTTAGGCTCGCAGCGACGTGGGTCTCCAACCAACAGTGTTCTGTCGTATTGGATCAGAGTGTCCTTAATCTCCTTTTTGGAAGCTTCGTCTACATATTTCTGATAAAAGGCAATCAAGGCTTTAGAGATAGCTTGACGGATTGCATAGATTTGAGCCACATGACCTCCTCCACTCACTCGCACGCGAATATCAACTCCAGCAAATTTCTCCTTGCCAAGTAACAAAAGTGGTTCCTGCAGCTTGTACTGCAATACTTTTGGTTCGATGTTATTTAAGG
Organism: Microdon myrmicae; assembly: GCA_963931805.1. Classification (NCBI taxonomy): domain Eukaryota; kingdom Metazoa; phylum Arthropoda; class Insecta; order Diptera; family Syrphidae; genus Microdon; species Microdon myrmicae. The sequence continues at coordinate 160,076,660 of OZ007499.1, forward strand.
GTCGTCCATTTACCCTGAGAAGACCACGGCCACGTTTGCAATATGCAACTGCAGTTGCTGCTTTTTTTACGTCCAAAAACTTGAACAGCATGAATCGGCTCACGTCGCTTTTGCTGCATCTTGCTTCGTGATTTCGACAGGAGAAAAAAGCAAATAGAATTGCCTTCTCTATAGTATTGATGACTACAAGTGATAGGACAAATTTTTAAGGTTCTTCACCAAGACTCCTTCTATTTATGACACATTGTTGTATTTTTAATTTTTTTGTAGTTTCGGGTTAAGCAAAAACGGTGTTCCATATGCGCTTTAATCATTCCTTGTCCCCCCGAATTTCATTCTGTTTTGCTCTGTTTTGTTCGTGTACCAAAGCTTAGCTTATAACACCTGAACGACTTCCTGAACTCACAATTGAACTACATAATATTGTAGCGAGCTTAGGGTTCGCTGGATTAATTATTTTAATAAATAAGAGCCGTTAAATCGATTCTCTTTGCAAACACTTTATTAGCCGGTTAATAACAACCCTTTCTTGATACTTGGCTTCTTTACTTATCGCTTCCGTGCTTATCGCGTGTTTGACTGCTTACTGCATACTTCTTCCTTTCTGATCTGCGTGCGACGTATTTATACCATTTGCTCATTCTGATTCCGTGTTTTGTTTCCGTCCGTTCCACAGCCTCGAATTTTCTACGGCTCATAGTCTCTAGTTTTCCAGTACTTTCTAGAATATTCTAGTACTTTGTTGGGGACTTTCTATAATAATCTAGTACTGATTGTCATATGCGTCACAATATTTAAGTTTTAATTTAATATAAAACAAAAAATTTGGTGTTGTGGCAGTTTCCTATTGAGGAAATGTAACGACTGTCGTAATTTTTACGTGTTTTCTTGGATCCTTCCGTGGTGGCAGCGGTGGAAAATGTTGTTACAATATTTAAATAACTTTAATTTACTTGGTGGTGCTACAAGTGAAGATCGTCGCTCCATGGGAATTGATCACCAATCCCGTGGTCTGTGATCTGACGACTCCGCCAGGAAAACTTTGTTTTTTCAATTTTAACTAATTATCTGACTTTATCTTCGTGTGGCGATCCTACATGTTACTGCAAGGCGGCGTCTCGGTAATGTCAGGAGTACGGATCGCCCATCAAATTAATGGACTGTATTTAGTACTGTCTGGCGCAAGACTAATGACCCTGCCCAGAAAAAATAAATCATTATGGAAAATTTAACAAGCCTCAGGACTTGCTAAATAAGGCCAAGACCGGTTCCCGGTTGTAGTGCCGATGATGATGATGATTTAGTACTGTATTTATATTATTTTATTTAGAATTCCAGTTTATTTTACTATTTAACGTTACTTCAACCTGTGATCTCTTTACAATGGGAATCCTGTTGCTGGAATGTCCCACCCACACCGGACGCGCCTCCCTTTATATAGGCTAGTCACGTCCCTACTCGTTTGTCAACGCCGGAGTCTGATATTTAAACAAACAGCTGGCTCGTGCGTTCACTTGTATGCATCGAGCAGCTGGCTCGGGCGTTTAGTCGTGTCCGTGCCGCCCTTAGCCTCGTATGTTACATCGCCAACACTACCAGACCTCTTTTAGGTTTTATCTTTTAACTAAAACACACTCGGTACTTTTTATAGGTAATCTCTTTATTTATCGTAGTATCTTTTCCTTGGCTTTTTTATTTTTTTATTTTCATAAACCACCGACAACACCGTTTTGAAACCAATGACTCCCACAACAATTTTAAAATAATGAGTTTTGCAACGGATTGAATAACAAGACAATTACTATTACTTTCAATTTTGCCCATTCAATATCGTTTTATATCGTTTACAAAGTCGCCCCCACTTTTCCGTTGACCAGTTCATTGAATGTGTTAAGGCTCTCGCTGGTTTCAATCCTATTCACTGGACATGCAGGTGCACGTGGAAAACCAACGGTGGGCTTGGTGGGAAAGGGTGATTGTGTGTATGTAAGTGTTTTTGTTTTCAACTTTTGGCTTTGACTCTCGTGTAGAGAATTGTTTAATTCTTCGATTGAAGAATTATGATGTGTTGTGAGAAAAGGGGATTAAGAGGGTTGGAAAATATATATGTGTATATTTTCACTGTAAATTGCGACTATTCATAAATGAATAGCCTGTATTTTTCGTGTACAAACGAAATATATCCTTTCCTGAAAGTTGATCAGGTTTGAAGACATTTTGTTCTTTGGAAATCCTTTTGGCTTCACCCATTGAACATTTATTGGTGGTTTTTATCGCTGGTATTTCTTTGGCTTGAATATACGAGGGACAGACATTGGCTGCAGTAGAATGGGGGAGCGAAAACTTATTGCACATAGTGCGACTGCAATTTTCAGGTATATTTGGTTGGAGGTTGCATTTCTTACCCGTTGTGGTTTTGTGGTATGGCCGAGTCGTTGGCAGTTGCGACTTCTCGTAGGGTTGGGGATGTATTTGGTAACCTTTGCTTTGTACAAACTACAGATTTCGATGGCTCGCCGAGGTCGAAAGTAAATAGCATTAGGCCCGATGGTCGTTGGAATTTATTTTCATTTCTTTTTGTGAATATTTACAGTTGCGTTATTTGCGTTTGTATTTCCTTGATTATTTCGGATTCATGATAGTTTATCAAAAAGGGAGCGTTAAATATACCCTTGGACTCGTTCAATTCATCGTGAAGCTTCACAATAACAGGGAACATATCGCCTGAATTAGTTGCCTTTAGAAACCGTTTCCAGATTTTTGTCGAGTTAACTCTCACTAATAAGTTTCCGTCGCGTAAGATTGTAATTTGTTCGTATTCTCGGCAAATATCTTCTATGACTTGTATGGTTGCGAATGGATTAAGCAACAAGATAGGTTTGACACTTGCTTTGGCAGTGATAATTAAGAATTTCGGATTTTTCTACTGATGTTATTGGCAAATTTGGAAGATTCTCCTCGGTTCTCGGAAGGGTTCCTTTTATTTTCTTTTTACATATTTCGAAATCCAGGTTTTCGGCAAGATCCTGAAATATGTCATCACTCATATTTGGGGCGCAGGTATTTTACCACCATTATTGTTCACTGGTCTTTTTCTAGTCACTGTCTCTGACACTGTTTACAATACTAAACACGGCGCTAAAAAAATTATTGTATTGTTCAGATATTTGGTATACCTGCTTGGTCGCGTAATAGGTAAAGACAATTGGAATGAAAAATGAACGAAAGAAAGGACGATCCGTACCATTTGAAGGTTAGTTGGTGAACGAAAAAGAAAAAAAAAACGTATTTTACAATAGTCACTCCAACGCATTTTTTATTTATATATTAGCTTAAGACATACGTGCCAGTCGATTTACATCGTGTTTTGCTTTGAGATTGTTTCAAACATTTTTTTATTATTAGGTTGGGTAATGTGTATTCAGGTCCATTCTGTTTAATTGGTTTTAAAATTAACTTTAAAACGGTTAGCTGCATCTAGAAATTATTCTTCTATTTTGATAGACATCAGCTAACAGTTTTATTGAGATTAGTGCGTTATGTTAAAAGTTATTGCAAAATATAACTGAGTGAAATTACGGAAGAAATATCTACTTTTTAAAATTATACCACGTTAATGAGAAGAAAGGCCGCCGCTCAGTAGAAACCTTGATATGATGCGGGGGCTTAAACTACAATGAATCACTCAGGCTATGCTGACGGAAGCATACGCTTTCAGTGGGACCACCCATGTCAGACAGGCCAGCTAGGAGTAACACACAAAGATCTACCACCCCTAACCCGGGGTGCTACGCGTCACCGTGCCCATTGGATGGTTTGCAGCCAGGGATATACCGGCTATATTACCTATAACGGCGCCTCTCTGACACCGGGTCGAATCAGAGCAGTAAGCAGACCTTACCATATCAAAGTGGGGCTCTGATATGGCGGACTATTTGAAACCCCAAGACTCGTGGGAACAGAAATGAATGATAAAAAAACAGTCACACGATAAACCCGGTAGGCGTAGGTGTGATGTGCCGACACTACCATAAGGGAACAAGTCATCAAGAAAACACCAACTCGGCAAAAAGAAGACGTAGGGAAAAACGGAAAAATCGGGATATACGCGTCGACACGTGGAATGTTCGAACATTATATAAACCAGGCGCGATACAGACGGTCATAGAACACGCGAAACAATATAAAATGGACATCGTCGCGCTTCAGGAAGTCCAACTCCCACATCAAGTAATCGTAACCAACGGGTTTACACTGGTGTGTGGAGGTACCGATACACATAACCTCGGAACCGGCTTCATCATAAGCAAGAAGATTACGCCCCATGTAAAAGATGTGCAATTTATTAATGACGGAATGTCGGTGCTAAAAATACAGGGACCATGGTACAATTATGTATTTATAAACATACACGCCCCAACATAACCTACCAACGAAGAAACGAAGGACACTGTCTACGAGACCCTAGAGGAACTATTTGATGGGATCTCATCATACGATGTAAAAATCCTCCTCGGGGATCTCAACGTGAGAATTGGAAAGGAAGATATCTTTCAACCAACTATAGGTAAAGAAAGCCTACACGACGTTTCAAATGATAATGGAATTCGAATTAACACGTTCGCAGCGTCAAAAGATCTGGTAGTGAAAAGCACGATGTTCAAGCACAAGCAAATCCATAAAGCCACGTGGATATCACCCGACGGCTTAACGCGTAACCAAATAGACCGCTTCCTCATAGACAAAAGACACCACTTGAATATTCTTGACGTAAGATCATAAAGAGGAGCAGATTGTGACTTTGATCATCTTCTAGTGATGGGCAAAATCAGGAGTCGCCTCGCAGCAATCCCACATGGGCAGTCACGGGAGACGAGCAAAAAGTTCGACATTGATAAACTAAAAGACCTGCGCAAAAGGGCTGATTATCAAGACGAACTAACGAATAGATTTAGCATCCTAGAGAATGGGAGCAGTGGGGAAGAGGAAGCCAATAGTGTGGACACTAAATGGGCATGGACCAGAGACACAATCAAACAGCCCAAAAGTTATTAGGATTTATGAAAACAAATAAGTCCAAACCTTGGTTTGACGATGACTGCAAGGCGACAATCGAAGAACGTAAACGCATCAAAGTGATCCACTTAGAAAGATATGATGAAATCAACGCAGAAAGATACTCGACGATTTGGAGAGAGATAATGAGACTTTTCAAACACAAACAACGCGAATAGGAGAAGACTCGGATAGAGAGAATCCGAAAAAATTCCAGAGCAAAGAACATCAGAGGTATGTATGCCGGCATAAATTCAAATAGAAGTGGCTAGCGAGGGAGAGCCAAAAAAATTCCAGACAAACGACTCTCTGTCTGGTCACAGAAACAAACAATATCGTGACAAGATAGAAGCAGTACTTTGAAAACGTCATCAACCACAAATAAACGAACCAGACGTACATACAACCGAGCCTCAGATCCAAGAGCTCTCTTTCAACGAAGTTGTAGACGCAATAAATCGGTTGAAAACAACAAGGATCCCGGAGCCGACTGCATACCGACAGAGCTTATGGGGTATGGGGGAGAGGCAACCCCTCGAAAGATTCACCAACTCATCAAAACAATATGGGTTAAGGAAATCACTCCGGGAGAATGGAAAACCTCAATAGTCGTCCACATTTTCAAAAAAGGCGACAGATAAATACTAACAAATGACAAAATACTAACAAATGTCATACTGGCGAGAATCACACCGTACGTAGAAAAATAGGTACTGGGAGACTAACAGTGCGGATTCCGTAGGAACCGGCCAACAAACGACCAAATGTTCACAATAAGGCAACTGCTGGAAAAGAGGGAATACTTAGAGACGGTTCACCAACTGTTCGTTGACTTTAAAAAAGCCTACGAGTCAGTCGCAAGGCAAAGACTTTACTATATTGTAGTTGAGCTCGGAATCCCGAAAAAATAAGCTGGCCTCATTCCAATCTGCATGAACGAAAACAAAGCGCAGGTTAGAATAGAAAACCACCCCTCAGAACCATTTTAAATCAGGGACGGACTAAAACAGAGGGATGGCCTCTCGCCATGTGTTTTTAACCTTGTGCTCGAGTATGTCATCAGAAAGGTACAAGACGACAACATGGCCGGATCATCCCTGAACATAGAAGTGCTCGCATATGCGGATGACATCGCCGTTTTGGGCGATAATCTAGAAACTGTAAGTAAAAACTGTGAAATCATCATGCAAGTGGCAGAGGCCTAGAAATAAATGAAGACAAAACAAAATATATGATTACGGCGAGAGCAGGTAGACCTCAGGGAACAGATATAAACCTCAGAGGCAAGATATTTGAAAAAGTTAAAGAATTTAAATATCTGGCCACTAACGAAATGTCGAAGGAAATTAACAAAAGACTATATTCCGGCAACGCCATTTGGCACACGGTCAGTAAACTGGGGAAATCCAAACTGCTATCACGTAATATAAATCTCCGTGTTTATAAAACCATAATCATGCCGATTGTTCTATACGGATGCGAAACATGGGCTCTCCAAAACTGGAAGAAAAAGTTTTAAGGAGGAAACAATGGAGGAAACTCCACAACCACGAAAAGGAAGAGCTATACCGCAAACCTACAATATCGAGAGTAATCAGGACGCGAAGATTAAGATGAACCGGACATGTGGCGAGAATGGGCAACGGACCGTGCGTAGAATCCTTGACGTTAGACCAACGGAAAGAGACCAGTAGACGACCGCCACGGAGATGGAAGGACAATTTTGACCCTGAGGGAATCGGATCAGATTGGTCAAGCGTGGAAGGAGAGTGCACAGGACAGGGAACGATGGCACAGCCGAGTCGGTGAGGTCATGAACTTCCGGGTTCTTATAGGCCAATGAATAGTAAATGTAGTAAGTAAAACGTGTCAGGGTTTACTGGACCAGTGTTCAGCTCCCAAGTGGATTTTAATATGCTAGATTTTAACATGTTAATTCATGAGGTTCCGTCCGTTTCAGCCTTCTCAATTCGTGGCCGATATCCAAGGGCTGGATAGTTTTTACGTTCGTATGTTTATGTAGGTGTCCTTTCGTTCTTGACAGCATATTCTTTTATAACTTCATTAATACATTTGATCTCAAGGAAATGCGGGATATGGCTTTAAGAAATGTTCATTGGAGACACTATGCCTCTTAAAATGTCGCTTACTTTGGAGGAATCAAAATATATTTTACCGATTCATTGATTTGAGTTGTTTTCATTGGCAAAATGTAATGAAAATGATGAATGATAAAAATTAGTCAAAAGTATTGACGTGTGAAACACAACCGAAAAAAAAGAGAATGCTCCGGAAAGGAATGGAAGGATTTCGCTCGCTGCACTATACTCGGGCATAGATCTTCTTCGCACTGCACTTAGCACATATACTCAGACGAACGTGTGCTGAGATTTATCTTACTTTACTTATTCCAAATCAAACTATTAGCATGAACCCACAAGTGTCATTGGGTATCTTGTAATTGTTTAATACACCCACTATCGAAATCAGTAATAAGGATTTGGAGACAGAATCACAAGTGCTGCCACACTGGCGGCTAAATTGAAACTACTAACGATATAAATTAATTTTCAATAAGATAAGCAAGTGCGAGTTCCGTACAGCATGTATCTTATTTGAATAGATTTATTCCGTTTAATATAATAATAACAAATTATGTAATAATGCGAACTTCAAATGTGTTTGTTCACTTAATAAACATATTTCTGGCTGTTTTCTACGCTTTGACGTTATCATCATCGTCTTCAAAAGGATTCAAATTACTGTCATATGTTTCGAAAGGGTTTTTGGTATCAGTGCTGGTTTTCATGACTTGCGATGTCGACGTTGTGGTCGATGTTTCGTTGAAGGGGTTCTTTGATTCATCGTATTTAATCTTGGTAAAGGTGGCTTGCTGCTTCAACATTTCACTCTCGTTTCTTGGCATTCGGCCACTCCAGTTGTATGTGTTCGGGTTTTCGATTTGTATTGGCCCCTCGCTTTTAGTCATTTTTGAACTCCAATCATATTCCAAACTGTTGTCAGATGAAGTATTTTTATTGAGTCCCTTCTGTTCATCCACTATAAAAATTTGGTTTAACATTCCGCGACCGAAGTATCCCGAAAGCACGTGCAACATGTCATTCGAATGATTCAGCAGCCTATGGAATGTTTCGTGTTCATCTTGAGATTCCTGTTGCGTTCGAAGCATCTCAGTTAATTGGAAATTTTTCGTACTACATATACTGCAATCTTTTTCCGTTTCTGAATAAGTGCGCACGCAGTCCTGATGAAACGCATGTTGGCAGAGGAAATAGACCGCAGGAAGACATAAAGGTTGGGTACAAGCATCGCATATTGTATTGCGGAACTCAATTGGGTTTGCTGCGAAATTCTTGAGTAATTCTTGCAGTGACTTCAAATTGGATTCCAAATTTTGCACATCCTTTTCTTCCTGGGTGACGGCTGCAGTTTCTTTATGAAATACTTGGGTGTAGTAGTCTTTAACATGCGAAATTTTGGGCCCATTTTCTACGGCCAAGCACTGTAATATTTGCAAGGGCGACTGCAATTTTTCACTTGTTATCACATTTAAAATGTGCATGAGGACATTGGCTGGGGTTTCGGGGTCATTGTGCAATTCATTCAGGGATTGAATCCACAAGTACGGTTGAAATTGGCCCAAGTTTTTGCAGCAATTGAGCAGACTGCTATAATCCTTATTTTGCACATAGTAGCGAATAGTTAAGTTATAAAGCTGGTCTTCCTCGTAGAGGTACAAAATCCCAGCCCAAAATTTTGCCATGAGACAAAGTATTAGAGCTTGTTCCTTGTTGTATTTCTGTCGGTATGTTTTAATTGAATCTAGTACCTCGTTTTCCGTGCAATCGCCTTTCGCCCAACGCTTCAGCTGCAGTTCGAGATAAGTATTATAGAGAGTTGGTGAATACTCTTCCATTGGATTCCTTATTAATTTGTCAAGAAATTTATATAGTAGATCGTCTTTGCCTCCAAACATTGGGATAAACTGTTCAGGAGCGATACTTTCAGTGGTTTTTGGGTCTTCGAGATCTTCAATTGAGTTAGAAATCACTTGGTTACTGCACAAATGTGAGAGCAGTTCCGTTGTGTTTTCAGCAGCATGGCTCATTAAAACCAATCCATACTTTTGGAAGAAATACAATATGTCGCTTTTTGTCAGCTTTGATAAGCTCTTCAGCATTGCCTTAGGATCCTGGATTTGCTTAAACATCATACTTAAGTTATATTCGTTCTTTCGGTCTCCCTGTAACGTTGTAGAATGGTGACTGCGAATAACCATGTTTATATCGAACATGAACTCATTCATGTCTTCGTTATTAATAAACAATTCATCTAATTTGTTCGGCAGATCTAATCGAGTGTAGCAATTCATTAGGAGTGTTGTATGCTGCGGTGATGCTTTCTTTTCCTCGTGCAGGGCTTGCAGGTATTTGACCAGGAATTTTATGTGACGTGAATCTATAAACTTCATTATAATGTAGGATGGCTCAACGAATCCGATAGATTTGATATATTTTTCTACTGATCCGCTGTAGTCACCTTTCAAATACAGGTGATCACCGTATTGTTTATATATTTCTGCTAAATCTGCATGTTCAAATTTTTCTTCTTTGGTAATGCGCAATGCAATATCGTAAAGATTTTTTTTGAAGAGCATATTTAATTTACTGTGGATATCTTTTTCAACTAGATGGTATATTTGTTTCTCTGTTGTCAGGATGAGGCAAGTACCGGATGCATTAAGAATTGCAATAACAGGATCGACGGGTGCTTGAAAAACGATAAACTTGTTTTGAATGTCGATCACAATCAGGATGAATTCTTTTTGGGAATGCACTACATTTTTTGTTGACTTCATTACAATGACTAGATAATTGGGGAACCATTCAATGAAATGTTTTTGACCTTCCAGTGCATAACAAGGGCCTCGTCCATCACTGGTGTAACAGTAAACAGCATCATCGCGGCCAATCATAAAATAATCCTCATTGGGGCCCTTCGTTTGGAGTGCATGACATCGAGCTGGGGCGTGTGTTGAGTCTAGCACGACCTTTGTTTCTCTATCATTATCATGCAATATGAATAGGTATACACCATGATCAGAGCACACAAACATATGTCGTTGTTTTCCTTGGTCTTTAAAGGAAATTCCCGAAATAGGACGAGTGCCTACTGTAAGGTTTTTAAAATTGCCAGAGAAATCACGAGTGACTGGTCCTCGAAACAAGGAAATTTCGCCGCGTTCGTATCCGATAGCTATGATAAGATGATTTCCAGAGCCGTGTGTTGCTGCAATTGCTGTTGGGGTTTGAATAATTGTCCTCGCGGAGCCCAAATTTGTTGCACCATTCCGTTTTGTTACCTTTGAGAGATCCCATACCTTTAAAAGAGGTGGATCTGCAATGTCACGTCGGGATATAGTCACTAAGAAGTTATTTCTTGTAGACAGTGAACATAATATGATAGGAGCATTGTGTGCTTGAAACGATAACGAATCCCACCCGCGATAGAAGATATGAACCATGCCGTTGGCATCGCACACAATTTTCTGGCTCGAGTGACTTATGCACGACGTGATATCTGCCTCAGCGATGGTCTCAGCGACCTTTCCTTTGTCAACATTGTGCACAAGATTGAAGAAATCGAACTTCTTCCACTCAAGTATAGCCATTTCACTGAAGTGTTTTATGTAATTGCTCTGCAAATTATTTAAACGTTAAATATTTTCCAAACTCCGCCTTAAATTACACTAATTGGGCACTGGATAAATTTTAATACCAACATGTCAGTCGAATGCTCCAACATAAATTGAATAAGTAATATTTGACACAAGCAATTTTCAGCAGTGCTTCCCAAACTGCACACAACTATCAAATGGTTAATGATAAGGTAGTGTGGACGTGTTACTGCACATAAATGCATTACTTTAATATAGCTATTTAGTTTTCAATTAACATATATTAAACCTGATTAGCAACAATATTGAGGTGTACAACTTAATCTAAAATATTAGAGGTTTTCACGTTTATTTAGAGAATACAATTTTTTTTAGTTTTAGTTCTCTTAACAGCTAAGAATGTCGTTTCGTTTTTTTAAATTATATTTTTGCTAGGAAAATAAATCGTCACGTATTTTAAGTATAATTAATATATATATATATATATATATATATATATATATATATATCTATCTATCTATCTATATATATATATATATATATATATATATATATATATATATATATATATATATATATATATATATATATACATATATATATACATATATATATACATATATATATACATCCCCAGCTTGGTAGAACCCTTGACGTGGTGCGGGGGCTTAAACTACAATGCATCACTCAGGCTATGCTGACGGACATACGCTTCCAGTAGGTCCACCCATGTCAGAAAGGCTAGCGAGGAGTAACACACAAAGATCTACCACCCCTAATCCAGGGTGTTACGCGTCACCGTGCTCATTGGATGGTTTGCAGCCAGGGGTATACCGGCTATATTACCTATAACGGCGCCTCTCTGACACCGGGTCGAATCAGAGCAGTAAGCAGACCTTACCATATCAAAGAGGGGCTCTGATATGGCGGAATATTTGAAACCCCAAGACTCGTGGGAACAAAAATGAATAATCAATATACAAAAAACAATTCCACGAAAAACCCGGTAGGCGTAGATGTGATGAGCCGACACTAACATAAGGGAACAAATCATCAAGAAAACACCGACTCGGCAAAAAGAAGTTGTAGAAAAAAACGGAAAAGGCGGGATATACGCGTCGGCACGTGGAACGTGCGAACGTTATATAAACCAGGGGCGATACAGGCGGTCGTAGGAAACGCGAAACAATATAAAATGGACATCGTCGCGCTTCAGGAAGTCCGACTTCCATATCAAGTAATCGAAACCAACGGGTTTACACTGGCATGTAGAGGTACCGATACACATAACCTCGGAACCGGCTTCATCATAAGCAATAAGATTACGCCCCATGTAAAAGATGTGCAATTTATTAATGACCGAATGTCGGTGCTAAAAATACAGGGACCATGGTACAATTATGTATTTATAAACATACACACCCCAACATAATCTACCGACGAAGAAATGAAGGACACCTTCTACGAGACTCTAGAGGAAGTATTCGATGGGACCTCATCATTCGATGTTAAAATCCTCCTCGTGGACCTCAATGCAAAAATTGGAAAGGAAGATATCTTCCAACTAACAATAGGTAAAGAGAGCCTACACGACGTCTCAAATGATAATGGAATTCGAAATTAACACGTTCGCAGCTTCAAAAAATCTGGTAGTGAAAAGCACGATGTTCAAGCACAAGCAAATCCGTAAAACCGTATGGATATCACCCGACGACGTAACGCGTAACTAAATAGACCACTTCCTCATAGACAAAAGACACCACTCGAATATCCTTGACGTAAGTCATATAGAGGAGCAGATTGCGACTCTGATCATCTTCCAGTGATGGGCAAAATTAGGAGTCGGTTCGCAGCACACCCACATGGGCAGTAATGGGAGACGAGCAAAAAGTTCGACATTGATAAACTAAAAGACCCGCGCTAAAGGGCTGATTATCAAGACGCACTAGCGAATAGATTTAGCATCCTAGAAAATGGGAGCAGTGGGGAAGACGAAACCAATAATGTGGACACTAAATGGAGATCGATCAGACACAATCAAACAAATAGCCTAAAAGGTATTAGGATTTAAGAAAACAAATAAGTCCAAACCTTGGTTTGACGATGAGTGCAGGGCGAAGATCGAAGAACGTAAACGCCTCAGAGAGATTCATTTAGAAAGGTATGATGAAGTCAACACAGAAAGATACGCGACAATTCGGAAGGAGACAACGAAACCTTTCAAACGCAAAAAACGCGAATGGGAGAAGACTCGGATCGAAAAAATACTAGAAAATGTCAGAGTAAAGAACATCAGAGGTATGTTTGTCGGCATAATTTCAATTAGAAATGACTACCGAGGGAGAGTCAAAGTAATTCGAGACACAAACAGCTGTCTGTCTGGTCACAGAAATAAATAATATCGTCACAAGATGGAAGCAGCACTTTGAAAACCTGCTCAATGTGCGCACACATCAATCACAAATAAACACACCAGACGTACATACAGCCGAGACTCAGATCCCAGAGCCCTGTTTCAAGGAAGTTGTAGACCCAATAAAACGATTGAAAAACAACAAGACTCCCGGAGTAGACTGCACACCGACAGAGCTTCTGAAGCACGGAGGAGAGGCAAGCGCTCGAAAGGTCCACCAACGCACCAAAACAATATGGGATAAGGAAGTCACTCCAGAAGAATGGAAAACCTGAATAGTCGTCCCCATTTTCAAAAAAGGTGACAAATCTGACTGCGAAAACTACAGAGGAATATCATTGCTCCCAATCACATACAAAATACTAACAAATGTCATACTGGCGAGAATCACACCGTACGCAGAAGAAATACTGGGAGACTACCAATGCGGATTCCGTAGGAAGCGGTCAACAAGCGACCAAATGTTCACAGTAGGGCAACGGTTGGAAAAGAAGTAAGAATACGGAGAGATGGTTCACCAGCTGTTCGTTGACTTCAAAAAAGCCTACGAGTCAGTCGCAAGGCAAACACTCTACCATATTGTAGTTCAGCTGGGAATCCCGAAAAAATATGCCGCCCTCATTCAAATTGGCATGAACAAAAACAAAGGGCGAGTTAGGATCGAAAACCACCTCTCAGAACCATTTGTAATCCGGGACGGACTAAAGCAGGGGATGGTCTCTCACCGTGTCTTTTTAACCTTGTGCTCAAATATGTCATCAGAAAGGTACAAGACGACAACATGGCCGGATCATCCCTGAACGGGGTCATAGAAGTGCTCGCATATGCGGATGACATCGCCGTTTTGGGCGATAATCTAGAAACTGTGAGTAAAAACAGTGAAATCTTTATGCAAGCAGCAGAAGAGATGGATCTAGAAATAAATGAAGACAAAACAAAATATATGATTACCGAGAGAGAGAGCAGGTGGACCCCAGGGAACACATATAAATGTCGGAGGAAAGACATTTGAAAAAAAGTTAAGGAATTTAAATATCTGGGAACAATACTGTCGGCCAGTAACGAAATGTCGAAGGAAATTAACAACCGCCTACAGTCCGGCAACGCTAGTTGGCACGCAGTCAGTAAACTGCTGAAATCCGAACGGCTATCACGTAACATAAAGCTCCGTGTCTATAGAACCACAATCATGCCGATTGTTTTATACGGATGCGAAACATGGGCTCTCACACAACGGGAAGAAAACAAATTCCGCATATTCGAGAAAAAAAGTTTTAATAGGTATTTTTGGTGGTAAATATGACGAGGAGGCAGGACAATGGAGGAGACTCCACAACCACGAACTGGAAGAGATATACCGCAAACCTACAATCGTGAGAGTAATCAGGTCGCGAAGATGAAGATGGGCCGGACCTGGGCGCAAATGGGCAACGATAGGACCGTACGTAGAATTCTTGACGGTAGACCAACGGGAAAGAGACCGACAGGACAGCCGCAACGGAGATGGGAGGACAATGTTAAGTTTCACCAAGGACAACAATTTCAGAAGCTGGGTGGTTGATCTGTATCCAGTCGACGGTATGTGAATGATGTTCGATAAATGCCGCCGGTCGACCGTCATTCGGGGAGCGGTAAAGACAACAAAGAAATTTAACAGAATTCCTCAGTACGGTCCTCAACCATATGATGTCCATATTATTGGGTTCCAACGCCTCCATCATCTGGCAAGCCAGATCGGACCGCGCGAAAACCCAGACTCCGTCCTTAAAACGAAATCTCGAATGTAAGTCGTATCCTGAGCAACGAAGATATGTCGAATCAGTTGACGAATCGACCTGGGTCTCAGTTAGGGAAAGGATATCAGGTTTCGTTGTTTGCAAATATTGGTGGATGGCGTTTACATTCGTATTGGTGAAACCGATGCCCCTGATGTTACAAAATGCCGTCACCATTCGAGCGTGGGCAGAACCTCGAGAGCGAGCCCGGTTATGCGATGACGAACCTCTTAAAGTTTGGTTATTTATCATGATATCTGCATGATGTTCCCCCTGACATAGTCCCCCCGGAGATCCGAATGGGAGACTAGTTTACCTCCGGAATTATTTATATCAGAAGGTACCATCATGACTTATCTCCGTGTCAGTCCGGGCCATCAGCCACACATCCCAAACACCGTCGAAGATTTCTCTCGACTATATCGCGGTGTATACAGCGTGACGGGGTGGTATCTCACCTTAGGACCGACTACCACCTAAACCAACATTTTCTCAAACCGGTCCATCAGCCAAGCTCCAAAAGTAATAGTAATCATAATTAAGACTATTTTCCCGAGCATAATTATTAGTATTGCTTTTTACGTCTATATAATCAATTTTTTTTATACAATACATCGCGCATATTAAGCAATTGTTAGCGACACGTCGCTTCAACTAATTTTAAACACATAATACGCATTTTGCGAAGTAGGGAAGAACGTGACTCGAACTCAGAACGTTAGAACCAAACGGATCAACGGATTAAACCACAATCTCGTGTAGACGAGGATCTTTCAACTCACTATTTAAGTTGTAGATTGCTATATTAATGGTAAGGTATATTTTGATGGTTTTTTGATTCTCTTTTAGTGCTGTGCTCTTCAATATGGTTGTGTAAAACTTATTGAAACGCCACAAAGCTTGAGATGTGTATCGTGATTGAAATGTTATGGGATTCAAAGAAGAATCACCGACAAAATACTCCGCCAGAAGTGAAGGGGGACATATTGAAGAATACTCTTATTGCCGTTCAAGAAAATGACGTATTCCAGACGAAAGATAAGAATGTCCAGAATGCTGGGGAGATCATTGGTTCTTCGGATGTCCTAAGTTCAAGACGGTCGATATTAATCACCATACGAGATGGTGAAATACGCAGTGCACTGCTTCAAATGTCTTCAATGCCGGCATTTAATATTGATCTGTAGAACGCCAATTTGTAAAGAGTAGGCGAAAAAGAATCGCACAATTCTGCATTCCGATGAGCTTCCACCATTTAGACGCCCGGATATGGTGAAGAGGGTATGGCGTTTCTAACAAAAGCAGAGCAGCACTGAAAGAAAATTAATGCATATTCGTCAGATCCGTATACCATGGCAATCCCACATCAGTTGAGTGTGCTTGAGAATGACGGACGAATTTTTCACATGCGGCCGGTAACCTGATGCTACAATGCTTCGCTCCTTACCTATTTTATCGATCGATCGAATTCGTACACGCGGCAGTGATCTGATGTGTTAAAGCTTCGTTTCTGATCTTCTAGTGATTCTAACCGTCATAGCGTCGGTTCGAATCGTATTCTCTTTACTATCGTTACAAACCCTTATAACAATCAACATTGCAGTTTGTTTCGTTTAGGCGATATACCAGAAGTGTCAAGAGAGAAAGCCGGAATGCAACAGTGAGTAACCTTATTCAGTGGATGTGGTGTAGTGTCAGTGGATTCATATGGGGGGATCGTATTGATGATAGTTTATTTTAAACTTAGCCAAGCTAATAGATGATGAATGGCGCACGGCTAATAGCCTTGTCCGGAAAAACAAATTATTATGGAAAATTTAACAAGCCTCAGACTTGTTAAATAAGGCCCAGACCGTATCCCGGTTGTAGTGCCGATGATGATGTTGATGAATAGATGATGAAACGTGCTCATACTGAGTCACCTTGAAACTGAGGCCATCGGCAGCCACACTGCCCAAATATCCAAATGGTTTAGTTCTATAAAACAGTGATGTCGAAGTTGGTTTCGATAATAGAGACTTCGGGGTGCCCATTAAATAAGAAGGGTGGTCAGAAGCCAGGACGTGATTGTGGACGAGGATATACCAGAAAGACGAGTGTTAAAATCAGAGAATGAAAGTTATGCATTTTGAGAAATAAAAAAGGGAACAGATAGCAAAAGGAAGCCGAGTTGAAGGTTCCCCTTGGAGCCAAAGGAAACTTTCTGACGAAAAAAAAAAAAAAAAAAAAAAAAAAAAAAAAAAAAAAAAAAAAAAAAAAAAAAAAATATTTCGATAAAAGCCCCAGTTGCCAAACAAAAAAATTTCATCACAAATCGACAATTCCAAAGATAATGTACCGCAACCAGAAGACATTCTTCTTTGGAAAGGAATCGCTATATGCATACAAGCGAAATCTGCTGAAATCATTAAGCCTCAAGGAAAATTGCAAATGGTGTTCGTGTTCAAGATGGAAGTCTGAAATCTGGGCGTAAGCATCTTTGCAGAGACACGGATTCCTATATGTTTAAAGTAATATATATGCCGTCAACGTAACACACAATACAGTCGAAGATAAATCACTTTTTAAAAAGATTCCGACTACGATAGCATTAAAGCTATTGGTTGAACTGGGAGGAAAATGGGGTTTTTATAAAATTTCAACTGTTGAAATTGGAGTAACACTTCGAACTTTGCAGCAGATAAAAAAAAATTCTCTACTTACCTTCGTTGCCTTCATCTACAACGCAGTGAATGGCTATTGGGTACTGCTCCTTGCCCAAGGTGTACGTTAAATCATCCTCCGAAAATAATTGTGGGTTAAAGGTGTGGGACGGTTGCGAAAAATATTGATTGACACCTTTATTGTAGCGGAAAGTCTCAGACGTCAATGATTCCCTTGGCACGAAAGTGACTCCACTTGGACTAACTTCTTCTGTGCAAAAGTAGTAAATAGTTATTGCACATTTGGCGTCAGAATCGAAAATGAATTCGATGTTAAATATGTTTCCCTTGCTTACTCCACCCTCGTTGCTGGTTTTTATTATACTATCTGGAGCTCGAACAAAACGAACCGATTCTTTACGGATATTCACCAAGCTCTTTAAAGTTTTCGTGGGTTCGTTTGCCTGCGGAGGGGGGTACGGGAACTGCAATTGAGAAGAGCATTACAAAAAAATGCTATATAATAAATGAGATTCATACGGCTGTTGGTCGGGTACCCAGAAAATTTAAGTCCGCGTTCTCTCCAAATAAGTACGATTCAGGTTGTGGGGTATCGAACCGCTCTCCACCCATAATGAAATGACTTCCAAAATAGCTTCCTAGTCAACAAATATTACCGCAAGCATAAAAGTAGTCAATATGCACTTTCCACATCCAATACTTTCACATATTACCTGATTTTGGAGGATATTTATACGCGTGATTAGAGATTATATCCGATTCCTCAACTGTGGCATTTTGCCTGCTTGTTAAAGCGCCCATCACTAACAACTTAAACTTTACTGCCGATTTCAAGTTGCAACTAAGTATATTTCCACTATTTGCAACTATTCAATGCAATCACAGTTTTCTATCTGTCAAAACAGACATTGCATATATCGCATTCCCGTGTCCAGTCACTGTTCTAAAACGTATAGGGTGGCCTATACATTATTTCTTGAGGTACATTTTATTGAATTGTCAAGACCTAGTGAGTTAAGGGTCGCTAGTTTAAACAATGTTTTACATATTGACTTATATTCATGGGTACATTAAACCACCTAAAAATAGTGTTGAAATGGGTAATTAAATTTCGGTTTAACCTAATACAAATATGGTACTACTTGAAATTGTAAATGGTTACAAAGAACCATCGTTGTAAAGACTAAAACGTGCTAACCATTAATTAAATTATACGAAAACATAGAATGAATCATATTTTTAAATTTAATGTTTGTTTGGAGGGTTCGAACATTATCTTAATTAGCAATGAATTTATTTTTTGCCTTTTGTGAATTATTAAGCGTCAAACAAAAGTAGTATTGCTATATAAGGTGTTACTCCAAAATATTTAATGGAAAATTCACTTCGACTTTAATCTCACATTTTATTTAAAAAGCGGTTGTCTAATTTGTTGTAATATGCAAAAAATGCAAGTTTTATTTTTGCATTATATTCAATCAGCCACAGTTTTTGAACATTAAAATAAATAAGATGTAAAAGATATTGTTACTATTTTCAGGTACATACCACAAATTAAAAAAAAACAACCGAAATCTAAGTTATGTGGTGAAAATACAGACAGTGCAGCGAAAAAGCATAAAAATTTAGTCATATAAAATTATTAAACTAAAATTTCTGGATGTATTTTTTTTTTATCTATAGACATTTTATTACGCATTACAAGTAAAAGGAATCGAATGCATTGTTGATAGGTACGCGGTGTGCTATCTAAATAGTTTTTGAGATTTATTATAAGGATGCCGAAATGAGGGAGGATCAGCACCAAGAAACTTTTCTAAATACCGCATTCATGATTGTGGATTTACCTTTCAGTTTTTCAACAACACCTCCCCAATTAACTACCCAACATCTCTGCAACCGGTATAGATTAAAATTAATGCGGAAGTCCTTAAAAATGTAAGCTAAAAGTTTGTGCTGAAATTATCAACAATTAAGGGAAATTTGTTCATTTAAAAATGTAATATTTTCCCTATTTCCAAATTAAATAAGTAGATTTAATACCCAACTAGAACGTCTTTTAATTTACCCAAAACCTACACGAGCAAGAAGATTTTGAGGTACCCTTAAATGTCAAAGCACGACATGGGTGTAAGAGACAGGGAGGATAACGAATCAGAGTCGAATAGTTTAATACTTTTGTACGTTGGAGGAAGTAGACTGCGTTCTAACGCTTAGCCTCAAGGTGATGTACTAGCTCGTAATGCAATACCATCCATGAAATGACAAAAAGAAGTCCTTTATCGTCATGCGACTGTAACTAATAATAGCTGATGTATCAGACTAGTTATTGGCCTGTAGGAACCCGGAAGTTCATGACCTCACCGACTCGACTCCGCCATCGTTCTCTGTCCTGTGCACTTTCCTTCCACGATTGACCAACTGATCCGATCTCCTCAAGGTCAAGCCCAACATTGTCCTCCCATCTCCGTCGCGGCCGTCCGACCGATTGCTTTCCCGTTGGTCTACCGTCAAGAATTCTACACACGGTCCTATCGTTGCTCATTCGCGCTACATGTCCGGCACATCTTAATCTTCACCACTTGATTTCTCTCACCATTGTAGGTTGGCGGTATAGCTCTTCCAATTCGTGGTTGTGGAGTTTCCTCCATTGTCCTGCCTCCTCGTCATATTTACCACCAAAGATACCCATTAAAACTTTTTTTCTCAAATATGCGGAATTTGTTTTCTTCCCGTTTTGTGAGAGCCCATGTTTCGCATCCGTATAAAAAAAATGGCATGATTATGGTTCTATAGACTCGGAGCTTTATGTTACGTGACAGCAGTTTGGATTTCAGCAGTTTACTGACTGTGTGCCAACTAGCGTTGCCGGAGTGTAGTCTTTTGTTAATTTCCACCGACATTTCGTTACTGGCTGTCAGTATCGTTCCCAGAAATTTAAATTCTTTAACTTTTTCAAATAAGACGCTTGCAGAAGACGCTTGCATGATGATTTCACAGTTTTACTTACAGTTTCTAGATTATCGCCCAAAACGGCGATGTCATCCGCACATGCGAGCACTTGTGTGACCCCATTCAGAAATGATCCAGCCATGTTGTCGTCCTTTACCTTTCTGACGACATACTCGAGTACAAGGTTAAAAAGACATGGTGAGAGACCATCCCCTGTTTTAGTCCGTCCCAGACTTCAAATGGTTCTGAGATGTTGTTTTCTATTCCAACTTGCCCTTTGTTTTTGTTCATGCAAATATGAATAAGGGAGGCATATTTTTTCGGGATTCCCAGCTCAACTACAATATGGTAGAGTCGTTACCTTGCGACTGAGTCGTAGGATTTTTTGAAGTCAACGAACAGTTGGTGAACCGTCTCTCCATATTCCCACTTCTTTTCCAGCAGTTGCCTTACTGTGCACATTTGGTCGTTTGTTGGCCGGTTCCTACGGAATCCGCACAGTTTGTCTCCCAATATTGCTTCTGCGTAGGCGTGATTCGCGCCAGTATGACATTTGTTAGTATTTTGTATGTGGATGGGAGCAATGATATTCCTCTGTAGTTTTCGTAGTCAGATCTGTCGCCTCTTTTGAAAATGTGGACGACTAGTGAGGTTTTCCAATCTTCCGGAGTGACTTCCTTATCCCATATTGTTTTAGTCACTTGGTGGATGTGTGGCGGTTCCACGAACCACACAAATCACCATATGCAGAGATATGTTCGTTCCACCAAGGAACATACTCACCTATTACCAAACTTCACGTGCCCACAGACACATCTTGTATGTATGCAGTCGACTCCGGGTGCCTTGTTGATTTTCAATCGATTTATTGCGTCTACAACTTTGTTGAAAGGGAGCTCTGGGATCTGAGGCTCGGCTGAATGTACGTCTAGTGCCTTTATTTGTGGTTGATGTGTGCGCACATTGAGCAGGTTTTCAAAGTACTGCTTCAATCTTGTCACGATATTGTTTGTTTCTGTGACCTGACAGAGAGTCGTCTGTGTCTGTAATTTTTTTGGCTCTCCATCGCTAGCCATTTCTAATTGAATTTATGCCGGCATACATACCTCTAATGTTCTTTGCTCTAGAACTTTTTAGGATCTTTTCTATTCGAGTCTTCTCCTGGTCGCGTTTTTTTGCGTTTAAAGAGTGTCATTGTCTCTTTCCGAATCGTCGCGTATCTTTCTGCGTTGACTTCATCATATGGTTTGGACTTATTTGTTTTCATGAATCGTAATACCTTTTGGGCTGTTTGATTGTGTTTCTGATCCATGTCCATTTAGTGTCCACACTATTGGCTTCGTTTTCCTCACTGCTCTCATTCTCTAGGATGCTAAATCTATTCGTTAGTGCGTCTTGATAATCAGCCCTTTTGCGCATGTCTTTTAGTTTATAAATGTCGAACTTGTTGCTCGTCTCCCGTGACTGCCCATGTGAGTTTGCTGCGAGCCGACTCCTGATTTTGCCCATCACACTCGGAGTCGCAATATGCTTCTCTATATCATACGTCAAGGATATTCGAGTGGTGTCTTTTCTTTATGAGGACGTGGTCTATTTGGTTACGCGTTACGCCACCGGGTGATATCCATATGGCTTTATGAATTTGCTTGTGCTTGAACATCGTGCTTTTCACGATGAAAAGATTTTTCCATTATCTTTTGAAACGTCGTGTAGGCTTTCTTTACCTATAGTTGGTTGGAAGATATCTTCCTTTGCAATTTTCGCATTGAGGTCCCCGAGAAGGATTTTAACATCGAATGAAGAGATCCCACCAAATCGTTCCTCTAGGATCTCGTAGAAAGTGTCTTTCGTTTCTTTGTCGGTAGATTCTGTTGGGGTGTGTACGTTTATAAACACATAATTGTACCATGGGCCCTGTATTTTTAGCACCGACATTCGGTCATTAATAAATTTTACATCTTTTACATGGGGCGTAATCTTATTGGTTATGTGTATCGGTACCTCTACACGCCAGTGTAAACCCGTTGGTTTCGATTACTTGATGTGGGAGTCGGACTTCCTGAAGCGCGACGAAGTCCATTTTATATTGTTTCGCTTTTCCTGTTTTTTCCTACGTCTCCTTTTTGCCGAGTCGGTGTTTTCTTGATGATTTGTTGCCTTGTGGTAGTGTCGACTCATCACACCTACGCCTACCGGGTTTTTCGTGAGATTGAGTTTTGTATATTGATTATTCATTTCGTGGGAACAGTCGCACATATTAACGCATGTAGTTAGGTTTTTAAAAGCATGCTTATATTTTTCGCGAGAAGATTTTTTTAATTCCGGTTTTTCGTGTAATACGAGGGCAGCCTTTTATATTTCGGGATTAGAGAACAAAAACAAATATTGATCATCGAAAATCACTTTATTGTTTTTCAAAATATTCCCCATGAAGATCTATACACTTTTGCATGCGTTTGAACCAATTGTCGAAGCACTTTTGCCACTCTGATTGAGGTATCTCCAACACATGCATTCTGAATGCAGCAACCGCTTCTTCAGATGTCGAAAAACGTTGACCTCTCAGTTTGTTTTTTACGTACGGGAATAAAAAGAAGTCATTCGGTGCCAAGTCAGGACTATACGGCGGATGACCCATCATATCGATGTTTTGGGTGCTCAAAAATGCAGTTGTCGCAGCCGATGTGTGGGAGCTCACATTGTCGTGGTGAAGAGTGATCCGTCTTCGGTGGATCTTCCTGATTTCTTGGAAGACAACTGGCAAACAAATGGTTGTGTACCACTCAGAATTGACTGTTCTGCGTTGTTCTAGTGGTACGGTTGCGACATGTCCAGTTTTTCCGAAAAAACAGGCGACCATTTGCTTGGAAGTGCTTCGTGCGCGAACAACTTTTGTTGGATTTGGCTCATCTTGAAACACCCAGACAGTCGACTGCTGTTTACTTTCGGGCTCATACGCGTAAATCCACGATTCATCACCTGTCACGATGTCATAGACGTGTTTCGAAGCACCGCGACCGTATTTTTTGAGCATTTCTTTCGACCAATTGACACGAGTCTTTTTTTGGGCGATTGACAAATTGTGTGGGATACAACGCGAACAAATTTTTTTGACAGTCAAATGTTTATGCAATATTGAATGTATGCTGGTCCCAATAACGCCTAAGGTTGTCTCAATCTTACGATAGGTCACATGACGATCTTCCAATATCAGTTCGCGCACAGCATCAATGGTTTTCGGAACAACAACTGATTTTGGACGACCTTCACGAAATTCATCTTGGAGTGAA
Source organism: Microdon myrmicae (assembly GCA_963931805.1). Taxonomy (NCBI): domain Eukaryota; kingdom Metazoa; phylum Arthropoda; class Insecta; order Diptera; family Syrphidae; genus Microdon; species Microdon myrmicae. The sequence continues at coordinate 160,100,506 of OZ007499.1, forward strand.
CTACGACCACGATTGAATTCACCATACCATCGATAAACACTGGTCCTTGATGGAACTTCATCGCCAAAAATTGAATTAAGTTCATCCATGCACTGTTGCTGAGTTAATCCACGCCGAAAGTTGTAAAAAATAATCGCACGAAAATGTTGACGATTTAATTCCATTTTTGGGCCGAGATGAATCTTTTAAGTTACTGTAAACAACACAAATAACGTTCGTATGTCAAAACGTTCTGAGTGCGTATAACCTCAAAAATGTCCAACTTTACGACAGAGCTGTCAATTGCCGGATTGCAACACTAGGGTTGCCAAATCCCGAAACATAAGAGGCACCCTCGTATGCAGACATTTTTCTTTTTGAAGGAAACTGCAAAAAAGTCATAATTTTCACGTATTTGCCTTCTAACATTTTTACTTATTGATTTATTAGTCAATTTATGAAAAATTGCTAAGGAGGATGTATATATTAGTGAACAAATGCAGATTTATTAAAATTGATCGGTCATATCTTGCCTGCAGTTTGGAAAACGCCATTTCGAGAAAAACGCGCTTCAAGTTGAAGTGTCTCACACTAACATTGTGTGAATTTTCTATTGGAATTACTTCATACATTTAATAAAATAATTTATAAGTACAAAAAATGTTTTTTTGTTTTACTAATTTGCACTGGTCCCTCTAATTCCAACCGACTACAACATTTTAATAGGACAGTGAGGTTGAGTGGCTAGCAGAGGCATTTGCTACCATTTGTAGATTAACTTTTCTGTTAGAAGAATGTACGCGGTATTTAGACCCCAAAATTTATTTTCCGATCCACTTCGGACTGTGTCTGCACTCTGGAAAATTGATTCTTTACCTGGCATCTTTTGTCTCATCACATGCGTTTTAATGACTGCCTAATCTGGCTAGCTTACAAAGTGAATCAATTAAAAGCACAACTTTTAAATGACAGTGTTCCGTTTCAAAGTAAGCCACCACAACGAAATTCATTAAAAAGAAACGCTTGCAACTATATGCTTAAGGCATTGGGTGGATATTTGAGGTCCTGGTCCGCAAATCATCCTTCGCGTCGGGCGGCCGCAGGCTCTGGTACTTCTGACGACGGCTGATGTCCTCGGTGCTGGTGTCGGGGAGAACGGCGGTCGGTTGTGGCTGACTGATCTCGAGCTCCTCAGGGTCAATCGTCGTTTGCTGCGAGTGATTTCTGGGTGAGTGACATTCCTACCAATTGACCTCACATGTGGCGCGTGTCCGACAAAATTAGGGTGGAAAATCCGACGTTGGCTGTGTGCTGTGTATGAATGAGACCCACGTAGTGCCGCATCGACTCCATACCATTCAGCCGTGACTTCCGCCTCTGTGGAAGAGTGACCGAGGATGCCGTTGACTTAATTAGTCGAAAAACATTCTCCTTTGAGCCTTTGTTACGGTTTTTCGTGTAATATGCAGACATTTTTCTATTTGCAGGAAATTGCAAAAAAGTTATAATTTTCACGTATTTACCTTCTAACATTTTTACTTATTGATTTATTAGTCAATTTATGAAAAATTGCCAAGGAGAATGTATATATTAGTGAACAAATGCAGATTTATTAAAATTGATCGGTCATATCTTGCCTGCAGTTTGGAAAACGCCATTTCGAGAAAAACGCGCTTCAAGTTGAAGTGTCTCACACTAACATTGTGTGAATTTTCTATTGGAATTACTTCATACATTTAATAAAATAATTTATAAGTACAAAAAATGTTTTTTTGTTTTACTAATTTGCACTGGTCCCTCTAATTCCAACCGACTACAACATTTTAATAGGACAGTGAGGTTGAGTGGCTAGCAGAGGCATTTGCTACCATTTGTAGATTAGCTTTTCTGTTAGAAGAATGTACGCGGTATTTAGACCCCAAAATTTATTTTCCGATCCACTTCGGACTGTGTCTGCACTCGGGAAAATTGATTCATTACCTGGCATCTTTTGTCTCATCACATGCGTTTTAATGACTGCCTAATCTGGCTAGCTTACAAAGTGAATCAATTAAAAGCACAACTTTTAAATGACAGTGTTCCGTTTCAAAGTAAGCCACCACAACGAAATTCATTAAAAAGAAACGCTTGCAACTATATGCTTAAGGCAATGGGTGGATATTTGAGGTCCTGGTCCGCAAATCATCCTTCGCGTCGGGCGGCCGCAGGCTCTGGTACTTCTGACGACGGCTGATGTCCTCGGTGCTGGTGTCGGGGAGAACGACGGTCGGTTGTGGCTGACTGATCTCGAGCTCCTCGGGGTCAATCGTCGTTTGTTGCGAGTGATTTCTGGGTGAGTGACATTCCTACCAATTGACCTCACATGTGGCGCGTGTCACACAAAATTAGGGTGGAAAATCCGACGTTGGCTGTGGGTTGTGTATGAATGTCACCCACGTAGTGCCGCATCGACTCCATACCATTCAGCCGTGACTTCCGCCTCTGTGGAAGAGTGACCGAGGATGCCGTTGACTTAATTAGTCGAAAAACATTCTCCTTTGAGCCTTTGTTTACGGCGACTGCGTGGAGGTTGTGGTTTGTGCTGAGCCGCCACAACCCCCGCCCCCCTCTATTTTCTCTATTGCCATGTAGCTGTGGGGGGAGCGGATGTGTGTGGCGATTGTATGAGTGCGCTGTTGAAGAGTGGCCTCCGGGGCCAACAACATCACGAGAAAAGCGGTTGATTCTACGGCTTGCCTCAAATTCTACTCTACCAGCGACTAAAGTAAGTGCCAAAAGCGGACTATCGGCCAGCATAGCAACGGTCCGAAGGATAATAAAAAAAGTTATACTATCAAGATAAAAAAATTGAAAAAGAAACCTGTTTTGGGGCAAATACACAAGGAGCATCGAATTAATTTTGCAAGAGAACATGTCGCTGGGACCAGTGAATGGAAACGCGTTATCTTTTCGGGTGAAAAACAGTTTAACCTTGACGGTCCCGATGGTTTCAACTTTTATTTTCATTTTATCTGAGAAAGGAGGAACTTATTTTGGCAAGACATCACAGCTGTACACCAGGTGTCATAGTGTGGGGAGCTATTACCTACTATGGCACAATCGAGTTCTAGTTTTTGCCCACAACAATGAACGGAAACAACTACAAATGTTTGCTGGAACGGTCATTTCCAAAATTTAAAAACATTTTCGGACCGCTGTCTTGGATTTTCCAACAAGACAATGCCCCATCCACACTTCCAAGGATGTTAGAAGTTGGATTCAATCAGAAGACGCCATGGCCGCCCTATTTGCCGGACTTAAACACAATTGAAAACGATTGGTCATGACCAAATTTTCCTAGACTATTTAAAAAAAAAAAAGCTATGATTCTATTCCAAACCGTCTTATAGAGGTCATATGCAAAAACGGCGGGCATATTCATTATTAATGTAGAAAAACCTTATAAATAAAAGTTTTAAAACCATAAAATGTAAACATTTCATTAATTTTTTCCTTCTTTTCTAAAATTTTGCATGTGGCCTCATCCAAGTGACACACTTTTTTATACCCTTTTTAAGTAGTTTATTATTTGATCTTGGGAAATTCCAACGGTCGTTTCTTAATTACCCTTTAGTTTTATGAATTTCTTTTGGGAAAATACGTACCTATTCCCAGGTAGTATATGTTTCTGGGTACAAAATTTCCAACAGGTATAAAGAGCGAAAATCAATTGCAAAATTTGTGGCCTCATCCTAGTGATTGGGAGTGTATTTAACTTCTTTCCTCCACTAATTCCAAATCCAAACACTGCTTACATGTTTGGAGTTCTGTTCCTGAGCACACGCTTGACGCTTGGAGGGCATATGGAGGCTCACAATTAGTTTAATTAAAAACTCAGAATTAACAGTAGTTAATTGCTGCCACATAGAACACCCGTAATGGACCTTTGCCTTCTTTACAGATATTACAAGGATAGGGTCTTAGAAACGCCTACGATGGCGCTCGTAGCATCGCTAATAGTCTGTTTTTAGTAAGCATCATTCCTCGCATGGTATCTGTCAATTTTAGATTTGTTTCATGTTTCAATTTTACATGATAACTTGGGTATGAAAAAAGATATCTGCGAGATGGATCCCGCGTTTGGTCTCATCTGAGATCTTTTGGAGCGCATGTGCCCCAACCCAGATGAGTTTATGCACAGATTAGTAACTGAAGATGAAACATGGATACACCACTACACTCCTGAGACGAAAAAATAGTCAAAACAGTGGATTGTTAAAGGCGAACGGAACACAAAGAAGGCAAATACGGTGAAATCAGCTGGAAAGGTTATGGCTGGTGTGTTTTGGGATGCACCTGGTAATATTTTCATTGACTATTTGAAAAAGGTATAGACGATAACTGGGCAGTATTATGCGTCATTATTAGGTCAGCTAAATGAGAAAATAAAAGAAACTCGTCCTTATTTTCTAAAGACTTATGGACCTGGCCTCTGTCCCTTAGAAAACCATTATATCATTCCAAAGTATTCTATTTATTCTCGCGTCACAAGGCAGTTCAGTATACCTCATCTGTAATTAGTTTCAATGGTGGGCACTTTTCTATTTCAATACTCGTTTTGCTACAGATAAAGAATGTTCTGGAATCTCCTACTTATTCGAGAATTTTCAAAGCAGTACCATTTGCGACAATTTAAACAATGAATAAATAAATAAAATAAAAAAAAAATTAAATATTAAGTTTTATGTATCTCAGGTCACTGTTTCAGTGTTATAGGTTCCAGAGAATATTCAAAACAAAAGCGGCATTAAAATGAAGGCTAATCACAATGATCAATAATATTTCTTATTATTATATGGGGCTTTTTATGTTCCAGGTCGATTTGGTTGACATTTGGCAGCTATAGAGAGTGCATGGTCGATAGCAACTTATTAATAAAACATTTTATTTAAATAATTGATTTGTGCTGTTGTTTAAATAATTATGAGCGATGAGGGACATTTCGGCTTGTCTGGCTTTGTTTACAAACACAATAACTGCTATTGGAGTAGGCGGAAGGTAAACCCACACTTTATACACCAAAAACAACTACACTCTCGTAGAGTAAGTGCTTGATGTGCCATATGGATGGCATCATTTGCCCTATTTCTTTGAGGACGCGAGGCAAACCTTTAGCAGTTATTGTGATCGCTATCGACAGATGTTGCTAAACTTTCTTTTGGCTGAATTAGATCAATTCGTTCTACAGAACACGACTGGTTCCAACGAAAGGCGCCACCTCACACATTGCCCGTGCGTGACGTAAATTTTACGAGAAAAATTCGCCGGTCGAATAATGTTAAAAATATCGATCGGTGTTAAATTCTGTGATGTGCCGTGGTGTGAGTGGAGTGTATTTTGCACTTTTGTAAAAACTTCTAATGGCTGGCGTAGTATTAGAAACTCTCTGTAGATTTTCTGTGGTTGTCGGAACACGACTCCAACTCTTCTTCACAGACAATATTCGTGGACAAGTCAAATCAGTTCATTCGCCGTGGTATCTCACTAGAATTTCTTTGTCAATTGAGGACTGATACAACTTCCAGAAAGTAAATAACAAAGTCCGAATCTGAAGCTAAAAATATGTTATTACTTTAACGAGAATTTACAACGTGGGGTAGTTATTTGTTCTGCCTTAACTCGCGGATCTCCGATCATCTTCTAGTGATGGGGAAAATTGGGAGTCGACTCGCAGCAAGCCCACATGGGCAGTCACAGGAGACGAGCAAAAATGTCGACATTGATAAACTAAAAGATCTGCACAAAAGGGCTTTATATCAAGACGAAATAACGAATAGATTTAGCATCGTAGAGAATAGGAGTAGTGAGGACGAGGAAGCCAATAGTGTGGACACTAAATGAGCATCGATCAAAGACACAATCAAACAAACTGCCCAAAAGGTATTAGCATTTAAGAAAACAATTAAATCCAAAAGTACCTGTGCCACAACTTGACTCAACTCGTGGGGGAACCAACGCGAGTGCCGGATGCCCGAGGCGATTATGTGAACACCCTGGATCTAAGGATAGTGTGGAGAGGGTTAATTCAGATGTTCTCTAACCACGTGGATGGTGAGGTGGTGGGGAAAAAATCGTACACGACCGGTAGATAACGTCTTCGGCGTCTGATGGGACTAAACGCCCAAGCCAGCTGCTGATTTAAATATCAGATTCGGGCGCGGACAAGCGAACGGCGACGTGACTAGCGCGAGCCGCATCCGGTGACATTGGGACACTCCCACAATAGGATTCCCATTGCGAAGAGGTCGTGGTACAGATTGGAGTAATAAATAAAGAAAATAAAATAGAATGCTAAATAAAATAATATAAATACAGTCCATTGATTTGATAGGCGATCCGTACTCGCGACATTACCGAGACGCCGCCTTGTAGTAACAGACATTTTATTCCATTCCTAATATTAAAGAGCATGTATGCGATTAGTAAAATATAAATTATAAAATTGTATTCTGTTTAAGTTGAAGTACTCATTTGGTTGGATTATGCGATATTAGAAACATTTTGAAGATTGTTATCCATAACATCAGTGGTTCACAGGAACAATAAAAGGAAAATTAAACACTAGAGTAGATATTTTGGTATTCAATGTTTAATAATATTAAATTATTCGCCTCGGTAAAAGCATTCATGTTTTATATCAACCTGTCGCATTTACTATATAAAGTAGATATCAAATAAAATTACCACAATCTACATTTCTTTACTGGGTTCATTCGGTGCCCGACAGGACAATGAAATGCATCCGAAAACTCATCAAAATTTGCAAGTGTGCCGATTACACGGAATTTTCCTGGACAATGGATGTTTGTCTGAATTCGATTTTCTATAGCTTCCGGGCGAATAGCATTACACCAAGTTTGTGCGAATGCAAGAAAAAATAATTGGTTGTTTGTAAGATTTAAGCCTGGCATTGATTCCGACGTTTCCGCAACTTTGGAATTTATGCTCTGCCATTTTTTATAGACTTGAAAAGCTTGTCGGATTCCTCCATTGTCTGCTATATTTTCGCCCTTGGTTATCATTCCTGATATAAATTTTCCATTAACCGAATATTTCCCATATTGTTCGACGAAACAATTTTCACGTTCATTGAAACCTTTAACTGCTTCTTCACTCCACCAGGGAATCATATTACCACTAGAATCAAATTCTCGACCAATGTCATCAAATCCGTGTGTTAGTTCGTGCCCCACAAAAACTCCTATTGCTCCATAGTTCAGAGCCTTAGGAAAATGTTTGTGAAATATTGGTGGTTGTAGAATACCAACAGGGATAATTATCCTATTGTTAAGTTGCTCAAAGAAGGCGTTCACAATAGCTGGCGTTGAAGGCCACATCTCTTTGTCCACTGGTTTACCAAACCTCTTACGTCGCATTCCCGCGGCATATTTTAATAGACTCAAATCATTTTCAAACTTCTTTCCCGGTGATATCTGAATATCAGTGTACAATTCATTAAGTTGTGTTATATTTAAAATAAAGTCAGGATAGCCAACTGCTAGTTTGGTTCTATTTGCTTTTTGGCGGGCTAATACTTTAGTGTCTTCATCAATCCACATCAGACTTAACAGCACGTCTTGAAATGCTTTTTTAACATCACCCAGAAGAATGATCGTTTCATTTTTACTGTCTTCATCAAAATATCGTCGTACAAACATAGCACCAGTAGCCATTCCCATGTCCTTGTTGACTTCCTTAATACATTCCTTCCATCGAGGTAAGATTTCTTTTTGGCCAGTTAAGGCTTCTCTAAAAATCTGAACAGCTGCTCTAAAATTTTCGTCTAAGGAATCTAAAAAAGGCTGTATGCCCCTCCATATCATGTAGTTGGCTAATACTCTTGGGTCGATGTTGTTTAGAAAGTGAGAGAGATTCGCGTAATATTTATCCGCAGTCATTATAATGGTTTGATTTTGATGCAATGGCGTTTCGATTACACCTGTTAAATATGTTAGCCAATCAATGTTTGGGAAATCCACGTAAAGGTCCCTTATTGTTGTGGGCTTGTACATTTCTGTAATGTCAATACGAACTTGCATGTCGATTGTGATATTCGCTAGCTGCGTTTCAAACTCAACAATCTCATTTGCCACTTCTTCTGCTTTCTCTGGATCAGTATCTAATAGTCGGAGGACTGTAATAATAAGATTCCTATAAAACGTACTATTAGATTAGCTTTTTATACGTATATATTATACCTGTAGGCGTCCAAACGATCAATATGTTCAGATTTCAAGAAATCATCCCTATTAGTCAAACCTAGTTTCGTCTCCTCCAAATAAATTGAATAACTGGAAGAATTTTTCAAATCAATTTCAACGTCAACAGCTAATATGCAAAAATGACCAAGGAGAGAGATCTTGATAGCAACTTGAATCCAGTCGAACTTTTCTGCAGCCCAGTTGTCGTCAAGCACCGGCCATCCACCAAGCTGATCAATAAAATAGAGTAAAGGGTAAACTCCGCGTCTATTTATAGCTGTCTCATCAATACAAGTCGTAAAAAACAGTTTCGCTTTTTCCTCCGCATTAAGCTCATGATTCGGCGGAACTGGCTCGGATAAGACAAATAGCAATTCATTTAAAATATTATTACTCAAAAGCGTGAACACTGAATGTTCGGAATTATCCCTCGGGATGGGGTTCACATTTTCCCAATTTCCACAAGCGTATTCGTAGAAATCATCACAAGGGCTGACCGATGTGTTCATAAACGTCTGCATTAATTTTGATTGCTTCGAACGAACTATCTCTTCGGAGCCTTCAATCTTCCACAATAACGAATATGGCAGAGATCCATAGAACTTGTTCGAGTTCACTTTCTTGATCGCATCGGTATTAGAAACACTGTTACTGGTTTCACTGGATGCTCTGATATTGGGCAAACACGATACATTATCTATTAAAAAAATTACCACCGGATACAATATGATGTTTTTCATTTTTCTAATATTACTAAAACCTACAGGATATCCTCTAATGCGTAAAGTCTCAGTTTTACACGCGCAGACCCTTAAAAGTAAACTAGCCGAAGAAAAATGCGGACGCTGCTGTATCACTGTGAATAGATTACACCGAACAACAAATCATTATTATGAAATGAAATCGAAAATCTGTACAGATAATATTTATATATTCAGATGTTAATGTGTAGTCCAAAACTTATCAACTGCAAGTATCAAGAATTATCAATTTAAATACATTGGATGTGCTCCCAGAGCTGTTCTTCGGCAATTGAGTTCAGTAAAATGAAAGCAGCCCTGCACATACTTACAAACACTTATTGTGAAAAAATCTTGCAACAATATTTGTAATTAATCTCATCGCAATATTCAAACACAACACCAGAGGATTTGAAAGCACACACAATTAGGTCTCTATAGAAAACACAAAACACAATTGATAAACATTTCATTAAGAATAATGTTAACTTACGATTGAAAAAATTATAGTACACGGTTTTATTATCATGCGGCTCTAAGTTAATCTCAATATTGAATTGAATATTGTGCCAGTTACAAAAAAAAAAGTATTCAAACAAATACCTACCAAGAGTAGCAATAATCAATCATGTCGCGTGTTTTTACGTTGTGCAGAGTTCATATTTAATGTTGACGAGGGCTTCAAATAATAATGGGATTTTTGTTGTATAGCCATAAAAGAAAGGCAGACATAGACCGTAACTTAATTATAATTCAATAAGTCTCGTGCCTGACTAATAATACAGCTTTTTGGTAAAATTGGACTTTACTCCTCAACATAGTCTCCTTCTAGGGTGATGCACCGAATTCAATGTTTTTCTCTAACAATTCGAAACCCTTTTTTGTGGAATGATTTGCTTTGCCTTTGTCTTTGGGTTGTTGAAACAACACTTTTTTCTTCTTCATTTGTGGTCGTCTTTTGGCAATTCCTTCTTACAGACGCACCACTAACGCTATCGATAGTTCTTCCTTTCCCAAGGTAATCGATGAACCAAATACCTTGCGCATCCCAAAATACGGAAGCCACAACCATGCCAGTTGATGTTTGCGTCTTTGATCGCTTTTGAGGGCTTTCATCTGCTGCTGTCCAATCAGCTGACTTCCGTTTTGAATCCGGGGTGAAGTGATGGATTCATGTTTCATCCATTGTAACACATGTAGAAACTCCTGTTTATGGGTTTAAACAACGTTCTGAATCGTCGGCGCATTGTTGTTTTTGACTGACTGTGAGTAAAGGAATATAGCTTTTTCATTGACAAACGTTTATGCAAGATGGTAACTACAATGCCTTCTGATATTTTCAACTCCTCTGTTCTCTCAAGGAGCTCCAATTTACGATCGGTCAAAACGAGTTTGTAGACATTTATGATGTTTTCTGGAACAACGACAAAATTGTGGTGAGTAGAGTGCTCGCCATAATTAGTGCTTGTACAGCCAGGTTTTAAGTCAGAATACCACCTCGTTTGCGACGGAGCAGTGGCCGATTATCACTAAAACAGCTGTAACTTAATAAATAATCATAATAAAACATTGGCAGTTATCGTCTGAAGGTCAGAAAATTATAACGATTTATTATTAATGATGATATCTATATGTCAGGCCCGGGATTTATTGAGTGATGTGTTAATATTGAATCTAATTGTTAAGATGTTTTCTCATCTATTTGAAAAAACAACATGAGGAAAAATAATATTCGAGAATTGTTAGCGTGAGCGTGTCATGTAGAGTGACAGCTCCATCGAGCATTTTCCATTAATGACGACTGTTACCTAAAGGAGAGAACAGGTAAAAGAGCCTGTGGCGGTTCCGCAAAACCCCAATATCTACTTACCCGAAGAACCTCCGTAAATACAACCCAACCGTCATAGTTTTCTGCTAATGCAATCGCATTAGCACTTGTAAATGCTTCACGCATTAAGGGGGTATTCTGGTTTAGAATTTTTAAAAAATCGATTTTTTTCTTTTTGTATTTTCTTATAGTTTATACTTTTAAGAACATGCTGTTCAAAGGAAATTTTAAAATTCCAATAATTGGCGAAGTTACAGCTGCTTTAGCAATATTATGTCACTTGAAGCTACTATACACTGAAATTTTTAAATGCGTTTTTCTCGAAACCACCTTTTTCAACTCTATTGACACGATATCTTAAGTTCTAATGAACCGATTCACCTCAAATTTAGTATATGTTATATTATATATTATAGGCTTTTCTATTGCATGAACTATCATCATCCCCAAATTTCAATGTTAACTATTTTTAAAAAATTCGAAAAACTAAAAAAAAGTGGTACAAAAATAATTTTTCTTTTTAAGCAGTCGCCATTTTGTTAAAAAAAATTTTTTTTCAACTTTTTTTAGTTCTAGATGTTAGAATGTGTCCTAGATAGTTTGCGCGTTTCAAGAGTAATTTTCAATGCGAGGACGAGGAGCATTCCACCCGACCAAAAAAGGTCGAAGATGAACAAATGCAGAGTTTTCTCAGTGAAGACTCCTATCAGACTAAAAAGAAAACACAAACAGTAAAATTGAAGAGCGTAAAATCATTAGGATTCGTCCAAAAGCAAGGAAATTAGTTGTCGTACGAGTTGAAAAGGAGAGACGTCGAAACCTGGAGCGCCGAAAATTGTATATGAAATCCAGCCAACCAAGAACATCAACACCGAAATGAATGCCCTTGGCACCAAGGTCATATTCTGTTTCTGGTAGAATCGGAAGGGTAACATCTATCAAGTAACTAAGGAAGTTCGTGGGGTTTTTAAAACGGACGTAACTTTTCATAGTCTTATCCACCCCTCGAGGTACGTGCATTAGAACTTTTCTAAGAGCTTATGCATCGGCTTGTTGCGTTCAGAAATTCGTAGTTATGTATGGTTGTGTCCAAAGCAATTATTAGGCAATTACGAGGGTTGCCTCTTATGTTTCGGGATTTGGCAACCCTAGTGATGCAATCCGGCAATTGACAGCTCTGTCGTCAAGTTGGACATTTTTGATGTTATACGCACTCAGAACGTTTTGACATACGAGCGCTATTTGTGTTGTTTGCAGTAACTTAAAAGATTCATCTCGGCCCGAAAATGGAATTAAATCGCCAACATTTTCGTGCGATTATTTTTTACAACTTTCGGCGTGGATTAACTCAGCAACAGTGCATGGATGAACTTAATTCAATTTTTGGCGATGAAGTTCCATCAAGGACCAGTGTTTATCGATGGTATGGTGAATTCAATCGTGGTCGTAGTTCACTCCAAGATGAATTTCGTGAAGGTCGTCCAAAATCAGTTGTTGTTCCGAAAACCATAAGTGTATAGATCTTCATGGGGAATATTTTGAAAAACAATAAAGTGATTTTCGATGATCAATATTTGTTTTTGTTCTCTAATCCCGAAATATAAAAGGCAACCCTCGTACTACTGTACGAGTTCAGATTGGGCGCAAAAAGTGCTTAAGGTGTAAAAAAAAATATGTGAAGGGTTCGATGAGGGCACTGTTAGTGAGCGAACAGCTCAAAAGTGGATTCAAACCTTTTCGACTGACGATGAAACCCTTGAAGATAAACCTCAATCGGGTAGACGAACATCTCGCTACTTAAACCAACCAATGGCAACAGTAGAACATGATTCTTGTAGCCAAAGATGTCAGGAACTTGTACGATGTAAGCGATGAAATACTTCGTGTACATTTGCATCAGCTGGGAGAAAGATGAGTAAATGAGACCCCACGAAGTGACTACTGCGAACCGACCAATATTTACTCTTCCTTGTTCACCAGGAACGACCGAATTTAGATTTGTGACGAAAAGTGGACAACGTACTACAACAAAAACGATCCTACCATTGACTTTCATCAGACGATCCAATACCTTTGAATGTTAAACCTGCTCTTCATTAACGGGGTATTCTGGTCTAGAAATTTGAAAAAATCATTTTTTTTCATATTTTCAAAGCTTAACCCTCTAAGAATATGTCTTTACGAGGATTTTAGAAAATTCAAATTATTTCCGGAGGTATGGTTATTCATTCGCTGGGAAACGAGACAATGCCCGGATTGACCGCTCAGAGATACGAGCGTCTAACACATCAAAGGAGGCCAGAACTGGTGGACTGGAAGAGAGAAGCGCGAAAGATGCTTATTTCGAAGTCGAGAAAGGTCCAATGTATGCAGCAGGAATGACAGATTGAATAAACGTGAGCCTAAAATATCATTTCATGACTTCATCATCATCATCATCATCGGCACTACAACCGGGATCCGGTCTTGGCCTTATTTAACAAGTCTGAGGCTTGTTAAATTTTCCATAATAATATGTTTTCCGGGCAAGGTTATTAGCCTTGCGCCATTTCATGACTTAGACCGCGAAAAACTTTACGTGAAACTTTAAACGCGTTTTTCTCGAAACTGTCTTTTTTAAAACAATACCCACGATTTTTCAATTTCTACTGAACCGATTTACTTCAAATTTACTATATGTCTTCTTTATAGGCTTTTCTATTGCATGAACTATCCTCATCCGCAAATTTCAATGTTAACTATTTTTAAAAAATTCGAAAAACTAAAAAAATGTGGTAAAAAAATAATTTTTTTTTCAAGCAGGCGCCATTTTGTTAAAAAAAATTTTTTTTCAATTCTTTATAGTTCCAACGGTAGGGGCATTTCTGTAAATTAATAAATTTTTTTTTCAGATTGCTAGGAGGGTTGAATCGTGGGTATGGTCGCGTGCCAACTTTTTGAGATCCCCCACTTCATCAGCTGCTAACTTTTTGAATTTTGAATTTTTTACTTTCAATTTTTTTTACTGTATTTTTGAAATATTGATAAACATCCTATAAAAAAATGAATAGTAAAAATATTGATTGTTTTTTTTTACAGCACTTCAAAAATTGCGTTAAATTGGTGCGTCTAGACCAGAATACCCCCTTAAGTCATCAAACGTATTTAGCTAAAAGCTCCTGGAAGAGAATTCTTACCTTCATTCATTTATTCGAATCCAAAATTCCCTATAAGAATTCTGTTCCAAACATCATAAATCCCAACCACCAGCATATCTGAAACATTTCCCTTCTCAAGGGCAATTAATGCTTTCAACGCATTATCTAGGAATTCATGTAAAGAATTTCTCCTACAGGGGCATTCATGCATGCATCAATGCATATCTGCATTAGCGACCTAGAACCGAATTCTTGTTTAGTGTAAATACTCACACTAGAATACGACCCTTGAGTTGCCTTAGATGCCATATACAATTGGCATAGATATTATACAAACCGTCAATGTGTAACCATCTAATTTGCTTCACAATGACCTGCAGCTATTGATACAGCTGCAATCACTTTACCCCGAAAAGCTCCTTTGTTTGAATCTCCAAACAATCATCAACTCCGCGCATAGCCGCCGGATTGAATTCAATAGCACCAACAAAAGCAAATAAAGATTCCGTTCCCTTACAATGACCAAAGATACAATATACAAATTGTATGATGCATCCCAAATGCATTTCACACCTAATGAGTTGCAGCTTATTTATTTAGCCCACCCTCATTACAGGCCTATGCCTTAGGTCGCTTCTCCCTTTGTTTTTTCCCCTCGTTTCAGGGTTCGTTTATCCTTTGCTCAAATGCATCGATAAACACTGTGATCTGTACGATCACCCATACATGCATACACCATGATCTTCATTACGAGATCTGGTTTTCCATTTCACAAAGAGAGTCTTTACGTTTCTCTTGTGGTAGGTACACACATCCTTAGCCGAGAGGATATTCACCACGACCGAATCGAGGGTGAATCAAGATCCAGATTCCAACTCGGTTGAGTCGTTTAATTATTTAATTAAAAGTTGTTTTTCTAGTGCGTTAGTTGCATCCTAATACTTTGTGCGTCAGTTGCAGCGTCGGTGAAACCAGAATCTGTTTTATGTAACTCAATGGAATGACTTATGTTATGAATAAATTCAGTGTTAAATAAATATAAACATTTTCGCATAAAGATAAGATTAAATTAAAAACGGTGATCACCGGCAATAAACCCAGTTTTTTTTTAAATATAACAGTGAGCTTCATTTACTTTGTTCAGTACAGTGTTCGGCGTAACAATCGGTGGAACATTTAGTGGAAGTTGTGGGGACGGAGTAGAACTCTGCGCCCATGTCGGTGGCACGACTTCGCCCCCACAAACCCAACGTCGCTGCCTCGAACTAGTTGAAATGGAGAACTCTATGCGACTAATTATGTGCTGGCCAGCCACTGATCGAGGTACCATTGTCGGAGGTCATCTCACCGACTCCGAGACCTGAAAGGGGTCAGTCGAGAACCTGATTTCGCAACCATAAAGGGCACTCGGGAGGAAGACCTTTGGTGTAGATCGTCATCACCGATTGAGCAACCTGACAGGGTCAATCGCGAGGAAAACACAGATCGACCGAAGCCCTTCAAGTTCGAGAATGCGAATGGGGAGGCCGCCGACGAGGGGGAAAAAACGCTAGATTACGAGGACGACGAAGGCTTGGAAAACTCAAACAATGTCGGCAACCGATAATGCAGAAACACGAGAACTCTTCAGACTGATGCTTCAGTCACGGATACTATTATAATATGGCTTACCTGCGGTTACACGTGGTAGCGCGTTGACAAAAGGCAAAGATGGCGGCGAGAGATTCTCCTGTTCTAAAGTGTCTGGTATTCAACCCACGGCTGCTGATAGGGTTTGCGTTCGGATGGATGCTTTCTGCATTGACACTTCCGACGTAGTGGGATCTAAATTGAGGGCACTCTCCTTATTCCAGATATAAAACTTATATAGGGTGGCGCAAAATTAATCACCCTATCGGAGGATGTTATAATTTTTGCAAATGGCGTCGTACGTCAATTGTATTTGAAATTTGTGAACTAGACAGCTGCAGTCATCGCTTAACTTAACAGAAAAAATTTTAAAGGTCCAAATAAAGATTTGCATCATTCAAAATTAATTTAGTAAAAAAACAATAAAAAAAAAAAATGGATGATTAATTTTGCGTCACTCCATAAATGCGGACACTATAAACTTCGGAAATACTGAAACCATCACTATGAATATGATGTTACAAGTTCGGATTATCATTTCTATGTTCAAGGTTCAAAATTGTATGTCTACACAATAGGCAAGCATTAACGACATTAAATTGTCAGAAATGATACGTGCATATACTTCGAACTATAGAGGACTCGAACTGTAGAAATGATAATCTTACATATTTCTTGATAACTAGAATTTAAACATAGAATTGATGCGCATGAGCCTCTGGCGCAAGACTAATGGCCTCTGGCGCAAGACTAATGACCTTGCCCGGAAAAAATAAATCATTATGGAAAATTTAACAAGCCTCAGGACTTGCTAAATAAGGCCAAGGCCGGCTCCCGGTTGTAGTGCCAATGATGATGATGAGATGCGTATGAGCATCTACCAGAAACTCACGTTAGATCATTCGCACTTGTTATTTGTTAATAATAATAGTTAAACCAAATGGCGGATCGTCAGTCGTGCACACATATCTTGTAGTGAAAAAAGGATCTCGGAAGGTGTTGTTTTACTGTTCTTATCAAAACAGGATCTCGGAAGTTGTTGTATTACTATTCTTACCTTTCCGTATTATTTGAGTCCTCTTGTTCATGTATTTATTAAACAAAAAACGGAGATCGAACAACACTCCAGTGTCACGGATTGGTTGTAAATTTGTTAGCTTTGTGGCCTTATAGCGTTTGAAATAATAGTGAAGAAGAATGTGTGATTCGAACTGACGCTATGACAGTTTGAATCACCAAAAATTGTACCTAAGCGTTACCCATCAGGCTACTGGCCGTGTTTAGAATTTGATGTTTTTTTTTTTTTTTTAAACTCGACTATACTCCACTGATGTGAATTGTTATGTTATCGCTTGGTATACGGCTCTGATGTATTTTCTTATTCGATTTTTCGTTCGGTGCTCTTCACTATTTTGCTTGTGAATTGTGTGTGTATCTGTTAGAGTCGCCACAGGCTCTTTCAAACTTAAAACGATTAGCAATCACTACTGTATGAGTCTCCACCACGAACTCGAAAAGTACGCAATGTTCACTATAGTAATCCACACGCACTCATTCAATCAAAGTACCGTGATATCTGATTAGAATTACAAATTCTACTGACTTCCCCTTCTTATCGAGTACTTCAGAACGAATAGCATAAGTGAAACATGTGTTTGTGAATGTGTGTGAAACGCACGTGTCAGTAAAAGTGTGTGAAGTGCACGTGTAAAAATACTTTTAGTAGTTTAATATTAACAGAAAAGTGTTATAAAACAGTGAAAACAGTAAAAGTCAACAGTAACGAATGCAGGGCGATGGTCCCAGTGATGATCAAGAATTCATCATAGATCGCAAAAGAAGAGCCACCGACATTTTACTTAGCGCAACAAAGAAACTGACAACCATGGAGACAAAATCTATGGACTACCAAAAAAAGTTTCTGGTAGCCGTGGAATACATAAATACATTTCGGCTCCAGATGAAACAACTTCAGCGGGAAATTCACTCCCTACAAGCATCCACTAAAAACAGAGATGTCGGCTGCATGGAAGAAACGCCTGTGTAATAACTTCTTTCACCACACACACTTGACACACCTTTAAAACAAACACTTTTTGTTGTTTTTTGTTTATTATTTATTATTTAAACTAACCTTTAATGTTATCTTGTTTTTTTAGATGCCACTATTGCACCACATACAATTGTCAGTAAATACACTTTTGTTCATAGTCACCTTTAGCTTAACTTGTCTGGAGTAATGTTCTAAACGCACTTTACAATATTAGCTAAAGTTAGAGGCACTTTATTTATTTCTAACAGACTCAACTTAAGACACTTTTAGTATTTCTCACCGACTCAACTTATCCTCACCAACTCATCGACGGACAGTTCCGGTCAAATCTCAAAAACCAACTCCTTTCCCATCTCGGCGAATCGTCTAGAACCAACTCCTTTAACGAAGACATTTTTCTTCCATCCTGCAGATCGAAGGATATGTCCTTTTTTCTGTTTGGCGCTCTTGCCAGCCGCTATTTCCTTTCTTTATCTTTCCCGGCTTGGGATCAAAAGAGGAAACACAAAGTCAAACTGCCCATCTATAAACAAATAATCAGACCCACACTCACATATGCATGTCCACTGTGGTATCATATAACACAAGCCCAAATGGCGAAGCTATGCACTTTCGAAAGAAAATGCTTCAGGCTTGTCACAGGCCTCAACCGACAAACCAACTCCTACAAATATTACAATAAAAGCTTGCTATACAATGCCGCTAATATTGACCATCTCGATACATGCTTCCTAGAGCTGTCTATCAAATTTATTGAAAACCTCCCAAAATAAACCAACTTCATAATAACTTCACTACTGCCAACTCCTCTTGATAACGGGGCTCACTACCTGAATTGTCTCCACACCACAACTTTCTCCACCTCTGGAAGATTGGTTAATGACTACAACGAGGTAAGTAACACAGAGCTTGTACCCAATCAGTTCAAATACTGTAACATACAATCATTTTCCACGATTCTGAGTTTTAACGAACAACCGGAAAGTGTTACCCCACCCGAGACCACTAACTGACCATATCCCACACCAACCTACCGCCTTTACCATCAATCCCTATATTCCCCAATTCACATTTCATATTTAACTTATTATAATAGAAATTAGGTTAAACTAGATTAAGTTAGAGTTAAGTTAAGCATTAGTTTAGATTAAATTAAAAAATAGAAATCTTGGTTTTCTGACCTTTCCCAGGAAAACTGTCAATATTAAAATCTATAATACTCAAATAGTTTTTTACACATTCAGTTATGTTTGAAAAATGTGTAATGCATGCATTTAAACAATTCTATCTGTAGTACTTAATGTAAAAATTGATTATTGGTCAAATCACCGTTCGGGTCGAAACACAGAACCAGTCCCACAGGCGAACACAACACCCCCACACACACTCACACATCCCTGTTGCAACCCTCATACGACATGTAAATCATGACAGCGACGCATTATTCATGCAGCAACCAGCCAGTAAATCGCCAGGGGACCAACCACGACACTGCGACAATGGTTGCTGGATCGTGATCCTTAACCATGATAACACGTGGACGTCAGATGTACAACAAAACTTTATTTTCATTTCTGCAAAATAAGGGATTCTTCTTATGGAATAGCAAATAAACCAACTGAAACCAAGACGACCATGCACATGACAAAAAAGAAAACAACTAAATAAACACACGAAAAGTATTTCATCATACTGACGCCAACAAAGGCGAATTATGAGGTGCGCAAACGATCTGGATTGAAATCGGTCGTTTTATCCTGCGTCGATGGGTTCCACTGTGGCCGTACATCATGCAAGAATAAATATCTCAAAAATTTCTCATATTTCGAATTGGATGACACAGCCTTATTGACCAATGCCCTCAAATTTTTCCTTCATAAAGTGGACTGTATAATACTCTGTAGTGTCTTTCTTTAATTTTACAGCTAATGAAGGAATCTACACACGTGCGTAGAACTAAACTGATTTTGCGAATATCTTTTGATTTGTTTCTGCTGCCTGAGCCAAACATCTTTTCTATACAAAGATTGTACCATTGGCGAAACTGAAGCATTCTCTTCTATATTTTGTGCATTCACTTGCATGGACTGCAGATATTTCTGATTTTACTATACCCGGTTATAACTTAGTGCCTTTGTTCGTTCCGCATCGTGGTCTGGCCACACACATACGAAGTGATATTGCTTATCAGCTTCTGCTACAATATGGGCTTCGCTCCAATACAGAATTTAATTTCTCGTGGCTAAAACTTCACGCTCGTAGGCATACTCGTATCACACATTACTGCTTTCTTTACAAGAGCCCTAACTTGGATAGAAACGGATCCTTTAACGAATTTGATGCTCTATCTGATTCTATTGATAAGATCTTGACCCTATATCCGCACACTGAAATCGTTATTACGGGTGATTTCAATGTGGATAGCTCTCAGTGGTTTCGCCACTCCGGACACACACAACACCTGAAGGTCAGAAGGTCTTTGCTGAGTCAAATAATTTAAACCAAGTCGTCAATGAGCCAACATGGGGACCAGATATAGATGGTCATTCCGTCAAGGCACTGGACCTGTTTCTCACTTCCCACCTAAACAAATACACAATTGAAATTTTTTCGTCCTTGGGCACGCGGACCACTGTGTCGTGTCAGCTAAATTTGCTCTAACCAACAGCAAGGCTAATGACAAAACTCCCAAAACAACAGTATGGTTCTATGAGAAAGCCAACTGGGAACGTCTGAACGTCTTTTTTGGGAAGTTAAATTGGTCGATATTTTTCCTCATCAACGATGTTGCTCTAAACCGGACACATTAAGAGACACGATTCTGCTTGGCATACGAACCTTTATTCCACACAGAGTAAAGAGTATCAAACCCAAGAGACATATGTGGTTCGATTCCGGGTGCAGAGAAGCCATTAAGGCTAAAGAGTTGAGCTTCCGGTTGTATAAATCAAACAATACTGAGGAAAACCGGAAAAGATTTAAGAGCCAAGTTCTTGCATGACCACAGAGTGAGACAAAAAATACTACACTCTCCCACAGGTAGTAGACATTTCTGGGCATTCGTGAAAAACATTCAAAACTCAGTCTCTTCATCCATTCCATCGCTTATAGTCTATGACATACCAGTCACCACTGCAATAGAGAAAGCGAAACTACTTGCTGCGCATTTTGCAGCCAACTCAATGCGCCGAATACCACATCAGTTCCGGCTCAATTTGTGTATAAGCAGCACACCAAGAGCCAGATTCGCTTTCGAAAGCGTCCTGATGGCATTCCCCCAATTCTCTTGAAGAGATGTTCCTCTTCACGCTCCTCTGCGGAAACTCTTCCATTTGTCCTATTCTACTGGCCGTTTCCCAAATAGATGGAAGTCAGCGAACATTCAGCCAATTCCCGAAAAGGGCGACAAATCATCCTTCTTTTCTTATTGACCCATAGCACTAACTTGTATTCTCTTGAAGGTAATGGAATCACTGATTAACCGTCAACTTTCGAAATATCTGGAATCAAATGACCTCCTCAATGACCGCCAATATGGCTTTCGTAGCAACTGGTCCACAGGAGATCTGATGGCGTACCTTACCGAAAAGTGAAGCCATTCCATCCATTACCTCGGCGAAAGTAAGGTAGTCGCATTGGATAATTCAAAAGCCTTCGACAAAGTTTGGCATCCAGCCCTTTTATCAAAATTGCATTCGTATGGAGTGGACAACTCCCTGAGCCAATGGATAAGAAAAAATGTTTCTGGCCATTCAATCCAAATGGTTCTTGATGGTGTCAAATATGCTTCCCATGAAATTAAGGCAGGTGTTCCCCAAGGTTCCCACTCTCCTCCCCATCTTTATAAATGATCTCTTGTCCATTACCCACAACCCAATCCACTCGTTTGCCGATGATATTATGGGATAAAATGCATGTGTGCCGTCGTTGGGACTGGTTCTACGCCTATCCCACGCTGTTACCCCGTAGATTGTCACCAATGTGGGCTAAACATTTCGGCTTCGGATTTGTTGGGGGGTATTTGCTGGCTCACTAGCCACTGTTCCCAAGCGCAGAAAATATACGCAGTAGGTGGCCTGTTTGGTAGTCCCCCTGGTCTATTTATTATCACATTTATCCTCACGGTTAACCAAATTAAAACAAACAGCTCATTGAAAATACAAATGACGAGCTCTTCTTTTTATTCGAAACAATCTTTAGAGTCTTAATACTACGTACATGAACATTGAATATACAAGGGATGAGGCACATTATTATTTAAATTAAATCAAAGTAAACAGCACGTTGAATATTACAAAGAATGAGTTTAATTGTTATTTAAATTCAATCAAAGTAAACAGCACGTTGGACATTACATTAGGGCCCATTAAGTAACAAATAGTTAAAATAAGTATTAAGGTTGCACAGTAGCGATGCACTTAATTTGAATATAAACGAAATACTTTCACTATATAATGCCAACTCTCTCAACCGCTTCCGTACACTCCGGTGGTCAATTCCGACGATCTCCGTCAATAGTTAGGCTCAGACTGTATGAAATTATTTTACGTGGAGGCATGACTCGCCTCCACGGAATCCATATCGCGATTGATTATTTCGTTTGAAACGACTTTTTTTTTTTTTTGTTTTTTTTACATTTCTGTATTTATTGACCATAAATGATTTGTTACAATAAGTAATACAGATAACTTATAATTAGCTTAGCTTTAATCGTTTACACATACTTGCTAGTACATTTTTCAAACATTATTATAAAGTTATATATTTCATGGGTGGACAAGATAGGCTTCCTGGAAAAGGTCAGAAAACCAGGATATAATTATTTACTTAACCTATAACTAATTTGCTTAACTTAACTTAACTTAGCTTAGCCTAGCTTATCTAATTATTAAATCTATTATTATTACAATAAGTTAGAGTAGGGTGGGGTGGGAGGTATAGTGGTCGATGGGTGGGATTTGGGTTAGGGTGGGTACTATCAGTCGGAGATATGGGTTGGGGGAACACTTTCCGATTGGTCGTTGAAACGCAAGATATTAGAGAAGGGTTGTATATTACAATATTTAAACTGGTGAGGTGAGAGTTCAGTATTGTGGTATACAATCTCATTGAAGTTGTTGACCAACCTGCCAGAGGTGAAGAGGGTTCTGGTGTGGAGACAGTTCGGGCAGGCAGTTCGGTCGGAGTCGATGTGAGTGCATTTATTATCGGATTGGGATTATTGGGAAGATTTTCGATAAATTTGATGGACAGCTCGAGGAAGCGTCGATCTATACGTTCAATATTAGCGGCATAGTAGAGCGAACTACTGTTGTAATATTTGTGGGAGTTAGGATGTCGGTTGAGGCCAGTGATAAGTCTGAAGCATTTCCTTTCGAAAATGCGTAGCTTCTCCATTTGGGCGGGTGTGATATGGTACCATATCGGGCATGCATATGTGAGAGTGGGTCTGATTATTTGTTTGTAGATAAGTGATTTAACTTTGGGAGAGAGACCATTCGGTTTGTACATGACTTTTCGGCAGAGGTTCAGTTGGGTTGTGGCTTTACGAATCGTATTTTTAATGTGGGCGGAGAATGACAGATTGTTGGTAAAAGTTATACCTAGATACTTTAAGGTTTTGGAGGGTTTAATTATATTGTTATTTATTTTAATTCTGATTTTATTATGGCAGCGAATAGTGTTGTTTGTACAACTCGCGTTTCTGCCTTTAAAACTATGAGCTGAGTTTTGGTTGGATTTAGTTGAATTCTCCACTTAGTAAAGTAGGCTGACAGGGTTGGGAGATATCTGTTAATACAGTTTCTTGCCTCCTTGACAAGCTTGTTGCTTGAATAAATTAAGGTGTCGTCGGCATAGTTGAGCATTGTTGTATTGGGTAACAGTGGCTGCGGTGCGTCTGGTTTGAAACGACAGAATACCAAATACTATCGTTTCGGCAACCAATAGGGGATGATTCTCACATCAGTCGCAGGAAATGTGCGCGAACACACACACGGTGATCCTTTTGGATGCTCGTGCTATGTGTCCGTGGCTAAACGAACCGTGGATTATGCAAATCCACAAGGAGAACATGAGTTGGCGTGTCTGCAGCTGGTGCAACACACACCGTCGAAGCACGTTGAGTGTCTCATGCTCATACGAACATTCCCGACCAAACTCTTCGAACGTCAATACCGACCAGCAATTTATACTTGATACATTGGAATTTAAGATCCCATTGTATCATCTATTTCTAGACTTTAACCCGCCAATGGTGACCTACTGGTCTGCGAGACCGGATGTGCAAGAAAATGCGAATAACTTTATTCTCCGTTATTGTTTTTTGTTGCCGTTTCGAGTAGCTGCCGCATTGCACGTCCCCCACCATCAGTTGGCGTCGAAACTTTGTAGTGAGCACACGTTGTGTATTTTATATGCTAGCCTGGTCCATGAGACCGTGCGTCACCGTTTATGCAAGTACAATAATCAAATATTATTTTTTTATTAATCGCGTACTTTCGCTAGTTTATTATTTTATTTATTATTTTATTGTGTTTTATGCATAATATATGTTTATTTGTTCATTTCTATGTGTGTATGTGGATGTGTTCTATATTATTAAACTTGTTACAGCATGTCTTATGAAAGCAAACAGCGTCATCTTGAAGCCCTTCTACATGAAACATCACTCGATGAGGACAGACCACCAAGTTCTCCAGATAGTGAATTCGAGAATGAATACGAACCCGAGGAAATACAAAACTCAGACAGCGAAGAGGATTTGAGTGACCGAGAGCCTTTAGGTGACAACAACTCTTTATTTTATATTGGAAAAGACAAAAGTACGAAATGGAGTAAGGTACCTGCGCGCCAATCTGTTCGTAATAGAAGTGTCAACATAGTTTGTAGGGGTTTCTCTATCCTATAGGAGAAACAGCTCACAATTCCAACCACAATACCTACCCATTTACTTGATAAGTATTTACCTGTAAAACATGTCAAAGGGACGCATAGCTGAACTCATTATTCTATGCAGATAATGCATAATTGAGTTTAGCTACAATCAATGACATACGGCAACACTATTGCGCTAACCATGGGATTTCCACCGGAAATTCCATTCGTATTGGTTAGCAACAACCAAGTCAAACCAAGCGACGCGGTTGCGTCATAGTCCATAGGCTTGGGTATTTATCGAACATTCCACAGAATGGTATTTTATCCCCAGCCGATGCGGCGTCCTATTGACTTTTCCCAGATCACCCATTCGCTTGGGATCAATGATCTCTTTTTGCTGGTGAATAACCTTAGCTAGGTTTTCCTCTCTCTCGTATTTCTGTCCTGCTATAGTGCGTTGACCTAAGGGATTATCACTAGGTCAGTAGACCAGCCGTATACACGGCACTGACGCACACACACCTAGCCAAATCAATCCTGGGTTATTGTGCTTTCCCTTTTGATTTCTCCATTCTGGCTACGCCCATCGACGTCGAACGAATACACAAGTACGTTTCGACCTGGATGAGTGTGGTGAGTTGGGGAACACACAAGAGAGCATGATTACCATTGGCAGATCAATGTGTAAAAAGCAGAAATTACGATTTCCACCCTAATTTAGTCAGTCGCTATTCAACCGTGATTGTGGACACACACGTTTCGCGAGTCACATCTTAACTCCATAGTGCTCACATGCATTTGAGTCAAATAATTAATTACCGCGGTCCTAGTGTCGAGAAAAAAGGTGTTTAAACTTGGATTATATATATATAAACTATTTAATAGGATTACATTAATAAGTAAAAATAAAAAAAAAAACGGATTAATCTCAAAAACTATACCAGTGTTTCCAATTGTTCCTGTCTTCCTGGAGTTACAACATTTCCTTCGGAGTAACAAGTGTCGGGGGATTTTAAGTGAATCGTGTGCCATACGCGGCATAATACTTCAACCCCCACATTGGTGACCGGACAAGAACACGCACCTTCAACACAAAATAAAAGTGAAAAGTTGAAAGAAAAATTTTAAAAAAAAAAAAAAAACCTTCTGACGAACAAAAATTCAACATTAAAAAATAAAAAACAGTCAAAAAGAAAAGTGCCG
The DNA here is from genome assembly GCA_963931805.1 of Microdon myrmicae. Taxonomy (NCBI): domain Eukaryota; kingdom Metazoa; phylum Arthropoda; class Insecta; order Diptera; family Syrphidae; genus Microdon; species Microdon myrmicae. Next base: position 160,126,194 of record OZ007499.1, read on the forward strand.
CAAAGGAAAATTTTTTTCAACAAAAATTCAAAAGCTTTTAAACAAAAATTTTTCAACAAAAAATGAAAAAACAATAAAATTTTAATAAATTTAACAAAAACCTTCTGATGAATTCAACAAAATTAATCAAAAATTAAAGTGGAAAATAATTCTAAAAAAAGACAGTAAAAAATAAAGTTAAAAAGTTTTAAACTTCAAAGACATTAAAAGGGCAAGTAGAGCCCCACCACAGCTATAACATCAGAGGACATCTCATCTGTATCTCCACGGCGACGCAACCAAATACCGCCTACCTTTGGACAACAGCAGCAGTTTTGACATCATGAAACACCCAGCGTTGGACTACAGGTTTTTTTCGTTAATTTTGTATTATAAAAGTGGTTATTTTCCTTTTTTGAGAGCTTCTTCTGAGCCACCAAACTAAAAATTGTTATATACTCTAAGAAAGAAATAAACACAACCTTTTCTTTTACTATTTCGCAATTGCTTTGACCAAAACTCCATATAGACAGTTGTGAATTTCAGAAGTCAAAGTCCATTATATATACTAAAGTCATACAAATAATTAATATATGTTAGCACGTAATTACCAAGACGTTTGCAAAATTAATTTTAACTGAATTTCATTAAGTAACAATTAACTTCATACTGCTGACTTTTGATGAGAGTGGTTAAGCAAAAGTTCAAGTGTTTTTGATTTTGCTAAACAAAAAGGATTAGATATTATTGAGAATATAAACAGATAATATTTTTTTTTGTATTTATTTATTTTTTCTCTGTTCCCTCATTCTTAAAAAAAAAAAAGTTACAATTCGTAATCAGCAAACTTAATTTTAAGAAATCTACAACAAAAAACCAAAGCACATTACTAGCGATAAGTATACAATTTTTTTCCATAAGTCAAAAGACGTCGTTGATTTTGGTAACTATTAATTAACAAAGAGTTTTGTACGTTCTATATACACAAACACATTCATTATTTGATAAGAGATCCAAAGTAACAATTTAAAGTGTATTAAACAATATTAAAATTCAAAAGAAAAAAAGTACAACTAAAAATATTGCAACCATAAAATCGATCAGCCAATAAGCGCTTATCTTTATCTTTTAACGATAAAAATTATAGTAATTAAGCGGCGAAAAACGGAAATATTAAGCCTAAATCAGGTGGAATAATTTTACTTAATTAAAATTACAAACTATTGTAAGCCCCTTCTGGGCATAATTAATATAAAAACCTCGACAATAATCTTAGCACTATTCGACTCGACGCGACTCCCACGTTTGACTCCTCTCAACTCCACGCGTCCACTTGCGACCTCTTTCACTTACTTTGCGACTTTCTCGCCTACACACGTAGACACAACGCGACTTCTCCCTACATTCGTCGATACTACTCGACAATCAACCTTTCTCGACTCCACGTACTCCTTTGCGACCTTTTTTTCTTCCGCCACAGACACAACTTGTCTCTTTTCAATCCTCCAACTTCCCGGCTTCTCTTTACACTTCGGCACCACAATGCCCACCACACGAGCCGGTACATCCCAGCAGGCGCAAGCCCGACCTCAATCCACCGCTTTCCACGACGCTTCTAGCGACGAATTGCCATCCCTTACCCAGAGCGTAAAGCCCCCTCCGTTCGACGAGGAGGATCCAGAGCTTTGGTTCGCCATAGCCGACCGTTTTTTCTGGTTCGCTAACATCCACGATGAAGAACATCGTGCTGTAGAATTGCTGCGGGTGCTGGATGGGACACAGCGAATGCATGTTGCGCAGGCGATCAGGTCACCGGGCCCTGATCCCTACAGCAACATGCGGGAGAGTCTCCTTAACGCTTTGGACCAACCCACCAGCATCAGACTACAGCGATTGGTGAGCGAGACCAATTTTTCAGGTATTAGACCATCCCTTTTCCTGACCCATTTACGCTCTATAGCGGGGACCAGGATCTCGGATGATCTAATAGGCCACATTTTCTGAGGAGTTTACCTCAACATGCCCGTTCGGCATTAATGGCCCAACCTAATTAAAGTTTGGGCTATTTATCAAAGGTGGCTGATTCGATTATGGAAACCTTGGACCCACAGTCTGAGCTACCACCATATCAAGTCGCGGCGGTTAGTCAACACGCCGCACTGCCTACACGGCACCCTCAGTCGTCTCAAACTGCACCTCGAACCGCTCTGGTAGCTTCGACTCAGCTACCCTCCTCATCGCCTAGAAGGCACACTGGCCTTAATCCGAACCCAACCCAACAAACCCTCGATTGTATTATCGGCGATACTCAGCCAGACAACCCCCCTACTCAGGTCACTACGGCGGACCTACTCGCGCTTCAGGCCTCATTCCGCCGTGAATTGGATCAAGTTTGTGCGAGGTTCCAAAACACACAACGAAGCGTGCAGAACCGCCCAATGAACCGGCGGCAACCTCCACAAAATACATCCCAGCGGACTTCTTTTCGTCGCCCACCTCCACGGCCTTCTCGTGACGAACCTGCCAATAGGCAAAACCCGCCCAACAATGCCGTCACACGTGCTTGGTGCGCCAACCACCAACGGTACGGAGACCGTACAACTAATTGTAGCGCACCCTGCGGTTGGACTCGACCAACCAACAACCGGAGTCAGTCTTTAAACTAATTTTGCCGACCGACACCCCTGCGCAACCGGCCGGCACCGCATCCATAAGACGCCTTACGAAGAGACTGAATATCAATTTTACCGTCGATACCGGCGCTGATATCTCGGTCCTTCCGCGATCGTTCGCCCCACGCAACCGCGTGCCCACCGCCTTACAGTTGTCAGCAGCAAATAATTCTCCGATACGCACGCACGGAAGGAAAAAGCTGACACTCCATCTGGGTCTCAGACATCCAATCACACACCACTTTGTGATTGCTGATGTTAACGAACCCCTAATAGGTTCCGACCTATTAGGAAAACACAGTCTGTTGGTCGATTCGACACACAACAGGCTAGTAGCCCACACCGCACCTTCCTTGCCCTTGTCGGCATCTCCAGCGGTAATATCCAGGGCCACACCGTGTACAGACCCTATCCAAACTATGGTACAGGAATTTGTCAATACGACAATTCCTCTACCTAACCAGCGACGACACAAGGCGAATGTGTTTCATCACATCGAGACACGGGGCCCTCCAGTAAGCCAACGCGCACGTCGCCTGGCTCCAGAAAAACTATGCGCGGCACGCGCCGAGTTCGACGAAATGATAGCACAAGGTATCTGTCAACCACCAGACAGTCCTTGGGCAAGCCCACTCCATTTAGTTAAGAAACGTTCCGGGGAGTGGCCCCCATTCGGGGATTACAGACTGCTGAATGCAGCAACAGTCCCCGACAGATACCCCATTGCACACCTATATGATTTTTCATATAAATTACGAGGGTGCAAAGTCTTCACCACCCTGGATCTCACCAGGGCTTACCACCAAATTCCGGTGGCACCTGAAGACATCCCAAAAACGGCAGTCATTACTCCTTTCGGACTCTTCGAGTTCAAAGTAATGACTTTCGGTCTCAGGAATGCCGCGCAGACATTACAGAGATACATCGACTCGGCTTTACGTGGTCTCAATTGCTGTCATGCTCATCTCGATGACATTCTCATCGCCTCACGAGACCACGTTGAACACAAGCGCCATTTACGACAGGTCCTTGAGCGCCTCCGCGAATTCGGTCTTGTCATCAACCCAGATAAGTGTCAATATGCCAAAGAGCAAATCACATATCTGGGCTACATTGTTGACGATCAGGGCATTCGCCCACTTCCAGACCGCGTGGAGGCTCTCATCCAATATCCACGCCCAACCAACATAAGCGAGCTCCGACGTTTCCTCGGAATGGTCAATTTTTACACACCAACCCTTAAAGACGCCGCCCAAACCCAGGCTCCTCTGACTGAATTTCTAAAAGGAGCGAAGCGCAACGACAAGCGCCCAATTCCATGGACAGAAGCTTCGGACCGTGCGTTCCAACTGTCCAAGGAGCAACTGGCTAACGCCACACTACTCCGATATCCCTTAGGGGGCGCGGTTTTGTCTATCCAATACGACGCATCGGATTCCGCAATCGGAGCAGTCCTACAACAAGATTTCGAAGGCCAACCGGAACCGCTCGGTTTCTTTTCCAGGAAACTGAGTCCCACAGAGCGGCGATACAGCGCCTATGACCGGGAATTACTGGCGATCTATAGCGCCATTAAATATTTCCGTCATATGGTAGAGGGTCGCTCGCTCTCCGTGTATACAGACCACAAACCTCTGGTCTTTGCGTTCCGGAAAAAGTCGGGAAATGCTTCCCCCCGACAAGAACGTCAACTCGACTTCATCGGCCAATACACTACCGAGATTAAACATATCTCTGGTCCACAAAACATCTCGGCGGACGCTTTTTCTCGAATCGATACGATTCACTTGCGCGCGACTCTGAACAACGTCGACCTAGCCCTGGCCCAACAGGAGGACAGCCAGCTCGAATCTCTTCTAACTGCTGATACAGCACTCGAGCTACGCAAAATCTCTCTCCGCGATCCTTTGGGCGAAATCTGGTGCGATGTTTCAACTGGAACCGCCAGGCCCTACATTCCCGAGAAGCTTCGTAGGGGCGTGTTCCAGGTCTACCATGACCCAGCCCACCCCAGCGTCCGCGCGACCGCTGCTGCAGTCCGTAAGAAATTCATTTAGCCCCGAATGAGCAAAGACCTCACCACCTGGGCCCGCGCTTGCCTCCAATGCCAGCGCTGCAAAGTAGCGCGGTATAATGTATTAGAACCTGCACAATTTAAGCTACCCACGGCACGCTTCGCCCATGTCCATATTGACATAGTGGGACCGCTTACTCCATCAAGAGGATTTTCGTACACCCTCACTAAGATGGATCGCTACACGCGGTGGCCAAAGGCAGAGCAGTAACTGCTGAATCAGTCGCCAAAGCCATCTATTCGACCTGGGTCACACGTTTCGGCGTACCTGCCACCATTACTACAGACCGAGGGCCGCAATTCGAGGCAACGATCTTCAGGCAGCTGACGGATCTCCTTGGCTGCCAACGAAGTCGCACGACCGCCTATCACCCCGAATCCAACGGGATGATCGAACGCTGGCATCGGTCTCTCAAGGCTTCCCTCATGTGTCATAACGACACTAAATGGTTTGACGCTCTACCTACCGTATTCCTCGGTCTGAGGACTAGTTTTAAGGAGGACCTAGGTGCTTCCGCTGCGGAACTCAACTATGGCACCAACCTCCTACTACCAGGCGAACTTTTCGTGGATGGTGATACGCCACACAACCAGTTGCAAGATGTGGGCCACCTCCGCGACCTTCTCCGTAAGGTTAGAGCATCGGCCGTGACAAGGCATGGTTCTAAAAATCTTTTCGTTCACCCTGAACTGCACAGCTGCACGCACGTCTTTGTCAGGGTGGATAAGGTTAAAAACCCTTTGGACCCTCCGTATGACGGTCCCTTCAGAGTCTCCAACCGCATCAGCGATCGTGTCTTCGAGATCGATATTCGAGGAAAACGATCCCCGGTCAGTGTTGAGAGACTCAAACCTTGTTTCTTCGAGGCGTCAGCTCCAGATCCTCAGTCAGCAACCGACTCCGCCAATATTCGCCAACCACCTCAACCTCCACTCACCCGAAGCCGAGCACGTCTCCTTAGGCAATAAAAAAATCCTCCCAATCCACCACCAATCTAACTTCCTTCCGACCTACCATTATTTCGTGACTATGTCACTGGCGGGGGAGTACTGTAGGGGTTTCTCTATCCTATAGGAGAAACAGCTCACAATTCCAACCACAATACCTACCCATTTACTTGATAAGTATTTACCTGTAAAACATGTCAAAGGGACGCATAGCTGAACTCATTATTCTATGCAGATAATGCATAATTGAGTTTAGCTACATTCAACGACATACGGCAACACTATTGCGCTAACCATGGGATTTCCACCGGAAATTCCATTCGTATTGGTTAGCAACAACCAAGTCAAACCAAGCGATGCGGTTGCGTCATAGTCCATAGGCTTGGGTATTTATCGAACATTCCACAGAATGGTATTTTATCCCCAGCCGATGCGGCGTCCTATTGACTTTTCCCAGATCACCCATTCGCTTGGGATCAATGATCTCTTTTTGCTGGTGAATAACCTTAGCTAGGTTTTCCTCTCTCTCGTATTTCTGTCCTGCTATAGTGCGTTGACCTAAGGGATTATCACTAGGTCAGTAGACCAGCCGTATACACGGCACTGACGCACACACACCTAGCCAAATCAATCCTGGGTTATTGTGCTTTCCCTTTTGATTTCTCCATTCTGGCTACGCCCATCGACGTCGAACGAATACACAAGTACGTTTCGACCTGGATGAGTGTGGTGAGTTGGGGAACACACAAGAGAGCATGATTACCATTGGCAGATCAATGTGTAAAAAGCAGAAATTACGATTTCCACCCTAATTTAGTCAGTCGCTATTCAACCGTGATTGTGGACACACACGTTTCGCGAGTCACATCTTAACTCCATAGTGCTCACATGCATTTGAGTCAAATAATTAATTACCACGGTCCTAGTGTCGAGAAAAAAGGTGTTTAAACTTGGATTATATATATATATAAACTATTTAATAGGATTACATTAATAAATAAAAATAAAAAAAAAACGGATTAACCTCAAAAACTATACCAGTGTTTCCAATTGTTCCTGTCTTCCTGGAGTTACAACATTTCCTTCGGAGTAACAAGTGTCGGGGGATTTTAAGTGAATCGTGTGCCATACGCGGCATAATACTTCAACCCCCACAAGTTTCACAGTTACCAGGACCCAAGCGAATAATAGCGAATGAAAACGACCCTTTTCAAATTTGGAGACACTTTTTTGATGATTCTATTATCCATATAATTATCAAATATTCCAACCAATATATCGCTACAGTGAAGGATAAATTTTGCAGAGAAACATATGCCAAAGAGACTGATTTCAAGGAAATATTTTGCCTGATAGGATTGCTCCTTGTAGCTGGTGTTAAAAAATCTAATCATCTCAACGTTGAAGAGTTGTTTCGAACCGATGGTGGTTCAATTGACATATTTCGGCTTTCAATGTCTGCCCAGAGATTTAGATTTTTACTACAAGTTTTGAGGATTGATGATGGTACTACGAGAGCAAATAGAAAGGAATTTGACAAAATCTGCCATATTCGAGAAATATTCGAGAAATTTGTTCAAAATTGTAAGGCTAATTACACTTTATCTGCTTTTGTGACTATGGATGAGAAGTTGGAAGGATTTCGCGGAAGGTGTTCATTTAGGCAATACATTCCAAACAAGCCAAATCCATACGGCATCAAAATTCAAGCACTTTGTGACGCCAAAATGTTCTACACATTTAATATGGAAATTTATCCCGGGAAACAACCGCAAGCAGGCCCACACAATTTCGACAATTCTGGCTTAGCCGTTGTTCAAAGATTATGCGAACCGATCTTCAATACAGGTCGCAATGTCACAACAGATAATTGGTACACCAGTATACCCTTAGCTGAAGCATTGCTGCAAAAAGGTTTAACAACCGTCGGAACAATCAGGAAGAACAAGAAAGAAATTCTTACAGACTTCAACATATTGCTCGGTCGAAATGTAAAGTCCAATATGTTTGGTTTTCGTGATAACATGGTTTTGGTGTCACATGTTCCAAAGAAAGGAAAAAATTTTCTTCTTATTAGTACAATGCACAATGATGCTAAACTCGATGACGACACTCGAAAGCCCGATATTATTTTGAGTTACAATGACACCAAGGGTGGTGTCGATGTCGTGGATCGCTTATGTGCAAATTATAATTGTGCTCGAGCAACAAGGCGCTGGCCTATGGTAGTATTTTATGCTATGCTAAATGTCAGTACCATAAACAGTCAAGTGATACACACAGCCAACAATCAAGCCACAAAATTGCTACGCCGAAACTTTATCGAGAATTTGACTATGAAACTAATTGAACCCCACATAAAAGATCGGCAAACGCATTTGAACTTGCCACGATCAATGAAACTTAGACTGTCGGAGATTTTACATGAAGATGGTGTACCTGGGACCTCGGCTCCTTCGAGAAAAGGCCGGTACTATGAATGTGGATGGAAAAAAAATAGGAAAACGAAGTACATTTGCCCAAAATGCCAACAATATTTGTGCCTTGAACACGTAGTGTCGTATTGCAGCAGCTGTTTGCCCACAGAATTTTAGTTTTTTTAGATGTATTTTTTTTTTATTTTTTGTTTGGAAGGATACCAATTTATGTTTATTTTATTAAAGTTCCTAGTGTCGAGAGACCAAAAAACTTAATTTTCATTTGAATATGTGATTTTTTTTATTTTTTACTTAATTTGAAAAAATGTATTTTAAAAAAACTTGCTATTTTTAATGCTCTAAGAAAACAATTTTGTGAATTTGTACATTGAAATAAAAGAGCTTATGTTGATTTAATATCTTTGTTTTGTTGTCAAGAAGTATATATTTAAAAAAAAAAACACAAACTATTAGTAAAACTTTTCAAAAAATCTTCATTTGAAAAACCCGGTCCGTGAGACCGGCGTCACCACGGATCACAGTCAAATTTGCGTCACCAATGGCTGGTTAAGGCCGCCTACGACAGCATAGCCAGCGTAGAACTACACGAGGGTGGCCTGAAAATTTCCGACCTAACAAAGACATAGACATTTTTTCATAAAATTTGTTTTTATTTTTCTACATAGTCTTCTTGTGACTCTACACACTTCTCCCAGCATCTCTCGAACCCGTTCAAATATTACTCGGCGTTTTTATCTGCAATATAACTGTTCACGAAGGTGATTGCCTCCTCAATTGACGAAAATCTCTATCCTCCGAGCACAATTTTTAGATTAGAGAACAAAAAGAAGTCGCTTGGGGCTAGATCTGGTGAGTAAGGCGGATGATCAAGCAGTTCAAATCGTAATTTTCGCCCACCCTCATAAAACCTTCCAAAACTATAAAATATTTGGGAGTAACCCTTTCCAACGACTAGTCATTCTCAACCCACATCAAAAATTCCCTTCATAAAGCCTCAATACAGCTTAACCTCTGCAGACGAGTGTTGTGGAAACCTAAAGGCCTCTCTCTCAAGCCAACTCATATAGATACCATACTAACTAGATCTTTACAACACCGCAGGCATCGAACGACTGGATAGACGGATCCTAGAACTGTCGATAAATTTCATAGAAAACCTTCCTACGGCGCTTTGTCTTGGTGAAACGGGATTTTTTTTTTCCTGCAAATGTGGCAGTTTTTCCGCAATTTTTGCCTTCAGTTGGTCAAGTAATGATGCGTAGTATGCTCCTATAATGGTTTTATTTTTTGAAGATAATTGATTAAGATAACTCCATGACTATCCAAAAAAACAGTCGCTTCACTTTCCCAGCCGAAAAAACAATTTTTGCCTTTTTTCGAGCCGATTCCCCCTTTGCAGTGCACTGTTTTGACTGTATTTTTGTTTCGGGTGTATAATGGTGTATCCAAGTTTCATCGACAGTCATTATAATTAGTCGGCGCCAAAACTCGGATTTATTGCGCCTAAACTGCGCCAATAGAGCGTTGGAAATGTTCATTCGAACGCGTTTTTGGTCTAACGT